>CM045770.1:12053232-12771725 GCA_025200525.1 Camellia lanceoleosa | reverse complement strand
TATAGAGGAGACAACGTGGTAAGCTTAGCCACTAAGCAAACAAGAGGTTCATCCCTCCATACACGTGTATGGAGGGGAAGCAAGTGCGATACAGCTGCCTAAAAATATCTCAAAAAGCAACTGAACAGTAGTCGGCAGGGCAAAATTGTCATTTTGACAAAATTTACTGCCGACTGGCACAAAAGAGTGCCGACCGGCACAATATAGTGCCGATAGAAACACCAACCAGCCGGTGGCCTCTAGCCACTACCGGTGGTGTGTGGGGATGCCTCACAAGACATTCCCTCCCCTCCAAGGCAAAACACAAAACGGTCAAGTTCGGGGGTCCCGAGGCAAGGCGCGTAGCCGAGAACTCCGGGAACTCCAAACGAACACAAACATGGATAATCACCAAGTGTTCAAGCGGTGACGTCCAAGTCTTGAGGACGGTCAAAAATGGGGTGTCTACAAGTATGATGTTATTAGCACCATTATGTATAAGCTTGATTTTTATAGGTGGTTTGATGAGATACAAAAGTATATATTCTTATGTGACATAGAATATGAATTGTATTAATATTTTGTCTTAATATTATTCTTATGATTATGATGATGAATAATTGTGAATAAATTATTATTTATTCAATAATGTCCATGCAAAGTTTTTATTGTGATTTGAAATTTAAATTATGATACGATTGGTAGTTGCCAAAGTGACCCAATAATTGAATTGACACATAGATATCAAATTAAATAATTGAAATTTAATACCCTTCTCAAGTATTTTAAAAATATATATATATATATAATGACTTTGCAAATCGCAATTCTTTAATTACAAAGATATTAGGTTGCCCCAAAGGTGCACCGCTTCTAAGTAACTCTTGAATTGGAATAGGATAGTTGATGGGTATTCATAGTTGATATTGGAATGAATATCCAAAGGTAACAGACCTACTTAATTATGAATATTTTATCAACGAGTCCTATTGGTGAAAGGGAATCACCATAATTATTAAATAGTATGCCATTAGATTATCCCAAAGGTAGATCACAGTGATACTATTTGTGATTGTTTAAACATGTGTTTATCTTGACTAATTGTCAATTATTGATTACTCTTAGCATTAATATAGTGAGCATGAATTATTGATTAAAGTTTTATTTCGCTATATTTTTATACCTTATTTGTTTCGATTTTAAATGAAAAAGATTTCTCAAAATGAATAGAATAGGTTCAATTTTATCTCGATATTCTAAATTTTGACTTAGTGTTACTATTTGAGAAATTTACTGCTATTATTCAAGCAGTATAAAAGAAAGAAAAGACTTTTCATAAAGTATAAAAGGATCGAACAAATAAAGTTTATGTTTTTATGTGAATGAGTATAGCAAACATTAAGTTTTAACTTTTTTATGTGAATGAGTATAACAAACATTAAGTTTTAACTTCTTTAAATTGATAATGCTAAATAATGTAAAAGAATGTTTCTGAACTGTTAATAAATTTTTTTGCTGGAACACTTATGATTAAGCTTACCAACATAAAGCTTGATGGTATGCATGAGATGTATGAGCATGTCATTGAATTATCTAACTTGACTACTCAATTAAAGAATTTAAGAATATTTGTGAATGAGTTTGTTTTCGGTGCAAGATTATTTTCAAACCAATTATGTTAAAATCTCAATTGAAATTATTGGGACTTATTGTTTATTTTTGGACATTGATAATTATTTAGACTTTATTTAAAAAAATTTATATTGATTCTAATTTTGAAAATTATTTATTGTTTCTCCAAACTTAATTAACCTTGATGGTTATTTTCAAAATTTAGAATAAAAATTTAATTTATTGAAAATACCTCTTTTGTTAATTTTGGTATTATTTATGATAGTTTGTATAAATTAAAGTTTAATAATTTCTCAAAAATTTAATTTATCTTGCATCATTATGTTGATTCTAAATATAGCTTGATAAATGAAAACTCCTTAAACTTGTGGCATAAAAGATTTTATTGCTTTTAGTGGGAGTATGGGTTGCATTAATGAAAAGTAATTCAATCACATTAAATAAGTGTCACAAGATATACAGTGCTTCTTCATATTACCTAAATAGACATTAATGTACCCTTTTGACACTTCATGTTTAGTAAATAAAATTATTTTATAACTTTTATAGATGAATTTTCACCTTATGATTTTGTATATTTATTACATAACAGATTTCTAGTAAATGGACGCATTGATGTGTATATTATTAATGAAGAAAGGCAATTAAACAAAAATGTGAAAAATATAAAGATAGTGCAAAGCACACAAGTCTATTTGCTAAACTATATGAAATGCATAATGCCTCACTAAGAGTATGTTAAATAATTTCTAAATACTCATAATATTGTGGATGTATGTCATTATGATTTGTTGTTTTCATATAGAATTTGGTTCCTAGTAAGGCAGTTTCAAACACTCACTTTGAACTGTGAACAGGAAGGAAACCGAACTTAAGACATCTGCATGTTTGAGGTTGTCTACAAAATTATAATTATTGGTCCACATGAAAAGAAATTGGATTTTAGAATAATCTGTAGTTATTTTGTTGATTATATTGAAAATTCAAAGGGTATTAGTTTTACTATCTTGGTCATAGTACAAGAATTGCAGAAGCTGATAATATCAAATTTATAAGAATGGTGAAATCAGTGGGAGTGATAAATCATGAAATGTGGTTATTCAATAAGTTTGGGTACAAGTATCATTACCCCGAATTTGAAGGAAATTGTCTTTCCTATAGTTGTTATACAACTTAATGTTTTGGAACAACAAATGAATAACAAATTACTCCATGATATAATTATCACCAATGCAAAGTTGTAGAAGAACCACAAGAAATAATATTAAGAAGATCTCATAAGGTAAAGAGATTTGTCATTTCGAATGATTATGTGGTATGTCTATAACAATCTTATTATAATATTGGGATAAGTAAAGACTCGGTTTTATTGTCACAAGCCATAGAAAGTATTGATTCTATTAAATGAATTGATGTCATGAATGATGCGTTGAAATCAATAAACTAGAATAAAATTTGAGATTTCATTGAATTGCCTAAGGATACAAAATATTTATTGTTCTAAGGGTAATATAAAATGATATAATGCTAGATATGTGGCCAAAGATTTTACTCAGAAAATAGACATTGATTACAATGAGATATTCTTTTTTTTTTTTTTCTTTTTTTCACTTGTATCTTAAAGGCTAATTTAGAATCATTATGGCATCAGTAACTCATTATGATATTGAGTTGCATTAAATGTATATGAAAATTAATTTTCTGAAAGAGAGTTTAGATGAAGAATTTTGTGTAGATCAACTCAAAGGTTTCTTTATTGAGGAAATAAAAATGTGACTTGCAAACTTAAGAAATCAATTTATGGACCTAAACAAGCTTTCTAAAAATTGTATTTTAAGTTTTATGATACTATTTTTTCTTTGGATTTAAAGAAAATATTTTGGATTAGTGTACATATCCAAAGATCAGTGAGAGCAAGTTTATATTTACAATTTTGTATGTTGATAATATTTTGCTTGTCAATAATGTACGTAATTTATTACACGAGTTAAGAAATTTCTTTTTAAGAATTTTGAAATGAAATATATTAGTAAGACAATCTATGTGATGGAAATTGGAATATTTCTAAATGAATCACATGAATTGTTAAGATTGTCTCATAATATATATATTAAAAGTTCTATAGAGATTCATAATGAATGAATATTCATATAAAGTTATCCATGTTCCAAAAGGAAATAAGTCTAGTCTTATGCAAAAATTTTATAAAATCAATTGGAATGGAAACGATTCTTTATACATTTATTGTGAGAAGCTTAATGTTTAAATAAAGAAGTGATAAAGTAATCATAAGGAATAAAAGATTTATAGCGATTCTGGTTTTGACCCGTCACTTGTTGTATTCCGAACTCGGGTTTGTATGGTTTTGAATGGTGATTCATAGCTTGTTTCCCTTGTCTCCCCATTATTTTTGTTATTGGATTGTAGTTATGCGTTTGGAACAGGTTAGTTGCTTGTTTTTCCAAACCTTTGTTGCCCAGAATTTTGCTCCTCCGCTCGAACGGCCATTCTTACGCTCGAGCGGGCTTTGCAATCTTTGCTCCTCTGCTCGAGCGGAACTTCTTGCGCTCGAGCGGGCTTTGTGAACTCTCAATACTTTGCAGGTCTGCAAAACTACTGGGAGAATGTTTTCTACGCTCGAGCGGCGTTTCCTACGTTCGAGCGGATGGGAGCTCGAGCGGCCTTTCTTGCGCTCTAGCATTGGTCTGTTGTCTGCAAAACTACTGGATGTGTGTTTTCTACGCTCACGCGACAAATTATTGCCCTCGAGTGGTGAGCATTTGTTGTGTTTTGGCGCTCGAACGGCCTTTATTGCGCTCAAACAAAACAACTTTTTGAGTCTAACGCTCGAGCGTCAACTCTTCCGCTCGAGCGAACTGTGCTTATATCATATCGCGAAAGTGACATTTTATATCACTTTTTCATTCATCTCTTTCTCTAAAACTTTTCAAAAACCTAGATCCTGACTCTCTCTCTCTCTCTCTCTCTCTCTCTCTCTCTAAAATACTCTTTCTCTTTACATTTTGGCCTAGATCTTTTGGGTTCTCTACCCTAGTGTCTTTGAGAAAAAGTTAGAATATTCCAAAAGCTTCATTTTGATCCAATTGGAACGTGGTCTCAACGTTGTTGAGGGTTCTACTTTGCTTTGCTTGGCCTTTTCTTCTTAAGGAAGGGATTTTTTACACTTTAATATGATTTTTAACTTAGTTATTTGTCGTTATGTAACAATGGTGGAAATTGGGATAATGTGGACAAACCTAGGGTTTGAGTGTAGAATGGAAAGAGGGGTTTCGATGATTGAGGGATAAATGATTGTGGGGTTTGAAAATTATGTTGTATGGGATCAAAATTGTTAGTTTTGGTACTTGGTTGATACTTGGAAAAAGAGAGGGTGTAGACACCCCATTTTTCACCGTCCTCAAGACTTGGACGTCACCGTTTGAACACTCAGTGATCATCCATGTTTGTGTTCGTTTGGAGTTCCTGGAGGTCTCGGTTGCGTACCTTGCCTCAGGATCTCCAAACTCGACTGTTTAGTGTCTGGTTTTGCACCAAACACTTGTGTTTTGCCTTGGAGGGGCAGGGAATGTCTTGTGAGGCATCCCCGCACATCACCGGCCATGGCTAGAGGCCACCGGCTGGTATTTTGTTGTCATCGGCAAAGTATATTGCCGGTCGGCATTCTTTGTTGCCGGTCGGCAGTCCATTTTGTCAAAATGGAAATTTTGAGCAGCCGACTACTGTTCATCTGCTTTTGCAGATATTTCAAAATAGCTGGCTTGCATTTTGTTCCCCTCCATACACGTGTATGGAGGGATAGCCTTCTTGTTAGCTTCCTTGGTAAGCTTTACAAGATTGGCTCCTCTATAAGAAGAGTCCTTCTCTCTTGGCCTTAGGGTTAGAGATTTTGGTGAGAAAAGTTGTGAGAGAAGCTCTGGATTAGGTTTAGGGTTTTGTATCTATCCTATATCTATATCTCTCATTTTCTTGCATTTGTGTGTGTTTAAGCTTACTATTGCACACAAACACATAGTGTTACACCTTCTCTTAGTTTGCGAAGGGCTAGAGGTTTGTTCTTGAAGCTTTGGAGGCATTTTGATCTAAAGGAAGGGGCTGGTCCACCATTTGTTAAGAGGTTCTTAAAGGGTAACAATCTTACCCCTTTTACCCCATTCTCGCATTCTATTTTTGCCTATCTTAGAACTATTTTTGTGCTTAGTGTATAACATAAAAAAGTTCTGTTTTTGGGCCCTCTAAATAGTTTGTTTAGAGTATTTTGTGGTTTGGAGGTGTTTGATCTCTCTTAAGCCTTGAGGGGCCTCCATTTTGTGCTATTTTGAGTGAGCTTCGGGACTTTGGTGTTTGGGCCTCCTCACCACTGAAATCTTCAGGGATTTCAATGGTAAGGATGGTTCCTTGAAGTCCCAAGAAGGAGAGGGCCACCCCCTCTCCTTATTGTCCTTGAAAAGGACCTTTTTTGGCCTCTTGAGGGAGCACCATGTTTGAGGGTTTGTTGATCATGCCTTGGCTGTTTTTCATGTTTATATTGTCATAATATAACATGATTTTAAGTTGGTTTTGGTACACCATGCATGCTTAGCATACCTACCTTGTAATGTCATGTTTAGGTCTTAACATGCCTTAGGTTGTAAACCATTGCTTTAGCATGTTTTAGGCTTAGCTTTGTGAAGCTTTAATGCATGTTTTTGTATGCTTTAGCTCTATTTTAAGTTGCTTTAGTCGTACTTGCCATGTATTGCATAGCCCCTTTGCATTTTTGGTTTGTTGGCCTTAAGTGTGTGAGTGTGTAGCATGCATTACTTGCTTTATTTTAATGGTTTGGCACCATCTATAGCATCATTTCAGTCCCCTTAGCATGCTTGTATGCTTGCCTTGGATGCCTCTTTGATAACTCATGAGCTTGGGTTGTATGTTCCTTGAAAGTGCATTTGTGCATGCTTTTGAATTCAAGCCACCTAGATGCCATCTAAGTGGTCTTTTGGCTTTGTTTTATGTGCTAAAACTCTATTTTTGGCCCTTAAATTCATGCCATGTTTGGTCTTGCTAAGTGCAGTTCAATGCTTCGTTGGCTTGCTTCGAATTTTGGATCTTCTATGCATGCCTTGATTATCTTGTTTGCTTGGTTTGGCATCATATTCTTACATGATTTTCAGAGCTTTCTATGCATGCTAGTTACCCATACTTAGCCGCTTTTAAGTGTTCTTGAAAGTTGCTTGCTTAATGCTTAGGTTTGTGCCTTGACATGTGCATGTATGTATGTGTGTTTAGCCTCATTTCCTTTGCATTTTGGCCACTGTTTTGGGCCTATTTAGGGCTGCCCAAGTCATGTTTAAGTCCACCCCTTTGCTTAGTTTGCAAGCTTGTCTTGTATGTGTGTTTGCATACTTGCATTCTTACATTGCATTGTCTATGTTGCATGCTAGCTCGCATACTCACATGCTTAGAAATTGCATTGCATTGTACATGCTTAGCCTCTTGAAATGAGTATGATAGAGGTTGGCCCTCTTATGTGATTATGTGGTTTGTATTGCATTTGACATCAAAATGTGCACACTTGGTCTCTTGGGCCATCACGCATTGAAATGCGCGATTGGTGGTCCGAGAACCAAGGAGCATGTCCCCTTGAGTCACTAACATGATAAGGGACATGGTTGGTGCATATATGGCTTGAATTGCATTGCCATGCAAGGTTACATCTCTCCTTTGTCAAAGCAGTTCTGCAGAATTTCTTGCCGATCGATCATTGCAGAGTGCGGCCGACAATCAATTGGTGGCGATGGATTAATCAACGCCGATGACCACACCCCACTTCGGTGGCAATTCTACTCGGCGGTGGTGTCTCCCAATGTCGAAGCAATTGAGACCTTAGCGGTCTTGAGGAGCGAGGAAAAGCAGGCGATCTATGCATGGTAGTGCGCTTCGGCGAGACGAGCATGCATTGCATTGGGCTCTCTTCAGGTGGTTTCTTGTTTTCCTAAGCTTAGTTAGTTTGTTAACTAATTAGGCAATCTGTAATAATTAATTAGCTCGTAGTTAGTTAATTTGTATTATTCTTTTGGTCCCTCACGGGCAAATCTGTAATAAGTGTGGGTGCGTGTGTATGTATGTCGTCAATCCCCACTTCTTTCTTCCCTTTTATTTACACGCTTATGGTGGTAGATTAGGGCATGTTTAAATTAGCATACCTTATGCAATGCATGCGTGCATCCATACATTTGTCTTGCATGCACGGGCTCGGTACATCATGCTACTTGCATTTGTACTTCAATTCCAAAATTGAATCGTGCATCAACTAATTGCATTTCACATGTCATGTTTAGGTTAGCCGAGCCTACCTAATTGCATCTGTATGAGTTGCATTAGTCAATTTGACATGAACTAGGGCGATGCATGTTTGCTAACTAGTTTATTGTTTTGTACAGTCTGATGTAAGTGTTTTTGTGCTTTAGCATATCGCATGTGTGTGAATGCTATCATGACGACATGCTTACCATGTGGCTAGATGTTTATGTGAGATAAAGCTTTGATTGCTGTGGGTGAAGGTTGGATTATGCGAGATGGAAAAACTTCGTTGAAATCAGTGTTTTAGCCTACTGCGTAGCAAATTCCCAAGTGCTTTTTTAAAGACAAGCGGATATGCAATGCTTATTTCCAAATTAGGCAATCTAGTCTATACTTGTTTGTTGTAGCATAATATAGTAATTCTAGGCTAAGAAGAACAAGAACACATAACATTTTCAAAATAGGATATCACGGTTAGTAGAGGCGGTCTTGGACGGGCGAGAGAGAATGCTCATAGTGACCTTCCCAATCGTACCCAAGTTCGAGCGAGGTAACTTTGGTGATGGCGAACACGTGGCCTTTGGCAAGTCGGGGTTTCCTAAATTTCCCCATTAAAAATATTTAGGTGGCGACTCATGTCGCAAAGCAGTCCATGTTTGGCACTTCTTTCAAAAATCCGCTTTCTCAAAACAATTTGCCGGATTTGGACTCTTTGGTTCAGACTAAGAACCGTGACAATTCGAGTCCGAATTGTAGTAAGCCTGAGATGAACGAGCGGGGGTTCATCCTCCCGGGACGTTCGAGGACGTCTACAGTTTCTGGCGACTCTACTGGGGATTTAGAGAATTTGACTCGAACTCGCGATATCCTGTTTTGACTACATTTATGTGCTTCTTTGCATTGCATGTGCATTGGTGTGCCCAGGACACCGTGTTGGCCATCTGCTATTCTGGCGGTTTCTTGGGAGGCTTGACTTTGTCAAAGCATGCCATAAAATGACCGGTTCTTGAGCTCTGCCAGTATGGGAACACAAACCCCGGTTTTACCAGGGCACCCTTTTCGACCATTCGACCTAGTGCATATTCAGAATCCATAGTGACCATTCCAAACTAGGACAGGTTGCTTACCCGATGTTAGGTTGTTTGAAGCCACTACGTGCATAGTGAAACCCTAGCTCCTGACAAAATAGGACAGGGAAACCCTATCCCAACATAGGGGTGTATTGGCTCTCATTTATTTGCTATGTGCTTTTAGAGTGTATCTCTACAGGAAACGCACATATCAGTTTACAAGTTTGAGTATCAGGCCTGAGGGCACCAGTATCAATTTGCGAGAATCAGTTATGTCCGTGGATATCCGATTCAGTGTCTTGTGACAAAGTGATATTTTGGGAACAGTGATCAATAGTAGAAATGTTGTTTGTTTTTGTGTTTGATACGTTTTGGGCTGAAATCTTGCTTGTTTTTCCTTTCGATTCGAAAGTTCGAGAATAGTCGGTGTTCCCTCTTGCGAGGCAAGACCTATGATAACCTTGAAATTGAGAAGAGATCGTGGTTATAGCGACAGCGTTGGGTCAAGGAATCACTCCACAAAGTGAGACCAATATTGATATGCCGCATCCACCTAGGTGCTTTCTTTGCATACCGGTTTGGACCCTCAACTATATCGGGCTCATGAGCCTACTACATTTGAACTAATGGGGATGATAGGTGATATTGAGGTCAGTGGCGGATCTCGCCTATGGAATGTGCCGCCACCAGCGCACCATATCTTGGGAGGTTTTGTACCCAGGCCCCATGTTGGAACGGATCGTGATTAAACTTAGCCAACCGGAGGTGGCCTCCAACTATAACAATGACGTGTCAACGTCGACCCAAACCCTTGATCAGGCCTAGGCCAGAGGTAAAGATAAAATGAAGGTAGATGCCGATCTTATCGAACAACTGTTGTGGGCAGTCGAGGCTTTGAAAGCCAGGGGAATGAACAAGCAACAGATATCTGCAGTTGCGACAAAAGCTTTGGAGGATACTTTCCCCACTCCACCTGCGGGTAGTTCAAGCCGATCAAAGAACCGGGACAGGCCCCGTCATGCCAGCAGTTCATACGCTCCAACCACACGGGAAGGACGAGAAAGTTAAGGCGGTGCACTGTGATCCGTTCGCTAGTGCATCTAGCAAAATGCTCGAACTTCAAAGTACACGCCTCGAGGCGCGAGTCTTCCATGCTCTCTACATGCCATTGTCCAAGGCACTTGGATCCTTGCGAGAGGGACACCTTAAACCCTTGGAGCCTCGGCCCCTCAAGAATCTCCGCTACACATGATCTTTGCTTTGTCTTTGCGTACCACCAGCAAACTGGTCATGCTACCGATAATTGCTTCCGCATCCGTCATGAAGTGCAGGATTTGATTGACAACAAGGTTATCCTCCCATCCACCTCAGCCAAGTCCGTTACTACTCAGCTGTTGGACTTTGAGGACAACGATCTTTGCAAGTATGTAATCGGAAGAATGAACCACTGGCGGCACTTGGTATATTTTGATGTGGCGTCATGCGCATTTTTGAGCATCTGCGAACACTAGTTTTGTAAATTCTGGCTTGGGTATCGAGTCAGTCTTTTGTTTTGAGTCTATCTCTTTGTCTTGAGTCAGTCTTTTTGCTTAAGGGTCTGTCTTGATGTAACGAGTCAATCCCCTTTGTATAGAATACCAGGTGATTTCGGGGTTGTCGCCTCGAGCACCGTTTTGTAATTACCCCTTTTGTTTTCCTTTTGAGTCTATCTCTGTTGAGAAGCCAGTTGCAGTTGGAAGTTTTGAATGAAACGGCTGCGGCTATCATGTTCCCTTACTTATTGTTTAAGCCAGTTATGCCAGAGGATTTGAATGGGCTGACAGTACATCTCGCCTACTCTCCTGCGCGCCAAACTCATTGCATTAACCTAAGTTTTTTCAAAACCTTCTTTTTTTAGCACTGCGGTGATAAAAACGAAGAGGAAGGAATTCCTCGGGTTTTCGCAAAACTTGATCATATTTGAGAGAAGGGTAGGCCTGCTAAACCTTTTTATGAATGAAATCATGCTTGTTAGCGTGAGTCTTGAGAGAAGGACCACAGCAGATCCGGACGATTTCACACTATCTTCTGCGCGAGCGATTTGTCGCTTTCTTAAAAACTTTCAAAAATAAACTATTTTGCGCGGTCCTGTGAAGACTTGTGTGGAATTGCTCTTGAGTTTGTGCAGCCAAGGATCGCTCTCAGCCTCGAGATTCAACCTATCTGTCGCGAACCTGGAATCCGTTCAAAACGTTCAACAGCCAGTTGCCATGAAAGGCCTGCGAGGCCCGATTTGAAGCAACCCTCAAGCAAGAGGTATCAAATTCAGATCAAGAAGATTAGATCTCACCAGCAGAGGCTCATGAAGCGACCGTGATGGATCCTTCCGCAAATCAGTACAACAATCATTCTCCTGGGCTCAGATGACTTTAGGATCTCAAAACCATTTGGCATGGACTATGCTACACTTTTACCCTTTGAGAGGCTCGCTGGGCCGAAAACCCAGAAGGGCGACCCAGGCAAAAGTTAGAGCAAGAAAAGAACAAGAGAACAAAAAAATGCAAAAATGCAAAAAGAAATGAAAAAGAAAAAAATAATAATACAAAAAGAAAAAAATTGAAAAAGAAGAAATGAAAAAAAAATTAAAAAAAAAAATTGAAAAGAAAAAAAGAAAGAACAAAGCTACAATTAGAAAACACCTGCAACGGGCGCCTTGGCAAAAATTAGAGCTTAAAAAGTGAAGGTTAAAATACCCGAGTGTACCTTAACCCGAACTACGTAAGGCTTGATTCCCATGTTTGGGATACGTAGGCAACTTCATCTTGAAGTCCAGCCCCCAACGCTTTCACAGCGCCCCAGTCCATCTAATGGTTTTGATCATCCTTGCTTCCTCTGCATCTGACAATTCGGTTGTAACAACCGGAACTACGTAGGCATGATTCCCATGTTTGGGATACGTAGGCAACTTCATCCTAAAGTCCAGCCACCATTGCTCTTAAAGTGACTGTGTCCATATATTGGTTCAGACCATCATCCTCGGAGTTCAGTCGTCATTGATAGCGGTTTCTGACATCTTTGCGGCACCATCCAGACAAGGGGCAACTTTCCGTTGCCGCAAGTTACCATCCAAACCAGGGGCAACTTTCCATTGCCATGTACCCCCTTTAAGCAAGGGGCAATTTTCCATTGCCTCCGATCCAAGGTTGTGCATCTCGAGGGTAAGTTCCGTGCTCGTCGAGCATTGATTGTTTGCAAAGATAGTTTTTGAAAATTTTTACTGAGGTTGACTATTTTCTCGAAAACTATTTCATTTTCCAAAAACCAGACCGTCTTCTTGGACCCAAAAAGGGAAAATTTTCAGTACTCACAGCCTGACTTGCATGATTTTCAAATCAACAAAATTGAACAAGTATGTTAATCCGACTCTCATTTTGGTTAAAACTGTTTTAGAAAACAAAAAATAGTCAAAGTGATGGACTAAGGGCGCAATTAGTCGGTCTTGTCTTTCCCCGTCAACACACTTGCGGAAGGGCACTCTATCCACCGGAAGAAATAGCCGTGGGCTAACGATTGTTAGGTGAACCCGACTTCCTATTCATCTATCAATCACCACAGGGAGGGATGAAAAATGAAGAATAAAGAATAGAGGTGTAAGTGAAGAAAAGTGAGCAAGAGGGTTTTGAGAAAACAACAGCTGAGGGGGGTGTGAGAATCCAAATCGAGAAAGGGTGGGAATATACGGGAGGCGGCTCCTCGTGTCGAGGTCTTTTGTTTTTATAAACATATCCGTGTGTCGTATCTTTGGTCTTGTTTACCTCAACTTTCGTCTTGAGTCTTTTCTGGGCGTGCCTCGTTGTGTTTGGGTCGTGTACCTTTTGTTTGAGTTTCTCTCACTGTGTTCAGTTGCAGGCTCGATACTCCGGTTGAAAACCCTTCTCTATTTCAAAAATCGTTTATGCTCAGAGTGCTGTGCCATTCTCTACATTTTATATGAAGCAAAAGGCGAAAAGGGAAAAGTTGGGGCCTCTGAGTGTGTTTCAACTTCAACCGTTTTAACTTTCGTAGTCCGTCTTGTCAGATTGGGCTGTTTGTTCAGGATTTGCCGTGTGTAGAGTGAACTGAATACTGTATTGCGGGCTGTATGCAGATTAATCCCTAGTGGAGTAAGGGCTGTGTGTTCAGAATCAGGCAGTGGGTTGCTTGGATTGTTTTGTTGTCTGTTGGTTAGTTATCTGATTATTACAGTGCAAGTGTTCAATTTTCAGACAATAAATCATTTTCATTTACATTGAGATGTATTGCGATGCAATGCGTGAGATACACAAATGTAACAACTTTTAGACAAAAAGTTTGTTTCATTTCATAATCTTTTCAAGTACATAAGTTTTGGAAACAAAATCTGCCTGCGGCAGCACAAAGTACCCTAACTACTAACAAAAAGGGAAAAGTGCACAAAAGAAGAAAAACAGCGAAAATCTGTATCGAATGTCAAAATGGCTCCAGGGCTATCAGTTTGTCCTAGTCCTCTTCCTGGACGAAGGTCTAGGAGCATCATCAGCATCGTCATCAGAGCCCAAGTCAGTACCGCCTCCGGTCTCCTCCTCAGACGACCCCGCCTCTGCCTCTGCCTCGGACTCATCATCATCGTCGTCATCATCCCCGTCATCAGGAATGGGTGCCCGAGAGCTACTCCCAACATGAGTACGCCCTCCTGATGCGGGGGCGTCTGCGATGTCTCCACGCCCTCCTCGAGCAGGAATAGAGGACCCGGCTGGAACACCACCCGCCAGCGGAATCTGGAAAGGAGGCTGAAAAGCATAAAAGGCAAATGCATCGGTATCTAGTGAGCATTGAATCGGTCTGAGGATCACGGTGTGTGATCTGATGTATCGAGGTGTGAAATTTGAGGTTTGGGTATCGGTGTTGTGTCGTGTATCAAATTATACTGTCGGTTTATGTATGGTTTGAGGTGTGGTCGAGAAAAGAACATCTGGGATACTATAGAGGGCGGGGCGTCGAGCGTCATTGAAGCATCCCATCATAGAGCATTGACTCAATGACCGGGTGTACTAGGAGGCGCTGCAAAAGTATCGGATGCATCGGTGATACGCGGAATATCAAATAAATGAAATAAAATAACGATTACAAGATCACGAAATGAAGTAATACATCTGGGAGGCAAGTCGAGGACATCAACCAACTTCGTGATCGGTAGGCGAGGAGCAAAGGGATCTGGTAGGTCGCCCCACCTGCCTCTGCGCAGCATGTGATGAAGTGGGCGAGAAGCAGCGGCGGTCCCCGCCCCCGATGAACTCCGCCCCAGCCACGGACTCGAGCCCTCCTCGACACTCCGCTCCATTGCCGGTCTTGGCCTCTCCTCCCGGCTCGGCGATCACAGCCCAAGGGCATGATGTAGGTGCAGGCCATACTCGGCATAGTCGCCCTCATCTACGTGGCTCAGCGCCCGGCCAGTATACTCTCTCAGGTGCTCGAGGGAAAGCCTCTCGGTATGCCTCATGTGTGTGGGAGGCGGACCCGGAACTATCTGCTCCGGTAAACCCAAGGTTTAGCGCAAAGCGCTCCCAGTACCAAGCCCGACAGACCGGGCCCTCTAACAGAATTCGGAGGCGGGCAATCTCCTCAGCACTCTCATAATGGTCCCTCACCGGTGACAAGCAGGGCCCAAAGGCTGCCGGTGATCTGCGGGTACAATTCGGTTTGTTACCTATCATCGCCGAAAATCTGATGCTAAGCGAAGCTTAAACAAACTCTAAAGTTGAACATACCTCCACGGCAGTAATGGTGTCGAAGTAGCGGTGGAAGAAGATAAAAGACTCCCGAGGTCTCCGCACGCACCACACGTCAAAGCGATGGGAAAAGGGGACGTCGAGCAGAATCTCCACATCAGGTACTGGGGCAAGCCTGGGAAAGTAGGCGTTGACCCACAACTGCAGAACAAATATCAGTATGACTATCAAATAAAGCAGAATACAAAATAAAGCAAAAATGGCAGAGCCGTGTGTTGTCTTGATGTATTGTGCAGAATGTCGATGTGTAATGCGGTACAATCGATTAATAAGCGAGTATATGTGTGTGCCGCGTGTGCAATATATAGTCAGTGAGAGATAGATCGTGCAGTGTACAGAATACAAAAAATGTAACGTAGAAATCAGAAATGTAAAAGGGAAAGAAGATGTACCTCCCAAGCTCGCCAGTATCCGCCAAGGAGCTGTCGGGAAGAAGAACTCATGTAACCATACAAAGTGGCCAAACTGCGCCACCCGATCTTAGCGGCGGATCCACGACATCCACCGGTCGCTCAGCGGGCATAGAGCCTGATGTTAGCCGGTCGGCGAAAGATAAATCCCAAGTAGGAACATGATGAAACCTCGCGCATACTGATCAACCTCCTCTGGGGTCATCTGCGCCTCCTTCTCCAAGGCTCATTTGAGTCGGGAGGCCGAGTCTCGAACCACGAGTATCGACAAACCTGCTTTCGAGCAAGGGAATTTGGAATCTTGGAGAATCTGTAGGCGTCCACTCACCCATATCAGTGTCGAAGGGAATCGGATCCCCTCTACCCCGAAGCCAGTAAGCATCGAGAAGTCATAAGGGTCATCGTCATGTCCTGCAATGGAGAAGTGGAAGGAGTTGGTGGTATCCACCACCTCTCCACTAAAGCGGCAACAAGGTCTCTGGTAGTAAGTTGGGAGAGCCCCTGCGAAGATGTCGAAACCCACCTCGTCGACGATCTGGAGAACCGCGTCTGGCAACTCTGCATACCAGTCTCGGGCAACGACATTCCCATACCCACGGATGGTATGGGAGTCCCCCTATAATCAAAAACAGCAATGGCGAAGCAATATTCAAGATCTGATCTTGAGAAGCATCTGAATATAGTGTGTGTGTGTGTGTGTCGTGTTTTCAAATATAAAGCGGCATTGGGTGTCGGTGTGCTAGAGAACTTCATATGATATGTTAGTGTGTTGAGCGATTAAAATGCAGATGTGGCGTGTGCGCGTTTTGATTCAAGCAGACGCGGTGCCGGTGTACTAGCAATAAACTACGACGTGTGATATGTCAGCGTGTTTGAGGGGTTCAGGGAAAATGCGGCATGTGTGGATGATTTTCAGAAATCAAATAGATATCGGTGCGGTGTGCCTGATGAAGTGCAGTATGTGTTGTGTCAATATGTTTGAGCAATTCAGGGCTAGTGTAGTGTGTGTGCGCGTGTCAGATTCAAGCAGTTATCAGTTGCAAGTGTATTCGCAATCAACTACAGTGTACAGTGCATCAGTGCATTTGAACTAAGCAATTAAAGAACAGAATCAACAATAGCAGTTTAAGTATCCTACATTGCGAAAAATTGAAACCGAGGGAAGAATGTACCTCGGAGGCGCCGTGCGACAAGTGTGACTCGGGCTTACGAAGTAGTAACTCAAGTGCTACGCCCCTCTCAAAGCTCCGGAACTGGCGTAGCCCATCAGGGAGCATCACGTGAACCGCGGGCCTGTAGGTCTCCGGATCGAACGGCCGGAGGCGGAGTGGCAAGGGCTCAGCCTCGGGGTCCATCTCAAGCTCTGGAGGAGCCCCACCCCCTGGAAGATCAACCGCCATCTTGAAGAGAATGTGAAAATGGCCGGAAGAGGGAAAAATAGGAGAGAATATGAAAAGTCAACAAAAAGTCAACCCCGAGAGGGTCGGGAATGGCCGAAAAAGCCGAGGTGAGGAAAAGGCACGGATATTGAGAAAAACTCAAGGGAAACAAGCCCCGAGTGGTGGAAATCAAAGGCGGGACACCGAAACGAAGTTTCGTTCGGTTCAAAACACTCGAAACGCGAAGATATTCGCGAATCGAACAACGAAATCAAGGTTAAAACGCAAGAAAATGAGGAAATCGAAGGACGAAAACACTCTAGAGAGGGAGAGAAAGGATTTTCGAGCATACACAAGTGAATAAAATAGGGTTACAAACCCTATTTTAAAAGAGCCGTAGCAAAATGTCAAAACTGCCCCGAACAGGAGTTCTTTGCCGGTCGGCCACACTCTTTGCCGGTCGGCAGTTTTTTGTGCCGATGAGATCATATGATGGCCGGTGGACGGCCGATGATGCATTCTGATGGCCGGTGGACATCCGGTGGTCTCCTACAGTGGGTTTTGAGCCTCCTACACCTTTTCTTGGGTTACATGAGTGCTTTAGAGTCTTCATTGCTTAAACAGTGCAAAACAGTGCATTTCCGACGCTCAACCAGCTTCCGTTTTGGCCTCGGATCGTGGCTTCTGTGCGTAGCACTCGAATTCGTACAAGGTGTATCCTTCTCGTATCCTTTTGGCTTTTACAAGACTCAAAAGTTTCCCCATGTGCATCGCATTTCAATCGCACTGTCTTGTGCATTGCATTTCAATCGCATTGTTCACCACGGTTTGGCGAGACCTTAAACACGCACGGTCTAGGAGACCTAAAATCCTTGGGAGGTGCAAGACCTTCACTCGCGTTGTCTAACGCATCACGCTGTTGTGTGCATCTCATGGCATTTGGCATGTATTCCATCGCGCTATGTTGCGCATCGCACTGTCTTGTGCACCACATCTCAATTCATGCATTGCCCCAAAGTGGGTCCGGCAGGACCGAAAACACGCCACGGTCCGACGGGACCAAAAATACGCGTGGTCTGGCAAGACCATAAATCCACTCATTTGCATTGTTATGCATCTAAAGCCGCGCATCGCCGCGCATTAAATTTTCATGCATTGTCATGCATTTCAAGTAAACTTGCGTTGTCGCGCACACCAACATCATGCATCCTTCGCATTCCAAAACAAACAAAAACATGCATTGTCATGCATACATTTTGCATTCCGGTCTAGGAGACCTTAAATCCTCTAAAGGTGCAATTCCTTTGGTGTTTGTCGTGCCCGAACGACTTTCGGTGGTCTAGTAAAGCCACCTGCCCGTGTATGCGTTGAGTTCCTAGAAGACCAACTAGGACGGTGAAAACTAGAGTTCGAACGGCTTATGCCTAGAACACAAAGGTTCGGAGTTAGAGACTAAAGTCTGGTTTAAATACCGGTGTATCCTCGACTTGAAATCGCATGGAAGCCCCATAGGTTGAGGCAGCATGTTTGCGCCTAAGTTCTGGATACTGAACCAACCTAGTATATCGCCTTGTTGGTAAGATAGGGAAAGCTGCAATCATAGTCGTTGCATCACAGTGCATTGTCATGCATCCATTGTAAGTAGGGCATCGTCATGCATACATGGTAAATATTGCATTGTCATGCATTGTAGAAAATAAACATGCATTGTCATGCATTTCCATTGTAGATTGCATGCAACCATTGCATCATCTTCAATTTATGGCTTGCGCCTTTCGAGTTGAGCTTGGTGCGTATGTGCCCTTACTTTTCACGTTAAAGCGATTACGCATGTACAGCGCCTATTCCACGCTGGTATGTTGGTTTGAGGGTTGCAGCACCTTTTTTGTGTTAGATGTGGCTTGTTTGTGTACATGCCTTTCCTAGGAAAGATTTGGTTTGGCCCACGTGCCATATCCATTGTAAATATCCATTCCATTGCATATTTGTAGATATTGCATTGTAGATTGCATACATCCATTGCATCATCTTCCATCTATGGCTTGTGCCTTTCCAGGTTGAGCTTGGTCTGGTATGTGCCCGTTCTTTTCACGTTACAGCACAGTTTTGCATGTGTACGCGCCTATTCCACGCTGGTATGTTGGTTTGAGGGTTGCGGCACCTTTTCTGTGTTAGATGTGGCTTGTTTGTGTACATGCCTTTCCTAGGCAAGATTTGGTTTGGCCCACGTGCCATATCCGTTGTAAATATCCATTCCATTGCATCATCTTCCATCTATGGCTTGCACCTTTCCAGGTTGAGCTTAGTCTGGTATGTGCCCTTACTTTTCACGTTAAAGCCTGATTCGCGTATTATGCAGCGGCGCCTATTCCACTTTGGTATGTTGGTTTGAGGTTGCGGCACCTTTTACATGTTAGATGTGGCTTGTTTGTGTACATGCCTTTCCTAGGCAAGATTTGGTTTGGCCCACATGCCATATCCATTGTAAATATCCATTCCATTGCATATTTGTAGATATTGCATTCTAGATTGCATGCATTCATTGCATCACCTTCCACATATGGCTTGCGCCTTTCCATGTTGAGCTTTGTGCAGGTATACTTCTCGTGTCAAAGCATAGTTCATTAGACGATGAGCCTATATGTTAGCCGCGGCTTGTTTGCGTACATGTCTTTCCTAGGCAAGATTTGGTTTGGCTGCATGCCATATTCATTGTAGATATTACATTGTAGTGTAATTTTGCATCCGGCATTAGGATCATCATTCTTTCTCCAGTGGGTTGTTTCCCCACTTATGTCATTCCACCCAATACTCGTTCTCGTGTTCGTCGACATTACTCATAGTTCAATTGATCGTTCTATGGTAGACGGACTTGTCACCTCCATCCATCTATTTGACATATGTGTGGTTTTGAACCGTTCATGATTGGATCATGATTCAATTGCTTTGCATATAGTTTGCATTTTCATTTGTATTATTCATACATTGTTTTGTATATATTGCATATCATTTTGCATTCATTCTTGCATTGTCATGCATATTGCTAACAATATCATACCTATTAAGTTGTTTTCTTTGCAGGCACGATATTGTATGTACGGTTCATTTACCACTGGTGGAACCAGACGAACCGGACAGGTATTGTATCCTTCGCGTGAGACGTCTCGAGAATTGCATAATTCTCTTACATCCTTTCTGCATTGTAGTGTAGTTTGGTGTATGCTAGCTTAAAACTGTCGCATGTATGCTTCGTTATAGCTTTCTTTGCATGATCATAAGTTATGCTCGGCTCTGTGCTTTGTCTTGCATTTTGCCCCTGCCTTCGGGCGCATATCTTGCTTGTCTTGCATGCTTTGTCTAAGTCTTCGGCCTTGTCAAAAATGGGTCGTCTCTAGGCTTTGACATTCACTCCCGTCATTGTTATGACTTTCGAGTTCTGTCAAAGAGGGGCAACTGTAGACACCCCATTTTTGACCGTCCTCAAGACTTGGACATCACCGTTTGAACACCCGGTGATCATCCATGTTTGTGTTCGTTTGGAGTTCTCGGAGGTCTCGGTTGCACACCTTGCCTCAAGATCTCCGAACTCGACTGTTTAGTGTCTGGTTTTGCACCAAACACTTGTGTTTTGCCTTGAAGGGGCAGGGAATGTCTTGTGAGGCATCCCCGCACATCACTGGCCATGGCTAGAGGCCACCGGCTGGTATTTTGTTGTCATCGGCAATGTATATTGCCGGCCGGCATTCTTTGTTGCCGGTCGGTAGTCCATTTTGTCAAAATGGCAATTTTGAGCAGCCGACTACTGTTCATCTGCTTTTGCAGATATTTTAAAATAGCTGGCTTGCATTTTGTTCCCCTCCATACACGTGTATGGAGGGATAGCCTTCTTGTTAGCTTCCTTGGTAAGCTTTACAAGATTGGCTCCTCTATAAGAGGAGTCCTTCTCTCTTGGCCTTAGGGTTAGAGATTTTGGTGAGAAAAGTTGTGAGAGAAGCTCTGGATTAGGTTTAGGGTTTTGTATCTATCCTGTATCTATCCTATATCTATATCTCTCATTTTCTTGCATTTGTGTGTGTTTAAGCTTACTATTGCACACAAACACATAGTGTTACACCTTCTCTTAGTTTGTGAAGGGCCAGAGGTTTGTTCTTGAAGCTTTGGAGGTATTTTGATCTAAAGGAAGGGGTTGGTCCACCATTTGTGAAGAGGTTCTTAAAGGGTAACAATCTTACTCCTTTTTACCCCATTCTCGCATTCTATTTTTGCCTATCTTAGAACTGTTTTTGTGCTTAGTGTATAACATAAAAAAGTTCTATTTTTGGGCACTCTAAATAGTTTGTATTGAGTATTTTGTGGTTTGGAGGTGTTTGACCTCTCTTAAGCCTTGAGGGGCCTCCATTTTGTGCTATTTTGAGTGAGCTTCGGGACTTTGGTGTTTGGGCCTCCTCACCACTGAAATCTTGAGGGATTTCAGTGGTAAGGATGGTGCCTTGAAGTCCCAAGAAGGAGAGGGCCACCCCCTCTCCTTATTGTCCTTGAAAAGGACCTTTTTTGGCCTCTTGAGGGAGCACCATGTTTGAGGGTTTGTTGATCATGCCTTGGCTGTTTTTCATGTTTATATTGTCATAATATAACATGATTTTAAGTTGGTTTTGGTATACCATGCATGCTTAGCATACCTACCTTGTAATGTCATGTTTAGGTCTTAACATGCCTTAGGTTGTAAACCATTGCTTTAGCATGTTTTAGGCTTAGCTTTGTGAAGCTTTAATGCATGTTTTTGTATGCTTTAACTCTGTTTTAAGTTGCTTTAGTCGTACTTTCCATGTATTGCATAGCCCCTTTGCATTTTTGGTTTGTTGGCCTTAAGTGTGTGAGTGTGTAGCATGCATTACTTGCTTTATTTTAATGGTTTGGCACCATCTATAGCATCATTTCAGTCCCCTTAGCATGCTTGTATGCTTGCCTTGGATGCCTCTTTGATGCCTCATGAACTTGTGTTGTATGCTCCTTGAAAGTGCATTTGTGCATGCTTTTGAATTCAAGCCACCTAGATGCCATCTAAGTGGTCTTTTGGGCTTTGTTTTATGTGCTAAAACTCTATTTTTGGCCCTTAAATTCATGCCATGTTTGGTCTTGCTAAGTGCAGTTCAATGCTTCGTTTGCTTGCTTCGAATTTTGGATCTTCTATGCATGCCTTGATTATCTTGTTTGCTTGGTTTGGCATCATATTCTTACATGATTTTCAGAGCTTTCTATGCATGCTATTTACCCATACTTAGCCACTTTTAAGTGTGCTTGAAAGTTGCTTGCTTAATGATTAGGTTTGTGCCTTGACATGTGCATGTATGTATGTGTGTTTGGCCTCATTTCCTTTGCATTTTGGCCACTGTTTTGGGCCTACTTAGGGCTGCCCAAGTCATGTTTAAGTCCACCCCTTTGCTTAGTTTGCAAGCTTGTCTTGTATGTGTGTTTGCATACTTGCATTCTTACATTGCATTGTCTATGTTGCATGCTAGCTCGCATACTCACATGCTTAGAAATTGCATTGCATTGTACATGCTTGGCCTCTTGAAATGAGTATGATAGAGGTTGGCCCTCTTATGTGATTATGTGGTTTGTAATGCATTTGACATCAAAATGTGCACACTTGGTCTCTTGGGCCATCACGCATTGAAATACGCGATTGGTGGTCCGAGAACCAAGGAACATGTCCCCTTGAGTCACTAACATGATAAGGGACATGGTTGGTGCATATATGGCTTGAATTGCATTGCCATGCAAGGTTACATCTCTCTTTGTCAAGCAGAGTTACATGAGGAATTTCTTGCCGATCGTACCTGAGTGCGGCAATCAATTGGTGGCCGATGGATTAATCAACAGCCGATGACCACACCCCACTTCCGGTGGCAATTCTACTCAGCCGGTGGTGTCTCCCAATGTCCAGGGAAACAATTCAGAGACCTTGACAGTCTTCAGCGAGCGAGGAAAGCGAGGCAGTCTATGCATGGTAGTGCGCTTCCGAGCAGGACCCGAGCATGCATTGCATTGGGCTCTCTTCCTGAGGCGGTTTACTATTTTTCCTAGCTTAGTTAGTTTGTTAACTAATTAGGCAATCTGTAATAATTAATTAGCTCGTAGTTAGTTAATTTGTATTATTCTTTTGGTCCCTCCGGGCGAGGGCAAATCTGTAATAAGTGTGGGTGCGTGTGTATGTATGTCGTCCAATCCCCACTTCTTTCTTCCCTTTTATTTACCCACTTATGGTGGTAGATTAGGGCATGTTTAAATTAGCATACCTTATGCAATGCATGCGTGCATCCATACATTTGTCTTGCATGCACCGGGCTCGGTACATCATGCTAACTGCATTTGTACTTCAATTCCAAAATTGAATACGTGCATCAACTAATTGCATTTCACATGTCATGTTTAGGTTAGCCGAGCCTACCCTAATTGCATCCTGTATGAGTTGCATTAGTCAATTTGACATGAACTAGGACGATGCATGTTTGCTAACTAGTTTATTGTTTTGTACAGTGCACGATGTAAGTGTTTTTGTGCTTTAGCATATCGCATGTGTGTGAATGCTATCATGACAGCATGCTTACCATGTGGCTAGATGTTTATGTGAGATAAACTGTTTGATTGCCTGTGGGTGAAGGTTGGATTGTCTGAGTTGGAAAAACTCGTTGAAATCCGTGTTTTAGCCTACTTGCGAGTAGCAAATTCCCAAGTGCTTTTTTTTTTTTTAAGACAAACGGATATGCAATTCTTATTTCCAAATTAGGCAATCTAGTTTATACTTGTTTGCTGTGCGCATAATATAGTAATTCTAGGCTAAGAACCGGAACAAGAACACATAACATTTTCAAAATAGGATATCACGGTTAGTAGAGGCCGGTCTTCGGACCGGGCGAGAGGGGGTGCTCATAGCTGACCTTCCCCAATCGTACCCAAGTTCCCGAGCCGAGGCAACTTTGGTGATGATGGACACATGGCCTTTGGCACCGAGTCAGGGTTTCCTAAATTTCCCCATTAAAAAATATTTAGGTGACGACTCTGTATCTGGCAAAGCAGTCCATGTTTGGCACTTCTTTCAAAAATCTGTTTTCTCAAAACGATTTGCTGGATTTGGACTCTTTGGTTCAGATTAAGAACCGTGACAATTTGAGTCCGAACCGTAGTAAGCCCACAGATGAACAGAACGGGGGGGTTCATCCTCCCGGGACGTTCGGGGACGTCTACAGGGGGGTTTGCCCTAAAATGATTATGATAATTGTTTTGTATAAATAAATGAAATTGGTGCTGTAAACATAAAATGGAACGAGTATTGAAATAAATGGTGGAATTGAGTAAATGCTATGTCTCATATTTGGAAATTATGAATAAACTATCCGTCTTGGGATTGAATACCTGTTAAGAAATAACTGTATTGGGCTATCGGTAAAGGATAGCTATGATTGTTGTAGAAATTACATGAGGGTTAAGTGAATTAAAACTAATCCATGGTTGGTTGTCATTGAATATGATCATGTTATAAATACATTGTATATGTATGATTGTTTGGGAGGAGAAAGGGGATGTACCCCATGTATGATTATATGTTTAAATACAGTGCATATGTATGATTGTTTGGGAGGAGAAAGGGGATGGATTCTATTGTAATTAAGTTGGCCAGAGTGTCCTGGGTGAAAGTCTCGAAATTTATACGTGGGTGCCAATTCCGCGGACGAAATTTTCGTAAAATGGCAGATTGAAGTGTTGATGTGGTAATTGTGTGATTGTAGAACTATTGAGTTGTAGTTTCAATTGTGTTATTAAAAGATAACGAAATTAGCTTATGTATTGGGATGAATTGAATAGGAATGGATTGGAGATTTGAATTTGGTACCTTTTGACTATATAAAATATGAATGTTTTGTCACAGACATTGTTTATGCATAATGTACTTATATCTTTGTTAAATCTCATATATTGTGTCAGATTATTCCTACTGAGTTGTGGCTCACCCTATTTGAGAAAAACATTTTCAGGTATTGATGGCATGCCTCCACCAAGGCAATAACATTGGAGGAATTTTTGGGAAGAAAGAGCTTATTTGTTTTGTTTCACTTTCTGTATAGCCTAGGGCTTAAATTTTATGAGCTAGTCTCACTTTTGTTGTGACCAAGCCAAGGCTTGGAAACGTGTAAACCTATAGAACATTTATTTATGTTAAAATTTTTTGTACTATTAACTCTATGAAATGAAAGAACGTTGCACTCTGATTTATGCAATTATTTATATATTTCGGTTGAATCTATGGTTATATTTTGAGGGCATTACAAGATTACTTGCTCACATTTATGAAGTCTGATAATCTTGAATTGATTGACTACTCAGATTCAGACTTTAGATGATATATTGATAGTAGAAAATTCACTTTTGGTTCTTTGTTTCTATTATGTGGAGGAGCAATATTAAGAAAAGTGTAAAACGAACTGTCATAAGTATCCTCTATGAAAGTTGAATTTGTGGTGTGCTTTGAAAACACAACTCATGAATTGTTATTGCAAAACTTTATCTCAGGACTTGGGATTGTTGACTTTTGTGCCAAGTCGTTGAGAATTTATTGTGATAATTTCGCTATTGTTTTATTTTTCTTATAATGCCAAGTATTCTAATGATTCTAAACACATAAAATTGAAATACTTTGTCATTGAAGAAGAATTTCACAAACAGAAAGTATTAATAAAATACATAAGTATATAACTTTTAAGTGCAGATCTATTGATGAAGGGATTACTCTTAAAGACAATTAAGAAACTTGCCAATTGGGTCTTGAATGTAATCCATAATGGTTGTTTATAATTGATTGTGTTATTTGACACATTGAGATCTCATTAATTGTGTTTCTAATATATTTCCTATTATGAAATGAGTACGTACATATATGAGAATGAATGAATGACAACATGCAACAATCCCGACCCACGATTAACGTATAATCCATGATTAAAAAGGCTTAATAAGTAATTAAACTAAAATTTTGCATTAATTGCCTGTGTGTTGCATTATTTGTATTTATATCTATTTATCGTAGAAAGATCTGTTCATGTTTATGTTTTGTTCTACGAATTGAAGGCCTTATCGGCATCCGATTACAAAATTGACTTCAGTTATATGTTATTTGAAATTTTTAGAATTTTATGATAGGTCCAATTAAAATTTGATTCAGAGTGATTAAATTAGACTAATTTGATGCCCATTTGATTAGCGTTAATTAACCACCATTAGGTAAGCCTATATAAGGCCAATACACCTCTTAAACTCACTTCTTCACTACTTAATTTGCACTCTTGAGACCAAAATGTGAGAGAGAGTGAGAGACTAAGGAACTTGGAACCAAACTTGAGGTAGAGAAGGACATTGTTGGGAGACTTGGAGAATTACTCGAGATTTTGACTAATTGAAGCTCAATTGGGTCGCCTAGGTAAGAGCTTAACCTTGCAACTTTGGAATTGAGTTATTTAGCACATGAATACAAGAGAATTAAAGTGAATCATACATGAACTCTAGAGTGTAGAAAAGAAGAACAACCATGCATACATGCATTTTTATGACATTTTGAGTATCAATTTCAAACAAATCTCACTTGCATGTGTTCATCTCATTCTTGTTTTGAGAATTCACCAAGTTTCATACCATTGCACCTTAGTTGATCATGTTTTGAAAAGCTTTGAAGTCAAGAAATACTTGCATGTTATGTTTTTTAAGACTTGAGTGTTGATTCGCACAATTGGCTTTGAATTCCCAATGTTTTCCAAGTTCACACATATATCTGTAAGTTTTGCCCGAAGATGAGTTTTAATGCATTGAATTTGAGTTTTGCAGCTTATAAGTGAATTTGGAAATTCTAGAATTCGACCTCTCTGCTCGAGCGACAGAACCTACACTTAAGCGACCACTCTGTGATCTTGCATTTCCATTCAAGCGACCAAAAGTTCGCTCGAGTGTGAAATGCAAGCTCCCAAAAGTTTCATATTTTTGCAGACCGTTCGAGCGACAAGAGTTGCGCTCGAGCGAGGACCTGAGTCTTACGCTCGAGCGACCGTCGAGCGTGCGTCAAGCGAAAAAATTACACAACCAGAACTTTTGCAGAGTTTACAGACTGCTCGAGCGACCGAAGTTGCGCTCGAGCGACCATTTACATTTTTGAACCTCCGTTCGAGCGAAAAAAGTTACGCTCGAGCGGGGACCCTATTTTCAACAAATTTGCTTAAGTGTTGAACAATATAATTTGGCATCCTCATCACACCTTAAGCATTCCTAGGCCATGATTAAGACATAATAATGAGGGTAAAATGTAGAAACACACTAAGAATAAAACGTAATGAGTTAAGTATATTCCGAGCATGTGTTTCAAATGTGTATTTGTTATGTGTTGATGTAGGTCACACGCCGTAAACTGTTTGATTAGTCTGCTCTATCTGTCTGCACCCGGAGCCATCTGTGAGTAATAATTTAGTAAAGTTATGTTCAACTTTATTTATTTTCTACAGGATGAAATAAGATTTTTATTTTTTTTTATTTATTTTTTATTTTTTTGAAATGTTATGTTCAGTACAATGAATGATTGTCCAATTCTTGACATGTATTCGTGGCATCCTTAGCACTATATGATATCTGTTAGCTGTTACCCGGTATTAGAGGTTCCATTATGGAACTTATTATATCTGTAATCTGTTACCTGTACTAGAGGCTCCATTATCGAGCTCAGCATATCTGTCATCTGTTACCTAGATCCAGAGGTTCCTTTATGGAACTGGTTATTCATAACCACCATATTCTGCATCTATTCTGTATCTATTCTATTAGCACTAACGAATGTACCATGTATGATTAAGCATGAACTCTAATTTCTGTATATGATTTGAACAAGAATATAAATATGAATATGTTTATGAATCTGAATTCTGATTTCTGAATCTGGTATGGACATCATTCATTAAAACCCTTTACTCTGTTATTATTCACTACGCTCCCGCTCATTATTTATATTATGTATGTAAGTGAGCAGCTACATAACCAGGCCTAAGTTGCTGTCTAGAAAGTTTTGGGGTCAACCAGTTACCGTGCCTCTTGGGGAGGTTCCTGTGTCTAGAAGTCGAATTTTGTGAACCATGTCAAGAGTTATTTTATGTATCATATTAAGAACGTTTATGTTTTGTCTTGTTTTGATATCTGTATACTGGGCTAAGTCCCTTTTGATGACGCTTGCACGATGTTACAAGACTTATATGAACATGACATCTTATGTGTATATTTTATAAATGTAGACGTCCCCGAACGCCCCGGGAGGGATGAGTCTCCCGTTCCGTTCATTTTGGGATCACTACAGTTCAGGACTCAAATCGTCACGGTTCGTAATCTGAACCAAAGAGTCCAAATCCGGCAAATCGTTTTGAGAAAACAGATTTTTGAAAGAAGTGCCAAACATGGACTGCTTTGCCAGATACAGAGTCGCCACTTAAATGTTTTATTATTTTTTTTTTTGGAAAATTTAGGAAACCCTGACTCGTTTGCCTAAGGCCACGTGTCCGTCATCACCAAAGTTGCCTCGACTCGGGAACTTAGGTACGATTGGGGAAGGTCACTTTGTGAGCACCCCCGCTCGCCCGATCAAAGATCGGCCTCTACTAACCAAGATATCTAGTTTTGAAAACATTATGCGTTCTTATTCCAGTTATTAGCCTAGATTTACTATGTGATGCGCACAGCATACAAGTATAGACTGGATCGCCTGAATTGGAACAAAACACTTCATGTTCGTTTTTGAAAGATGGTTTGCTAGCCGCGGGTAGGCTTAAAATGCAGATTTTGCCACCCTCAGGTGGGCTTAGAAAAGATGGTTTTGCCACTATCTAGTGGGCTTAAAACTCACAGTTGATGATTTGTCCCAATCCAAATAACCCAACCTTCACCCACAGGCATTCAGGCAGTTATATCATATAAGCAAATAGCCTCATGGTAAGCATGCTATCATGGCAGTCAGTCACACGCATGCAAGAATGCTAAAGCATAAAACTTACCAAGTACTCCAAGCCAAAACAGAAGCTAATTAGAAATCCTTGCATGATCCTAATTATACAGAAATGCCTAATGCGACACATGCAAAAATGCAACTATAGCAGGCTCGACTATTCTAAACATGGTGTATGGGATGCTACAGCTAACAAGTATTCAACTTGGAATTGAAATACAATGCAGTGAGTTATGATACGCCGAGCCCGGTGCATGCAAAACAGATGAATGAATGCAAACATGCTATCATACTGTATGCTAATTGAAACATGCCCTAATCTAACTATCATAAGCTGGTAAATAAAAGGGAGAAAGACGTGGGGTTGGAAGACATACGTCACACGCACGCACACTTATTACAATTGTGCCCTCGCTCGGAGGGTCCGAATAAATAATATACAGTCCCAATGAATAGTACAGTCCGAATAAGTACAAAATCCAAATTAATTAACAAATTAACCTAGGAAAGCTGTAAACTAGTATGCAAGCTAGGGACTGCCTCGACTCCGCTCCGGATGATGAATGATGCATGCTCGGGTTTCCTTGCGCGGAAATTCACTGCGATGCCCCAATTAGCCTCTGTTTATGATTAAGCTCGGAGTATTGCACAAAGCTCCAAAAGAATGTCGGCTTCCGATTTGCTGTAATAGAGAGCAAGAAAGGGGCACGGCAATGTATTTTCACATATGTATGCTTGTCTCGATCCTCATGCCACCAATCACGCATCCCGATGCATGATGGCCGAGGAGTCGATTTGCACGACTCAATATGGAATGAATGCACACATAAACACAACAAGACCAAGACTCCATCATGGATAATCCGGAGTATCGGTGATCAGGAATTGAGACACGTTCCGTCACTCGGAGTACAAAACGTCCCTCATTTCCCGTGCTCGGGCTAACTCATATCCCAAACACAATGCAATATGCATGACATGCATGAATGCAATCCTAACATGCAACCTAGCATACGCAATGCTATGTAATGGCATACACAATGCATGATGTAACATGGCATACACGATGCTCTAACATGCAACCTAGCATACGCAATGCTATGAATTGAAATGGCATACACAATGCATAATGGACTTACACCAACATGAGTGAACCTCAGCCACACCCACATCAGTGGCTATTAGATGGAAAATGAGACACTCGAGATGCGTGCACGCATGCACGCAAACCGAGGACCGATTCTAAGGCACGAATGCCACTCTAAGAAGGCATGGCAAGGCCTGAAATATGGCATTCAAACACACAAATTTCAGCACTAAAATATGATGCTAAACAGCCCCGAAACATGGCAATATGGCACCCGATGCATGAGATGAACCCCGAAACTCAAAACTAGGCATGCGCAATGACCTATAGCTATACAAAGCATGCATTATTTGATCATGAAGCATGAAGACAGAGTCAAGGCAGTCCCAAAACATGAACTTTTTTAGTTCAAAGCATGGCCAAAAGGCGCTAGCAAGATGGGCTAAAGTAGCATGCAATTTTGACTAGCAAACACGGTTTACATGGCAAGTGTATGAAGAACATGGAATCTCACCGAACCAGAAAAAATCAGTGAATAAAACATGCCAAAAGATACCCAAATAGCCATGAAAATACAGCCAACACATGCACAAATGAGGGGCTCCTTTAGAGGGCCATGCAAGGAGTTATTAGGCACATACAAGATAGACATGAAGCATGACCAAAAAAAACTCTGGAAATCAAATATGGTAGTCCCAAAACTCATCAAATTGACCCTAAAATGTGACTTCAAAGCATGTAAAGAGGGGTCCCTTTGGAAGGCCAAGATGACCACCAAACAAGTCAAGGTGAGAGGGGGTCACCCCCCTCTGATTTGGAGGCTCAAAACAGCATCAAAGCCACTAGAAATCCACTATATTCCAATGTCTAGAAGGTCAAACAAAGCATGCAATTGGAGCTTAGGTGTAAGGCTCAAAACAAGGCACAATCAAACATTCAAGGAAGGATGTGACCTCAAATAAGAAAATGCCCTAATAAAACATGAAGATGATATCAAAACAAGCATTTTTCCAGTTTATAACAAGTCTCAAAAATGAACATAAATAGGGCTAATCCATCATGCAAAAATGGCCCTAAAAGAGAGAATAGAGACAAGGGACAGAAGCTGGCCCCAAATGGCAAAGAGCTCTACAACAAAATTGAAGAGGGGCTCAAAAAAAGTTACTTTACAGTTTATATCAAGTCTTGAAAATGAACACAAGTGAGGCTAAACTATCATGCAAAAATGGGCCTACAAAGAGAGATAGGAGACAAGTGGTAGTAGATGGCCTCAAACAGAGGATATTCCTTCAACAAAGTTGAATAGGATCTCAAAAAAAGACATTTTATAGTTTGGCTTGGAGCCCAAAAATGCTCAAAAACAAGGCTAATATATCATGCAAAAATAGGCCATAAAAGAGGGATAAAGGGAAAGGGGTAGCAGGAAACCTCCAACAGAGAAAAACCCTTGATCAAACATAAATATGAGCTTAAAATATGACTATTTCTAGTTTAGGTCGGAGCCCAAAAATGCTTGCAAGAAGGGCTTATAAATGAAGCAAGAAAAGACTAAAAAAAGAGGAAAAAAAAGGACTCACCCTTGTCGAACCAAACTTCAACAGCTTTTGGACCAGGTTTGGGAGCTCTCAACCTCTAGAAATCAGCTTCAAAGGGCTAGAATGGATGTTGGAGGTGTGGTGCTATGAGTTGTAGTGTAAAGGGTGCAAGAACCTTAGGGTTTGAAGGGTTGGAAAAGTGAAAATGAAGGGAGAATGGGGGAGAGCTTTTTTGCTGATTTTGTAACCCTTCAAAAATGGTGTAGGGTGCTGGTTTTATAGAGAGAGAGGAGTGGAGGAAAGGGGGGGAAACGAATTCAAATTTCCCCCCCAAAAGGGCAGACCCTTGGGCAGGGGTTTTGGGCAAAACAGCTGGGGCAGTTATAAGGAACTAGGAGAGAGGATTCTGGCCGGCTAGGTTCAGAAGGTTCAGGTGGCCGGCCGGCCAGGCAAGGTGGCCGGTCGACCAGTTAAGATGGCCGGCCGACCAGGTCAAAAGGGTCAAAGTAGCCGGCCACCCCGTGGGATGAAGCCCCAGAGGTTAGCTTTCCAATGCCGCAAACCTTGCATCAAAATTTCTCCTGTGCAAAACGTTATGTCTGTTTTGGTGAAGCCGCGCAGATTCGGTCCAAACAGACTTCAACCAACCATATCTCCCGCACCCAAACTTGTCCTTAGGAGATTCTTGAGTGAAAAATGAAGCCTCGGAAGTAAGCTTTCCAATGGTGGTAACCTCATATCTTAAATCCAAGTATGCAAAGAGTTATGCTCGTTTCGGTGAAGCCATGCAGTGTTTTCTCTCTTTCCCAAATTTATGCTGAATCACTTTTGACCAAAAAAACTGTTCTTTCAGAAAAATTACTGGCCTCCCACTCTCCTACAACCTTTCTAATAATGAAAATAAGGTCTCCACCAAAAATGAACCAAGACGGATGCAAAACGGAGGTTCGGGGGCCGAAACACGCAGTTCGGGGCCCCGAAAACAGGAGTTAGGCGTTCGACCATGAAGTTGGTCTCTCAGACCACAGTGTCCCCCAAAAGGGAGGAAATAAGGTGTATGCCAAAAATCGGAGCAAACAGAGGTGGTTAAGCGGTCCCAAACCGAGGCACACGGCCGACGGCTCAAAAGAACTGGCTCCAACGAGAAAAAATGGCCTCTGATCATGAAACGTAGCCTACGGCCACTGAGAGATGATCTACGAGACCTCTCCCTCCCTTCGGGAAGAGAAAACAAAGAAAATGGGCCTGGTTCGCAAACCGAGGCAAGGCATAAAAGAGTCCGGAAGTCCGCAGGCAAGGCTCGCAGCCGTGACTCTGTAACCTCAGAACGAGCACAATATACAATATCACCAAGCGCTTAATCGGTGACGTATGAGTCTTAAGGTCGGTCAAAATGGGGTGTCTACAGTTGCCCCTCTTTGACAGAACTCGGAAGTCAAGAAGTGACGGGAGTGAATGTCAAAGCCCAGAGACGACCCATTTTTGACATGGCCGAAGACTCAGACAAACAGGTGAGATAAACAAAGAGTTGTGCCCGTAGGCAGGGGCAAAATGCAACTAACAATGCAAGGAGCCGAATGTAACTCATGATCATGCAAAGCAGCAAGCTGTAATGAAGCGCACACGCAACAGTTTTAAGCAAGCATATACAAATCTAACTACATTTCATGCAGAAAGGATGTAAGAGAATTATTCAATTCTCGCTACGTCTCACACAGAGAACATACAATACCTGTGCGGCTCGTCTGGTCGCACCAGCCTCAAATGAACCGTACATACAATATCGTGCCTCGGCAATGTCCTATCTCATGCTGATGTGGAAATCTTTCGCTTCTTCTTGGTTGAACTGCAGGTACTACTTTTCTCCCTGACTATGGTTGCAGCTTTCCCTACTCTCCAACAGGGTGACAGACTAGGTTGATTCGGTATCCAGAATTGAGGCGCATACATATGCTATCTCAATCTATGGGGTTGCCATATAGATTTCAAGCCGAGGATATACCCCTGGGTATTTAAACCAGACTTTAGTCTCGGAAATCCCGAACCTTTGTGTTCTAGGCAAGAGCCATTCGAACTCTAGTTTCCACCGTCTTAGTTGATCTCCTAGGAACTCACTGCTAACACAGGCAGGTGGCTATACCAGACCACTGGAAGTCGTTCGGGCACAACAAACACCAAAAGAATTGCACCTTTAGAGGATTTAAGGTCTCCTAGACTGGAAAGTGCACGAGACGGTGCGGATAAATGCAAGTGCGATACGCAAAACAGCGCAAATGATGATACAGGATTTAAGATCTCCTTAGACCGGAGGATTTAAGGTCTCCTGGACCAGGTGAGTGCACAAGACAGTGCGAGCTAAAGGTGAGGTGCGCAAGATAGTGCAATAAAATGCATGCACAATGCAAGTAATGGTCACGACGCAAGATGGCGCGATGCAATACACTAACAAGTGCAGGTGAGGTGCGCAAGATAGCGCGAATGATACAATGCACAAAATAGTGCGATACGCTAAACAGCGCGATTGATTTGAAATGCACAAGATAGTGCGATGTGATATGCAAAGCACAAAATAGCGCGATGAATGCAATGCACAAAACAGTGCGATGGAGGTGCGCAAAATAGCGCAAATGATAAACTGCACAAAACAATGCGATGCGCAAAATAGCGCGAATGATAAACTGCACAGAATAGTGCAATGCGAGTCATAAAATAGCGAATGATAAACTGCACAAAACAGTGCGATTGTGGTGCGCAAAATAGCATGAGTGATAAATTGCACAGAATAGTGCGATGCGCAAAATAGCGCGAATGATTAGAAATGCACAAAACAGTGCAATACGCTAAACAGCGCGAGTGATTAGAAATGCACAAAATAGTGCGCTACGCTAAACAGCGCGAGTGATTTGAAATGCACAAGACAGGTCGTCGCTAAGCAATAGCGATCGCTAAGCAGTAGAGTGATTTGAAATGCACAAGATAGTGCGAGTGAGATACAACCACAAGATGCACAAGACAGTGCTAGTGAGATACAAAGTGTAAGTGCACAAGACAGTGCGAGCGAGATAAAATGCACAAGAAAGTGCGATAAAATGCATCTTTTATGCAAGTATGGGGGCATTTTCCATGTAAAAGATACGAGCATTTTCTATGCAAGTATGGAAGCACATTCTATGCAATATTGAAAGCAAGCATATTCTATGTATGAAACAAGCAAAGCATATTATATGCGTAATCGAAAGCAAGCATATTATATGCATGAATCATAACGATGCGCGGCACGCATGCAACAACAGTGTATATGAAAGTTCACATTCTATGCAATAGAGGAGCATCAAATATGTACTCTGGTGCCTCTGATTTGCCTCTTAGAGGACTTCGCAACTCACTCAGCTCAAAAAGGGCACATCATGTTCATATTGGCGAGAGATAACATCTGCATGTGAAACCCTCGGGTGCTGCTTAGACTGCCATTCTGACTTGAAGCAAGCTTACACTTGGGGTCGAGATACACTCATATTCTAGAGAAACAGCGAGGCCTCAGAAGGTGCACCTGGAATGCAGTCTCGGATTTTGTTAAAGTTGAAACGTGCTAAGATGCTCCAAATTTTCCCTCTTTTCTTTTGCTTTGCAATCTGGAACCTAAATAGCTTCAGATAGGTCCTTGTTTTACTATTCTGACATGACCTGGGTTGAACCCTGCGGCTTTATGAAAGAACTAATCCCCTTTTTTTTTTGCACAAATGTGGAGAACGACACGGCACTCTGAGCACAAAACGATTTTTGAAATTGAAATGAGAAAAGGGTTTTCAACCGGGTATTGAGCCTATAACTGACCACAACCAAAACGACTCAACAATGGAAAACAAAGGTAGAACGACCTAAACACAAATCAACAAAGGAAAAACAAGGTAAAATGACCTAAACACATTTGTTGACACTCAAACGACTCAAAACAAGAAACGAGACAAACAAAATGCACAAACACAACACTCAGCTGTGTTACAAAGGCGAGAGACCTCTCGGTGCACGAGGAGCCAGTTTCTCCGGGTATTGTTTCCCACCCTTTCTCATTTGTGATTCTCACATCACTTGGTCCTCAAGCTCTGTTTTTCTGAAAAAGCCATTTTCTCACTTTTTCTCTCAGTTCACATCTCTCTATTCTTCAATCTCTCATTTTTTTGTCCCTCCCCTGGGTGGTTGATGGATAAACAGAAAGTTGTGGGCTCTTGCCCCTAGCATTCTGCTAGATTCTTCTTCTTGTTCATAACAGTGAGTTTCTTCCACAGATGGGCTGCACTACAATTGGGTGTGTAACAAATCTACAGCTGACATCGGTTGACGATGTTCTGCTGGGGAGTTTGGACGTGATCAGATCTGTCCAGATAACGGAGTGGAATATCTTGTCCCATTCCGGTTCGTACTTCGCACTTGGCTTGATACCTCGTTACTCGGAGGGTGAGAGAGCTTTCAGCCCTTTTGCTGTTAACTTTAGTTGTGCTCTTTTCTGGCAGGTAGAGTGCCCTTCTTGGCAAGTATTATGGCAATGGGGAAAAGACAGAACACCTGACTCAACTGTGCCCCTAGTTCATCATTTCGACCATTTTTTTTGTTTTTGGCTTTCTACTAAGACAATTTTGACCAAAATGAGAGTTAGATTAACATGCTTGTTCAATTTTCTGATTTAAAATCATGCAAGTTAGGCTGTGAACACTGAAAATTTTCCCTTTTTGGGGTCCAAAAAATGGTCCAGTTTTGGAAAAATTGAATAATTTTTGAGAGAAAATTAGTCAACCTCATTAAAAATTCTCAAAAACTATTTTTGCAAACGGCCACTGCTCAACAAGCATAGAACCCGCTCTTGAGATGCACAACTTCAGATTCGAAGGAAAATTGCCCCCTGCTTGAAGAGAGCTTCCTGGCAACGGAAAGTTGCCCCTTGTTTGAACGGCACCGCAGCGTATTGAACGGCAACGGCAAGTTGCCCCTTGTTTAGATAGCACCGCGGCGCATTGTAGTCAATCCTCAGAGTGACGAACACAACCAAATTCTCGGATTCAGAGAAAGCAAAGATGATCAAAACCATTACATGGACACAGTCGAATTTTGAAGTGTTTTACGGCTGGACTTCAGAATGAAGTTGCCTACGTATCCCAAAGATGGGAATCAAGCCTCACGTAGTTCGGGGTTAAGGTACACTCGGGTATTTAACCTCTCCTTTTTATGCTCTAACTTTTGCCAAGGCGCCTGTTGCGGGTTTTTAACCTTGCGAGCTTTGTTCTTCAATTCTTTTTCATTTTTCTTCTTTTTTCCATCTTTTTCTTCTTTTCTCTTTTTTTTTTTTTTTTTTTTTTTTGCATTTTCTTCATTTTTCTCTTTTGTTCTTTTCTTCTCTTTTTTTTTTCTCGCTCTAACTTTTGCCTGGGTCGCCCTTTCGAGTTTTCGGCCCAGCGAGCCTCTCAAGGGTAAAAGTGTAGCTTGGTCCATGTCAAATGGTTCTGAGATCTCGAATCCGTCTAAATCCAAGAGAGTGACTGCTGTTCGCTAACGATGCAGGAGTCCATCCCATGGGGGCTAAATTTGCCCCTAATGTTGTGGATAGGAACTCAGTTGTTCTTCAACAATACTTTCTTCTTTCTTCTCTTCTGGGATTTGGCATTCTGGTCAATCTTTATCTTTGACTCTTCGAGCACATCTGACATTTTTTTTTTGCCCCTAGTTCGAGGGCTGCTTTTGATCTAGCTTCGCAAGCTTCCTTCGATCACATCTGATATTCTCGCCCCTAGTTCATGGGCTGCTTCTGATCCGGCCACACGGGCCTCACATTGTGGTTGACCGTTGAACATTCTAAATCCCAGTTCAACGTTTAAAAGTAAGGGGTCGAGTTTCGAGGCTGAGAGCGATCCTAGGCTGCACAATCTCAAGAGCGATTCCACACAGGTCTTCGCAGGACCGCGCAAAACATTTTTTGAAATCTTTTAAGAAAGCGACAAATCGCTCGCGCTGAAGACAGTGCGGAACCAATCTGGATCAAGCCAGGATCCTTCCCAGTACTCACACTAACAAGCATGATCTCATTCATTAAGGGCTTAGCATGCCTCTCTTTCTCTCACTTGATCAAATTTTTACAAATCCCGAGGAATTCCTTCCTCTTTGTTTTCATCATAGTGTTCAAAAGGTTTTGAAAAACTTAGGTCAGAGCAATGAGTTCGAGGCACAGAAAAGTAGGCGAAAAGCACTGCCATTTCATTCAGAACTTCTGGCACAACTGGCACAAGGCAGAAGCGTACACAAGAATGTGAAAATCACTATTGTTCATTCAGAATCTGTTGGCACAACTGGCTCCAAGGCAGAAACAGACTCAAAAGAAAATGAAAAGACAAACACAAAACAAGCAAGTGATGTCCGAGGTAACACCCTCGAAATCACCCGACTCCAACAAAACAGGACTGACTTGATACAACAAGACAGACCCAAAACAAAAAGACTGACTCTAAAACAACAAGACTTACTCAATACCCAAGTCAGAAAGCACAAAAACTGGTGTTTGCATATTGCTCAGAACAGTGCGTGCTATTTCCACGTCTGTTGTTAATCGAGCGCCGCCCGCAGGTGGTTCATCCCCTGATCACATACTCACATTATCCCCCAAGTTCACCGATCCAGTGCCGATAGACTTTGCAGAGCTTCGCGGGAGGACAACCCCGTTGTCAAACAGATCCTGTACTTCGTGGCGAAAAGGCGATTGTCGGTAGTATGGCGATTCTTGATGGTACGCAAGATCTTGGGTAGCATCATGTGTAGCCGGAAGAGGGTTCGGGAGAGGCCGAGGCTCAAGGGGTTTGAGATGGCCTTGTCCAACAAGGATTTGGAGAGCTTTGGACAAAGGCATATAGAGGGCATGGAAGACCCTCCGACCTCAGGGTTGGTACTTCAAGGTTTGTGGATTTTTGCTGGGTGCACCAGAAAAGGGATTGGCAGGTGTTGGCCTAGCTTCCTGATCTCTTCTGAGTGGAGGATTATAGTTGAAAGGAACGTTTCTGATACAACGACCCTTCTCCCAGCTTGTCCCTTGATTCAAACTGCCCCCAACTTGAGTGGCGAAAATGTCGCCCACAGTTTTTGCAACAACTGCAAGCACTTGCTCTTTGTTCAGTCCCTCGGCTTTCAAAGCCTCAACAGCCAACAGAAGATGTTCATGGGGATCCATGTCCGCCTCTATCTTGTTCTTTCCACTCGCCTCCACTTTGCCAAGGGATTGGCATTCCTCAAATACAGCCCGTTCCAAGACTGGGAAGCCTTTTGACATGAACTCCCTGGTATGTGATGTGGTTGATGACGGAGCCAATGTCCTAGAGGCCAGATCTGTCACAGTTCTCTGAAGACCTTCGATCATTCTCTTCAGCTCAGAAGTAGTGGGCTCACGGGTTTGAGATGATTGGGGTTTAGGTGCACCCATCATGCATAAGTCCATGCTTTCTGGGATAAGCACCTCAGGCTTGGATAGATGGGCTGGGGTGATGTATATGCTGGCGTCATAGGTGGATGGCAGTATATGGATAAGATTGAGGTAGGCAGGAGATGTTTGGTCATTGGGGTCTGAAGGTGGAGCTATCGTCCGATTGTCGATGAGATTTTGGACCTCATGACGAAGGCGGTAGCAACGGTCGGTGCCATGACCACGCTGCTAATGGTACACACAGTACTTGGAGGGGTTATGTCTGGCTGGGAGTGGGTCAGGCAGAGGTTGAGGATCGAGGGGTTTGAGATACCCTCTTTCCATCAGGACTTTTAGTGCGCTAGTCAGGCTCATATAGAGAGGGGTGAAAGTTACGCCTGAGCTCTTTGGGCCGGTTGTTTGTAGGCTTGGTTTGGCAAAAGGGTTAGCTGTGGTGACTGTATTGATTTCAGTGGGTTCAGGAATAGTGCTACTTCCAGCATTGGTACTCCTTGAAATCACCCTCATTGTCGGTTCCCTTGTTCTGGGAATGATCCCACTGTTGAACGCATTCTCGACCTGAACCCCCAGTTCGTGCAAACTTTTGAAAGTGAATAGTGGAGCGACTATCAACTTTTGCAACATATCATGCTCGAGGTTTCGCACCATCATCTGCACTTGATCCCTCTCAAAAGGGCGACGATCTGTCATCTGTGTTGCCTTTGCTCTCCACCTCGTAACAAATTTCACAAAAGGCTCTATTGGGTTCTGGCGGGTTGCTTCAAGCTCTTGGATGGTCATTTCAACTTGGGTATTGTAAGAATACTGATCAACAAAGGCCTCAACCAATTCTTCCCAGTTTTGCTTCACTGTATTCTCCAACTTAGCGTACTAAGTGGCTGCTACACCCGACAGGGTTCTTCCATACAGAGAGAGTTTCTGTGGCTTAGTCAGACCCATCGGTTTCAGGACATCCAAGAAAAGTCGGATATGTACCATTGGGTCTCCAGACCTGTCGAAACGGTCAATATATGGCATTTTGAATCTGTCTGGGAGCCGTACGGCAAACTCGGTGTGCCCATCCTCAATGTCGGGAATGGAGTTAAAGCCCTGTGCCTTTTTGAATTGCTTCTCAAGGTTTGTGATTTTCACTGCGGTCGGATCGAGGTCACTAGCATCAAGGGGATAAAGCCTCTCATTAGGCTGCACCAGGGGTCTGAAAACCCAGACTTGAGCCAACCCTTCTCGAGGATTCGGACACTGCAAATCTTCAACTGGCAGCAGTGGGTCAAAGTTCGGCTGGGGTCCCAAAGCTGGATGTGAGGTAGATGCCCCAGATGGGCGCTGCGTTTTGTAGATGTCCCCGAACGCATCCCGGGGGAAGGGAGTGCGAGTCCCCCCCGTTTTGGTTCGATATTGGGTCACTACAGTTCGAAGGACTCAAATGTCACGGTTCTCAATCTTGAACCAAAGAGTCCAAATCCGGCAAATCGTTTTGAAAATAGATTTTTTTGAAAGAAGTGCCAAACATGGATCTTGCCCAGATCTGAGTCGCCACCTAAAGATTTTAAAATGGGAAATTTAGGAAACCCTGACTCGGTGCCAAAGGCCACGTGTCCGTCATCACCAAAGTTGCCTCGGCTCGGGAACTTGGGTACGATTGAGGAAGGTCACTTCGTGAGCACCCCCGCTCGCCCGGTTAAAGACCGGCCTCTACTAACCATGATATCTGTTTTTGAAAACATTGTGAGTTCTTATTCCGATTATTAGCCTAGGTTACTATGTGATGCGCACAGCATACAAGTATAGACTGAATCGCCTGAATTGGAACAAGACACTTCGTGTTTGTTTGTTTGAGAAATGGTTTGATGGTGCTACCCGCAGGTAGGCTAAGACGTGGATTTGCCACCCTTGGGTGGGCTTAGAAAAACATGATTTTGCCACTATCTAGTGGGCTTAAAACAAACATGTGATGAATTGTCCAATCCAAGTAACTCAACCTCCACCCACAGGCATTCAAGGCAGTTATATCATATAAGCATTTAGCCTCATGGCAAGCATGCTATCATGGCAACACTCACACGCATGCAAGGATGCTAAAGCTTAAAACTCACCGAGTACTCCAAGCCAAAACAGAAGCTTGTTAGAAATCATGCATGATCCTAAATATACAGCAATGCCTAATGCAACACATGCAAAGATGCAAACTATAGCAGGCTCGGCTATTCTAAACATGGTATATGAAATGCTACAACTAACACGTATTCAATTTGGGATTGAAATACAAATATAGTTTGTATGATGCGCCGAGCCCGGTGCGTGCAAAACAGATGAATGATGCAAACATGCTATCATACTGTATGCTAATTGAAATATGCCCTATATCTAACCATCATAAGCGGGTAAATAAAAGGGAAGAAAGACGTGGGATTGGAAGACATACATCACACTCACCCACACTTATTACAATTATGCCCTCGCGCAGAGGGTCCGAATAAAATAATACAGTCCCAAATGAAAGAATAGTACAGTCCGAATAAAATAATAATACAGATTCCTAATAAATTAACAAATTAAATAAGAAATCTGTAAACTGGCATACAAGCCAGGGGGCTGCCTTGACTCTTCTCCGGATAATGATATGATGCATGTTTGGCTGCCTTGCGCGGAAATCCACTGGGATGCCCCAATTAGCCTCTGTTTGCGATGTTTCTCGAAATTAAATAAGAGACTCTGGAAAGTTGTTGATTCTTCATTTTGCTGCAACAGAGAGCAGGAAAGGGGCATGGCAATGTATTTCACAAATATATGCATGCCTCGATCCTCGTGCCACCAATCACGCATATCGATGCATGATGGCCGAGAAGTCGGATTGCACAACTCAATATAGGATGAATGCATATGAATGCTACAACAAAACCTAACTCCATCATGGATGATCCGGAGTGTCGGTGACTTGGGAATTGAGACCCGTTCCGTCACTCGGAGCACGAAACGCGCCTCGTTTCCCGTGCCCGGGTTAACTCCTATCCTGAACACGATGCAATATGCATGATATGTATGAAATGCAACTAAGATACAATCCTAACATACACAATGCTATGAAAATGAGATGTCTCGGAATGCGTGCACACGGGCACGCAAACCGAGGAAATGATCCTAAGGCATAAAATGGCATACGCAATGCAATTGGACTTACACTAACATGAGAGGGCCTCAGCCACACTCACATAAGAGGCCGTCGGATAAAAGTGAAGTGCCTTGAAAAGCGTGCACACGGGCACGCAAACCGAGGCAATGGCATAAAAGCATGAAATGACATGAAATATGATATACAATGAGACTAAAATGAGATGTCTCGAAATGCGTGCCCACGGGCACGCAAACTGAGAAAATGGCATATGGAATGCAATGATGCTAAAATGACATAAACAATGCAAAATGGACTTACACTAACATGAGAGAGCCTCAGCCACACTCACATAAGAGGCCGATGGATGAGAATGAAGTGCCTCGAAATGCGTGCCCGCAGGCACGCAAACTAAGGCAATGATCCTAAAGCATGAGACAGCATACGCAATGCAAATTGGGCTTACACTAACATGAGAGAGCCTCAGCCACACTCACATAAGATGTCGAGAGATGAAAATGAAGTGCCTCGAAATGCGTGCACGCGGGCACGCAAACCGAGGCAATGATCCTAAGGCATGAAATGACATGAAAAATGCAAATGAGGACTTACATGGAATATGGCAAATAGAATATGCAAATTTCAGCAGCCAAATTGATGCAAAACAACCCCTGAATCATAGCAAAATTACACCCGATGCCCGAAATGCAATGTTAAGCACCCGAAATGACTTGCAACTATGCCGAACATGCACAATATGGACATGAAGTGTAAAGAAAGATGCTAGGAAGTCCCTAAACTAGCATTTTTCCAGTACAAAGTATGGCCAAAAAACAATCACAAGTATGGCAAAAATAGCATGCAAAAATGGGGGAAAAGAGGGGAACAAAGAAGCAAGTGATATATACAATGCTCAAACTGAAAAATACAGTTCTACAACATTGAAGAGGGTCCAAAAATATGCACATTTACAGCTTATGACAACCCCCAAAACAGTATGTAGATATGCTCAAAATGTCATGCAAGAATGAAGCCAACAAAGGCTAGAACATGAGGTATGCCAAACATTCATCAAACAGCCTTGGACCCTTAACAAAAGATGACAAGAAGGCCAAAATGTGACTCTTTCCAGACCTAATCATGGCCGAAAACAGAAGCAAAATAGGCCTAACAAAGCATGCAAAATGAGGGCCAAAGAGGGGTATAATGACAAGTATAACATGGAGACCCCCAATGAAGTTGATCCCTTCTAAAATGTTGTAGAGGGATATAAAATAAGCCTACTCACAGTTCATGACATGCTCCAAAACAGATCACACAGAGGCTAAAAAAATCATGCAAATTTACGGTAAATATGAGAGATTATGAAACAAGTGCATGATAGAGAGGCCAAACAGGGTTGAGCCCTTCTTCAATGTTGAAGAGGGGCTCAAAATAGGTCCACTCACAGTTTATATCAGCCTCAGAAATAGACCACACATGAACTAAAAAAAGCATGCAAGATATTGACATACAAAATGATATTGAAGCAAGTGCATCATAGAGGGCTCAAACAGGGTTGAGCCCTTAAACAAACATGTAGAATAGCTCAAAAAAAGGCCCCTTTTAGTTAGGGCCGGAGTCTAAAACAGTGAGCAAGTAGGGTAGAGGAATGGTGCAAAAAAAAGTGCCAAAAGAGGGTGATTGATACTTACCCTTGAAGATCACACTCTTGTTGCTTCTTGGCTCAAGTTTGCTGCTCCTAAGCCTCTGAAAAACCCTTCCTTGCAGCTGGAATGGAGTGGTGGTAGTAGAGCTTGAAGATGATGAAGAAATGGAGCCTAAACTTGAAGATTTGAGAGAAAAATGGAGAGATAGAATAGATATCAATGTATATCCTTGAGAGAAATTTTCCAACCCTTAAACAAGAGCTGGGAGGCCAGCTATATAGGCAAGAAAATCGGAGAAAAGGTGGGCAAAAAGTGCTTTAGTTGCAAGTGGCCGGCCAGCTAGTTTTTCTGGCCGGCCAGCTAGTTTCCAAAAGCTGTCGGGAAGAACACTGGCCGGTGGGTTCTAGGGAAGTCCAAATGTGGCAATTTAAGTGTCCAAATTGAAGCCCCGGAAGTTATCTTTCCAATGGCGCAAACCTTACATCAAAATTTCTCCTGTGGAAAAAGTTATGCCTGTTTCCGTAAAGCCGCGCAAATTCAGTCCAACCGGAGTGATGCCCTACTTCAATCAACCATATCTCCTCCATCCGGAATTGAACTTAGGAGATTCTTGAGTGAAAAATGAAGCCCCGGGAGTAAGATTTCCAACGATTGTGGCCTCATACTTTAATTCATCTTGTGCAAAGAGTTACGCCCGTTTCGGTGAAGCCGCGCAGACTTTTCTCCTTCCCAGATCCACTAAACCACCTTTGACCAAGCAGAAAGCTGGTTGCTGAGACAATTGCTAGGATCCCACCCTCTAGTGATCTTCCTGGTGATAAAATAGAGGTACCTGCCAAAAATGAACAAAAATTGATGCAAAACGAATGCTCGGGGGCCAAAACACGCAGTTCGGGGTCCCGAAAACCGGCCGTTAAGTACCGAAAGTGGCATTTGGCTACGAAGTGGGTATCTAAGGCCCCAGTGTCCCTCTTTAGGGAGTAAATGAGATGCATGCCAGAAGCCGAAGGAATCAGAGATGGTTAGACGGTCCCGAACCGAGGCACACGACCTGACGGCTCCGAAAACCGGGAACCGGGCTCCGAAATGGGCAAAATGGCCTACGGCCACGAAATGTAGCCCACGGCCACTGAGAGATGGTCTACGGGACCTCTCCCTCCCCTCAGGAAAGAAAATAGAGAAAACCAAGTCTGGTTCACAAACCGAGGCAAGGCACGGAAGAGAGTTCGGAAGTCCGGAGGCAGGGCGCACGGCCGCGACTCTGAGACTTCTGAACGAGCACAATATGCAACATCACCGAGTGCTCAATTGGTGACGTCTAAGTCTTAAGGTTGGTCAAAAATGGGGTGTCTACACGTTTCAATACTGGTCTCAGCCTACGTGGCAGTTCCCCGATTTGGCGCTGCTATCACGGCCACAAATTCTTCTGAACCCTGTGCCATTACGGTCTGCTGAGTCCGAACAAAGGTGATGTGACTGGCGACTGACGGATCAGATGAACCGGTGAACCCTGACTGGCCTTTATTTGCCTTGCCTCAGCGAAAGAACACTGGTTGCCCTTGAATTGAATCGCTGACCTAAGAAAGTCTATCAGCACTAGTCCAATGTACCCGGGGGATATCAGAGCCTTCTGAAGCTATAGTTTCAGGACTATCTAGCAAAAGAGAAAACATGCAGCATCTCAGCCTGATTTCACCAAAACAGATATGAGCATAACAGGATGACTGTGCCCTCTACTGAATTATGCCCCAAAATTTGGCCTGTAAACTGTTACCCTTAGGTAAACTAAATCCCAAAATACTGAATTGGTGCCCACAGGCCTGATGCCCAAACTTCCAAACTAATACATGCATTCCTATAGAGACGCACTCCAAATGCACATAACAAATAAGTGAGAGCCAAAACACCCCTATGTTGGGGTAGGGTTTCGCTATCCTATTTTGTCAGGAGCTAGGGTTTCACTATTTACGCAGCGGTTTCAAACAACATATATCAGGTAAGCAACCTGTCCTAGTTTGGAATGGTCACTATGGATTCCGAACATGCACTGGGTCGAATGGTCAAACGGGTGCCCCGATAAAATCGCGGTTTGTATTTCCATACTGGCAGAGCCGAATCGGTAAGCCTTATGGCACGACCTCGCAAACCGCCAGAATATCAGATGGCAAACGCGGTGTCCTAGGCGCACCAATGCAAATGCAATGCAAAGAAACACATAAGTGTAATCAAAACAAGATATCATGAGTTCGAGTCAAGCTCTCTAAATCCCCAGCAGAGTCGCCAGAAACTGTAGATGTCCCCGAACGCCCCGGAAGGGATGAGTCTCCCGTTCCGTTCGTTTTGGGCTCATACAGTTCAGGACTCAAATCGTCACGGTTCGTAATCTGAACCAAAGAGTCCAAATCCGGCAAATCGTTCTGAGAAAACAGATTTTTGAAAGAAGTGCCAAACATGGACTGCTTTGCCTGATACAGAGTCGCCACCTAAATGTTTTATTATTTTTTTTTTGGGAAATTTAGGAAACCCTGACTCGTTTGCCTAAGGCCACGTGTCCGTCATCACCAAAGTTGCCTCGGCTCGGGAACTTAGGTACGATTGGGGAAGGTTACTTTGTGAGCACCCCCGCTCGCCCGATCAAAGATCGGCCTCTACTAACCATGATATCTAGTTTTGAAAACATTATGCGTTCTTATTCTAGCCTAGATTTACTATGTGATGCGCACAGCATACAAGTATAGACTGGATCACCTGAATTGGAACAAAACACTTCATGTTCGTTTTTGAAAGATGGTTTGCTACCCGCGGGTAGGCTTAAAATGCAGATTTTGCCACCCTTAGGTGGGCTTAGAAAAGATGGTTTTGCCACTATCTAGTGGGCTTAAAACTCACAGTTGATGATTTGTCCCAATCCAAATAAGCCAACCTTCACCCACAGGCATTCAGGCAGTTATATCATATAAGCAAATAGCCTCATGGTAAGCATGCTATCATGGCAGTCACTCACACGCATGCAAGGATGCTAAAGTATAAAACTTACCGAGTACTCCAAGCCAAAACAGAAGCTAATTAGAAATCCATGCATGATCCTAATTATACAGAAATGCCTAATGCGACACATGCAAAAATGCAACTATAGCAGGCTCGACTATTCTAAACATGGTGTATGGGATGCTACAGCTAACAAGTATTCAACTTGGAATTGAAATACAATGCAGTGAGTTATGATGCGCCGAGCCCGGTGCATGCAAAACAGATGAATGAATGTAAACATGCTATCATACTGTATGCTAATTGAAACATGCCCTAATCTAACCATCATAAGCTGGTAAATAAAAGGGAGAAAGACGTGGGGTTGGAAGACGTACATCACACGCACGCACACTTATTACAATTGTACTCTCGCTCGGAGGGTCTGAATAAATAATATACAGTCCCAATGAATAGTACAGTCCAAATAAATAGTACAGTCTGAATAAGTACAAAATCCTAATTAATTAACAAATTAACCTAGGAAAGCTGTAAACTAGCATGCAAGCTAGGGACTGCCTCGACTCTGCTCCGGATGATGAATAATGCATGCTCGGCTTGCCTTGCGCGGAAATCCACTGCGATGCCCCAATTAGCCTCTGTTTATGATTAAGCTCGGAGTATTGCACGAAGCTCCAAAAGAATGCCAGCTTCCGATTTGCTGCAACAGAGAGCAAGAAAGGGGCACGTCAATGTATTTTCACATATGTATGCTTGTCTCGATCCTCGTGCCACCAATCATGAATCCCAATGCATGATGGCCGAGGAGTCGATTTGCACGACTCAATATGGAATGAATGCACACATAAATACAACAAGACCAAGGCTCCATCATGGATAATCCGGAGTGTCGGTGACCGGGAATTGAGACACGTTCTGTCACTCGGAGTACAAAACGTCCCTCGTTTCCCGTGCTCGAGCTAACTCCTATCCCAAACACAATGCAATATGCATGACATGCATGAATGCAATCCTAACATGCAACCTAGCATACGCAATGCTATGTAATGGCATACACAATGCACGATGTAATATGGCATACACGATGCTCTAACATGCAACCTAGCATACGCAATGCTATAAATTGAAATGGCATACACAATGCATAATGGAATTACACCAACATGAGTGAACCTCAGCCACACCCACATCAGTGGCCATTAGATGGAAAATGAGACACTCGAGATACATGCACGCATGTACGCAAACCGAGGACCGATCCTAAGGCACGAATGCCACTCTAACAAGGCCTGGCAAGGCATGAAATATGGCATTCAAACACACAAATTTCAGCACTAAAATATGATGCTAAACAGCCCCGAAACATGGCAATATGGCACCCGATGCATGAGATGAACCCCGAAACTCAAAACTAGGCATGCGCAATGACCTATAGCTATACAAAGCATGCATTATTTGATGAACATTCTTAGTTCAAAGCATGGCCAGAAGGTGCTAGCAAGATGGGCTAAAGTAGCATGCAATTTTGACTAGCAAACATGGTTTACATGGAAAGTATATGAAGCACATGGAATCTCACCAAACCAGCAAAAATCAGTGAATAAACATGCCCCAAATAACCATGGAAATGCAACCAACACATGCACAAATGAGGGGCTCCTTTAGAGGGCCATGCAAGGAGTTATTAAGCACATACAAGATAGACATGAAGCATGACCAGAAAAACTCTGGAAATCAAATATGGTAGTCCCAAAACTCATCAAATTGACCCTAAAATGTGACTTCAAAGCATGTAAAGAGGGGTCCCTTTGGAAGGTCAAGATGACCACCAAACAAGTCAAGGTGAGAGGGGGTCACCCCCCTCTGATTTGGAGGCTCAAAACAACATCAAAGCCACTATAAATCCACTGGATTCCAGTGGCTAGAAGGTCAAACAAAGCATGCAATTGGACCTTAGGTGTAAGGCTCAAAACAAGGGACAATCAAGCATTCAAGGAAGCATGTGACCTCAAATAAGAAAATGCCCTTAATAAAACATGAAGATGATGTCAAAAAAATCCTTTTTCTAGTTTATAACAAGTCTCAAAAATGAACATAAATAGGGCTAATCCATCATGCAAAAATGGCCCTAAAAGAGAGAATAGAGACAAGGGATAGCAGCTGGCCCCAAATGGCAAAGAGCCCTTCAAAACAATTGAAGAGGGACTCAAAAAAAGTCACTTTATAGTTTATATCAAGTCTCAAAAATGAACACAAGTGAGGCTAAACTATCATGCAAAAATGGGCCTACAAAGAGAGATAGGAGACAAGTGGTAGTAGATGGCCTCAAATAGATGATAGTTCTTCAACAAAGTTGAAGAAGGTCTCAAAAAAAGACATTTTACAGTTTGGCTCAGAGCCCATAAATGCTCAAAAACAAGGCTAATATATCATGCAAAAATAGGCCATAAAAGAGGGATAAAGGGAAAGGGGTAGCAGGAAACCTCCAACAGAGAAAAACCCTTGATCAAACATGAAGATGAGCTCAAAATATGACTATTTCTAGTTCAGGTCGGAGCCCAAAAATTCTTGCAAGCAAGGATTATAAATGAAGCAAGAAAAGACTAAAAAAAGAGAAAAAAAGGACTCACCCTTGTAGAACCAAACTTCAACAGCTTTTGGACTAGGTTTGGGAGCTCTCAACCTCTAGAAATCAACTTCAAAGGGCTAGAATGGATGTTGGAGGTGTGGTGCTATGAGTTGTAGTGTAAAGGGTGCAAGAACCTTAGGGTTTGAAGGGTTGGAAAAGTGAAAATAAAAGGAGAAGGGGGGAGAGCTTTTTTGCTGATTTGGTAACCCTTCAAAAATGGTGTAGGGTGCTGGTTTTATAGAGGGAGAGGAGTGGAGGAAACGAGGGGAAAAAAAATTCAAATTTCCCCCCCAAAAGGGCAGACCCTCGGGCAGGGGTTTTGGGCAAAACAGTTGGCACAGTTGTAAGGAACTAGGAGAGAGGATTCTGGCCGGCCAGGTTCAGAAGGCTCAGGTGGCCGGCCAACCAGTTAAGGTGGCCGGCCGACCAGGTCAAAAGGGTCAAAGTGGCCGGCCACCCCCTAGGATGAAGCCCCAGAGGTTAGCTTTCCAATGCCGCAAACCTTGCATCAAAATTCCTCCTGTGCAAAATGTTATGCCTGTTTTGGTGAAGCCGCGCAGATTCAGTCCAAACGGACTTCAACCAACCATATCTCCCCCACCCGAACTTGTCCTTAGGAGATTCTTGAGTGAAAAATGAAGCCCCGGAAGTAAGCTTTCCAATGGTGGTAACCTCATATCTTAAATCCAAGTATGCAAAGAGTTATGCTTGTTTCGGTGAAAGCCGCGCAGTGTTTTCTCTCTTTCCCAGATTCATGCTAAATCACTTTTGACCAAAAAAAGCTGTTCTTTCAAAAAAATTGCTGGCCTCCCACTCTCCTACAACCTTTCTAACAATGAAAATAAGGTATCCACCAAAAATGAACCAAGACGAATGCAAAACGGAGGTTCGGGGCCGAAACACGCAGTTCGGGGCCCCGAAAACAGGCTGTTAGGCACCGGAAGTGGCGTTCGACGACAAAGTTGGTCTCTCAGACTACAATGTCCCTCAAAAGGGAGGAAATAAGGTGTATGCCAAAACCCAGAGCAAACGGAGGTGGTTAAGCGGTCCCAAACCGAGGCACACGGCCGACGGCTCTGAAAATCGGGAACCGAGCTCCAAACGGGAAAAATGGCCTACGACCGTGAAACGTAGCCAACGGCCACTGAGAGATGATCTACGAGACCTCTCCCTCCCTTTGGGAAGAGAAAACAAAGAAAACGGGGCCTGGTTCGCAAACCGAGGCAAGGCATAAAAGAGTCCGGAAGTCTGGAGGCATGGCTCGCAGCCGTGACTCCGTAACCTCAGAACGAGCACAATATGCAACATCACTAAGCGCTCAATCGGTGACGTCTGAGTCTTAAGGTCAGTCAAAAATGGGGTGTCTACAATAAGGTTTCAAATTTTTGTCCTATGTATGTCTGCACAACTCTATGGACTATGTATATTTTGTGTATTTGCTTCCACAGCCCCTAATTATATGTTATTCTGCTAAGAGGCTTTTGGTGATCCAAGAATTACTGGCCGGTTACGACGTTAAATCTATAGGGGCGGGTTTGGGTCGTGACACAACAGGAATAGTCTTTCATAAAAGACATTATCGTTGGACCTCTTTATACTCTTCACTTAAAGGGTTATGTTAAACTAGCTGCTAGTGTTATAATACATGGAAGGGACTATATCGCACTATTGGTGTAGAACCGCCATGACTCATATTAGTGAACTATTTAACTATAGCATTATGATGATTACCAAATTAAAGGTAATATTGAGTATGGTTTATTGCGCACCTAATGTTAACCTTGTTAAATCTTGACGTAAGTTATCATATGGGCCAAGTGGGAGAATGTAAGACTAAATTATTTATTTAGTCATTATATTGACCCACATGATATGGTAATATGAATTAGAGATTTTGCAAGATTATGATTACATATTTTTTTGCTACAATTAATTAGTAAATAAAGAAGAGTGTTTTCCAAGTATCCTATTTTGATGGGAGAGTGGAATCATTATTGAATAAGGAAACTGGTTCTCTCTCTACCTATAAAAGGACATTCAGACTACCCATCAAAATAATTCTGAATTTAATGTATTCTAAAGAGGGTCAAGACAGAGAAACCTTTTTCCACTAATATTATTATTAGGTTTACGTTCAATCAAATTTGGGTCACTTAAAGCTTTCGCATAACCGTTCCAGGTATGTTATTTATTTTCCGCATTATGTTATTATTTGTGAAAATCCTGATAGTTCACGATTTTAGATTATGAAGATTGTTATATACATAACACCATAAAATTTTTACACACTACTCAAACGAAGCTGCAAAAACTCTCAATTAAACATGAGAGAGAGAGAGAGAGAGAGAGAGAGAGAGAGAGAGAGAGAGAACAAATGAAAGGCATATAGAAATGAAATAATCTATTGATAGTGAAGCTTATCTGGAACAAACACAGGATATTGAAAATTAGCGCTACTGCGTAGAACATAGCCAATACCACATCATCATGCTTTTTCAATTTACATATAAAGTTCTACACAAACTCAATTTCAATTATAATAACCAATTTTATATGATTTCTATTTGAGAAATAATTATTTTATATATATATAATTATAATTTAATTATTATGATATTCAAAAAAATTATCCCGATATATAAATAAATAAAACAGAATGTACTTAATTATGTGTATTGCACAAATTAAATTAATCTTCTTTTATATTTTTTATGTTTTGTCTATCTTATTGATGTCTTAATATTAATTTATATATATATATATATAGTGTTTACCCTAAAAAAGTACCACCTAACATACCCTTATACTTAATTATTTCTAAAATCTAATATTTAAAAGATTTCTATTTAATCTAAAGGGAAAATTAGTCTAAGGTCCCTATCTCATTTTTAGTAATGGATAAGGTCCACAATATTATTTTGTGATGTCTAAGGTCCCTCAACCCTAACCCATATATCACAGAGAAATTTGATTCTCTTCCATGCCAACTTCCAAAACCTCTCTCTCTCTCTCTCTCTCTCTCTCTCTCTCTCTCTCTCCATGGGAGTTCATCGATCCTTGGTGATTCGTTCATTGATCTCAGCGATCATTCTTCTTCTTCTTTCCTACAGTGCTTACTCCTGGTGTCACTCCTCAGGACTTTGACAAGGTCACTTCTCTCTCTCTCTCTCTCTCTCTCTCTCTCTCTCTCTCTCGTTTTGAATTCACTATGTGTCAGTATGGTCTAGGATTCCATATTCTATACTTTCTGTTTCAAAAATACTTGATTTGCATCTATTTCTCAGATCTCTATTGGTAGTGATCTCACATTATCAAAAATTGATTACTTCGTCAGAAAGCAAGTGGAGGACCATTGAAGATCAAACACAAGAAGAATAAGGTCAAGCTCACAGTCTTGCAATTCTACAAGGTTGATGACTCCGGCAAAGTTTAGAGGCTGAGGAAGGAGTGCCCCAACATCGAGTATGTAAGGAAATCAGATTGAATTTTCTCTAGACTATGTAAATTTTCTCTGAATGTGTGAATATTCTTTGGATCATTACTCTTTTTTTTCTAAAATCTAGAACACTGCATAATACTTCTGATTCTATAATCAGTAGGACAATAAGAAGTATTTTAATCACTGTAGAACTGTAGTCTGAGTAGAATTCTAAGACACAATAAATTTGTGTATTTAAAAAAACAAAAACAAACTAAAAATAATCTGTTTTATTACTTGTAGTGCTTGAAGAAATTCTTGTTCAAGCTCGCCTAATGACTTCTTCTCTTTCTTGTCTATGCTACAATATGGCAAGATCTTACTGTCAACCACCTCATCTTGTTGGACTTAACCTACTGTAACAACCCGAAAATTTAAGTTGTCCCTTAAATTTTATATTTGTATTATGTAATTATAAATGAGATTATCGGGGAAAAAAAATTAGTTTAGATTTGGAAATTGAACCTAAAGGTAAGAGATAAGCATGAATTAATGGCGTATTAATGGGAATGCGACACGTGGGCAACCACGTGGCTTGGTGCCCACGGTTCTCATTCTATATAAAGGAGGGGGGAGTTGCTCAGGAGAGAAAAAGGAAAGGAAATGAAAGGAAAAGAAACTAAGAAAAGCGGAAGAAAATATTGGAAGTCGAAAGGGTCTTTGGTAGTTGAAAGAAAGAATGAGGTATTAAGGTGAGTTATATTATACCTTGAGTCACCATAATATATTTTACATATGTTTTGACTTACCATAATTTATTTTATACAAGTTATGTCTTATAAATTATTATAAATTATATTAATATTTCAATTACGTGAATTATTTTTTAAACCATATTTGCTTAAAATGAAACCCATGGATATGTTTGTTTAACTTTTAATGATTATTTGACTATGACCTTACACACAATTAAGTTTTGTAAGTACCACCATGGGAGTCCCACGTCTTGGGGGACTTAAATAACCATTGGCCTCTGTTTGGTCACTTGTGTGGCCCTCTATTGTCATGGATCTATTGACCTCTGTTCTGTTCGAAGCAAAGTGTTGTGTGAAGATAAGTGCTACACTATTGTGGGAGCCATCTCTATAATCCGTACGAGCCACCTATTGAATTCGTACTTCTGTTTTGACTGTCACTACTGTGACCACTATTCTGTTCTATTCGGTACCGTGGTGTTGGTTATTTATTTACATAATATGAGTTTTCCCACTTAAATGGTTATTTGTTTAAATTAAGTTATTTTAAATATTTTAATTACATAATTATCTATGATTATTGTGTGTCCCTTATACTCTTGACATAATATTTCTCACTCTGCCATGTGTTTATACATGTTTACCAATTTTCAGGAAACAATGTAATTCAGAAATAGCTTTTAGAAAGTCTTAGACGCGGGATTGCGGAATAGACACACACAACACTTTTATGATATTTTTATATGTAAATATTGGCCTTTTTGGTCAATGAATTTTGTAATAAAAATAGAAGCTCCGATGATTATTTTGGTATCTTCACTTAAATATTATTTCCGCTCGCGTTTATTAATTTGTTTAAGAATTGGTTGGAGGTAACTTCAGTTACTGTACATCACGATGTTTAACCCTTGGGTACGGGGAGCGGGTCGTGACAAATGATATCAAAGCAAAGGTTTATAAAAAATTAAATAAATCATCATTGGAGCATAGGACACACGCTTATTTAAGAAGTAGGATAGCGGGTAATTAATACCTAAATATTATATTTTGTTAGTCGATTTAATTATATTATAATTTTATATGATTATATATATGTATTTTTGTTGCATAATTTGTGAAGGACATTAGATATAATTTATATTTGTTATAACAAAAGAAGGAAAATAAACAAAGGGTGTCGGACTCAAGCACCCACCAAAATTATAATATAATTAAATATATATAATTTCTAGTTCAGTATTCAAAAAAAAATTCATTCCGACTTTTTTCAAAAGTGGGTTCAAATTTTAAAAATACTAATTTTGAAATTATTTTCCATCAGTGGAAAGTTCACAGATAAAAAAAATGGGAGTTCATCTCAAATTTTTTCAACTCCTGCATATAATTCTGTCATTTCACTTCCAGTCGCTTGTTTGATTGTGTTCTCATTTTATTTTATTTTTTCAGAAATAAAACTAATGAAAAGTTTTTAAAGCCACCGTTTGTTTCTTATTTTGGCCTAAAACAATTTTTGACAATTAGACAGTGAGTTGTTGTGACAACCCTCACCTCTGATTACTGCTAAACTGTGACTGAGCATGATAAGTAATTGATCAGACTGAAATTCTGAATTTATCGCATGAGTATGTTGCTTGGTTGCATTTTCTATCTGTTTGTCATAAATTGATCTGTTCATGTTTTTAGTTTCGAATTGCGAATTGAAGGCCTTATCGGCGGCCGATTCAGAAATTGTTTGGTATTTTATGCTAGGTAGAATTTATGTGATTTTATGGTAGGTTTAATTTAAATTTGATTTGGAATTATTAAATTAGAGTTATTTAAGTTAAATTACATTAGTTGGACTTAATTACATTTTTGCCATTACAATGGGCCACTTTGTTAAACATTTTTTAGAGCTTAGTTTCATATCATTTGCTCATCTTTGAAGACCAAACCGTGGGTGAGAGGAGAGTGAGAGGAAAGAAGTTGAGTTCACCTAGATTGACTTGAAACTTAGAGGAATTGAAGGGAATTTGCATATTTGAGCTTCCACACCTTGAATTCAAGGTCTAAGGTAAAGATTTCACCTTCATCATTGTGAATTTGAGTTGTATCTTGCAAGGTTCATGGTAATTTAGAGTTTAAAGTCAAGGATTAATTTAAATAGTTGAATTATGAGCTAATTCATGCATGCATGTTCATATTCATATTCTTGCATTTTGAGGTTGTTTAGCATGAATTTCTTCCATGCATATGTATATTTTGAATGTAATCCATGAATTCACCATGTTCTTAAGCTTAATCTTGCATTTGGCCAAGTTTTAGAGCACTTAATTCATAAGAGTTCTTACATGTTATGTTTTTACATAGTTCATGAGAGTTTCTTTGAAATTGTGTTCAATTGACTTACCATTGGGCTTGATTTTACAAAATTGATCTTCAAAACATGTTGTAGTATGAGTTTTCAAGTGTTTTCCAGAAAATGGGCGCAAAAGGTTGAGTTTTGATATGTTGAATGCTTGGTTTCAGCTTGGGAGGCAAATCTGGAAATTCTAGATTTTGGCTTCCCTGCTCGAGCGAAGGATTCTACGCTCGAGCGACCATCTTTTGTTCAGAGCTCCGCTCGAGCGAAGGGATGCTGGCTATTTTTGGTGCACGCAGACGCACGCTCGAGCGAGAGAACCTACGCTCGAGCGAGGACTGTGTCTCACGCTTGAGCGAGCATCGAGTAGGGATTTTCAACATCCAGCACTTTTTGCATTTTTACAGACCGCTCGAGCGAGGAAGTCCACACTCGAGCGACCCCACTATTTTGACAAGCTCGCTCGAGCGAAGCAAGCCACGCTCGAGCGAGACCCCTGTTTTTTGAAAATTTTGAAAAGTGTTTTAAAGTTCATTTTTGCATCCTCATTCCATCCTAGGCATTCCTAGGCCAAGTTAAGGCATCTTAATGAGGATATTGAAGTAGAACCACACCAAGTCAAGATAAGGATTAAGTCATTACTCCCAAGTGTGCAACTTAGTGTGTGTTCGTTCTATTACTGTGTAGGGTTGGCAACCGAAGACGCTCAATAGCTTGCCTATAGCCCAGTACTCTGTGAGTAACAATGTTGTAAAGATATGTTCAATTATAAATATTTTCTGAATGATCAACTGTTCTGTTTACTGAAACGTTATTGTTTAATGAATGAATGTTTGTCCTATTTGTAAATCAGATTCGTGGCATCCATAGCAATTTCTTTATCTTGTCTTTATTCTTATCGCTTGTCATAAAGATCTCTGTCGGTTCCCATGTTTGGAACCACTACTGTTTACTGTTATAATGGCCATCAACTGACTGTTCGGTCTGTTAAGACCTACTGTACTATTTTGCTATGGGATGCACCACATATGACTGCTATGGTTTCTAAGTATTTATTATATTTGTTTATTTACTGAAAGGACATTCATTCTTAACCTCTTTACACAACTGTTATTCACTGGGCTTTAGCTCACTATTTATATATATATGTAGGTGTCCAGGCACCGGACCGGAGCTAGGAGCGTCGGGTTAACTCCCTTTTTGTCAAGCCAACCATCGTGCTTCACTTCGAGGTTCCATTTCGGTTCAAGCCAAGGTTGTTTTGGGGTGTTTTAGATTTCCCCCTTTTGCCTGTATTTTGTAATACTGTTTAAGACTTGTACTGTACTGTGCTAATTAGGGATTTGGTCCCTAACCTGAATGTTTGTACATATGGTGTATATATGTTTTGCTTATCAATGTGAATATGTTCGGAAAAGTTTTTTGCATCTGTATCCTGACTCATTGGACACCTTTTATTACTGTTTTAGCTTCCGCCAGCCCCTTTACTCTGTATTACTGTCTTTACTTTTAAGCAGGCCTCCAGTAATCACGGATTACTAGCTGGTTACAGTGCTAAACCCATAGAGGCGGGTTTGGGTCATGACAGTTGTTTTTGGTAAAAAAAAAAAATTTTGAGGTAATATTTTCTATCAGATTAATCATCTAATATATATTTATCAGAGTGCGTAGTGGATAGTTTACACATATGACAAATTTCGAGGATGAAATTTTTGAAAAGAAGGAAGATTGTAACAACCCGAAAATTTAAGTTGTCCCTTAAATTTTATATTTGTATTATTTAATTATAAATGAGATTATCGGGAAAAAAAATATAATTCGTTTAGATTTGGAAATTAAACCTAAAGGTAAGAGATAAGCATGAATTAATGGCGTATTAATGGGAATGCAACACATGGGCAGCCGCGTGGCTTGGTGCCCACGGTTCTCTTTCTATATAAAGGAGAGGGGAGTTGCTAGGAGAGAAAAAGGAAAGGAAATGAAAGGAAAAGAAACTAAGAAAAGATGAAGAAAATACTGGAAGTCGAAAGGGTTTTTGGTAGTTGAAAGAAAGAATGAGATATTAATTTTAAAGTGAGTTATATTATACATTGAGTTACCATAATATATTTTACGTATGTTTTGACTTACCATAATTTATTTTATATAAGTTATGTCTTATAAATTATTATAAATTATATTAATATTTCAATTACGTGGATTATTTTCTGAACCATATTTGCTTAAAATGAAACCCATAGATATGTTTGTTTAACTTTTAATGATTATTTGACTATGAGCTTATACACAATTATATTTTGTAAGTACCACCACAGGAGTCCCATCTCTTGGGGGACTTAAATAACCATTGGCCTCTGTTTGGTCACTTCGTGGCCCTCCATTGTTATGGATCTATTGACCTCTGCATTGAGCAAAGTGTCTTGAAAATAAATGTTACACTATTGTGGGAGCCACCTCTATAATTCGTACGAGCCACCTATTGAATCCGTACATCTGTTCTGACTGTCACTCCTGTGACCTCTGTTCTGCTATGTTCAGTACCGTGGTTATGGTTATTTGTTTACATAATATGAGTTTTCCCACTTAAATGGTTATTTGTTTAGATTAAGTTATTTTAAATATGTTGGTTACATAACTATTCATGATTATTTTGTATCCCTTATACTCTTGGTATAATATTTCTCACTCTGCCATGTGCTTATAGTTGTTTACCAATTTTCAGAAAACAATGCAATTCAGAAATAGTTTTTGGAAAGTCTTAGACGCGAAGCTGCGGAATAGACAAACACAACACTTTTATGATATTTTTATATGTAAATATTGGCCTTTTTGTCAATAAATTTTGTAATAAATATAGAAGCTCCGATGATTATTTTGATACCTTCACTTAAATATTATTTCCGCTCGCGTTTATTAATTTGTTCAAGAATTGGCCGGAGGTGACTTCAGTTACTGCCATCACGATGCTTAACCATTTGGTACGGGGAGCGGGTCGTGACACCTACAAGGAGTACTGGGATTAGAAAACAGAATTTTGATAGCAACCCTCCATGAAAAGATATTTGTAAGAGAACATATAAAATGCATGATGATGCAGAGTTCCACTATGTTCCCTAGACTATCTGAATTTTCTCTGGATGTCTGGAGAGAATTTCTCCAGGAAGTCCAGAGAAATTCTCTAGACCAAATTTTTTTCTGAATTGATGTTGAGGGAGCTTTGACATTATGAAAATATTGAATGTCCTTTATACTATAAAATCTTAATATTAGGAACCCTAAAAAAAATCCCCTAATCTAAACTACCCATAAATAAAATTTTAAAAAACTATATGTACTAAAAAATACTTTACAAATTTATTTTATTTTATTTTTTCACTTTTATTCAAGTATTTAGTTTTTATATTAAAATTAAATATATTTCTTATTTTTTTGTCTATCTTATTCATATTTTATTATTAATTTGTATTGAGTTTCTTATTTAATATGAAATTGTTTATTAAGAAAAATTTATATTTAATTTAAACTTTATACACACACACACACATATATATATATATATATATATAAAATTTTAAAATAAATATTAAAAAAATTAATACTCAAAATAATTAATCTATTTATTCTTTCTTAATCTAACCGCAATATACTTATATTTAATTTTTTAAAATAAAGTTTTTTATAACTTCCATTCCTAATTTTTTTTTATTTAATTTCCAATTGAATAAAAAAATAATAATTAGAATCACTTTTAATTATATGTCACTATTTTTCTTTCCAATTTAACTATTATTAATGTCAAATTGAATGTTTACTATGTTAATAATTTAATATCATATAAAATCATTATATATTTATTTCAGTTACACTTTTATAACACGATAGGACTAAAATTATTAAAATACACATAAATAATTGAAATAAAATTATTATATATATTTCTTTAAATAACACTTTTATGGAATGATTATCAAAATAAATAATTAGAATCATTCTTTAATTTTAAATGAATTTTTTCCTCCAATTTAATCATTATTTTTAATATTAAAATAAATATTTATCTTATTGTATTGAAATTTAGTACAAAAGTATCATTAGCTAACGGAAATTTCACTACATATTTTGTAATATATATTTTAAATAGTTCTATATATATAATAATTCAATTAAAAGTATTATATATTTATCTATACTATATTTTATATCATGATAAAATTAATATTATTCTTTTGTAATACATACATTGCAACATATTTTTAAAAAAAAATTTATATATAGATATATATATATATAAATAAGTTAATTTAATTTTATAAAATATTTTTTAAAAATAGAAAAAACTAATTCATGCATCACACGGGTCAACTACTAGTTAATAATTCATTAGTTGTGAAAGGAAAATTAATATATGTTGTCATCTCTTATTTATTAAAATATATATATATATATATATATATTTATCTCTATTTATTTCAATGTTTACCACTTTTTGCATTAGTTTAAGTTGATTTAGATTTACAAAAAGGAGGCTAGTGTGATTATATCAAAAATGTGAGGCTAATTGTATTTCTTCTAAATCTCAAGAGACTTAGTGTAATTTACCAATTTTTTAATTAAGAAAATAATATTAATAAAAAGAAAAAAAAAAAAAAATTTACAATGGAACTTTGGGTGAAAAACCACCTAAACCTTCAAACCAAAAGGCTCAACCTACACCAACATTACAACAAAAACCTGAAAATTTATATATACAAATCAAGCGAAGGAAAACCTAAAAGAGAATCAAATCTACATCATAGCAAATGGCTTAGGACCCAATCAATAATCAATGTATATTGCCGATCAAAAAAAAAATAATCAATGTATATGTCAGCATAAATGACCCATCTCTAATGACACCTATCGTGCTGACATGTACACTTCTAATACTATTCTATAATTTAATTTTGATAAAAAGCTATTGACTAGGATGGTTTTTGGCCATGAAATGTATGAGGTGTTGGAAGGTAGATTCATGGCAAGGCAAAACAATGGCTTTGTGGGTATGGTCAAACCCATGCTCCTCAGCAGCCTTGTCTAAGAGCTGCTTGAAAGTTGGAGTCTTCAAGTAAGATATTGGAACAACAAATCTCCTTAGTTGTTGTTCTTCTTCACCTACGTACACCACAAAGTGGCCCTTTGGAGCTCTTCTCTTCTCTTCTTTACTTGGGCTTGTCTTAGCCATTTCCAAAAGTTGATACTCAAACAAGACTTTGAGAAAGTAAAGATATGAGAATGAAGTATACTTGCTAAAAATAATTTCATCTATCTATAGTGGGGGAAATAGTGTAATGAACCAAAAATGTTAACAACTTGCAGTAATTTAACTTTTGGGTAGGAGAGAGAGAGAGATAATGGGATCCTCACCTAGATTAGATTCAGGGCACTACCTTTTTATGTTAGATTAGACACCTATGGGATCCTCACCCAGTTAGATTGTCATAGCATAGGATCTCTATCTCTAATTCCCTTTTTCTTCTCCTAATGTGTTCTTAAGAATTGCATCCGAACCACACATTACTTACATTATTTTTCTGAAAATTTTTTTAGTTACAAGTAAAGTGCATAACTTTATGCTTCAAAATTAGAAAAACAGTGGCTGTTTGGCAACTTTCAAATAAGCTATATCTTGTTTCAAATTTTTTTGTATTTAATCATCTTTTTTCAAAATAATGTTTATTTTATTTTATGTTTTTTAAAAAAAAAAAAAATTTCTGGTCTATCTTATATAGACAAATCTTAAAAAGTAAAATTCTCTAAAAAATTCTTTAAAAAAATTTAAAAAGTCAAAATAAGCCTAAAAAATTCTTCTTTTTTTTTTTTACTGTTTTTTGCTCAAATTTAGATACAAGTTAAATGTATCTGTATATGTGTCTAAGCCCGCTTATGCATGCCTCCACAAATAGACCACTCAGTGTTTGTCATGCACATTAGATTTTAAAGACTTGCATGAATGGGCCACGGCTCAACTTACCCTTTTTCTAAAATTGTATTTAGATTTTAGATATAAGTAAAAAAAATTGAAGGAAACAAAAAAAAAAAAAACAAAAATTAAGCTTATGTTTGCATCACTTTTTTTTTTTTTCCCTTCTCTAGTCATAAATTTTTACTTAAATTCAAAATTCAAACGTAATTTTAGTTGCAAATATCAGTTTGGTGGGTTCAGCACCAAAAGTTTGGATGGGGTTAAGTGCCAACCTTGAAATGACCTAACAGGCATGCTTGTTGGTGAGGAGTTTGTTTATGTCTACAAATAGTGTTAGTTTGGTTGCTCCTCAAAAAAAGTTCAATAACACATGCACATGCCTAGGAGGGCTTCACATTGTGGGCAGTTAGGGAAGCATTGAATCCACTACAAAATACTAAAACAGTACTTGCACTCCCCATATTTTGCAATGATCCGATCAAGTTTAATTTTTTTAGAGAAAAATGTGTGATATCCAATTAATTGGATTTTTGATATGGATAATTTATTCAACGGGCTTTATAAGATAAACAGTTTAAATCATCGAAATGGATCTACAGTAAACAAACTGCACAATGTAGTCCACTTTGATAGCCGCAAAGAAGCTATATTTTTTGCATAAATTTTAATTAAGTTTACAAACAAATATCCCGATCAATATTTCTCGAGACACTACTCATGTTTTAATGCATAAATATATGTGTTTTTATACAAGAGAGCATTTGCAAATCGTTTCAAAAATGACAACCATTTTGTGTCTCTTTTGAGTGTCTAGCCATGTGCAATCTTATGGTTCATTTTTGATTAAATGATGAGACTAGACTTGTCAACGTATGAGTTGATATTTTCAATTCACACAAAAAATTTGAAGTGATAACATACAAGTGGATTCAAACATGTCGGTTGTGCATGAGTTGCTTATTATTGCAACTAATAATTTGGATTTTATTGTATCTTTTATAAGGATGTCGGTTCATGTGTTTGTATTTGTAATTGGATTTATAAAAATAAAAATAAAAAAATGAGGGGAAAAAAAGGTAGAAATTAATGTTTGTATGTGTTTTTATTTTCTGAAAATACAATAAAAAATTTGTTTGATAATATATTTCTAAAAATAGTTTTCGGATTTTTTTTTTTTTTTAAAAAAAAAACAACTCAATTTTTAAGTAACATCCAAAAAATAGTTTTAAACTTCTGAAAATAATTTTCACAAATGAAAATGATAAGTGTTCTTTTATTTTTACTATTTTTGTTTTTGAAAATACCAAAAATGAAAACGAGTTGCTTATTGTTGTAACTAATAATTTGGATTTTATTGTATCTTTTATAAGGATTTTATTGTATCTTTTATAAGGATGTCGGTTCATGTGTTTGTAGTTGTGATTGGATTTATAAAAAAAAAAAATGAGGGGGAAAAAGAAGTAGAAATTAATGTTTGTATGTGTTTTTATTTTTTGAAAATACAAAAAAATTGTTTGATAATCTGTTTCAAAAAATAGTTTTGAGAATTCTTTTTTTAAAAAAATAAAGGAAAAATTGGTCTAACATCCCTCTCCAACTTTTAATAATAGGCGAGGTCCACAATATTATTTTGTGATATCTAAAATCCCTCACCCGCCTTCATATATCTCACTCACATAATCTTGGTTCAGCATCACACTTCTCTATGCCAACTTCCAAAACCTCTCTCTCTCTCTCTCTCTCTCTCTCTCTCTACACACACACACACACACACATATATACACATATAACATACATATTGCTTCAATTACTAGGGTTAGGGTTCGAGTTTTGTTGATTCAAACACAGAAATGGCAACATCTACGACATCCACCGCCACGGCTAGCAACAGGAGGAGAAATTCGTCAGATTGATTCCAGCGAGTAGGAAATCACGTGCCTCCGTGCGACAGTGGAGGAGCTCGAGAAGTCCAAAGATGACATGAGGCAAAATGTTGAAGAACTCAGGAGAGAGATGATGAGATGTTGAATTTCATGGCGACGAGGTATTTATTTTGTTCTTACCTGATCATGATGTTGCAGAGCATAAGAAGTGAAAGTGAAAGTGAAATGTGGGCCATGGATGTATGGACAAACACTGCAATCTCTACAGAGGCTTTTGGTTACCCAAGACCTTTGTCAATGGCCATATCTTCTTCTGTAAACAAAAATCAGTCGTCATTGTTGATTCTTCTTCTTCTTATTATTTGTTTGAAGAGAGAATATATAGAGATTCAAAAACAGAGAGCACCACAACGAGCTCAAAGAGGTAATTTGATGAGGAAGATACCAATATATATACATTTTTGTTTGTATGTGTAGTGTAGAAATATGTTCAATTTTTTCTAGTTCAATCAAAACATAGAGAAATTTATGAGCAAATTAGAGAAATTTCAACCCATAGAAAATTTCAAAACGCAAAGAAAATCAGTGAAATTGAGCAAACCAAGTATAATTATTTTAGCTTATTAATTGTATGCAAATTCAATTCAATCCCCTTTTTGTTCACCAACACTGATTCTTTACTGGGTAACTTTGAATTTTGTGGGAAGTTGTAGACACCCCATTTTAACCAGCCCTAAGACTTGGACACTTTGTCTTGACCACCCCATGATGAAAATTGGAATATACCACTTTATGAATTTCTCAGCCGAAAAATCAAATTGAAGCTTTAATTCCAAACCTCACCCATTTTGGCCATCACTAATATTTTATTAATTTATAGTATTTTATAATTTTATATTTTTTATATAAATTTATATGTGTGTATATTTGTTTTAGGTGTGTTTTATATTGATCAATATAAAAGAAAAAGAAAATGAAATGACAATAACAAAACAAAAAAAAAATAGAAAATAAGAAAAATAAAAAAAAATAATAGAGTATTATCATGGTATTTTTTGGGAGAAGTTAAACAAATTTTGTGGAGGAATAATGATGATTATATTCGGTGGAGAGATGAGCTGTGTTTGAGAATATTAGAAAGCATGAAAGAAATTGGAGGATTCAGTGGAAAATTATTTGAGAGTGGGGTGGTTTAGAAAATAAAAAAAAAAAAAAAAAAAAAGAATGAGTGGGAAGTTTTATGGGAGTGTTGCATAAATAATATATATCATCTCTCTCTCTCTTCTAAAGAGGACAACAAAACATAGACAGTTTTCTCTAACTTTCGGTGGAAAGCATCTCGCGTGGAGCATAAAAAAATAGAGAGACACTACACAGGGCCCCTGGGGCATCAACCTCTCTCTCTTTCTCTCTCTCTCTCTCTTAACACACGGTCTCTCTCTCTCTCTCTCTCTCTCTCTCTCTCTCTCTCTCTCGGATATAACACAAAAAAGCATACCCACATGGGTGTGGGGCTACATAGACACACACCCTCCATACACTGTCACCCACTTCTCTTTCTCTCTCTTTAAAAACCGAGAGACCAAACCCACTCAAGCTCTCTCTCAAGGGCTCTCTCCCTCCCTCCCTCACAGCAGCAGCAACCCAGCTAACACACACACCTCTCTCTCACTCACGGCACCCATACACTTCCCAGGCACACTGCCATTTCCCTCCCTCTGGGTACCTCACTGAAACACACACCCACATCCACACTCTCTCTATTATCTCTCTCTCTCTCTCTCTCTCTCTCTCTCTCTCTCTCTCTCCTTCCAGACACATCACACACATGATATACATATACACACCATTGACAGGGGAGGGGCTGGATCTTCATACACAACATATGCAGAGGCACTCACGGCAACACATACACAGAACATTGCCATCTCGCTCCCCCTCAACAAACCCACACAGATTCACGCGCACGCACACACACACACACACACACACACACACCAAACCCAACTCTCTCTATTCTCTCTCTCTAAAACACACCCAGTTATACATACGGAAGCGTACACACAAACTCACCTTTCACAACACACACAGACACGGGGCTGCTTCAACACACACACAGTAGACATCTCTCTCTCTCTCTCTCTCTCTCTCTCTCTCTCTCTCTACACCGCCTAACTCGACCAAACCCACTCTTCTTCTTCGACACTCAAACACATCGAAACCGAGGCTGCTTTCTCCTCTTCTCTCATCTCTCAGGTTGGTTCTCTACAACACACACGGACACAAGCTCCACCTCTCTCTTTTCTCTCCTTCCACAGCACACCTCTCACAGAGGCACTCTTTCTCCATGCATGACAAAGATACACATGGCAGTAGTCTCTCTGGCTGAGACAAAAAAGATCAATCTCTCTCTCTCTCTCTAGGGGGAGACACACAGACCCATTTTTGAGCTGGATCATCAAGACCATCTTCTCTTTTTTCTTCTTCTTCTACCTGTTGATGGTCTGCCGAGCAAAGGGATGATAATCACGTTGGAATGAATTTTGGAGGGAATTCAAATTGTGTTAATGGTTCAATCTTATGGGCCTCAGAAGCACAAGGGCTCCTGGTGTAACAAAAAAAGATCCCCACAGTGGGTTGTCCGTGGGCCACCTCATGTGATTAAGCCAAGGTTCATATTTTATTGGGTTGGTTGAACAATCCAGCACTTGGAGAAAAATCATGGTTATTGGGCCATAAAGTTGTGGGATTTTGGTGCTGCAGAATAATAACCCATGTAGATATCATTCACGTTGGGTTGGTGCATTTTTGATTAGCTAGTGGGTTGGCCTTGAAGAGGTCGGGCCGGCTTGACAGTGGGCCGTTTCGTTTGAGTATTGATGGGGCCTCCATTGAAGATGAGTTTACATGGGCTGAGGCATGAAGACAAATAGTTTGTTTTGCTAGTTAATGAATTTTCTTATTTTTATTTTGAGTGTTTGTGAGAATTTTATTTTATTTCTCTCTCCTTCAGATATGTAATAATTCAAGTGTTGTAATAATTCCCCACCCCGCTTCTGTCTATCCCATTCTTTAATCGCTTTCCCTAACTGTACATATGTATATATCTAACATACCATGCATATCTATACTTTGCATCCATGTCTCATGTATTAAGATTCGGCTACATTTACATGTGTGGATTTAATCAATTCTTCTGTGATTCTATGCGCTACCTCATGTTATTGAGATGATTCACATGTCATATTTTAGAAACCGAATCTTTAGTGCATCTCATGAGTGAATTGCATTAGGATTTTGTATATAAGATCATGCATATTTTACTAACTTTGTTTTGTAGTTGTTCGAGGGACGTCGGTCAATCTGTGAGTTTTTATGCTTTAGCATCCTATTTGTGTGTGTTTTTCTTACTATGTGTTAGTATTCTACCATGAGGCTACTTACTTACTTGATATAACTGTATGAATGCCCGTGGATGAAGGCTTGTTGTTTGAATTAGAATAATTCAATAAATGTACGTTTTAAGCCCACTTTGCAGTGGCAAATTCACAAACTCTAAGCCCACTTTGTCAAGTGGCAAATTCAAACCATTTTCGAAAAACAAACATGAAGTTGAATTGTTTCAATTTGAGCAAACTAGTCTATACTTGTATGCTTCACATAGTAAATTTTAGGATTTATTCAATAATCAGAACATGAACATATAAAGAAAATAAAAAAGTCATATCATGGTTTAGTAGAGGTCGATCTTTTGATCGAGTGAGCGGGGGTGCTCATTATTGACCTTCCCCTCTCATACCTAAGGTTCCGAGCCAAGCATCCTTGGTTACGACGAACAGTGGTCGTGGCATGAGTCATGGGTTTCTTAATTTTTCAAAATATTAGGTGGCGACTCTGAGATCTGATGACGTAGTCCATTTTTGACAAAATTGCAATAAAATAGATTTTCAATAAAAGTTTCTAAATCTGGACTCTCATCTACATTTCACATTGCACTTGTGAGACTAAATTAAAGAGATCTCGGGAGTCCGAACTGTTTAACGCGCGCGGGTACACCCCAGGCATGTTACAAAAGTTCATAATTTCTCTAAAGAGTGGGAAGTCCAGAGAAATTCCTAGAAAGAATTTTTCTAGGAAGGCTAGAGAAATTTCTCTAGACATAATTTTTCTGGGAAGGCTAGAGAAATTCCCAAAATTTCTTTGAAAAGAATTTATCTAGATTGAATTTTATCTGGAGGAACCTTAGACATTATGAAAATATTAGATGTCATTTATGTTATAAAATCATAATACTAGGAATCCTAAAAACAATTCCCAAAAATAAATCAATTTTTAAGTAACACCCAAAAAATAGTTTTAAACTTCTGGAAATGATTTTCACAAATGAAAATGATAAGTGTTATTTAATTTTTATTATTTTTGTTTTTGAGAATACCAAAAATGAAAACAACCAAACATTTCTATGATTGGGCAATGAATGTACATTTGCTGAAAAAAATCTTTGGCTAGGCCCATTATAGTGACATGTATAATCTTGATACGTAGCCTAAGTTTGGCTATCATTTTTTTATTAAAAAAAATTAGTTAAAAAATTAAAAGCAAATTTTGTGTTTAGTTTGGCTAAAGATGTAACTTTTCCATAAAAAATCAACTTAGGCAATATCTTTAGTTCAGAAGTTAATTTTTTAAACCATTGATTTTGATTCAGAAATTGTTTTCCGAATGTTCAAAAATCAATTTCCAAACAAAAAGAGAAAGTTGTGTGCCGAAATAGAAGCTTAATTTTACCCCCAACATATTGTTAACAAGGGATCCACATTTTGTAAGGACAATATAGTAATTTCCATCCAAAAAGTAAAAGATTAAAAGGATTTACAAAGCTTTATCAATAATTAAAAAAAAAATAACAATTACCAAATACATATATATTTTAATTCTAAAATAAAAATTAAAAAAACAATAGCTAAACCCCACTACTTTATTGGTGTATGAATAATCCATTCAAAAACTATCTCTCATCACAAAAATTACAAATGCTTTTAACAATAATTAGACTCGGACATATTCTTTTAACATTTAGTTGAATTTGAACTCATCACACTTTAAAAAATTCCATAATTTATTTGGTCTAGTAAAAACAAAACAAAACAAAAGAGTAGAAGATAAAATTGCAACCAAAAAAAAAACCCAATGTTTAACCCTTATAACAACAAAAAAAAACTTTAATTTTTTTCAATTTTATCAAGGGCGCTTGATTGAAAAGTCCAATTTTTTATTTTATTTGGTTAAAAGTCCAACGTTAGAATACATTGTCTAAAAGGACAAGCTTAGACAAAATGACTAACATGCCCATATATATCATATGCACTGGCCAAATAAAACACAATCGCACACTCTCTCTCTCTTTATCTCTCTCTCTCTCTCTCTCTCTCTCTCTCTCTCTCAGTTGCCGAAGTCACTGCTCCACCTCTCGATCACATCAAATCATCAGCGAACTACTACACCGCCACTGCCATTGCCACCGCCATCTCTATTCCCACTGCCACAGTTGATGTCCTCAGTCGCAGCACCGCATCGGCCAAATGACATTGAAGTCGCTATCGGCAAAGTCGAAGTCAGAGAGGAAAACATGAAAGCATCAAAGGAAAAACTTAGGTTGAAGTCACCGTCATTCTCCATCTCTTCACTATCTTGCAACCAGATCTAGATATACCGCCGCTGCCGCCGCTAGATCCCCCGAGCTCGAAGCTAGGATCCATTGCCACATTCGCTAGATCTGAACTTTATCGCACCTCCGCCCTCTCTCATTGCTCTTCCAATCTGAGGTAATATATATATATATATATAGATATATTATGCTTGCGGATACACTGGTTGAGTTTTATTGTGCAGAGAATACATTAGTTTAGTTCTAATTTTGTATAGTCTTAGATCTCGTTTATATACAGTCTCAGATATGGTTGTGGAAGAAGATGATAATGAGTTGTTTGCGTGTGTGCGTTTGCAGATGATGTATCTGTTGGATTTATTTTCTAATGTGGCCCAATAGCCTATATATATCTACATGTTTTAATTTATGTAGACTCCACAATTAGATAAAGCCATATTTGATATAAAGTTCAGTAATTAGAATTTTAATATAATTACTCTTCTAAGATAAAAAGGAAATCTTTATGGATAGGAATTCTTTTGATAGAGTTTATTTGGCCCTCTTCTCTCATCTATATAAAGATGGGTGACTCTCCTTTCATATCATAAGTATTTTTCCATCACTCTAAGTTTTATAGTCATCCTAATTAAGAGAGACAGAGAGAAAAAGGTGAGCCAAGAATTAAAGGTTCAACTATTAGGGATATTTTCTCAACTTCTCTAATTCAATGGCTGACAAAAGTAAGTTAGTTTTATTCTTGAGTTGTATTGAATTCAATATCCTGTAAAGTTTAATTCCACATTATTATTATGGTTACATGTATTATTAAATCTTACCTATGGTATCAGAGCTTTCGTTTTGTGAATCAATACACCTTGGAATAATAATATATTTATTTTACTGTTTTTAATAAACGGTACCTTCGTTTTATTATCGGTATTGACTTTAAAATATTATCTCAATTTGTTTGAATTGATTAAACGTGTAATACACCTTTTGATTTTGTTATGCTATTATCATGCTGTTCATATCCCTTTACTATAAGTAATATGCATGCTTCAGTTTATTGCATGCTTCAGTTTATTATTTTATAATCATTATAATATTAGTAAAGAATATTACTTCCTCATGTATGCCATAGAATTGAATGATTATAAAATTATTATTTAAATAGATGGTTGGGGCATAGATTAAAAGTAATTTGTTGAATCATTCGGTCTATTAAAGAATTATGATTTTATCTCATCTGATTATATACACTTATTGTCTATTATTGTTAATATTTATATATTTTCATGATTTAAATTTGATTTCATGATATAATTTTATGAAATTGAATATTAAAATTGGAATGGTTAATTCATATTAGGTGTAATTCTTATTGACCATTATATGAGATATTCATGATTGTTATATTACATAATTTGATATATAAATATTCATGTTCGTCTAGAGTTATTATTATTATTATATTGGTAATTAGAATCACATAAAAGAAATTCTAGAAATCATAAATAGTGATTGAATTAATTAAATAACTCAAATTAATGAACAGAGAATATTGTTGGATAGTTCTGTATTCATAAGGCTTATTAATTTAGTAGCTATCAAAGTGGCCTAGATTTGCAAAACTTATGAATATAGAACTACATAAAATAATTGTTAAAAGGGTAACATTAAGGTCGATAATATTCTCAATTGCAATTATAATTAGGAGATTGAGACTAGTCTAAAGGATAGTCACTTTCAAATAATTGTGAACTAGGTAGGGTAATGTAACTTATGTAATTTGACAGATTAGAATTGAATACCCAAAGCTAATATGACTAGCTGAAAAGTTGCATAAATTACTTTAGACCTACATAAGTGATTCTTGACGAGTGGACAATAGTGTAGACACCCCATTTTTGACCGACCTTAAGACTCAAACGTCACCCAACTGAGCACTCGGTGATGTTGCATATTGTGCTCGTTCTAAAGTTGCAGAATCTCGGCTGCGAGCCTCGCCTCCGGACTTCCGGACTCTTTTGTGCTTTGCCTCGATTTGCGAACCGGTTCCCGTTTTCTCCGTTTTCTCTTCTCGAAGGGAGGGAGAGGTCTCGTAGACCATCTCTCAATGGCCGTAGGCTACGTTTCGTGGTCGCAGGCCATTTTTCCCGTTTGGAGCCCGGTTCTCGGTTTTCAGAGCCGTCGGCCGTGTGCCTCGGTTCGGGACCGCTTAACCACCTCCGTTTGCTCCAGTTTTTGGTATACACCTTGTTTCTTTCCTTTTGAGGGACACTGTGGCCTGAGAGACCAACTTCATGGTCGAACGCCACCTCCGGTGCTTAACAGCTTGTTTTAAGGGCCCCGAGCCACGCGTTTTGGCCCCCGAACCTTCGTTTTACGTCGGTTTGGGTTCATTTTTGGTGGAGACCTTATTTTCATTGTTAGGAAGGTTATAGAAGGGTGGGAGGCCAGCAATTGTTCTGAAGACCAGCTTTATTCCTTCATCGCTCTTCATCGCCCGTTTTCTTCACTAGAAAGCTGACTTTTTCCATTCTCGGGCCACTTTTTCTGACTTTCCACCACACCATTGTGATGTACACACCTGGGAGGCCACCAATATGGATAGACCGGCCATCAATTGTTCTTGACCCTTTTGAACCCCTCTAAAAAGCTGGTTTTTATCTCTCCTGGTTCACATTTTCTGGGTTTTGACCATACAGCTGTGTTGCACTCAACTGGGAGGCCACCTTTTTGGGGTAGCCGACCAGCAATTGTTTTGACCCTTTTGACCCCTGGCTGGGAGGTGGCCGGCCGACCACCTGAACCTTCTGTGCCTGGCCGGCCAAATTTCTCTCTCCTGGTGCATGCCAGCTGTGCCAGCTATTTTACACCAGACCCCTGCCCGGGGATTTGCCCTTTTGGGGGAAAATTTTGAATTTGTTTTCCCCCCTTTTGTTTCACTCCTCTCCCTCTATATAACCAGCACCCCTCCTCCATGATTAGGGGTTAGAAAAAATCAGCCAAGGCTCCCCTCCCTTCTCCCTCCATTTTCACTATTCCAAGCTCCAAAACCCTAAGATTCTTGCATCTTTTGCACTACAACCCATAGCACAACACCACCATCATTCATTTCAGAACCTTGGAGGCCATTTGCAAAGGTTGAAAGCCCAGAATTTTGGACCAAAAGCTGCTGGAAAGTTGTGCTACAAGGGTAAGCTCCTATTCTCCTCATTTTTACACTATTTTGTGCTATATCTTAGCCCCTTTTTCTTACATTTTTGGGCTCCAACCCAAACTTTAAATAGTCCTATTTTGAGCTTATCTTCATGTTTTATTAAGGAATTTTTTCTGTTTGAGGCCATCTGCTACCCCTTTCCCTTTTCTCTCTTTTAGGGCTATTTCTTGCATGATATATTAGCCTTGTTTGTGAGCATTTTTGGGATTCGAGCCAAACTGTAAAGTGTCTTATTTTGAGCCCCTATTCAACTTTTTTAAAGGGCTCTTTGCTGTTTGAGGCCACCTACTGCCTCTTTCCCTTTATCTCTCTTTTAGGGCCATTTTTGCATCATATTTTATCCTTACTTGTGAGCATATTTGAGTTTTTATATAAACTGCAAAGTATCTTTTTTTGAGCCCCTCTTAAACTTTGTTGAAGGGCTCTTTACTGTTTGAAGTCATTTACTGCCCTGTTTGTTCATCCTCTCTTTTAGGGCTGTTTTTGCATGATATATTAGCCCTATTTGTGAGCCTTTTTGGACCTCGATCTAAACTGAAAAAAGTCTTGTTTTGACATCATATTCATGTTTTATTCAGGTCTATTCTCTGTTTGGGGTCATCTTCCCCTATGCATGCTTCATTCTTTCATGATTAGGGCTATGCATTAGAGCACTTGCATTGCCCATGGTTTGGACTCTTAGCCACTGAAATCTAGTGGATTTTCAGTGGCTTAGGTGTGTTCTTGAAGGTCAAAATCAGAGGGGGGGTGACCCCCTCTCTCCTTGTTTTGCTTGATAGTCTTTTTGGCCTTCCAAAGAGGCCCTATCTTGCATGCTTTGTTGACTGATTTCAGGGCCAATTTGATGAGTTTTAGGGCTATCATATTTGATTTCCAGAGTTATTTTTGTCATGCTAAGTGTCCTTGATGCATGTGCTTAATAACCCCTTGTATGCCCTTCCAAAGGAGCCCCTCATTTGTGCATGTGTTGGCTGCATTTCCATGTTTATTTGGGCATATTTTGGCATGTTTTGTTCACTGATTTTTGTTGGTTTGATGAGTTCTTACCTGCTTCATGTACATGCCATGTAACCTATGTTTGCCAATCAAAATTGCATGCTATGTTAGGCCATCTTGCTAGCATCTTTTGGCCATGCTTTGAACTAGAAGTGTTCATTTTTTGGGACTGCCTTGGTTCTGCCTTTATGCTTCATGATCAAATAATGCATGCTTTGTATAGCTATAGGTCAATACATGTGCCTAGTTTTGTCTTTCGGGACCATTCCATGCATCGGGTGCCATGTTTCCATGTTTCGGGATCATTTTGCATCACATTTCAGTGCTGGAACTTGTATTTTTTGTATGCCATATTTCATGCCTTGCCATGCCTTGTTAGAGTGGCATTCGTGCCTTAGGATTGGTCCTCGGTTTGCGTGCATGTGTGCACGCATCTCGAGTGTCTCATTTTCATCTAATGGCCACTGATATGAGTGTGGCTGAGGTCCACTCATGTCGGTGTAAGTCCATTATGCATTGTGTATGCCATTTCAATTCATAGCATTGTGTATGCTAGGTTGTATGTTAGAGCATCGTGTATGCCATGTTACATCGTGCATTGTGTATACCATTTCATAGCATTGCGTATACTAGATTGCATGTTAGGATTGCATTCATGCATGTCATACATATTGCATTGTGCTTGGGATAGGAGTTAGTCCAAGCACGGGAAACGAGGGGCGTTTCGTACTCCGAGTGACGGAACGTGTCTCAATTCCCAGTCACCGACATTCCGAATTAACCATGATGAAGTCTCGGTCTTGTTGTGTTTTCATGTGCATTCATTTCATATTGAGTTGTGCAATTCGACTCCTCGGCCATCATACATCGATATGCGTGATTGGTGGCACGAGGATCGAGGACTACACTCCCTGAAGAGTAGTAAAGCATACATATGTGAAAATACATTGCCATGCCCCTTTCTTGCTCTCCATTGTAGCAAATCAGGAATCGACAGCCTTTCAGAGCTTTGCACAATATTCCGGGCTTCATTGTAAACAGAGGCTAATTGGGGGACCGTAATGGATTCCCGCACAAGGCAACCCGAGCATGCATCATTCATCATCCGGAGCAGAGTCGAGGCAGTCCCTAGCTTGCATGCTTATTTACTGCTTTCCTTAGTTAATTTGTTAATTAATTAGGGTTTTGTACTTATTCGGACTGTACTATTCATTTGGGACTGTATATTATCTATTCGGACCCTCCGAGCGAGAGCAATGTTGTAATAAGTGTGCGTGTGTGTGACGTATGTCTTTCAACCCCACGTCTTTCTCCCTTTTATTTACCAGCTTATGATGGTTAGATTAGGGCATGTTTCAATTATCATACAGTATGATAGCATGTTTGCATTCATTCATCTATTTTGCATGCACCGGGCTCGGCGCATCATACTCACCGCATTGTATTTCAATTCCGAGTTGAATACATCTTAGCTGTAGCATTCCATATGTCATGTTTAGAATAGCCAAGCCTATCTTAGTTGCATTCCTGCATGTGTTGCATTAGGCATTTCTGTATAGTTAGGATCATGCATGGATTTCTAATTAGCTTCTGTTTTGGCTTGGGGTACTCGGTAAGTTTTTATGCTTTAGCATCCTTGCATGTGTGTGAGTGACTGCCATGATAGCATGCTTACCACAAGGCTATATGCTTATGTGATATAACTGCCTGAATGCCTGTGGGTGAAGGTTGGGTTATTTGGATTGGAACAAATCATCAACTGTGAGTTTTAAGCCCACTAGATAGTGGCAAAACCATCTTTTCTAAGCCCACCCGAGGGTGGCAAAATCTGCATTTTAAGCCTACCTGCGGGTAGCAAACCATCTGTCAAAAACAAACATGAAATGTTTTGTTCCAATTCAGGCGATCCAGTCTATACTTGTATGCTGTGCGCATGACATAGTAAATCTAGGCTAATAACTGGAATAAGAATGCATAATGTTTTCAAAACTAGATATCATGGTTAGTAGAGGCCGATCTTTGATCGGGCGAGCGGGGGTGCTCACGAAGTGACCTTCCCCAATCGTACCCAAGTTCCCGAGCCGAGGCAACTTTGGTGATGAAGGACACGTGGCCTTAGGCAAACGAGTCAGGGTTTCCTAAATTTCCTAAAATAAAATATTTAGGTGGCGACTCTGTATCTGGCAAAGCAGTCCATGTTTGGCACTTCTTTTCTAAAAAATCTGTTTTCTCAAAACGATTTGCCGGATTTGGACTCTTTGGTTCAGATTACGAACCGTGACAAATTTGAGTCCGAACTGTAGTGAGCCCAAAATGAACGGAATGGGACTCATCCCTCCCGGGGCGTTCGGGGACGTCTACAAATAGGCATACCTAAGTTTTGGCCAAAGGAAAGACTTATGTGATATCAACAGTTCATCATAATTCTCAAAGCTTTAATATGTATATTGTTCTATCTTATTTCAGTGATAGTTCTCACCTCATTGCACTCTCATGCATCAAGCATCCCTCTACTTACTGGCTCAAATTTTTTGAAATGGTATGAACATGTTCAGTTTACATTGAGTGTATTGGACCTCGATATGGCATTGCTTAAAAATAAACTTGCAGACATTAATGAATATAGTACTGTAGAACAAGTTGCCTGTAGCATTTGTGTCCTTCAAAGCTTTTGGGAAAGTATTTGAATCCTTTATTTTATTTTGAGAATTTTTAGTGTTGTTGTATCTTAGTTTTGGAGGAGTACAAATCAATTTAAACTTGTTGGGTTTAGTTGTTCGCACTTATTCTTGTCAAAAGTTCCTTGGAGACTTAGAAATTTTATTCTAGGGTCGACACTAGCCTTCCTAAGGATCGACCTTTACCTGTTGGTGAAGTTTCTGGAAATGTTGCTGGAAAATAGGGTAGACACCAGTTTGAAGAGGGTCGACCCTCTTATGTCTGTGTGTTAGTTGCTGGAAAATAGGGTCGACCCCCTCCTGTCTAAGTGTCGACCCCCTTACATGCTGTCAAACATAAGTTTCTTCATAGGGTCGACCCCTGTAGATTTTTTTTTCCATATTTCAGTCCAATTTTGGGCCTACTTTTTGGGGATTTTGACTTGATCTTTCGGGTTGATTTTGGGACTTTATTTTACTTTGACCTAGCACTATAAATAGGTCCCTCACTTAACATTTTCTTTACTTTTTCTTCTCTTTTTCCCTCTCCAAGCAGTGAGTCAGTCTCTCCCTCTCCAAAATCACTTTTTGCTTAAAGATCTTTAGATCTACTCACTTGGAAGCATCTTCTTGCCTTGCTCCTTTGAGATTAAGTGTAGAGCTTATCAAGAGTTTCGTTTTGATCCAAGTAGAAGTTGGTTTCAACAACTTTGGAGTTTCAACCTTGTTTTGCTCATCTTCTCTTCTAAGCTTGAGATAGGAATTTTCTTTGAGTTATATATATGTTTTTGCAAGATCTAGATGATTTTCGAAATCATCCTTTGATTAGTTTTTTTGAAAATTCATTATTGATTCAAGAAGATGAGTGATTTTGAGCGTGGGTTTACTTCATTTTCCTTTAAAAATAGAAATTGAGAGTTTTTGAACTATGTTGATGAAAGAAAGATATTTTTGGTGAGATTTTCTCAAATATTTGAAGATGAATGGTTTTTGGTGAGAAAACCTAGAAATTGGGGATTTTTTTTTAGAAAGATGTTGAAAATCTTTAGAATATGTTGTTATAATTATTTTGTGTGCCAAAATAAATGATGTTTGAAAATTGTTTATTTATTTCATATAAATGATAGTTTTCCATGGAATAAGAGTATTGTTGAAGTTTTAGAAATTGTTGTTTAAAAGTGTTGATATAGTCTTGAAATGACTAAGTTGTTGGAAATGTTTGAAATGTGGGAATTATGTTATCCCTCGGACGAATTGAAATAAAAGTATTTATTCACCTTCTGAAATTGCATTGTATTATTAATCATTGCATTGGCATATCAATTCATTTGATAATGAAGAGCTTTGTAATTTGATTTGAAAACTTTGTATTTAAAAAAAAAATGTTGAGAAACAAGTTTTCATGAAATGGTTTTGGGATAAATACGGTGGTAAGTCTTGAAAGGTAGTATAGATTATAGGTGTCGAGCCTTCCAGTTAACATTGGTAAAAATGACAGATTATAGGTGTCGAGTCTTGGTCAGGACTGCGAATACTTGTTGCTTACTTATCCCCTCGGCTTTCAAAGCCTCGACTGCCCACAACAGTTGTTCAATGGGATCGACATCTACCTTCATTTTGTCCTTGCCTCTGGCCTCAGCCTGATCGAGGGTTTGGGTTGATGTTGATACGTCATTTCCATAGCTGGAGGCTACCTCGGGTTGTCTAAGTTCAATCATAATCCGTCCCAATAGCGGGGGCTCCTGTGGTACAAAACTCCCGGCATATGGTGCAGGTGGTGGCGAAGCTGACATCTTGTAGGTGAGATCCGCCACGGACCTCTGGAGGTCACCTATCATCCCCATCAACTCGAATGTGGTGGGCTCACGAGCCTGGTACAACCGGGGTTCCCAGATCGGGCACGTAGCAGGCAACCTGGGTAGATGCGGTACATCAACATTGGTCTCACTTTGCAGAGTGATTCCTTGATCCAATGCGGCCGTCATAACCACGATCTCTTCTGAATTCTACGTCATCATAGGTCTTGCCTCAGCAAAGGGGGAACACTGGCTATTCTGTATCAACTCTCTGAACCCCTAAAGGGAAAACAAGCAGCATTTCAGCCTAAACGGATCAAACACAAGTGTAGCCGAACGACTGTACTCTACTACTAATCACTGTTCCCCAGAATCTCTGCCCCAAAATACTAAATCATATACCCACAGATATAACTGATTCTCACAAATACTGACACTGGTGCCCTCAGGCCTGATACTCACACTTGCAAACTGACATGTGCGTTCCTGTAGAGATACACTCTAAAAGCACATAGCAAGTAAAAGAGCCAAAAACACCCCTATGTTGGGGTAGGGTTTCCTTGTCCTATTTTGTCAGGAGCTAGGGTTTCACTACACACGCAGCGGTTTCAAACAACCTATGATCGGGTAAGCAACATGTCCTAGTTTGGAATGGTCACTATGGATTCCGAATATGCACTAGGTCGACTGGTCAAAAAGGGTGCCCCGGTAAAACCGAGGTTTGTGTTCCCATACTGGCAGAGCCCGCAACCGGTCAGCCTTATAGCATGCTTTGACAAAGTCAAGCCTCCGGCAAACCGCTCAGGAATAGCAGATGGCAAGCACGGTGTCCTAGGTGCACCAACGCACATGCAATGCAAAGAAACACATAAGTGTAGTCAAAACAAGATATCATGAGTTCGAGTCAAGTTCTCTAAATCCCCAGCAGAGTCACCAGAAACTATAGACGCGCCCCGAGGGACCTCAATCTACAGTTCGGACTCGATTTTGTTGTAGGTTCTTAATCTGAACCAAAGAGTCCAAATCCGGCAAATAGTTTTGAGAAAACAGATTTTGAAAGAAGTGCCAAATATGGACTGCTTCACCAGATACAGAGTCGCCACCTAAATATTTTTTATGAGGGAATTTAGGAAACCCTGACTCGATGCCAAAGGCCACGTGTCCGTCATCACCAAAGTTGCCTTGGCATGGGAACTTGGGTACGATTAGGGAAGGTCAGCTATGAGCACCCCCTCTCACCCGATCCGACGATATCCAATTTTGAAAACATTATGTGTTCTTGTTCCGGTTATTAGCCTAGAATTACTATGTTGTGCGCGTAGCAAACAAGTATAGACTAGATCGCCTAATTTGGAACAAAGCATTGCATATCTGTTTGTTTGGAAATGTTTTGAAATTTGCTACTCGCAAGTAGGCTAAAATACGGATTTCAATGAATTATCCCAATTCAAGTAATCCACCCTTCACCCACAGGCATTCAGGCAGTTATATCACATAGGCATCTAGGCACATGATAAGCATGCTATTATGTTAACATTCACACTCATGCGAGATGCTAAAGCATAAAATACTTACAGTGTACTCCGTGCCGAAATAGTAAACTAGTTAGCAAACATGCGTGATCCTAGTTCATGTTAAAGTGTCTAATGCATCGTATACAGAATGTAATCTAGAATAGGCTCGGCTAATCTAAGGATGACATGTGAAAATGCACAGATAGCATGTATTCAAGTTAGATTTGAAATACTTTATGCAGTTAGCATGATGCGCCGAGCCCGGTGCATGTAATACTAATGAATGATGCACGCATGCATAGCATAAGGTATGCTAATTTAAATATGCCCTAATACTAACCATCAAAAGTAGGCAAGTAAAAGGGAGAAAGAAGTGGGGGTTTAGAAGACATGCACATACGCACCCACACTTATTACAAATTTTCCCTCGCTCGGAGAAGCTGAAAGAATAATACAATTTAATTAACCTACAAGCTAATTAATTATTACAGACCACCTAATTAATTGACAAATCAATTGAATATAATTAAGCAATAAACAGCAGCCTCGGGAAGAGGGTCCAATGCATGCGCACTTGGTTTCGCTCGGAAGTCACTGCTATGTACAAGGTGCCTCTGCTTTGGCTGTTATCCTCCTCTGAAGACTGCACAAGTCCCAGGGTTGCTTCTCTGAGTGCTGTAGAACACCACCGGCTAAAGGGATTGGTCACCGGCCATGCATAATGGTCACCGGCCAAAAAATGCTCCATCGGCCAACAATAGATGGCCGGTCAGCACTGAAGATGGCCGGCCGACCAAATCTCCCTGCAAAAACTAATTTGACAGCAGCAGAGGGCAATACTTGCCATGACAATGCATTTCAAGCAATGTATGCACCAACCATATTCCTTATCGTGTGTATGACTCAAAGTAGGATGGGCCTCGATTCTCGGACCACCAATCACGCATTTCCATGCATGATGGCCCAAAGAATCAAGTGTGCATTTTGATATGGAATGCAATGCACATAAAGACACAAGGAGGCCTAACCTCAATCATACTCACTTCAAGAGGTGAAGCATGCATGCCAATGCAATGCAATCCTAAGCATGTGAGCCTAAATGTGCAATATAGGCGTGCTAGCAAGTAATGCAAAGATACAACTAACCAAGCATGCAAGGTGTGACAACAACTGTAGACACCCCATTTTTGACCAACCTTAAGACTCAGACGTCACCATTTGAGCGCTTGGTGATATTGCATATTGTGCTCGTTCTGAGGTTGCGGAGTCACGGCTGTGAGCCTTGCCTCTGGACTTCCGGACTCTTTTGTGCTTTGCCTCGGTTTGCGAACCGGGTCCCGTCTTCTCTGTTTTCTCTTCCTGAAGGGAGGGAGAGGTCTTGTAGACCATCTCTTAGTGGCCGTAGGCTACGTTTCATGGTCGTAGGCCATTTTTCCTGTTTGGAGCCCAGTTCCCGATTTTCGAAGCCGTTGGCCGTGTGCCTCAGTTCGGGACCGCTTAACCACCTCCGTTTGCTCCGGTTTTTGGCACACATCTTATTTACTCCCTTTTGAGGGACACTATGGTCCGAGAGACCAACTTCGTGGTCAAACACCACCTCCGGTGCTTAATAGTCAGTTTTCGGGGCCGTAGGCCGCGCGTTTTGGCCCCCGAACCTTCGTTTTGCATCGATTTTGTTTCATTTTTGGTGGAGACCTCATTTTCATTGTTAGGAAGCTTGTAGAAGGGTGGGAGGCCAGTAATTGTTCAGAAAAGCCAGCTTTATTTCTTCATCGCTCTCTGTCGCCCATTTTCCTCGCTAGAAAGCTGGTGTTGACCATTCCCGGGCCACTTTCTTTCGCCCTCAACCACATATTTGTGTTGTACACACCTGGGAGGCCACCAATATGACATGGCCGGCCAGCAATTGTTACTGACCCTTTTGAGCCCCTCTAAAAAGTTGGTTTTTCTCTCTCCTGGTTCACATTTTCAGGGTTTTGGCCACATAGCTGTGTTGTGCACACATGGGAGGCCACTATTCTGGGGTGGCCGGCCACTAATTGTGATTCAACCTTTTGACCCTGGCTGGCCGGCCGGCCACCTGAACCCTTTGAACCTAGCCGGCCATGACCCTCTCACCTGGTTCCTTACAGCTGCACCCTCTGTTTCTCCCCAGATCCTATATCCGATGGGGGGGTCTTTTGGGGAGAAAATTTGAATTTGATTTTTCCCCCCTTTCCTCCACTCCTTTCCCTATATAGCCAGCACCCCCAGCTCCATTTTAGAGGGATACAAAAATTTATTAGGAGCTCTTGCATTAAATCTCCCTCTCTCTCTATTCCAACCCTCAAAACACCCTTGGTTCTTGGCCATTTCTACACCAATCCATAACACCACACCTCCACACTTCATTCCAGCAACTTGAAGGCTATTTCCAGAGGCTAGGAGCACCATTTCTTGGACCAAAAGTTGTTGAAGACTTAGGCTACAAGGGTAAGTCTCTTTTCCCTCTCTTTTGGCTCTATTTTGCATGCTTTCTTAGCCTTTGTTGCTTGCATTTTTGGGCTCCAACCTGAACTGTAAATAGTCATATTTTGAGCTCACCTCTATGTTTGATCAAGGGTCTTTCTCTGTTTGAGGTCTCCTTCTAAACTCTCTTTTAGGCTTATTTTTGCATGATATTTTAGGCTTATTTGTGAGCTGTTTTGGACTTGGTCATAAACTGTGAAATGTCTTGTTTTAAGCCCCTCTTAAACTTTGTTGAGGGTTCTCCTCTGTTTGAGGTCAGCTGCTACCACTTGTCTCTTTATCCCTCTTTTAGGCCTTTTTCTTGCATGTTGATTTAGCCTCACTTTTGTTCATTTTTGAGATTTTATGTAAACTATAAAGTGCCTTGTTTTGAGCCTCTTTTAAATTTTGTTGAAGGACTCTTTGCCATTTGAGGCCAGCTGCTGTCCCTTGTCTCTATTCTCTCTTTTAGGGCCATTTTTGCATGATAGATTAGCCATATTTATGTTCATTTTTGAGACTTGTTATAAACTGGAAAAAGGCTTGTTTTGACATTATCTTCATATTTTATTAAGGGAATTTTCTTATTTGAGGTCACATGCTTCCTTGTATGCTTGATTGTCCCTTGTTTTGAGCCTTACACCTAAGCTCCAATTGCATGCTTTGTTTGGCCTTCTAGCCACTGAAATCCAGTGGATTTTCAATGGCTGGAACACTATTTTGAGTCTCCAAATCAGAGGGGGATGACCCCCTCTCACCTTGACTTGTTTGATGGTCATTTTGGCCTTCCAAAGGGACCCCTCTTTGCATGCTTCTTAGCCACTTTTCAGGCCCAATTTGGTGAGTTTTGGGACTATCATATTTGATTTTCAGAGTTTTTTGTTTCATGCTAAGTGTCCTTGATGCATGTGCTTAATAATCCCTTTGTATGCCCTCTAAAGGAGCCCCTCATTTGTGCATGTATTGGTTGTATTTTCATGGTTATTTGGGCATATTTTGGTATGTTTTATTCACTAATTTTTTCTGGTTTGATGAGTTCTCACTTGCTTCATATACATGCCATGTAACCCTTGTTTACTAGTCAAAATTGCATGCTATGTTAGGCCATCTTGCTAGCATCTTTTGGCCATGCTTTGAACTAGAAATGTTCATGTTTTGGGACTTCCTTGGTTCTGTCTTCATGCTTCATGATCAAATAATGCATGCTTTGTATAGCTATAGGTCATTGTGTATGCCTATTTTTGAGTTTTGGGATTCATCTCATGCATCGGGTGCCATATTGCCATGTTTTGGGGCTGTTTAGCATCATATTTTAGTGCTGAAATTTGCATGTTTCTATGCCATATTCCATGCCTTGCCATGCTTTGGTAGAGTGGCATTCGTGCCTTAGGGTCGGTCCTCGGTTTGCGTGCACGTGTGCACGCATCTCGAGTGTCTCATTTCCATCTAATGGCCACTAATGTGGCTGAGGTCCACTCATGTTGGTGTAAGTCCATTGTGCATTGTGTATGCCATTTCATTCATAGCATTGTGTATGCTAGGTTGCATGTTAGAGCATTGTGTATGTCGTGTTACATCGAGCATTGTGCATGCCATTTCATAGCATTGTGTATGTTAGGTTGTATGTTAGTCACATTCATGCATGTCATGCATATTGCATTGTGCTTGGGATAGGAGTTAGCCCGAGCACGGGAAATAAGGGACGTTTCGTACTCCGAGTGACGGAACGTGTCTCAATTCTCGGTCACCGACACTCCGGATTATCCATAATGGAGTTTAGGTCTTGTTGGGTTTGTGTGTGCATTCATTCCATATTGAGTTGTGCAAATCGACTCCTCGGCCATCATGCATCGAGATGCGTGATTGGTGGCACGAGGATCGAAGACTACACTCCCTGAAGAGTAGTCAAGCATACATATGTGAAAATACATTGCCATGCCCCTTTCCTGCTCTCTGTTGCAGTAAATCAGAAATCGGCAATCCCTTGGGACTTCGCTCAATATTCAGGGCTCAATTGTAAACAGAGGCTAATCGGGGCATCGCGATCGATTTTCGCGCCAAGCAACCCAAACATGCATCATTCATCGTTTGGAACAGAGCCGAGGCAGTCCATGGATTTGCGTGCCATTTATTGCTTTCCTAGATTAATTTGTTAATTAATTAGGATTTTGTACTTATTGGGACTGTATTATTTGTTTGGTACTGTATTATTTGTTCGGACCCTCTGCGCAAGGGCAATATTGTAATAAGTGTGCGTGCGTGTGATGTATGTCTTCCAACCCCACGTCTTTCTTTCCCTTTTATTTACCAGCTTATGATGGTTAGATTAGAGCATGTTTCAATTAGCATACAGTATGATAGCATGTTTGCATTCATTCATCTATTTTGCATGCACCGGGCTCGGTGCATCATACTCACTGCATTGTATTTCAATTCCAAGTTGAATACATGTTAGCTGTAGCATTCCATATGCCATGTTTAGAATAGCCGAGCCTATTATAGTTGCATTTTGCATGTGTTGCATTAGGCATTTCTGTATGGTTAGGATCATGCATGATTTCTAATCAGCTTCTGTTTTGGCTTGGAGTACTTGGTAAATTTTTATGCTTTACCATCCTTGCATGTGTGTAAGTGACTGCCATGATAGCATGTTTACCATGAGGCTAAGTGCTTATGTAATATAACTGCCTGAATGCCTTTGGGTGAAGGTTGGATTATTTGGATTGGAACAAATCATCAACGGTGAGTTTTTAGCCCACTAGATAGTGGCAAAACCATCTTTCCTAAGCCCACTCGAGGGTGGCAAAATCTTCATTTTTAAGCCTACCTGCGGGTAGCAAACCATCTTTCAATAAAAAACAAACATGAAATGTTTTGTTCCAATTCAGGCGATCCAGTCTATACTTGTATGCTGTGCGCATCACATAGTAAATCTAGGCTAATAACTGGAATAAGAACACATAATGTTTTCAAAGCTAGATATCATAGTTAGTAGAGACCGATCTTTGATCGGGCGAGCGGAGATGCTCACGAAGTGACCTTCCCCAATCGTATCCAAGTTCCCGAGCCGAGCCAACTTTGGTGATGACAGACACATGGCCTTAGGCAAATGAGTCAGGGTTTCCTAAATTTCCCCAAAAATAAAATATTTAGGTGGCGACTCTGTATCTGGCAAAGCAGTCCATGTTTGGCACTTCTTTCAAAAATCTGTTTTCTCAAAACGATTTGCCGGATTTGGACTCTTTGGTTCAAATTGAGAACCGTGACAATATTAGTCCGAACTGTAGTGAGCCCAAAATGAACAGAACGGGGGACTCATCCCTCCTGGGGTGTTCGGGGACGTCTACAGTTTCTGGCGACTCTGCTGGGGAATTAGAGAACTTGACTCGAACTCATGATATCTGGTTTTTACTACACTTGTGTGTTTCTTTGCATTGCATGTGCATTGGTGCGCCTAGGACACCGTGTTTGCCATCTGCTATTCCTGAGCGGTTTGCTAGAGGCTGCGTGCCATAAGGCTTACCGATTACGGGCTCTGCCAGTATAGGAACACAAACCCCGGTTTTACCGGGGCACCCTTTTGACCATTCGACCTAGTGCATATTCGGAATCCGTAGTGACCATTCCAAACTAGGACAGGTTGCTTACCCGATGTTAGGTTGTTTGAAACCGCTGCGTGTGTAGTGAAACCCTAGCTCCTGACAAAATAGGATAGGGAAACCCTACCCCAACATAGGGGTGTTTTGGCTCTTACTTATCTGCTATGTGCTTTTAGAGTGCGTCTCTATGCATGTATCAGTTTATGAGTTTGGGCATCAGGCCTGCGGGTATCAGGTTCAGTTTTCGGGGACAGTGATTCAGGGATAATAATCAGTATTTGAGGACAGTGTGCATTCAGCTTATCGACCGTGTGTTATTATGCCCAGCTGTGTGTTGTGTATTTATTTTAAGCTGTTATGCTGTTCATTTATCTGGTTGTTTATTTCCTTATTGCTTTATTTACTAGGATAGTTTTAGCACAATTGCTTCAAACCCAGCAGATATTCCCTAAGCACTTTGGACAAGAGGTCGTCGGCTCAATCGATCTGAGGATCTGGTTGATGGACAGCCAGTGTTTCATTCTCTACCCCCGGTTGTCAGAAGAAGGCCGAGAAGGCGCAGTGTGTCTGAGCAGAGGTTACCAGAGCAGTGGCCTACCCTAGCAAAGGAATGTCGGGCCGAGGTCTCGCCGCCATAGAGATACACATACCACCAACAAGAAGATTAGCAGAATATGGCCAGGATGGAAGAAATGATACGCCAGCTCCAAGAGAGCATGAGGCAGATGCAGGAGGACGCTGTCCGCCAAGCGGAGTTCGCTAAACAGCAGGCCACAATCATGGCCCAAGAAAGGAGCTAATTACCTCGATAGCAGAGTGTCGGAGCATCAACCTCACAACCAATTCCTCTCCCACCAGGGGTCCCGTTACCCGAGCAGACACCAACCACCCAAAATGTCCTGCCAAATGCCCAGAATATTTTGCCAAATGTCTAGGCCGTTCAAGAGGACACAGACATTCCAACGGGGCTAGCTCCGCCCCTGCTTCCACCTCAGTTATCCAAGGCACATACACCCGCCAACCACCCGGACTCTCCCTTCGAGTTCGAAGTAGACCCTACAGCACTGAAATTGAGCAAGCTCGAGAAGCTATTCAAAAAATCCCAGGGGGTAAAGGCTATTCCAGATATCAAGGACGGATATACCGATGTGGCTGCACGATATTGTACGTACGGTTCATTTAAGGCTGGTGCGACCAGACGAACCGCACAGGTATTGTATCTTCTCCGTGTGAGATGTAGCGAGAATCCAATGATTCTCCGCATTCTTCAACTGCATGAAATGTAGTATTGCTTTGCATTCTTGCTTAAAACTGTTGCATCTATTGTGAATATTTGCTTCGTTACAGCTTGCTGCTTCAAATGATCATTGAGTTACGACCGGCTTTGTGCTTATCACTTTGCATTTTGCCCCCCTGCCTGCAGGCATGCCTGCGGGCACATCTCCTTGTTATCTAGTATGTTTGTCTAAGTCTTCGGCCTTTTCAAAAATGGGTCGTCTCTGGGCTTTGACATTCACTCCCGTCACTTATGACTTTCGAGTTCTGTCAAAGAGGGGCAACTGTAGACACCCCATTTTTGACCGATCTTAAGACTCAGACGTCACCGTTTGAGCGCTTGGTGATATTGCATATTGTGCTTATTCTGAGGTTGCGGAGTCACGATTGCGAGCCTTGCCTTCGGACTTCCAGACTCTTTTGTGCTTTGCCTCGGTTCGCGAACCAGGTCCTGTCTTCTCTGTTTTCTCTTCCCGAATGGAGGGAGAGGTCTCATAGACCATCTCTCAGTGGCCGTAGGCTACATTTCATGGTCGTAGGCCATTTTTCCTGTTTGGAGCCCGGTTCTTGGTTTTGAGTCGATTGGTGCCTCGTTCGACCGCTTAACCACCTCCGCTTGCTCGATTTTTGGCACACATCTTATTTACTCCTTTGAGGGACATCAGGGTCCGAGAGACCAACTGTGGTCAAACACCACCTCCGGTGTAATAGTCGGGCTGGGGCCCAGTGCGCGTTTGCCCCGAACCTTCGTTTTGCATCCATTTTGTTTCATTTTTGGTAGAGACCTCATTTTCATTGTTAGGAAGCTTGTAGAAGGGTGGAAATCCAGCAATTGTTCCGAAAAGCCAGTTTTATTCCTTTATTGCTCTCTGTCGTCTGTTTTCCTCGCTAGAAAGCTGGTGTTGACCATTCTCGGGCCACTTTCTTTGGCCCTCAACCACATATTTGTGTTGTACACACCTGGAAGGCCACCAATATGACATGGCCGGCCAGCAATTGTTCCTGACCCTTTTGAACCCCTCTAGAAAGTTGATTTTTCTCTCTCCTGGTTCACATTTTCAGGGTTTTGACCACATAGATGTGTTGTGCACACATGGAGGCCACTTTTCTGGGGTGGCCGGCCACTAATTGTGATTGAACCTTTTGACCCTGGCCGGCCGGCCACCTAAACTCTCTGAACCTGGCTGGCCATGACCCTCTCACCTGGTTCCTTATAGCCGCACCCTCTGTTTCCCCCCAGATCCTGTATCCAATGAGGGGTCTTTTAGGGGGGGAATTTGAATTTGATTTTTCCCCCCCTTTCCTCCACTCCTTTCCCTATATAACCAGCACCCCCAGCTCCATTTTAGAGGGTTACAAAAATTTATTTGGAGCTCTTGCATTAAATCTCCCTCTCTCTCTATTCCAACCCTCAAAACACCCTTGGTTCTTGGCCATTTCTACACCAATCCATAGCACCACACCTCCACACTCCATTCTAGCAACTTAAAAGCTATTTCCAGAGGCTAGGAGCACCATTTCTTGGACCAAAAGCTGTTGAAGACTTAGGTTACAAGGGTAAGTCTCTTTTCCCTCTCTTTTGGCTCTATTTTGCATGCTTTCTTAGCCTTTTTTGCTTGCATTTTTGGGCTCCAACCTGAACTATAAATAGTCATATTTTGAGCTCACCTCCATGTTTGATCAAGGGTCTTTCTCTGTTTGAGGTCTCCTCCTCACCCTTTGTGTTTAAACTCTCTTTTAGGCCTATTTTTGCATGATATTTTAGGCTTATTTGTGAGCTGTTTTGGACTTGGTCATAAACTGTGAAATGTCTTTTTTTGAGCCCCTCTTCAACTTTTTTGAGGGGTTATCCTCTGTTTGAGGTCAGCTGCTACCACTTGCCTTTTTATCCCTCTTTTAGGCCTTTTACTTGCATGTTGATTTAGCCTCACTTTTGTTCATTTTCAAGATTTTATGTAAACTGTAAAGTGCCTTTTTTTGAGCTCTTATTAAATTTTGTTGAAGGACTCTTTGCCATTTGAGGCCAGCTGCTGTCCCTTGTCTCTATTCTCTCTTTTAGGGCCATTTTTGCATGATAGATTAGCCCTATTTATGTTCATTTTTGAGACTTATTATAAACTAGAAAAAGGCTTGTTTTGACGTCATCTTCATGTTTTATTAAGGGAATTTTCTTATTTGAGGTCACATGCTTCCTTGTATGCTTGATTGTCCCTTGTTTTGAGCCTTACACCTAAGCTCCAATTGCATGCTTTGTTTGGCCTTATAGCCACTGAAATCCAATGGATTTTCAGTGGCTAGAACACTATTTTGAGCCTCCAAATCAGAGGGGGATGACCCCCTCTCACCTTGACTTGTTTGATGGTTATTTTGGCCTTCCAAAGGGACCCCTCTTTGCATGCTTCTTAGCCACTTTTCAGGCCCAATTTGGTGTGTTTTGGGACTATCATATTTGATTTTTAGATTTTTTTGTTCCATGCTAAGTGTCCTTGATGCATGTGCTTAATAATCCCTTTGTATGCCCTCTAAAGGAGCCCCTCATTTGTGCATGTGTTGGCGGCATTTTCATGGTTATTTGGGCATATTTTAGTATGTTTTATTCACTGATTTTTTCTGGTTTGATGAGTTCTCACTTACTTCATATACATGCCATGTAACCCTTGTTTACTAGTCAAAATTGCATGCTATGTTAGGCCATCTTGCTAGCATCTTTTGGCCATGCTTTGAACTAGAAATGTTCATGTGTTGGGTTTGCCTTGGTTCTGTCTTCATGCTTCATGATCAAATAATGCATGCTTTGTATAGCTATAGGTCATTGTGTATGCCTTGTTTTGAGTTTCGGGGTTCATCTCATGCATCGGGTGCCATATTGCCATGTTTCGGGGCCGTTTAGCATCATATTTTAGTGCTGAAATTCGCATGTTTGTATGCCATATTCCATGCCTTGCCATGCTTTGGTAGAGTGGCATTCATGCCTTAGGGTCGGTCCTCGGTTTGCGTGCACGTGTGCACGCATCTCGAGTGTCTCATTTCCATCTAATGGCCACTGATGTGAGTGTGACTGAGGTCTACTCATGTTGGTGTAAGTCCATTGTGCATTGTGTATGCCATTTTATTCATAGCATTGTATATGCTAGGTTGCATGTTAGAGCATTGTGTATGCCGTGTTACATCGAGCATTGCGTATACCATTTCATAGCATTGTGTATGCTAGGTTGTATGTTAGTCACACTCATGCATGTCATGCATATTGCATTGTGCTTGGGATAGGAGTTAGCCCGAGCACGGGAAACGAGGGACGTTTCGTACTCCGAGTGACAGAACGTGTCTCAATTCCCGGTCACCGACACTCCGGATTATCCATGATGGAGTTTAGGTCTTGTTGGGTTTGTGTGTGCATTCATTCCATATTGAGTCGTGCAAATCGACTCCTCGGCCATCATGCATCGAGATGCGCGATTGGTGGCACGAGGATCAAGGACTACACTCCTTGAAGAGTAGTCAAGCATACATATGTGAAAATACATTGCCATGCCCCTTTCCTGCTCTCTATTGCAGTAAATCAGAAACCGGCAATCCCTTGGGACTTCGCGCAATATTCAGGGCTCAATTGTAAACAGAGGCTAATCAGGGCATCGCGATGGATTTCTGCGCCAAGCAACCCAAACATGACTCATTCATCATTTGGAACAGAGCCGAGGCAGTCCATGGATTTGCGTGCCATTTATTGCTTTCCTAGATTAATTTGTTAATTAATTAGGATTTTGTACTTATTGGGACTGTATTATTTATTCGGGACTGTATTATTTGTTCGGACCCTCTGCGTGAGGGCAATATTGTAATAAGTGTGCGTGCGTGTGATGTATGTCTTCCAACCCCACGTCTTTCTTTCCCTTTTATTTACCAGCTTATGATGGTTAGATTAGAGCATGTTTCAATTAGCATACAGTATGATAGCATGTTTGCATTCATTCATCTGTTTTGCATGCACCGGGCTCGGCACATCATACTCACTGCATTGTATTTCAATTCCAAGTTAAATACATGTTAGCTGTAGCATTCCATATGCTATGTTTAGAATAGCCGAGCCTGTTATAGTTACATTTTGCATGTGTTGCATTAGGCATTTCTGTATAGTTCGGATCATGCATGATTTCTAATCAGCTTTTGTTTTGGCTTGGAGTACTCGATAAGTTTTTATGCTTTAGCATCCTTGCATGTGTGTGAGTGACTGCCATGATAGCATGCTTACCATGAGGCTAAGTGCTTATGTGATATAATTGCCTGAATGCCTGTGGGTGAAGGTTGGATTATTTGGATTGGAACAAATCATCAGCTGTGAGTTTTTAGCCCACTAGATAGTGGCAAAACCATCTTTCCTAAGCCCACCCGAGGGTGGCAAAATCTTCATTTTTAAGCCTACCTGCGGGTAGCAAACCATCTTTCAAAAAAAAAACAAACATGAAATGTTTTGTTCCAATTCAGGCGATCCAGTCTATACTTGTATGTTGTGCACATCACATAGTAAATCTAGGCTAATAACCGGAATAAGAACGCATAATGTTTTCAAAACTAAATATCATGGTTAGTAGAGGCCGATCTTTGATCGGGCGAGCGGGGGTGCTCATGAAGTGACCTTCCCCAATCGTACCCAAGTTCCCGAGCCGAGCCAACTTTGGTGATGACGGACACTGTAGACACCCCATTTTTGACCGTCCTCAAGACTTGGACGTCACCGTTTGAACACTCGATGGTTATCCATGATTGTGTTTGTTTGGAGTTCCCGGAGGTCTCGGCTACGCGCCTTGCCTTAGGATCCCCGAAATCGACCGTCTTGTGTCTGGTTTTGCACCAAACACTTATGTTTTGCCTTGGAAGGGAAGGGAATGGCTTATTAGCCATCCCCACACACCACCGGCCCTCCCCTACCATCACCGGCTACACACTGTTTCCACCGGCACTGTTTTGTTAAAATCTTTGGCCGGTCGGCACTATATGTTGCTGACCGGCACATTTTTGTGCCGACGATTTCCTTTTGTGGCCGGTGTGCACCCTGTACACCTCTGAGGCATGGTGCATGCCAGCTGTGCCAGCTAGAATGCACTATCACTCATCCCCGTGCACAGGGGTGACCCCTTTGCACCTTTGCACCCCTAAACCTTCTAGAAGGTTGACCCTTTTGCTCAAGGTTCTTGGAGAAGCTTGGACAGCTGTCTTGGCTTCTCCAAGAAGCCAAGACCCCTTTGCACCTCTTGCCCCTTTTCCTTTGCTTAGCCATTAAGTCTTGTGGCTTAGTCTTGGCCTATATAAACACCACCTCTCTCCCTTTGAGAGAGGTTAGCCATTTTCAACACAAAACCAGAGCTTCTATATCTGTACATCTGTGTTACACTCTCTCTCATCCTTGTGTGTGTGTTTTAAGCCTAAATAGTGTGTTTTTGCCTCACTTTTGCACTAATACACACACTATTACACCTTATTTCGAGATTGAGTGACTTGGAGGGTTGTTTGTGGTGGTTTTGGACTGGTTTTGATCATTAAAGGAGGGCTACATCACTTGTTCTTCAAGGAGTCTTCAAGGGTAAGCATGTTGCTTTAGTTTCCCCAAACTTGCACTAGCTTTCTACCTATCTTGCTTTGTGTTTTTGGCTTTGTGTTCAACATAAAAAAGGCTTACATTTTCATGCTTAAGAACATTCATTAAGGGTGTTTTGTGGTTTGGGTGCCAACTCACCCTTTTAGGCCTTGTTTTGGTCATTTTAGTGCCTTTTTTTTTTAAGCTTTGTTTAACTTGGTGTTCTTGGTGTTCTCACCACCGAAAACCAGTGGGTTTTCGATGGTGAGGAAGGATTTTTGAAGTCATTGAATAGGGGAGGGACACCCCTCTCCCCTTGGCCCCTTTCTTGCCTTTGTCTTTGGCTCACAAGGTAGCATGTATGCATACTTGCATTTGGCTTCATTTCAGAGTTTTCTTGGGTGTTTTAGGTCATATCTAACCTCTATCCAAGGTTGGATTTGTACCCCTTAGCATGCTTCTCATACTTGTTTTGTAATGCTCTCTTATGCTTAGAAGTGTGTCATGCATCTAGGCCATGTTCTTTGCATGTCTTAGCCTAATTCCATGATGGTATTAGCATCATTTTGCCATGTTTAGAGGCTATGGGCCACTGATTTCGTCACCTTTGGCATGCTTGACATGTTTGTTTTGCATGATGGCTTGTTAGCCTTGAGCGTATGATCCATGAACATGCATTGGTTAGACTAATTAAGTGATTTGGAGTCCTTTCATATGCTATTTCAGTCCCTATATCATGCCTATATGTTTCCATTTACCATCTTATTCGTGCTTTGAAATGTTGCAATTTTATGCCTAGGAATAGGCCTTTTGCATGCTTCCATGTTTAATGCATTTTAGGGCTGCCATATCAAGGTTTTGGGGTGTATTTTTGCATGCTAAAAATCTGTTTTGCTTGTCTAGTATATTCCATGAGTGGCCATGTTAATGGTAGCGAGGAGTGCTCCCTTTGTGCCTTAACCTTAGGCCCTTTGACTTGCATGTTTGCATAGGTAATTGGTCGCCATTTCGGGCATCTTTTGCCACTGTTTTGGGGAGGTTCAAGGCCTGCCCCATCGTGGTTAAGTCCATCATTGTATACTTACCATATGCTTGTTACATGTTGGGTCCACTAGGTGTGGTAGCATGATGATTCTTCTTACATAATGGCCCATATTTGCATGACATTTGCGTCTTGTATACTCTAGCATTTTGCATGCTTAACATGGTAGTTGCATGACATTTGGTGTGCTTGCATCCTAATTCTCATGTTGCATCATTTGAGCTATGTTGCATACATACATTTCATGGCTTGGTTTGGGGTTGTCAAACCAAGCATGATGGTTGGGTGGAGTTCACACTACAAGTGGTGCAACTTGTTTCAACCCTTGGTCACCAAGGCCTTTGATCCATACATGATAAGGTTTTGGTCTCATTTGTGTGTTGCATGCATTTTCACATTAAAATGCAATCTTGGTTCCTTAGGCTATCATGCACCAAGATGCATAATTGATGGCCCAAGAACCAAGGGTCATGCTTCCTTGAGTGCCATACATGATAGGGAGCATTGACCATGCTTACATTTGCTCTAAAATCCATATCATGCAATCGCTCGGCTGTTGTGCCAAACTGCCCTTCGAGGAATTTTGTGCCGACCGGCAGGATATGGTGCCGACCGGCAAACATTTTGTGCCGATAACTTCACTCATGGCCGGTGACTTTTGTACACGGCCGGTGGACATTCTATCCAGCCGATGATGATCCTCAGTGTTCAGGGAGCATGTCCTGAGACTTTGGAAGTTTTCCAGAGAGGCAGGGCAGCAAAAGCAAAGGCAACAGTGTTATGACGCGGGTTTCCGGGCAAGTCGGATTCGAGCATGCATCGTTCGCGCATCCCGAGGTAGGGCTGAGGCCCCTTTCTTTTTACATTGAATTTAATTTGATAATTAGAAATTCTGTAATAATTCATTATGTACCTGGACTGTATTATTTTCGGACTGTATATTCTTTTGGTCCCTCTGAGTGAGGGCGTATTTGTAATAAGTGTGCGTGAGTGGGTGTATGTCTTCCAACCCCCATTTCTTTCTTCCCTTTTATTTACCTGCTTATGATGGTAGATTAGGGCACGTTTATTTTAGCATACCTTATGCAATACATGCGTGCATCCATACATTTGTCTTACATGCACCGGGCTCGGTACATCACGCTAACTGCATTGTATTTCAATTTCCAAATTGAATACTTGTTACTTGTAACATTTCACATGCCATGTTTAGGATAGCCGAGCCTGTCTAATTGCACTCTGTATGTGTTGCATTAGTCATCTTAACATGAGCTAGGTCATGCATATTTTGCTAACTAGTTTATTGTTTCGGCACGGAGTACGATGTAAGTATTTATGCTTTAGCATATCGCATGTGTGTGAGTGTTGACATGACAGTATGACTACCATGTGGCTAAATGCTTATATGAGATAAACTGTTTGAATGCCTGTGGGTGGAGGTTGGATTGCTTGAGTTGGAATAACTCATTGAGATCCGTATTTTAGCCTACTTGCGAGTAACAATTTCAAATTGTTTTCCAAACAAACGGATATGCAATGTTTATTTCCAAATTAGGCAATCTAGTCTATACTTGTTTGCTGCGCGCATAACATAGTAATTCTAGGCTAATAATTGGACTAAGAGCATGTAATGTTTTCAAAAACGGATATCACAGTTAGTAGAGGCCGGTCTTCGGACCGGGCGAAAGGGGGTGCTCATAGCTGACCTTCCCCGATCGTACCCAAGCTCCCGAGCCAAGACAACTTTGGTAATGACGAACATGTGGCCTTCGGCACCGAGTCAGGGTTTCCTAAATTCCCCATTTTAAAATATTTAGGTGGCGACTCTGTATCTGGCAAAGCAGTCCATGTTTGGCACTACTTTTCAAAAAAATCTGTTTTCTCAAACGATTTGCCAGAGTTGGACTCTTTGGTTCAGATTACGAACCGCGACAAACAAAAAGGGGAGTCCGAGCTGTAATGTGAGTTCCCTCGCGGGCATGTTACAGTTTCTGGCGACTCTGCTGGGGAGTTTAGAGAGCTTGACTCGAACTCGTGATATCCTGTTTTGACTACACTTACGTGTTTCTTTGCATTGCATGTGCATTGGTGCGCCTAGGACACCGTGTTGGCCATCTGCTATTCCTGAGCGGTTTGCCGGAGGCTTGTCTTGTCAAGGCATGTCCATAAGGCTGACCGGTTGCGGGCTCTACCAGTATGGGAACACAAACCCCGGTTTTACCGGGGCACCCTCTTTGACCATTCGACCTAGTGCATATTCGGACCCATATTGACCATTCCAAACTAGGACAGGTTGCTTACCCGATATAGGTTGTTTGAAACCGCTGTGTGCATAGTGAAACCCTAGCTCCCGACAAAATAGGACAGGGAAACCCTACCCCAACATAGGGGTGTATTGGCTCTCTTTTACATGTTATGTGCTTTTAGAGTGTATCTCTATAGGGAATGTGCATATCAGTTCGTGAGTTTTGATATCTGGCCTGAGGGCACCAGTAACAGTATTTTGGGGAATCAGTTATCTGTGGGTACCAGATTCAGACATAGGGGCAATGATTTAGAAACAGTGATCAGTATTTGAGGAACAGTGTATTCAGTTCACGAGAAGTGCGTGCTATGATATCCAAACCGTTTGTTGTATGTTTATTTTATGCCGTTGTGCTGTCCAATTGTCTGTTTATTTATACGCTTTATTTATCTTTTTACTAGGTAGTTGAGCACGATTGCTTCTGACCCAGTAGACATTCCCCAAGCACTCTGGACTAGAGGTCGTCGACTCCATCGATCTGTGGATCTGGTGGACGGACAGCCAGTGTACTACTCGCTACCCCTAAGCATTAGACTCGAGGTCACCAGCAGAGGACATTAATACGTTAGCCACCAGAGGGCCTTATCTACACCACCTGTGTTCAGTAGGGATCAGGGTTCCGTGTCACCAACAGAGAGAGAATATATACCGGTAATTCAACCGTAACGATAAGATGGCTAGTTTGGAGGAGATGGTGCGCCACCTCCAAGAGAGCATGAAAACAATGCAACAGGATGCCGTCCGTCAGGCAGAATTCACCAGGCAACAGGCCACACTGGTGAAGGAACAGGCAGAGACAATTGCCAGGCTAGAGCAAAGAACCGAGCATTTATGTCAGATCAAGTTCCTCCCCCCAGAGTTAGAACCTCGGAGAGACAGCCAATGTTCAGAATGATACAGAATTTCCCACAGGACCACCCCCACCTCCAACCCTACCTCAAATCCAACCTCAGCTATCAAAAACACCCACCAACCTACCGGACTCTCCCTTTGAGTTCGAGACTGATCCCACCGCACTAAAGTTGAGCAAGCTTGAAAAGTTGTTCAAGAGATCCCAAGGGGTCAAGACCATCCCGGACATTGAAGATGGATATACCGACGCAGCTGTGACGCTGCCCGACAAATTCAAAATGCCTCATATTGATCGATTTGACGGGTCTGGGGACCCCATGGTGCACTTAAGACTGTTTTCAGATGTCCTAAGGCCAATCGGCCTCAGTAGGCTTCAGAAGTTGTCTTTATTTGGCCGGACCCTGTCAGGTGTGGCGGCCATATGGTATGCCAAGCTAGAGGATGACGTTAAGAGAAATTGGGACGAAATGGCTGAGGCCTTCATCGCGCAGTACTCATATAATACACAGATTGAGATTACAACCCGTGATCTCGAAACGACTAGGCAAGAGCTGAAGGAGAGTTTTTAAGAGTTCGTAACCAGATGGAGGGCCAAGGCTTCGATGATGACCTTGAGGCCTACGGATAAAGACCAGATTCGGATGATTGTGCGCAATCTTCAGCCGAAGTTAATGCAAAAGATGATAGTACTCCCTTTTCCTTCCATTTCTGACCTACATGAAATGGGGGTACAGATTGAGGACGCCTTGAAGCAAGGCTTGATTGATAACGACCGGGAGCAACCCCAACGAACTTTCAATCGTGGTAGCAATGCAAGCCCGAGCGGCACTACAACTACAAGAGCTTCCGAAGTGAGCATGGTCACCACTAACCCCCCCTCCAAGAAATACGGCAGCTGCACCATTCTCCGGTGCGTCCGGAAGTAACCCACCAACAGCCAAATACCCACCCAAGAACACCAGAACCTTTGCCCCACTTTATATGCCCCTGTCCAAGGCTTTGGGGGTGCTGATCAAAAAAGGGCACTTGAAGCCCCTGGAGCCACGGCCCCTACCAGAAAAACTTTCCCCTACCCATAACCCAGCCAAGTATTGTGCGTTCCACCAGCAAAGACGGTCCACGACATCGACCTTGCTATCGGTTTGCTGCATGAAATTCAAGATCTCATCGATAACGGGGTGATTTTGCCTCCCGAGAAGCCCAATGTTACTACAAATCCCCTCCCCATACATAACCAAGCTCCACCAACCAAGCTCCACCGCCCAAAAGACTTAATTTCATCCATACCAGGGCTGTGTCCTACGACCCTAGTATCTATATCACACCTACCCACCTGCCTAAACCGGAGGTGTTTCTTCCCAATTGCACCGACTTGTGCATGATGGACATCTCCATGACCCAACCCAAGCCAGCAGTGGTGACCACCGAGAACAGAAAAGAGGAAATCCCAAAGGAAAAACAATTGGTTGAGCCAGAGTCCGCGAAACCTGGGAGTTATGTTGAGAAGACATATAGTCCGAGTGACTACATTTCATCTATAGGCCAAGATGTGTCCGAAATAGAATTGCCAATAGAGGAAGAGTTGTGTGTGATTCAAGGAGATAGTCTGGGTCAGGGAACAGATGGTGTAACAGCTATGGGGGAGGACTTCACAGATTTCCAGTTTTACAGTGACCAATACCCAGAGGACGTGGCAGTCGCATGGTTCGATTATGAGGATGCAGCGGAAGTTACCGGGTGGTTAGACGATCAACCTGATGTGATAGGAGAACTTCAGTCAGAACAGGGCTCAGTAGGGCTGGGAATATCAGTGACGGCCGGAAGGGTCGAAGAGCAGAACACACCGCCGGAGGGCTCCGGTGTCAAGAATTTCACTCGAGATCGGAATATTTTGAGTGCGGAAATTATTGAACAGTCAGTTATGTCAGAACAAGTAAGTTTTGAAGATTTCGAGAGAATCAGGAAGGCGAAGGCCCATGTAGGGGTTGAAACTGCTATGTGCACAAGAACCGAGAACGTTGCAGGCATGTGGATAGGAGATGCTGCAAACGCAAGAACAGTCATACCAGAGCCGGACAGGTGTCTGTCAGCCGCCGATGGAATGTGGTGGGAAGATAAGGATTTATGTCTTGCCCACACGGATGAAGATTGGGGGAATAGCCAACTTGATGACACCTGGTACCTCGGAGAAGTCGACCACATGACGCGAAGTGGGCGGTATTTCAAACCCCCACACTTAGATCAGCCAGAGGCCTCGGGGAAGGATAAAGAAGCTGAGAGGCAAAAGGAGAAGCAGCTTGAGGAGGAAGTCGTACTCAAACAGCTGAAAAAGATACAAGCAGACATCTCCATCTGGGGACTGCTCATGGCCTCACGAGTACATAGGCAGGCTGTTTTGACTGCCATGGATAAGGCCAAGCTCTCTATAGAGACTACACCGGAGCAACTGGTTGGGCTGGTTTTCCCGGGAGGAGGTTCCCCGACATTAACCTTTTCAGACAAAGAACTCCCGCCCGAGGGCACAAATCACAATAAACCTCTCTACATCTCCGTGGAATGTAGAGATAAGTGGATACCGGTAGTACTTGTTGATACCGGTTGCGCCATCAATGTTCCGCCTTACCAGACAAAGATATGCGATTGGCTTGAAAACCGCAGATTTCGTACCAACAGCCCAGGTCATCCGGGCGTACGACAATACAAGTAGAGAAGTAATGGGAACAGTTAAAGTTCAGACAAAGGTCGGGCCGGGACAACACGAGATAGATTTCCATGTCCTAGAAGTTCCCGCAACTTTTAATTTGCTTTTGGGGCGGCCGTGGCTGGATCAAGTGAAGGCAGTGTCATCTACTTTGCATCAAATGGTGAAATACCCCTATGGGAAGGGAGTAGCCATTGTCTTTGGGAATTCATCAATCCACCCACCACCGGAGGTATCCACGTCTGTTCTAGAAATCGAGCATGGCATGGAAGATGTGTTCATATCAGGTTTTACCTTGGCCGAGGCTCAGGTCTTACCTTGGCCGAGGCTCAGGTCATACAGAATATCCTGGCTACTAATGAAGGGATATATGTCAGCGCCCAAGCAGTGTATCTCATGAACAAGCTCCAATACATCCCCAGGATGGGACTAGGAAAGAGCGGCCGTAAGGGCATTGCAGCATTGGCTGAAGTGCCGCACAACCCCCATACCTTCGGCTTGGGTTACCTGCCCACCAAGGAAGATTGGGTAAGGAAAGGAAAAGAGATGGCTGGAAGAGCCAAAGCAAAACAGACGGGGAAACCCTTTGAATTGATGCATCGGCCCATTCGGGGTACCCTAAACGGACGCTTCGTCCGGGAGGGGGAAGATTTTCCATTCTGTGGCTTTCCGGAGCCGTGGTGGAACGCAGAGAAGAAGCGCGTGCCGGGGTTCGAAATTTTCTTTGACCTGCAGTTACTTGGGGATGATGTTGCTGAAGAGCGGACAGACCCAACAGTTGAGGATGAGCATAACAAGGGATCAGAGTCTGCGGACACTGAATTTGAAATGGGGGTAGCGCTGGCATGTCTACTTTCAGATCCTTCGATCAACCAGTTGTGCTTGGGGGATAACTCCTCGGTGTCCATGATTGGAGATGAAATGGCTGCGGGCCTACCAGCAACTATTTTGGATGCATCCATCGCACCCTCCCTCACTTGGCAGTACGAGGAGGGGTTTTTGTCGAGCAGCACCGGGTCAGGTAGTGAGCCGGAATCTGATTCCACCGAATCTTGTGAGTCGGAATCAGGTTCCAGCTCGTCTGAGTCTGAGTCCGGTATTCCTGGGGGTGATAACCCGGATGCCACAGTCCTGTCCAGGTCGTCTTTTTCTTTCTCTTTTGAGTCTGTTGTAACAGAAGAATTGGACGGTTCGGAGGTATCTAATGAGAATGAGGTGACTGTGTTTCCGAGTACTTTTCTGTGCCTCTGGTTTATTACTTAAATCAGGACTTTCAAAATTTTGATGAAAACGACGAGGATGAAATTCGTCCGGTTTTGCAACGACTAATTGAACAAGAGCAGGAGAGGTTTGTTAAACCCTTAATGGATGAAATCACGACCGTGAACATTGGTACTGAGAAGAACCCGCGGCTGGTCCAGATCGGGTCCACGTTGTCTTCGGAGGAACGCGAGCGCTTAGTCGCTTTATTAAAAGATTTCAAAGATGTTTTCACGTGGTCCTACGAAGACATGCCTGGAATCGATCCTGAGATTGTACAAAGGATCCTCTTGACCCCGAGGCGACTATCAAACGTAAACTTCAGAGGATCATACTGATTGGGCCATTAAGATCAAGGAAGAGGTCACCAAGTAGATTGACGCAGGCTTCCTGCTGGTATCCGAATACCCAACTTGGTTGGCCAACATTGTTCCAGTACCGAAAAAGGATAGTAGAATTCGGGTATGTGTGGATTTCAGGGATTTGAACAGAGCCAGTCCGAAGGATGACTTTCCCTTGCCGCATGTCGACAAGTTGGTAGATTTCACAGCGGGGCATGCTTTGCTTTCGTTCATGGATGGCTTCTCAGGTTATAATTAGATAGTAATGGCACCCGAAGACCGGGAGAAGACTGCTTTTACCACCCCGTGGGGTACATACTACTATAGAGTGATGCCATTTGGGTTGAAGAACGCTGGGGCTACATATCAACGGGCTGCAACCACGATATTACATGACATGATCCATAAAGAGGTCGAGGTGTACGTGGACGACATGATAGTCAAGTCCAAAGAAAGAGAGGGCCACTACACCGCCTTGCAAAAATTTTTCCAAAGGATCAGGGAATTTCGGCTGCGGTTGAATCCTCAGAAGTGTACATTTGGTGTTACAGCGGGGAAAATGTTAGGATTTCTGATTACACAAAGGGGCATCGAAGTCGACCCTTCCAAAATCAAGGCCATCTTAGAAATGCCACCACCAATGACTGAAAAGGAGGTGCGAGGCTTTCTGGGTAAAGTGCAATTCATAAAGCGGTTTATCTCTAAACTAACCTTAACTTGTGAACCACTTTTTGGTCTCCTAAAGAAAGGAAAGAAGTTCCAATGGGACGGCCGATGCCAAGCTGCATTTGAACAGATTAAAGAATATCTACAGAATCCGCCCGTGTTGTCACCACCAAAGCCGGGAAAACCGTTGATACTGTACCTATCAGTAACTGAAACTACAATGGGCTGCATGCTCGCACAAGAGTCGGAAGATAAAGTGGAAAGGGCCATTTACTATCTGAGCAAGAAGATGCTAGATTACGAGACCCGCTACAGTCCGCTGGAGAAGGCTTGTTTGGCCTTGGTATGGGCTACCAGGAAGTTGCGGCACTACCTATTAGCTCACTCTGTAATATTGGTTTCACAACTTGATCCCATCAAATATCTTTTCGAGAAACCAGCGCTTACGGGTAGGCTAGCTCGTTGGTTGCTGTTGCTCTCCGAATTTGATCTTAAGTATGTGGCAGAAGTCGATAAAGGAAGAGCGATAACAGAGTTCCTTCGACCACCGGTTGAAGGGATGAAGCGGTTGAGTACTGTTCCCAGATGAAGCCATTACGCACATCGAAGATGAAACTTGGACGATGTACTTTGTGGGCGTCAAATCAATACGGGTATGGGATAGGGGTGTTGCTGATAGCGCCTGACGGTTCCCGCATCCCTTTAGCATTCAAGCTTCGGTTCAAAGTCTCGAACAATGAGGCAGAGTATGAGGCATGTATTGCCGGTCTAGAAGCTGCCCTAGAACTAGAGGCAAGACGATTGGACGTCATTGGAGATTCGAACCTTGTTGTGTCTCAAGCTAAAGGAGACTAGAAAGTCAAGGAGGAAAAGATGATAATTTACCACCAGACCTTGGACTTGTTAATTCCTCGGTTTGAAAAGCTAAAATTCACTCACCTAGTAAGAGAGAACAACAGGTTTGCAGATTCGCTAGCAACTCTATCTTCCATGATAGACATCCCATCTGGGGTCCGGATGCATCCAGTCATTATTGACCAGAAATTTGCACCTGCCTACGAGTCAATCTCTGCCATAGATGAAGTGCAAGATAATAACCCTTGGTACTACGACATATGGAACTTCTTGGAGAATGAGGCATATCCACCAGAGGCAAATGCCAAGGACAAAAGGGCAATTAGAAGAATGGCTGTTTAGTTTATCATCTGCAGAGGAAAATTGTACAAAAGAGGTCACCTGGGAATGCACAAGTTATGTGTAGAAGCTGAAGAGTCGAAGCGCCTGATGGAAGCCATCCATGGAGGAGAATGTGGGGCACATATGAATGGGGTGATGCTAGCAAGGAAGATCCTCAGACAGGGCTACTACTGGTCTACCATGGAGGAAGATTGTATCGGCTTTGTTCGGCGATGCCACAAATGCCAGATTCACGCAAACCATATGAACATCCCGCCATCAAAGTTATACAACATGACATCGCCATGGCCGTTCTCAGTTTGGGAAATTGATGTGATTGGGGCTGTTACCCTGAAGGGATCGAATGGGCATGAGTATATCTTGGTAGCAATAGATTACTTTACAAAGTGGGTCGAGGCCCAATCTTATGCCGTGTTGAAAGCTTCGCATGTTGCAAAGTTTATCAAAAACAACATTATCTGCCGTTATGGAGTCCCGAATGAGATCATTTCGGACAATGGTTCTCACTTCAAGAAGGAGGTGATTGATTTGTTGGAGAAGTATAATGTGGCTTTCCGTAAGTCATCTACGACGCCGAACCAGCAGCGATTGAGGCCGCCAACAAAAACATCAAACACATACTGCAGAAGATGGTGGAGACCTATTGGGACTGGCCAGATAAGTTGCCGTTTGCTCTGTGGGGCTACCGAACGTCAATTAGAACTTCTACCGGGGCAACTCCGTATTCCTTGGTATATGGGATGGAGGCCGTTCTACCTATAGAGATTGAGGTTCCGTCTTCTGATCTTGGTGAGTGTCGATAAATTTGAGGCAGATTAGCGTGAGCGGATTCGAGGAACTCATGCTCTTCGATGAAAGGAGATTAAAAGCACTATACCATGTCCAAGGGTATCAACGCAGAATCGCCCGGGCTTTTAACAAGAAAATTAAGTCCAGGAATTTGAAGGAACGAGATTTGGTGCTCAAAGACAACCGAGCTCCCATCCACGACCCAAGGGGCAAGTTCAGACCTAATTAGACTGGTCCCTATATCATCAAGTCTATCTGGTTAGGTGGAGCTGTGGTTCTGGTGGACCTAGATGGCCTAGAGTTCTCCCAACCGATCAACATGGACAAGTTGAAGAAATATTACCCCTGAGAGGCTCGCTAGGCCGAAAACCCGAAAGGGCGACCTAGGCAAAATTCAGGGCACAAAAAAATATAAAATATAAAAACTGAGCTCGCAAGGTTGAAAACCCGCAAAGGGCGGCCTTGGCAAAAGTTAGAGCACAAAAGGAGAGTGAAAATACTCGAGTGAACCTAAGCCTGAACTACGTAAGGCTTGATTCTCATCTTTGGGATACGTAGGCAGCTTCGTCCTGAAGTTCAGCCATAAACTCTTCCCCGATCAACTTTGCCCATTTGATCATCTTAGTCATCTTTGTCCATCAGCATTTATCGTAATCTCCGGTACAGTGCTTTTCAGACTAGGGGCAACTTTCCGTTGCCGTACAGTCCCGCGGTACCGTTCAAACAAGGGGCAACTTTCCAGTTGCTAGGATCCAGGGTTGTGCATCTCAGCGACAGATCTCAGGCGTGTCCAGTTCTGATCCATATCGAAAATAGTTTTGAAAAGTTTTAATGAAGATGACTTTGTTCAAATAAATCTTTTTATAACTAAGACCATTTCTGGACCAAAACGGAAAATTTTCAGTACCAGAACCTTCAATTTCATTGATTTCAAATAGAGTTCTCTTTCTCTTGCATACAATCGAAGTTGCTTTTTATTACATTCATAAAGAAAACTTGAAAGTACTAATAAAGCAATAAATCCGGGGCATGGTCAAGTCAAATGTCCTTGCGCCCCCTCCCAGAGCTGGTCGAATCCTCTGATGCCAAAGTGGGCCCCTCCTGTGCTTCTTCATTAAGCCAATCCAAGCACTCATCAGACAAAGTGCAACTGAAAGTGGAAGCGGGGGCCAGGAGTTCTCTCGTTCTCCATGCTGTGGCATATCGGGCCAGCTGTGCGCCTCGAATCAGGAATGTAGCCGGGTACTCTATCCCTTCCGGCGGACAAGTCTGATCATGACCAAACTGGCGTAGGATACGGAATGGAAAATAGAAGACACAGTGAGTCAAGCCAATCAATTGGATCCCGGGTTGACGGGTCATGCTGTAACTCATCATTGGGAGGTTGAGCCAAGGGCACTGCCAAGCAATATGGTTTGCGGACAAACGGCACATCCATTCGAACCACCAACCCTCATCAAGGGTGTCAACTAGGCGTTGCCTGAAGAAATATCCGCGAGCCGAATATGCCGGACAAGAGTCCACAACCTGCAATTTATCCATCAACCACACCTGGGGAGGGATAGAAAATGAGAGAATAAAGAATAGAGAGATGTACGATTAGAGAAAAAGTGAGAAAAGGGTTTTTGTGAGAAAAGGGTTTTTGTGAGAAAAACCAAGCCTGAGAGCCGAGTGATGTGAACAAACATATATGTGAGATTGGGTGGGAAACATTACTTGCAGTAATAGTGGACTCCCTGCTAATCTGGTCGTCTCTCGACGATAAAAGGCGTCTAAGCCCAGCAACGTCTCAGCCAGAATCATGGCGATGCAGCTTTTGCCCTCCTTCAAGCCATGGGTAACCTTAATCAACCGGACACTAGACCCTCCGGAACCTAAGACAAACAGAAAATGAGACAGCATGCATAAACAGAGGGCGTGTCACCGGAAGCCTTGCCAGTGATGATCGCCGCGATCACCGGTCCCAGAGAAACGACAAACCAAGCTCGGAACATCCAGCATCCCATCACAAATCAGAGAACGAGCATCGAGTATTGAAAGCCCACACATTCGTCCTAAGACTTGAGCGTGACCAAAACGAAGTTGGGGCAAAATCTCTTCATTACGCTTAGATTCCATTAGAGCTTGGAAATCTTCAAAGGTAGGACACACCTCTTGCCCGCTAAAGCTAAAGACATGTGTTACCAGATTCCAAAACCTTGCCGCGGCATGAAGAAATGGAAAATGCAGCGGGGTATGACGCAAAGTGAATAGTGTATTTATGCCGAAGGCTCGGAAATTCAGCTTTTCCGAACCATCCAAGTTGTTAATCCAAATTGTGAGATTTTGGGCAAGAAATTCTTCCATTTGGAGTAAATCAGAGTAGAAATGAAGAAAACTACGAAGCTGGAGTCTTTTGTAGGAGATAAGGTTGAATGGAGGACAGGTGTCAGCATTCTGCTGGTTCATCCCATTCTTGGCTGACCGGCCAAATAGATTGCCGACCGGCCAAATATATTGCCAACCGGCCATCTGTTTTGGCCGATGGATTATTGTTTCGGCCGATGGACTTTGTACACGGCCGGTGGACTTTTAGCTAGGCCGGTGGCTTCCCCCCTGCCCTCTGAGCTGTTTATGTTAAGAATTTGAGGAATCCCACCATTTCCAATACCTTACAGTGATCAATTCTCATGAAGGTGCGCCCATTTGTTTATCGAGTTGTTGTATATTTGCTTATCGAGTTGTATTTCACTCTCTTTAAGTCTTTGTATTGTTTATCGAGTTGTACTCGCACCTACTCAGTCATAACGAGTCCCTTTGTTTTGCTTATCGAGTTGTAATTGGTTCACTACCTGATTATTACGACGCAATGCTTCGTTTTCAAAAATCTGATCGTCGATTCACATTGTTATGTGATGCCTTGCGATGCGATGCATAGAGCGTGCAAATGTAACACCTTTTGAACAAATAGCTGTTTCATTTCCGTCATGAATTTCTAAAAAAGAGAAGAAGGAAAATATGCGATTTCAAAAGAAATAGTACCTGCCTGAGGCAATGCAATGTGCTTGAACCCCTAATAAAAAGGAAAGTAAAGCAGGAAAATAACAGGGTAGCAGGATGCCGGAATGGATACCGGTAATCTCCCCTCGCGGTCATTGTACCTTTCGCGGCCTTGTTCGGGTCAATTGTGTGGTTTGGCACCTTCATCACTCAAGACAATACGAGAAAATGCACTATCAGAATGCAAGTGGACTTTCGAGTTGACCTCAGGCCATGGCTTCTATGAACGATGCCCGGTACATGCGAAGGGCGATCCTTCCCGTATCCTTTTATATCTTGTGAATTCCGTAAATCATTTCAATCATACTGTGTTGCAGCACGTTGCGTTTCAGCATCATGTTTTACCATGTTCAATTTCAAGTTCCTTTTCATACACATTGCGTGCATGCGTGCATTGCTTTACTGATATGTGTTCAAGTTCCTTTTCATACACATTACGTGCATGCGTGCATTGCTTTACTGATATGTGTTCAAGTTCCTTTTTATACACATTGCGTGCATACGTGCATCGCTTTACTTACATGTGTTCAAGTTCCTTTTTATACACATTGCGTGCATGCATGCATTGCTTTACTGATATGTGTTCAAGTTCCTTTTTATACACATTGTGTGCATACGTGCATCGTTTTACTTACATGTGTTCAAGTTCCTTTTTATACACATTGCGTGCATATGTGCATCGCTTTACTTACATGTGTTCAAGTTCCTTTTTATACACATTGCGTGCATGCGTGCATCGCTTTACTTACATGTGTTCAAGTTCCTTTTTATACACATTGCGTGCATACGTGCATCGCTTTACTTACATGTGTTCAAGTTCCTTTTTATACACATTGCGTGCATACGTGCATCGCTTTACTTACATGTGTTCATAGTTCCTTTTCATACACATTGCGTGCATACGTGCATTGCTTTACTTACATGTGTTCAATTTCCTTTTATATACACATTGCTTGCATGCGTGCATCGCCTTACTCACATGTGTTCAATCCCGCTATCTTGTTATACACATTGCTTACGTCGCCACGCACCTTCGATTGCATTGTCATGCATGTTGCTAACAACGTTGTACCTGTTAAGTTTGCTTTCTTTTCAGGCACGATATTGTATGTACGGCTCATTTGAGGCCGGTGCAACCGGACGAGTCGCACAGGTATTGTATCCTCCGAGTGAGACGTTTTGAGAATTGCATAATTCTCTTACATCCTTTTGTAACAAGCCCGCGAGGGACCTCGCTACAGTTCGGACTCGATTTTGTCGCGGTTCCAAATCTTGAACCAAAGAGTCCAAATCCGACAAATCGTTTTGAAGAAAAACAGATTTTTTGAAAGAAGTGCCAAACATGGACTGCTTTGCGGATAACTAGTCGCCACCTAAATATTTTTAAAATGGGAAATTTAGGAAACCCTAACTCGGTGCCAAAGGCCACGTGTCCGTCATCACCAAAGTTGGCTCGGGAACTTGGGTACGATTGGGGAAGGTCACATCGTGAGCACCCACTTCCGTCAAAGACCGGCCTCTACTAACCATGATATCTGTTTTTGAAAACTTTGTGCGTTCTTATTCCGGTTATTAGCCTAGGTTACTACGTGATGCGCACAGCATACAAGTATAGACTGAATCGCCTGAATTGGAACAAAACATTTCATGTTTGTTTGTTTGAAAATGGTTTGATGGTGCTACCGTAGGTAGGCTAAGACGCGGATTTGCCACCCTCGAGTGGGCTTAAGAAAAACATGATTTTGCCACTATCTAGTGGGCTTTAAAACAAACAATTAGTGATTTGTCCCAATTCAAATAACTCAACCTCCACCCACAGGCATCCAAGGCAGTTATATCATATAAGCACATAGCCTCATGGTAAGCATGCTATTCATGGTAACACTCACACGCATGCAAGGATGCTAAAGCATAAAACTCACCGAGTACTCCTAGCCAAAACAAAAGCTGATTAGAAATCATGCATGATCCTAAATGTGTTGAAATGCCTAATGCAACACATGCAAAATGCAACTATAGTAGGCTCGGCTATTCTAAACATGGTATATGAGATGCTACAGTTAGCATGTATTCAATTTGGAATTGAAATACAGATGCAGTTTGTATGATGCGCCGAGCCCGGTGAGTGCAAAAACAGATGAATGATGCAAACATGCTGTCATACTGTATGCTAATTGAAATATGCCCTATATCTAACCATCGTAAGCAGGTAAATAAAAGGGAGAAAGAAATGGGGGTTGGAAGACATACATCACACTCACACACCCTTATTACAACATTGCCCTCGCGTAGAGGGTCCGAATAAATAATGCAGTCCGAAAATAAAAGATAATACAGTCCGAAATAATACAGATTCCTAATTAATTGACAAATTAACTAAGAAAAACTGTAAAACTGGCATGCAAGCCAGGGACTGCCTTGCTTCCGATGTATGATGTATGTTGGGCTGCCTTGCGCGTAAATCCACTGGGATGCCCCAATTAGCCTCTGTTTGCAATTTTTTCGAAATACGTGTCAGACTCCGAAAAGTTGCTGATCCTTGATTTTGCTGCAACAGAGAGCAGGAAAATGGCATAGCAATGTATTTCACAAATATATGCATGCCTCGATCCTCGTGCCATCAATCACGCATATCGATGCATGATGGCTGAGGAGTCGGATTGCACAACTCAATATAGGATGAATGCATATGAATGCTACAACAAAGCCTAACTCCATCATGGATAATCCGGAGTGTCGTTGACTTGGGAATTGAGACCCGTCCCGTCACTCGGAGTACGGAACGTGCCTCGTTTCCCGTGCCCGGGCTAATCTCCTATCCCGAACACGATGCAATATGCATGATATGCATGAAATGCAATCCTAACATACACAATGCTATGAAAATGAGATGTCTCGAAATGCGTGCACGCGGGCACGCAAATCGAGGTGATGACATAAAAGCATGAAATGACATGAAATATGATATACAATGAGACTAAAATGAAATGCCTCGAAATGCGTGCCGCAGACGCGAGCAGAAATGGCATACGGAATGCAACAGATCTAAAATGGCATACACGATGCAAGATGGGCTTATACGAACATGGGAGAGCCTTAGCCGCACCCACATAAGAGGCCATGAGATGAAAAAGATGCGCCTCGAAATGCGTGCACACGGGCACGCAAATCGGGGCAATGATATAAAGGCATGAAAATGCAAATTGGGCTTACACTAACATGAGAGGGCCTCAGCAGCACTCACATAAGATGCCGTGAGATGAGAATGAGCTGCCTCGAAATGCGCGCACACGGGCACGCAAACCAAGGCAGTGGCATACGCAATGCAACTGACATGGAAAATGCAAATTGAGCTTACACTAACATGAGAGAGCCTCAGCCACACTCACATAAGCTGCCGTCGGATGAAAATGAAGTGCCTTGAAATGCGTACACACGGGCACGCAAACCGAGGCGATGATATAGAATCATGAAATGGCATGAAAATGCAAATTGGGCTTACACTTACATGAGAGAGCCTCAGCCACACTCACATAAGAGGCCGTCAGATGAAAATGAAGTGCCTTGAAATGCGTGCACACGGGCACGCAAACCGAGGCGATGACATACGTAATGCAAATGACATGGAAATGAGATGTGGCATATGGCATATGGAAAATGAAAATTTCAGCAGCCAAAATAATGCACAAACAGCCCCCGAATTATAGCAAAATTACACCCGATGCCTGAAATGCAATGTTATGCACCCGAAATGACCTACAGCCCTACTAAACATGCACAATATGGACATGACATGTAAAGACAGATGCTAGGCAGTCCCCAAACTAGCATTTTTCCAGTACAAAGTATGGCCAAACAATGATCACAAGTATGGAAAAAATAGCATGCAAAAATGGGGGAAAAGAGGGGAATAATGAGACAAGTGGTATATACAATGCTCAAAATGAAAAGCACAGTTCTACAAAATTAAAGAGGGGCCAAAAAATGCACATTTACAAGAGATGACATCCCCCAATTCAGTATGTAGATAGGCTAAACATAGCATGCAAAATAATGAGCCAACAAAGGCTATAACATGAGGTATCAAAAGGATGCACCAAACAGCCTTGGAACCTTAACAAAACATGAAGAATGAGTCATTTTAAGACTCTTTCCAAGCCTGATGAAGGCTCAAAAACAGAAGCATGATGATCTAGCAAGGCATGCAAAAATAAGGAACCAAAGAGAGGTATAAAGAGAGGCCATGCATGGAGGCCCCAAACAAGATTGATCCCTTCTAAAATATTGTAGAGGGACACAAAATAAGCTTAATCACAGTTTATGGCATGCTCTAAAACAGACTTCAAGTAGGCCAAATAAATCGTGCAATTTTACGGTAAATATGGGAAATTACAAAGAAAGTGCATGATAGAGAGGCCAAACATGATTGAGCCCTTCTTCAATGTTGAAGAGGGGCTCAAAATAGGCTGACTCACAGTTTATTGAATGCTCGAAATCAGATCAATCATAAGCTAAACAAAGCATGCAAAATATTGCCATAAAAGGTGATATTGAAGGAAGAGCATCATAGAGGTGCCAAATAGGGTTGAGCCCTTCTACAAAGTTGTAGAGGGGCTCAAAATAAGCCTAAAATCAGTAGGGGTTGGAGCCCAAAACAGAGAGCAAGTAGGGTAAAGAATTGATGCAAAATTGTGCTAGAAAAAGGGAATTTGAGACTTACCCTTGAAGATCAAGCTTTTGTTGCTTCTTGGCTTCAATTTGCTGGTTCTTAGCCTCTGAAAAAGCCTCCTTTGCTGCTGGAATGGAAGTGGTAATGGTGAGGCTTAGGGTTGATGAAGAAATGGGCTAGAGACTTGAAGGTTTTTCAAGGTTTTGGAGATGAAAATGGAGGCAAATGCTTAAGGGTTCTTGAGAGAAAATCTTGTAATCCTAACAAAGGAGCTACTCAGCCCCTTAAATGGACCAAAAGGGGTGTAAAAGGGGAGGGAAATGCACCCAAGCTTTCCCTCCCAAAATATCCCCCGGAGGGCTGAGATATTTTGAAAAACAGCTGGACAGCTGTAAAGTGCTCAAAAGCAGAAAGCAGGCCGGCCAGTTATTTTTCTTGAAGGTGGCCGGTCGGCCACCCCAACTGGTCGGCCAGCCACTCCCCATGGCCGGCCGGCCATGGCCAAAAAATGAACTGAAGAATTGCTGGCCGACCACCACTTTTTGGTGTCCTCCCATGTGTGTAGAACAAGGTTCCAAGGTTGGAATTTGGAAACTCTGAAACAGGAATCACAACATTGAACTTGAAGGAGAGGCTCAAAAATGAAAGTCACAATTACTGGCCGACCACCACCTTTTGGTGTCCTCCCATGTGTGTAGAACAAGGTTCCAAGGTTGGAATTTGGCAACTCTGAAACAGAAGACACAACATTGCATTTGAAAGAGAGGCTCAAAAATGAAAATCACAATTACTGGCCGACCACCACTTTTTAGGGTCCTCCCATGTCCCCTCATCACAAATATGTAGTCTCGGCTCGAAGAAAATATCCCTAGGGTGTTCAACATTAGCCCGGAAGTGAGCAAAACGGGCGCCGGAGGAGCGAAACTGGTTTTCTGGAACAATTGCTGGCCTCCCACCCTCTAGTGATCTTCCTGATGCTAAAACAGAGGCACCTGCCAAAATTGAACAAAAACCGATGCAAAATGAATGCTCGGGGCCCAAATCACGCAGTTTGGGATCCCGAAAATAGGCTGCAGGCACTGAAAGTGGCATTCGGCCACAAAGTGGGTATCTGAGACCCTAGTGTTCCTCAGTATGATAAAACAAAGGTCCCCGCCGAGAACGAACAAAAACCGATGCGAAATGAATGCTCGGGGCCCAAATCACGCAGTTCGGGGTCCCGAAAATGGGCTGCAGGCACCGAAAGTGGTGTTCGGCCACGAAGTGGGCATCAGAGGCCCCAGTGTTCCTCGGAATGATAAAACAGAGGCACTTGCCAAAAACCGGAGAAATCGGAGATGGTTGGGCGGTCCCGAGGCACTGACTGGCGGCTCAAATCGGGCTCCGAAATCGGCAAAATGGCCTATGGCCACGAAAAGTAGCTCACGGCCACTGAGAGATAGCCTACAGGACCATTCTCTCCCCTCAGGAAAGAAAACAGAGAAAATCGAGTCTGGTTCGCAAACCGAGGCAAGGCACAGAAGAGGGTTCGGAAGTCCAGAGGCAGGGCGCACGGCCGCAACTCTGAGACTTCTGAGCGAGCACAGTATGCAACATCACCAAGCGCTCAATCGGTGACGTCTGAGTCTTAAGGTCGGTCAAAAATGGGGTGTCTACACCTTTCTGCATTGTAGTGTAGTTTGGCGTATGCTAGCTTATAACTGCTGCATGTGTGCTTCATTACAGCTCTCTTTGCATAATGATAAGTCATGCTCGGCTTCTTGCATTTTCAGTTGCATTTTGCCCCTGCCTTCGGGCGCATACCTTGTTTGTCTTGCATGTTTGTCCAAGTCTTCGGCCTTGTCAAAAATGGGTCGTCTCTAGGCTTTGACATTCACTCCTGTCATTGTTATGACTTTCGAGTTCTGTCAAAGAGTGGCAACTGTAGACACCCCATTTTTGACCATCCTCAAGACTTGGACGTCACCATTTGAACACTCGGTGGTTATCCATGATTGTGTTTGTTTGGAGTTCCCGGAGGTCTCGACTACGCGCCCTGCCTTAGGATCCCCGAAATCGACCGTCTTGTGTCTGGTTTTGCACCAAACACTTATGTTTTGCCTTGGAAGGGAAGGGAATGGCTTATTAGCCATCCCCACACACCACCGGCCCTCCCCTACCATCACCGGCTATACATTGTTCCCACCGGCACTGTTTTGTTAAAATCTTTGGCCGGTCGGCACTATATGTTGCCGACCGGCACATTTTTGTGCCGACGATTTCCTTTTGTGGCCGGTGTGCACCCTGTACACCTCTGAGGCATGGTGCATGCCAGCTGTGCCAGCTGGAATGCACTATCACTCATCCCCGTGCACAGGGGTGACCCCTTTGCACCTTTGCACCCCTAAACCTTCTAGAAGGTTGACCCTTTTGCTCAAGCTTCTTGGAGAAGCTTGGACAGCTGTCTTGGCTTCTCCAAGAAGCCAAGACCCCTTTGCACCTTTTACCCCTTTTCCTTTGCTTAGCCATTAAGTCTTGTGGCTTAGTCTTGGCCTATATAAACACCACATCTCTCCCTTTGAGAGGGGTTAGCCATTTTCAACACAAAACCAGAGCTTCTATATCTATACATCTGTGTTACACTCTCTCTCTCTCTATATCTCACTCTCTCTCATCCTTGTGTGTGTGTTTTAAGCCTAAATAGTGTGTTTTTGCCTCACTTTTGCACTAATACACACACTATTACACCTTATTTCGAGATTGAGTGACTTGGAGGGTTGTTTGTGGTGGTTTTGGACTGGTTTTGATCATTAAAGGAGGGCTACATCACTTGTTCTTCAAGGAGTCTTCAAGGGTAAGCATGTTGCTTTAGTTTCCCCAAACTTGCACTAGCTTTCTACCTATCTTGCTTTGTGTTTTTGGCTTTGTGTTCAACATAAAAAAGGCTTACATTTTCATGCTTAAGAACATTCATTAAGGGTGTTTTGTGGTTTGGGTGCCAACTCACCCTTTTAGGCCTTGTTTTGGTCATTTTAGTGCCTTTTTTTTTTAAGCTTTGTTTAACTTGGTGTTCTTGGTCTTGTCACCACTGAAAACCAGTGGGTTTTCAGTGGTGAGGAAGGAATTTTGAATTCATGAATAGGTGAGGGACACCCCTCTTCCCTTGGCCCCTTTATTGCCTTTGTCTTTGGCTCACAAGGTAGCATGTATGCATACTTGCATTTGGCTTCATTTCAGAGTTTTCTTGGGTGTTTTAGGTCATATCTAACCTCTGTCCAAGGTTGGATTTGTACCCCTTAGCATGCTTCTCATACTTGTTTTGTAATGCTCTCTTATGCTTAGAAGTGTGTCATGCATCTAGGCCATGTTCTTTGCATGTCTTAGCCTAATTCCATGATGGTATTAGCATCATTTTGCCATGTTTAGAGGCTGTGGGCCACTGATTTTGTCACCTTTGGCATGCTTGGCATGTTTGTTTTGCATGATGGCTTGTTAGCCTTGAGCGTATGATCCATGAACATGCATTGGTTAGACTAATTAAGTGATTTGGAGTCCTTCCATATGCTATTTCAGTCCCTATATCATGCCTATATGTTTCCATTTACCATCTTATTCGTGCTTTGAAATGTTGCAATTTTATGCCTAGGAATAGGCCTCTTGCATGCTTCCATGTTTAATGCATTTTAGGGCTGCCATATCAAGGTTTTGGGGTGTATTTTTGCATGCTAAAAATCTGTTTTGCTTGTCTAGTATATGCCATGAGTGGCCATGTTAATGGTAGCGAGGAGTGCTCCCTTTGTGCCTTAACCTTAGGCCCTTTGACTTGCATGTTTGCATAGGTAATTGGTCGCCATTTCGGGCATCTTTTGCCACTGTTTTGGGGAGGTTCAAGGCCTGCCCCATCGTGGTTAAGTCCATCATTGTATACTTACCATATGCTTGTTACATGTTGGGTCCACTAGGTGTGGTAGCATGATGATTCTTCTTACATAATGGCCCATATTTGCATGACATTTGCGTCTTGTATACTCTAGCATTTTGCATGCTTAACATGGTAGTTGCATGACATTTGGTGTGCTTGCATCCTAATTCTCATGTTGCATCATTTGAGCTATGTTGCATACATACATTTCATGGCTTGGTTTGGGGTTGTCAAACCAAGCATGAGGGTTGGGTGGAGTTCACACTACAAGTGGTGCAACTTGTTTCAACCCTTGGTCACCAAGGCATTTGATCCATGCATGATAAGGTTTTGGTCTCATATGTGTGTTGCATGCATTTTCACATTAAAATGCAATCTTGGTTCCTTAGGCTATCATGCACCAAGATGCATAATTGATGGCCCAAGAACCAAGGGTCATGCTTCCTTGAGTCCCATATATGATAGGAAGCATTGACCATGCTTACATTTGCTCTAAAATCCATATCATGCTCTGTCTGCCTGCTGTTGCTGTCAAACTGTCCTCTGCAGGAATTTTGTGCCGACCAGCAGGATATGGTGCCGACCGGCAAACATTTTGTGCCGATAACTTCACTCATGGCCGGTGACTTTTGTACACGGTCGGTGGACATTCTATCCAGCCGATGATGATCCTCAGTGTTCAGGGAGCATGTCTTGAGACTTTGGAAGTTTTCCAGAGAGGCAGGGCAGCAAAAGCAGAGGCAACAGTGTCATGACGCGGGTTTCCGGGCAAGTCAGATTCGAGCATGCATCGTTCGCGCATCCCGAGGAAGGGCTGAGGCCCCTTTCTTTTTACATTGAATTTAATTTGATAATTAGAAATTCTGTAATAATTCATTATGTACCTGGACTGTATTATTTTCGGACTGTATATTCTTTTGGTCCCTCCGAGTGAGGGCGTATTTGTAATAAGTGTGCGTGAGTGGGTGTATGTCTTCCAACCCCCATTTCTTTCTTCCCTTTTATTTACCTGCTTATGATGGTAGATTAGGGCACGTTTATTTTAGCATACCTTATGCAATGCATGCGTGCATCCATACATTTGTCTTACATGCACCGCGCTCGATACATCATGCTAACTGCATTGTATTTCAATTTCCAAATTGAATACTTGTTACTTGTAGCATTTCACATGCCATGTTTAGGATAGCCGAGCCTGTCTAATTGCACTCTGTATGTGTTGCATTAGTCATCTTAACATGAGCTAGGTCATGCATATTTTGCTAACTAGTTTATTGTTTCGGCACGGAGTACGATGTAAGTATTTATGCTTTAGCACATCGCATGCGTGTGAGTGTTGACATGACAGTATGACTACCATGTGGCTAAATGCATATATGAGATAAACTGTTTGAATGCCTGTGGGTGGAGGTTGGATTGCTTGAGTTGGAATAACTCATTGAGATCCGTATTTTAGCCTACTTGCGAGTAGCAATTTCAAATTGTTTTCCAAACAAACGGATATGCAATGTTTATTTCCAAATTAGGCAATCTAGTCTATACTTGTTTGCTGCGCGCATAACATAGTAATTCTAGGCTAATAATTGGACTAAGAGCATGTAATGTTTTCAAAAACGGATATCACGGTTAGTAGAGGCCGGTCTTCGGACCGGGCGAAAGGGGGTGCTCATAGCTGACCTTCCCCGATCGTACCCAAGCTCCCGAGCCAAGACAACTTTGGTAATGACGGACATGTGGCCTTCGGCACCGAGTCAGGGTTTCCTAAATTCCCCATTTTAAAATATTTAGGTGGCGACTCTGTATCTGGCAAAGCAGTCCATGTTTGGCACTACTTTTCAAAAAAATCTGTTTTCTCAAACGATTTGCCAGAGTTGGACTCTTTGGTTCAGATTACGAACCGCGACAAACAAAAAGGGGAGTCCGAGCTGTAACGTGAGTTCCCTCGCGGGCATGTTACAGACACGTGGCCTTAGGCAAACGAGTCAGGGTTTCCTAAATTTCCCCAAAAATAAAATATTTTGGTGGCGACTCTGTATCTGGCAAAGCAGTCCATGTTTGGCACTTCTTTCAAAAATCTGTTTTCTCAAAACGATTTGCCGGATTTGGACTCTTTGGTTCAGATTGAGAACCGTGACAATTTGAGTCCGAACTGTAGTGAGCCCAGAATGAACAGAACGGGGGACTCATCCCTCCCGGGGCGTTCGGGAACGTCTACAACAACATGCACACATGCAAGGTGCAATATGGACAACATGTTAGATACAAAGCATGCCAAATGCAACAACACAAAAGTGTGCAACAATGTGTCGTGAACCAAGTGTTTACATATATATGCATGCATGCAAACATGGCTTAAAACTTTAAACCTCAAAAAGTAACTCTCAAGCACACTTAAGAGGATGCAAACATGGACAAATGGCATGCACCTTAAGCTTTGAAATTGCATGGAAAAGAGGTGCTAAACAACTAAGCAAAGTATGTAATTGGTCCAAGGACCTAAAGCATGGTCATATGACACATGAAGCAAACGACCAAAATAGATCAAAAAAGTCCTAAATCATGTTAAAGCAAGTCCTAAAAACCACCTAGATGGCATCTAAATGATCTACACAAGGGGGCATGCACAAATGCTTAAACATGGAGCATACAACACAACCTCTTAAAGCATCAAAGGAGCATTAAATGCAAGCATGCAAGCATATTATAAGGATTGAAATAACATGGTAAGTGGTTCCAAACCACTGAAATACTGCAAGTAATGCATGCCACACACTCACACACCCAAGGCTAACAAACCAAAATGCAAGGTGGCTATACTAAGCATGTGATGGTCGACCAAAACAACCAAAAACAGAGCTTAAGCCTGCTAAAACAAACACAAAAGCTTCACAAAGCTTGGCCAAAATCATGCTAGAACAAGGATCAAAACCTAAAGCATGTTAAGACCTAAACATGGCATTACAAGGCATGTATGCTAAGCAAGCATGGTGTACCAAAACCAAGCAAAAACAGAGGTAATACATGGCAAAATACTACCAAATAACACTTAAGACATGGCCAACATGTACTTAAATTAGATGCTCAAACATGAGGCAAAAAAAAGGCTCTTTTCAAGGACAGCAAGGAGAGCGGGTGGCCCTCTCCTTCCTAGGACCTCAAGGCACCATCCTCACCTCTGAAATCCCTCAAGATTTCAGTGGTGAGGAGGCCCAAACACAATGGTCTTGGAGCTCAACCAAAATGGCACAAAATGGAGCTTAGCAAGGCTTAAGAGGGGTCAAACAACCCAAAAGCTTAAAGCAACCTTAACCAACTATTTAGAGCACTCAAAAATAGAACTTTTATATGTTATACACAGCTCAAAAACAGTTGCAAGATAAGCAAAAAGAGTATGCAAAAATGGGGTAAAAAGGGACAAAAGTCTTACCCTTGTAGACCCTCTTCAAAAATAGTGGACCAGCTGGTTCTTTAGGTTCAAATCAGTCCAAAACCTCCAAGAACAACCTCCAAGGGCCTCAACTCCAAGAAAAGGTGTGATGGTGGGTGTTTGTGAGCAATAATAAGCCTAAACGCACACAAAACAAAAGAGAGAGAGATATAGAGATGGAGGATATATGTAAACCCTAACCCTAAAGCTCAAGCTCTGGAAAAATGTTGTCTAACTTGTCTAACCCTAAAGGAGGGAGAGGAGACCTCCTCTTATAGACAATTTAGTCTTGTAAAGCTTCCAAAGGAAGCTAACAAGAGGGCAATCCCTCCATACACGTGTATGGAGGGGGTGAAAGTGCATGCCAACTGCATGAAAATATCTACAAAAGCAAATGCACAGTAGTCGGCCGGCCAAAAATGCAATTGACCAAAAAAAGATAGCCGACCGGCCATCTATAGTGTCGGCCGGCCAAACATTTGGCCGGTGGCAACAAAACACAGTCGGTGGCCTCAAGCCATGGCTGGTGGAGTGTGGGGATGGCCCACAAGCCATTCCCTGCCCCTCCAAGGAAAAACACAAGTGTTTGGTGCAAAACCAGACACGAAACAGTCGAGTCGAGAGATCCTGAGGCAAGGCGCGTAGCCGAGACCTCCGGGAACTCAAGACGAACACAAACATGGATGATCACCGAGTGTTCAAGCGGTGACGTCCAAGTCTTGAGGACGGTAAAAAATGGGCTGTCTACAGCTTGGTTCGAAAATAAAGGTAAGAAATTTTCTTTTGTTTGTTATGAATCAAATCTTGTTGAAGTACCTTCTAATACTTGGTGGATTGACTCTAGGGCCACGACCCACATTACAAATGACATGCAGGGATACCTCTTAACTAGGAAACCGAAGGAAAGTGAAAGATTTGTCTATATGGGGAACCGTCTCAAAGCTGAAGTCATAGCTGTAGAAATCTACCGACTGATCTTAGAGACGGGTCATCAGATGGATCTAGAAGACACTTTTTATGTTCTGTCAATTTCTAGGAATTTAGTTTCGTTATCTAAATTAGATCGTGTTGGACATTCAGTTTTATTTAGTTGTGGAAAACTCAATTTAATGTTTAATTCAATAATGATTGGTTCTGGTAATTTATGTGATGGTTTATATAAAATTACCTTAAATCATGAGTTTTCACAATCATTAGTAACTCTGCATTCGAATATTGGTTTAAAACGTGGTCTAATTAATGGTAAATCCTCAATCTTGTGGCATAGACAGTTGGGGCATATCTCTAGAAATAAAATTGGAAAATTGGTGAAGAATGGAATTTTGGAAAACCTAGACTTCACTGATTTTGAGATATATGTGGATTGCATTAAAGGAAAGCAAACCAAACACATCAAGAAAAGTGCCACAAGAAGTAATGAGCTTCTTGAGATAATTCATACAGATATTTGTGGGCCCCTCAACATCCCATGTTTTAGTGGTGAAAAATATTTTATCACATTTATGGATATGTGTATCTAATTCATGAAAAGTCTCAAGCTGTTGACATCCTTGAGGTGTATATAACTGAAGTCGAGAGACAATTAGATAGAAATGTTAAAATAATGAGATCAGACAGGGGTGGTGAGTATTATGGTAAATATGATGAGTTAGACTAAAATCCTAGCCCATTTGCCAAATTCTTAGAAAAGAAAAGCATTCGTGCTCAATATACAATGCCTGGTACGCCATAACAAAATGGAATTACTGAAAGGCATAATCGTACACTTAAAGATATGGTTAGGAGTATGTTAAGTTACTCAATTGTACCCATTTCACTGTGGGGTGAAGCTTTAAAGACTGCAATGTATATCTTAAATAGGGTTCCTAGTAAGGCGGTCCCAATAACTCCTTTTGAGTTGTGGATTGGTAGGAAACCTAGTTTGAGACACTTACATATTTGGGGTTGTCTAGCAGAGGCAAGAATCTTCAACCCACAAGAGAAAAAGTTGGATTCAAGAACAATATCTGGATATTTCACTGGTTATCCAGACAAGTCTAAAGGGTACAAATTTTATTGTCCTAATCATGGTACGATGATAGAGGAGACTGGTAATGCTAGATTCCTAGAGAATGGTGAAATTAGTGAGAGTGAGAAAACACGAGTGGTGAATTTCGAGGAAATTACGGTGGATGTGCCAACATTTGACCCTGATCGAAAAATTGTTGTTCCTCAGACTATTTCACAGTTTGAGGGAAACGAACAACATAATGAAAATCCTTCACCACCTCATGTTTCATCACTTCATGAAGATATCACCATTGAAAATATTATAGAACCACCACAACCGGCAGTTCTGAGAAGATCTTAGAGGGAAAGAAAGCCTGTCATTCCAGATGATTACATGGTGTATCTACAGGAATCTGATTTTGATATTGGGATTAACAAAGATCCAGTCTTATTTTCACAGGCCATGAAAAGTGATGATTCTACTAAATGGGTCAATGCTATAAATGAATAGTTAAAATCCATAGAACATAATGGTGTTTGGGATCTCGTCGAATTGCCTAATAATTGTAAAAAGGTTGGGTGTAAATAGGTCTTCAAGACCAAGCGCAACGCAAAAGGCAATATCGAACGATTTAAAGACAAACTTGTTGCCAAGGATTTTACTCAAAAAGAAGGTATAGACTATACATAGACCTTCTCTCCAGTATCTAAGAAGGACTCGCTTAGAATCATCCTAGCATTGGTAACTCATTATGACTTAGAGTTGCATCAAATGGATGTGAAAACTGCTTTTTCTGAATGGGAATTTGCATGAAGAAATTTATATGGAGCAGCCCAAAGGATTTGCAAAGAAAGGTAAAGAACATTTAGCTTGCAAATTAAAAAAATCCATATATGGCCTTAAACAAGCTTCCATGCAATGGTATTTAAGGTTTAATGATACCTTTACCTCCTTCGGATTTAAGGAAAATGCAGTTGATCGGTGCATATATCTGAAGGTTAGTGGGAGTAAGTTTATTATTTTGGTGCTATATATGGATGACATTTTGTTAGCTAGTAATGACTTTGGCTTATTGCATGAAACCAAGGAATATCTCTCCAAGAACTTTAAAATGGTCAATATGGGTGAGGCAAACTATGTTATTGGCATAGAGATCTTTAGGGATCAATCTCGATGATTGCTAGGACTATCTCAGAAAGGATATATTGATCATGTTTTGGAGAAATTCAATATGCAGTTTTGTTTAGCTAGTGATGCACCCATCATGAAGGGTGATAAATTAAGTGAAAAATAGTGTTGAAGGAATGACTTGGAGAGAAAAAAAAAATGAAGGACATTCCATATGCATTAGCAGTAGGGAGCTTGATATATGCCCATACATGTACTGGGCTAGATATTAGTTTTGCAGTTAGAATGTTAGGAAGATTCCAAAGTAATCCTGTAATGGAACATTGGAAAACAGTGAAGAAGGTTATGAGATATCTTCAGGGAACAAAGGACTATATGCTCACCTATAGGAGATCAGAATAGTTGGAAGTGATCAGATACTCAGACTTAGATTTTGCTAGTTGCCTTAATAGTAGAAAATCTACATCAGGTTTTGTTTAGCTAGTGGAGCAATTTCATGGAAGAGTGTGAAGCAGTCCACTATTGCTTCATCTATTATGGAGGCTGATTTTGTGGCGTGCTTTGAGGCTACAAATCATGCTTTATGGTTGCGAAATTTCATCTCAGGACTTGGTATTGTTGACTCAATTGCCAGGCCGCTGAAGATATATTGTGACAATACCGTAGCATTTTTCTTCTCTAAGAATGGAAAATACTCCAGTGGTTCCAAACACATGGAAGTAAAGTATTTAGTTGTTAGAGAAAGAGTCCAGAAACAACAAGTGTTAATTGAAAACTTAAGCACATCTCTTATGATTGCTGATTCATTCACAAAGGGATTGCCACCAAAGACATACAAAGAGCGTGTTAACAGGATGGGTCTTTTAAGCAACCCTTGATGTGTATGGTAAATCATAAGTGCTTATTTTTATTTGACACTATTTACGCAATAATAATTTTGTTTCTACTTTTCCTATTTTTAAAAGTGTGTGTACACATTAATTTGAATATTGATAAACAAGAAATGTCTTAACAAGACAAATTACAGGGGCCTTTCAGGCAAATAATTACATATTCCAATAATGGACTGGGTTGGTGAAAGTTATCGATGGTGTAGTGCGTAGAAGGAAATATAACATAAATGTTATATAACCACTATGACTCACATTGGTGATCTAAAGTAATCACAGTATTATACTTTCTAATATATCTAAACTTATTGGCTATTTTTAAAATTCGTGCTTACGTGTCAAAGTTTTTAGTGTGGAATCCAATGAGTCAAATTTTTTTATAAATTACATATTTTTTGGAAAGGTAAATTACACTGACACCTCCTGAGGTTTATATTTATTACAATTCCCCCCTCACTTTTTGAAAATTGCATCTCTCTCTCTGAGGTTTAAAGTTTCATTACAGATTCTCCCCTAAGCAATTTAATTTTTTAAATACCAATTTTGCCCTCATTGGGTAAATTACATTGACACCCCTCACATTTTAGAAATTACAATCCCCTCCCTAAGGTTTAAAGTAGTATTACCAATTGCCCCCTCGGTTAGTATTAGTTGGCAAAAAAAATAGTTGAAAAAAAATTTAATTGCAAAAAAAATTAATTGAAAAAAAATTTTGTTAGTAAAATTTTTAAATTTCTGTTTAAAAACCAACGTAAACTCATTTTTTAAATTTACATTTTTTCCTCAAATTTACAAACTGAGGCAACAATTTATAAACTAAAAAAATTATCAAACAAGTTTTTATTACAGTTTTTAAAATTTTTGTAAATATAAATTGAAAATTGAAAACAAAATTGTTACCAAACATGTTTCAAATGGTAAAAATGTCGTAAAATTAACAAATAATTAAATAAGTTACCAACGTAAGAAATGATTTATCAAAAAATTCTTATGCTATGTATGGTTTTATTTTTAGAAATTTTTTTTAAAAATTAAATATTAAAAATTAATTTGGTTAAGAAATAAAAAATAAAAAATAATTATCATTTAAGGGTAAAAAATAATTATCATTTTAACTTTTGGGCAGGTTATATACATACGTATGGCTGTTTCAATTTAATTTGTAAAAAAATATTTCTAACTACTCAAAAGATAAAAATTATAAAAAAATGATAATTATTTTTTATTTTTTATTTCTTAACCAAATTAATTTTTAATTTTTAAAAAAAATTTCTAAAAATCAAACCATACATAGCCTAAGAATCTTTTGATAAGTCATTTCTTACGTTAATAACTTATTTAATTATTTGTTAATTTTATGACATTTTTACCATTTGAAACCTGTTTGGTAACCATTTCATTTTTAATTTTCAATTTATATTTACAAAAATTTTAAAAACTGCCATAAAAACTTGTTTGATAAATTTTTTTGTTTATAAATGGTTGTCTCAGTTTGTAAATTTGAGGAAAAAACGTAAATTCAAAAAATGAGTTTATGTTGGTTTTTTTAAAAAAAATTTAAAAATTTTACTAACAAAAAAAAATTTCAATAAATTTTTTTTTTTCAAATAATTTTTTTTTCCAATTAATTTTTTTTTTCAATGAATTTTTTTTTTTCCAATTAATACTAACCGAGGGGATAATTAGTAATGCTACTTAAAACCTTAGAGAGGGGATTGTAATTTCTAAAATGTGAGGGGTGTTAAATTAATTTACCCAGTGAGGGCAAAATTGGTATTTAAAAATATTAAATTGTTGAGGGAGAAATCTGTAATGAAACTTTAAACCTTAGGGAGAGAGATGTAATTTTCAAAAGGTAAAGGAGGGAACTGTAATAAACATAAACCTCAATAGAGCGATCCCGGTTTTCCTTCTTATGTTTACTGTATTCCGAACTCAGTTCCGTTGATAGTTGTTGTTGTCTGTATTTCATTTTCGTCCTCAAACTCTTTGTATTTGAGTTTAGAATTGTCTTGAGCGTGTTTCGAACAGGTTGGTTGAGCATTTGTCCCAACTCTTGTTGCCCAGATTTTTAGTGATCCACTCGAGCGGGTCTACTTGCGCTCGAGCAGAGTTTGCATACCTTCAGTAATTTGTCCATCTACAAAAGTACTGCATATGTGTTTTTCACGCTCGAGCGGATTTCTTTACGCTCGAGCGGGTCGCGCTCGAGCGGGTGTCCTTGCGCTCGAGCGGGTGTTCGATGTCTGTAAAAATACTGGGAGAGTGTAATCTACGCTCGAGCGGGTAGAGTTTTGCAGTTGTGTCTTGGAGCTCGAGCGGGTATCCTTGCGCTCGAGCGGGTCCAATTTTTGTGTTTGACGCTCGAGCGTCCTATTCTCTGCTCGAGCGGGTCATACGTATATCCGTTGGCAGCTGGGTCATTTTAGATCACTTTTTCAACTCTTACTCTCTCTCTTACTTTTCAAAATCTATTTTGAGAGCTTCTCTCACTACATTTCACCTTCTCTCTAAGGTTTGTTCTAGTTCTAGTGTGTTTCTAGCCTTGTCCCTTTGTAAAAAGTGTGGGGTTTGGCTTGCTCTTCATTTTGATCCGAAAATCTTGAAGTTTGGAGTACTTTGGAAATTCTCCGTGATCACATTTGGTCTCATCTTTTGAGGTAGGGATAACTAATCATATTTATGATTTTTGACATAAACTTGTTGTCATTTTGATGTAATGTTGAAGTTGGGTAATTGTGGGTGTTAGGGTTTCAAATATAAAAAGAGGGGGTTTTGTTATTTTGACCAATACACATGTGTTTTGGGTCTTAAAAGAGAGTATTGATGTTACTTGTTAATATTGAGACCTTTGGGGTCAATGTTGAGAAAAATGGGAAAAACCTTAATCTATTATTAAGAATTAATTTGTATAATTAATTTGGGAAAGTTTTGGGAATATGAAATTGGGTTGGAAATAATGAAATTGACTCATTATGAGGTAGAATGGTGGAGTTAGATTTATTAATCACCCACATTGGAATTGTTGATAATTTATCTGTTGGATGTAATTATTATCTGTTTAGAAATAATTGCTTTGAGCTATCGGTGGAGGATAGTCTTGATTGTTGTAGACACTGCATGATAATTAGGTGAATTGAAACTAATCTGTTGAATATGTCATTGAATATGGCGGTTGGAATAATACATCGAATCTATGTGTTGATTGATCGTGTATATGATAATTGTTTATATACATTGTTTTGTGTGGGAGGAGATAGGGGATGTACTCCACGGTTTAGGGGAAGATAGGGGATGGACTCCTAAACCGGATATTATTTGGGAAGAGATAGAGGATGGATTCCATTGATACAGCGAATATGTGTATCATTTATGAAGTATGGAAGTGTTTTAATATGATATTAATACAGCAAATATGTGTATGTATTATGAAGTATGGAAGTGTTTTGATATGAGTTGTTATCTCATTTGAAATAGAAGTATCGTTGATATGAGTTATAATCTCATTTAAATTGCTGGCCAGGTTCTGAGCCATGTTTATAAATTGAAAACTTGTTAAGCAAAGGAAAGTTGGATAAATTAATCACTCACTTATGAAATTGTCGATATTTTATCTGTTTGATAAATTTATTATCTCTTTAGAGATAACTGCTTTGAGCTATCGGTGGAGGATGGTCTTAATTGTTGTAGACATTGTATGTTGATTAGGAAAAACTGAAACTAATCACATTGAATATGTCATTGAATATGACGGTTGGAATAATACATCGAATATGTATATTAATTGATCATTGTATATGATAAGTGTTTAAATATATTGTATATGTATGTTGTGTGGGAGGAGATAGGGGATGTACTCCATGGTTTGGGAGGAGATAGGGGATGGACTCCATTGATAACTAAGTTGGCTTGAGTGTCCAGGATAAAAGTCCCGAAATCTTGTTCACATTTGTATAACGTTGATAATCGAAGTATGGAAGTGTTTTAATATGAGTATTGGTCTCATGTAAATTGTGAATAAAGGAAGTGGTTTAATATGAGTCATAGTCTCATTTAATTATTTGGTCAGGTTCTGAGCCATGTTTATAAATCAAAGTTGTATAACTAATGGAAGATGGAATGAAACATAGACATATTTGTCATGAAACTGGATTGTATAGTAAGTTGATTTACAAGTGTTAGCCATTTATCAAATGCTAATGTTTTAGTCATTTCTCATAATTGGTTTAGTATATCTCTACTGGGCATTGGCTCACCCTATATGGGATATCATTTTCAAGTTCAGGTGATATGCCACATCCAAGGACGTAGCTTGGGAGGCTGAAAGATTCTTTTGTTGATTCCTTTTTATATTTCATGTACATCAAGCCAATGGCTTATTTTGTATAAAGAGTTAGAACTCTTCTTTTGCTATACCCAAGTATTGACTTGGAAAGTTGTAAGCCCGTAGGGCATTTACTGTTGTTGTCAACATGTAATACTTTTGTAATGAATACTCTGATGAATAGAAATATGTTTTATTCTCTTATGATTATGCCTGTCAAGAATGTGGATTTATATGTATTATTTTGAGGGCATTACAAAGAGGATTTCCCTAGAGGTAGAGAAAATGCAAGATGAAATATGTCTATGTACATCATGTAATGAAAATTGATGCATATGAAATTTGATATCTACTTTAACATGAATTAACAACAAAAGCACACATTCTTCTTTCTTGCATCGTTGAGAGGCTGAATTTACATAAATTTAACAAATTTTTTTTTTCCCTTCTGACAACTTTAGTCTAGAAGTTTCTGGATAATCTAACAGGGCTGAGGATGGTGTTTCTACTGCCAAATTTTCAAAGAAAACTAAAGACATTTTTGAACCTGCAATTTGCTGATGACCAACTGTCTTGGGAAGGTCATATGCCCATCTCTCTCTCTTCTTTTTTTTTTTTTTTTTTTTTTCACCTTTCCTTTTTGGCAAGGCAAGAAGGCACTTGTCCAAGAAACTAACAAAATGAAATGCAGAAACACAGTAATGCTGTGTTTGGATCTTGAAAAATGTAAATGAAAATTGAAAAAACATTATATATATTCTTTTCTTAGGCTAGTTTTTAACCTACACTGTAAGCATCAACAAACACCAACATAATCAATATTTAAAAACTTAATAAGATTAATACAACCTAATTTCATTTTATTCATACATAAATAATTTATAAAATAATTAATTTGCACTAGTTCCACTTGGTGCAATCAGTTGGCTTGAAAGAAATTACACTTTTGACAAGATCATAACCGATCAAGAGGTTCATTTGTGACAAGTTTCCAAAGATTGGGAGTTCATCGGTAGGAACAAAGGCTAAACATACCGGACCATTTCCGTTTTGTAAGAAAGTAATCAACAGTGGCAGTTCCCGGTCAGTTCCGGTGAATTTGAATGTTATTGTAGGCAACTTGGTAATATCGATGGTATTACTATAACATAAGCTGAACAACCCTAGTGGGTCCGAAGTACGGTTTCCTGTAATGACTTCTATCAATTCTGATTCTAATTTTTCATACAACTCATTTGGCAGGAGCGTTAAAGTTGTCCCCGAGTCGATGATGATGTTACCCTAATCAACCGAATTTGCTTTGGAAGGCGTTGTGTATGTTAGGCTCGTGTTTCCAACTTTAATGCCCTCCAATGTGAGGTAATAGAATGTGTCGGTTGATTTTTTGGTTATTGGAGTTGAGATGACCCCGACACCACTTACCACTGCATTGTCGCCAAAAATTAACTTGGTTTTTGAAAGTGATGAGAATACGAGAATTTTCCGTGAATTGAGTGCCTCAATTGGCTTACAAATGAAAGCTTGCCGCCCCCAAGGCCAACTATACCAGTAGCTGTCTCGTTGAACGTGCCCTCGTCATTATGTCCACACCCGAAGACCATGATGGGGATCGGAACTGCCCCCGTCAGTCGATGATTCGAAGGTGAATGTTTCAGCAGCAAGGTGACCGATACTGAAAGAATTGTCTCCGTGGTGTGTGCTATACTGGCAAATGCTATCCCTGCTGGTACAAGTGGAGGGATCAGCACTCCCCAAGAACTCACAAAATTGTGACCGACACGATAACTCTTTGTATGTTGATGAATGCTTGGGATCGAAGTGCGGTAAATTTTGCTTGAAACACTGAGTGCAAGGCTTGCATTGTGTCCAAGTAAGATCGCTACCTGTATCCACAATCCCGAACAATGGAACAGGTGGAGTTCCAACGGATAACTTCATGATGTACTCTCCACCGGCGTAAACAATTTGGGATTGGATACCATCAATTGAAGATTTTAAGGTCTGCTTCAAGTGACTGGCACGAGAAAATGAGCGACGAAAAGAGCTGACGAGGCGGTTCAACTAGTTGGTGGATGGGTTATAGAGTGGGGAGAGTGGGGAGTCGCGGTGGATGAGTTCAGCGGTGAAACCACCACCACCAAAATTACTGCCACTAGTCTGGGCTGCAATGGGATAATTAAGTACTGAAAGCTGAATGAAACAAAAGAATGTCAAAAGATAGGAGCCAGAGTATGAATTGAAAATGGTTGCCATTACTAAAATTTTGAGAGAGAAGAGAGAGAGAGAGAGAGAGAGAGAGAGAGATAGTGGTGATGATTAAACGTCTGAACCTAGGCAGAGGGTGACAGAGGAGAAAAGAAGCAAACAAAGGAAAAAAATAGAACGTCAAAGGGTGAGTTTATGGTGCATTCACCCAAGTGATTATAGACCAAAAACATTGGAAATAAAATAATGTAAAATTTCTCAAAATTGTATTTATGATATCATTTCTTGGTAGTGATTCTGTTGAGAAAAAGTGGTGGAGCTAAATACACTAATTAGTGTACTAACAAATATACCAATACTAATTATGACATTATTATTGATTCCACTCATTAATCACATTACAAATCTCAAAAACTTCTTAAATTATGCCACATCATCAATTGATATACTAGTTATTATATTAATTAGTGCATATAACATTATTCGAGAAAAAGTGTTTCGAATTTGTAATGCTTTGACCAGATTCATTTTGGTGTGAGTTATACTCTTCATTTTTTACTAGTTAAAATACAAAAAGGGAGATTTGGTCAAAATTTTTTTATAATAAAATTTTAATGCATTAAAGACAAATATAAAAAAAATTTCTTGAAAAATCCAACACATATCATTATTATCAAGATATTAAACATTAAAATAATAATTTTTGAAGTAAATGTCAGTTTTTAATAAAATTAATATTTTTAAAAATTTTTCATCAAAATCTATCAAATAAGATCCATATTGACTATGAAATTCTTTAAAAAAAAAAAAATATTACCGTCAAAATTGGTGTAAAGAGTTCTGTCTCACAGTAACATGTTACTCTGTTTGACAGTAACATGTTACTCTGGTTTACAGCAACATGCTTGTCACGACCCCAACCCGCCCCTAGTAGGATGGTGCCGTGATGGCCAGTAATCCGTAATTACCGAAGGCCAACTTACAAAGATCAAACACAACAGAGTATAATATATGGGGCTCACAAAGGCGGAAGCAATAAATCAAAATACAAGTAGTCCATAAGAGCCGTACATAGATCAAATGTAATGGCATACAAGCTATAACTTCACAATCAGCCACTGCTAACAAAATACATATTACAATCTTGATCAAAAGGCTTCTAAAGCCGACATGTACAAATACAGTAATTACAAGCCAAAGAAGCATAATCTTCAAGATTCGCCGACGTAAATATAACAATGCCGACATGAATACAAAATAAGCCGACGCAAAACAAGTTAAGCCGACATGACAGGAATCCAAAACAAGCTTTGCAAACACATCTAGGCGTCACCGCCGTCTTGCTCATCACCTACATATATATAGAGAGGGTGAGCTTGGAAACTCAGTAAATGGTACTAGTAATAAAGGTTTTGCATGAACAATAGCCGAAATCTTTACAAAACAAAACATGCCAAAACCATACAAATGTTAGCCGAGATCCTTTCAAAGCAAAACACATCAAAACTTTATCAAAACAAGGGATGAACCGTATTCATCTATCAAGTCTCACAAATCTCAAGGGATGCTTACTGGCATCGGCAAGGCACTAATCAAGCTTTCCGAATAAATATATCCACGCGGTAAACCGTCAGTGGTAAAACAAAGAGCTGTTCGATCCGTAATCGATTAGTCAAAGGTACTGCGAAAGTTTATAATCCTCCAGCACAAGGGACTTGTGTTACTTAGGCCCGTAGCCCTTTTTAACACGATGGTCTCTTCAACAAAGGACCGTATCCTTTTTAACACCAGGGTACTGCGAAAGTTTAGAGTCTTCCAGTACAAGGGACTTTTATACTTAATGCTGCGAAAGTTTAGAGTCCTCCACCATAAGAGACTTTCCAAAGATATCATCAAAACAAAGCTTATACTTGGTACATCAAAATATGGCTAATCATTCATGTTTAACAAATACTTTCATCAAAACGAAGCAAAACAAGATTTATCAAAGCTTATAACATAGCTTTATTAAAAATACCACTCACCTCGGTCTTCAGGTGTAGGCTCAAAGCAAAGATCAAGGTCCTACAATCACATGGCAAATCACATTCTCAAAACAAGCTTTCCATGCGCACAAATGATCTCGGCATTCACACCAGGTTCAAGTCAATAACAAAAGTAAAACATACTGAGAGTAGAACCACTCATGAAGACACACTGGGTACCAACCAGGTCTTGCTAAGGTCCCACACCTCCTCGTCGAGGTGTGGTCCCGATAGCCACATCAAAACGAAATCGGGGAAAAACCTGTGTTTTCCCCTTGAAGAATGCGAAAAACAAGATCATCAAGAACATCAAGAACATGCATGCTGAAATCATAACTCATTTATTGCCAAATCTGTTATTTTCATGCCATGAATGCAAAACATAGACCTGGGTACCCGTACAAGGAGAACATGCAAGAACAAACACAAAAACTTGGTTCTTGTCATAAGCTTTTGGATCAAAGCAAAACTTTTCTTCAAGAACTTATAAACATTCTTTCTCTTCCAAAACCAATCTTCAAATCAATGCATGACATGCAAAACAGATTCAAATATGCAATGCAGCTGGATAACCAATAAGAATAACCAGGGTAGAGCAAGAATCTAACCTCAAATCTCAAATCTAACGGTTCAATCCTCAAAGATCAAGCCCGAAACTCTACTTCTCTCTCTAAAACTCTTTCCTTCTTCCTCTAGAGTTTCTCTCTCTAAAAGCAAGGATTTGAGACAAAATGATTTGTCTCTAAGTCTGCCAGCTGTCTTAACACACAGCTCGGACACGTGGCGCTACCAGGTTGGTTCAACTCAAAAGTGACTGATTGACAAAACAAGTCTATGACAAGGTGTATGCAACAAGCTAAGGCAAGACACATCGGCAATCAATGACATCGGCTAAAGACAAAACTTCGGCAACAGGGTAACAAAGACATCGGCTAGGGAGGACGACACTTGACTAAGTTGTGCCACACCTTGGCCTAGATGCGCCACACCTCGGTCTAGGCCATACCTGCCCAAGGACAAAGATCACTAGGTGCGAAACATCTTGGCCTCAAAAGCGACATCTCGGCTATCATGCCGGGGTGGAGGTGAAGGTCAACCAAGTGGTTCCGAGATAGCTCTAAGTACAAAGGTTCAAAGGCGAACTAAGCTCAAGATGACCTCGGCTATACACCGAGCAAGGAACAAAATCATGCAAGTAACACTTGAATAGAGCAAGACAAAAACAAGATTTTGCAGACACAGCAAGACAAGATCATTCATGAATGTATGCAAGCATGGCTAAGCAAAACTGAGGGTTGTTACAATGCTACTCTGTTTGACAGTAACATGTTACTCTGGTTTACAGTAACATGATACTTTGACAATATTGTCTAAGAAAAAAAAAGAAAATATTTTATTTTGTCTTTACTCAATTATGTGTTTTCTCCAGAGGGGGTTTATGAAGCAAAATAAATTGAGTTGTCATTTTCACCCAACAATGGTCCAATGAAGGGGTTTCCCATATAAAGAAGGCAATTCTTTATTTATTTATTTTTTTTTTTTATAATCTATGTTCTCTAATGCTACTCTTTATTTTACTTATCTATATACAAAAACTGTTTAAATAGCCTCCAAAAACTCTTCAAATGTAGTTATAGTACAACATATAAGAGTTTTAAAAACTAATTTTTGTGATCTCTTAAAGGGAAAATTTTGTTACAAAAGACATTTAGGAACCAATTTCTATCGTCATGAGAATAATCGCTAAAAAGTTGTCCTGAAATGTACAAAATAAAGCTTTTAGCGACAAAATTTTAAAAATGTCACTAATAAATAAACTTTTAGGGACAAAATAATTTGGTTTCAAAATAGTTTATTTTTTGAGACAAAAAATTTGATCCCAAAAGGATAATAATTCATCAATAATATCCAATTTTCATTGCTAAAAATATAATAATGAAACTTTTCGCAACAAAAATATTTGATCCCAGAAAAATAATGTTGTCCTTAGATTTTAGTCTTTAAAACCTTAATTTTTTGTAGCCTTTAAGAATTTGGTTAAAATAACTATTTTAATAGCTAGTCGTTGAAATAACTAAAATGTAATAATACTAGCTATGATATTGGCTGTATATACCCATTGATGATGGTAAATTCTTGCTTCTTTTTTCAAGTTGAAATTATTTAGAATAATGTTATGAATGTAATCTTATATCATATGTAATTTATCACGTAATTCATTTATATGGGAGTCATAACTAAAAAAAATGAGTTATAACCAAACAACATTAAAGTATAACCAAATTTGTTTTTGGATTATAATAAAAATATATCATAATTAACACCCCAATATGTATAACCAAGTCAACTAATGTATAACTAGGACATAACTATCAATATGACAAATTTTTTCCCTAAATTTTACCCATTCATTAATATTTAAAGAATTGATCAACAAGGTAAGTTGTCGAATTATATTTAATAATTTAGATCTTATATTCTAAAAATAGAAATTTTATTACTTTTTTCTTCTTTTTATATTTTATTAGGCCACGTTGATATCATTAGAGTGCAATTTGGGGTACCACCCCCTATATGAGCACTGCATTTTGAAAAATGTTAAAGACTCAAAAGATATCAAATTTTTTATCAAATATTTTATATGAGAGTGGGACTTAAATCATGTGAGTTTAATATCTATGTGTGACATTTGGTAAATCTTTTTAAATTTCTAACATTACTCCTGCATTTTTTACTTTTTGGGAATCTTTGATAAGGAAATTATTATTCAGGATAATTTTTTAAAAATGATTACATAGTAATGAAAAAAATTATGATATTAATTATTAATATTTGTAATATTTTTCACCTTTTTGTAAATATTGTTTATTGTCAGCATGTCATTATAATTTTCACATGTTTGATTGGTATTAAAAGGGGATTTATGAGGGATTTATCGGATTGTTAATTCAGTACTTGATTGTATGATAAGGAGGAAGTGGCTGGAGGTGAGCAATATGTGAGTTGTACAGGATAGTTCAATTTGATGTTTTGTTTTACATAGTACTAAACCCTAAATAGTTTTAATAAGAGGATTAAAGAGAGAGATTTTGTTGTTTAATTATTACCAACTTCTACAATCAGTATTTAAATAGAAAGATTGTAATGGACAAACAATTGGCAATTCCAGATCACCTCATATTTTATTTTTTTTAATAAGTTAAATTTTGTTCTCCAAATTTTAATAAAAATTCAGACAAATTTGTTCTTAGTGCGAGCGCCTTAGTTACACACTCAGCAACATAAGTTAGTTATTTCGTTTAATTCAAACTTCAAAATGTCATAAATTTTTATTGTGTATACTCTTTTTAAATAAAATTAAAATTTTTAGAATCAACTTATTGAGATATAAAATCAAAATAGATTATGAAATTATGCATATAATAAATCTTACATTTTTTGAAGTAAATTTCTTAGTTTTCTAAATTGTGAAATTTCAAAGTTTGTGTTTGAGAAATTATGAAATTTCAAATGTAATAGTTATTCAAATTGAAAAATTGTAAAAGTACATTGTTTTTGTGTGAGTAACTATGAAATTTCACAATTTTTGAATAGAATCTGCGAATTTTTTGGAGTTGAGAATTTTGAAAATTATAATATTTATCTATTTATGTGTTTGTAAAAATACAAATTTTCATTTGTTTTTTTTTTTTTTTTTTTGGCACATAAATTGTGAAATTTCATAGAAAATTGTGAATAATTATGTAATTGAAAATTTTCTTAATTTTTTTTTTTTCCAAAATTGTATATTGAACATAGCTTTGTTGTTTGATAGATATTATTGAATAGGTTTCAATTCCGCTCTTCTCAACTCTCTAAATGTATTATTATGTCCATTTGATATTCCCATAATGCATTTAATTACATGAAACTTAATGAATTGAATAATTGAGAAATAAAAAGAAACTAAGGAAAGGTGATGTACTTACGAGTTGTGTGCTATGTATAGGGCACATACAGGAGGGGACCATCGTTCACCCGCATCATAGTGAGTGACAGTAGTGTAACATCATGTTCTATTCACGTATTGTGTTTATATATGTTGTTCGAGATCATATTCACTCTTTTAGTAAACAACTTATGTTATATGAGATATGTTTGAACTTTGGCACATGAGATATGGACCTGAGGTCGTTTTGTTTGCTAATATGATAGGCATAAGGCCATTTCTTTATTCCGTTGGGCCCAAGGCCGTTTTGCTATTATAATGGGCCTAAGGCCGTTCTGTATTACGATGGGCCTAAGGTCGTTTTGTATTACGTTGGTGTAACAAGCCCGCGAAGGACCTCGCTACAGTTCGGACTCGATTTTGTTGCGGTTCTAAATCTGAACCAAAGAGTCCAAATCCGGCAAATCGTTTTGAGAAAAATTGATTTTTTGAAAGAAGTGCCAAACATGGACTGCTTTGCCAGATAACAGAGTTGCCACCTAAATATTTTAAAATGAAAAATTTAGGAAACCCTGACTCGGTGCCAAAAGGCCACGTGTCCGTCATCACCAAAGTTGGCTCGGGAACTTGGGTACGATTGGGGAAGGTCACATCGTGAGCATTTCGCTTCCGATCAAAGACCACCTCTACTAACCATGATATCTGCTTTTGAAAACATTGTGAGTTCTTATTAGGTTATTAGCCTAGATTACTATGTGATGCTCGCAAAGAAACAAGTATAGATCGGGCTGCTTCGAATTGGAACAAAACATTTCATGTTTGTTTGTTTGAAAATGGTGTGAAGGTGCTACCCGCAGGTAGGCTAAAATGCGGATTTGCCACCCTCGGGTGGGCTTAGAAAACATGATTTTGCCACTATCTAGTGGGCTTAAAACAAACAGTCAATGTATTGTCCCAATTCAGATAACTCAACCTCCACCCACAGGCATTCAAGGCAGTTATATCACATAAGCATGTAGCCTCATGGTAAGCATGCTACCATGGCAACACTCACACGCATGCAAGGATGCTAAAGCATAAAACTCACCGAGTACTCCAAGCCAAAACAAAAAACTGATTAGGAATCATGCATGATCCTAAATACACAGAATTGCCTAATGCAACACATGCAAAGATGCAAACTATAACAAGCTCAGCTATTCTAAATATGGCATATGAGATGCAACAGCTATCAAGTACTCAACTTGGAATTGAAATACAGATGCAGTTTGTATGATGCGCCGAGCCCGGTGCGTGCAAAACAGATGAATGATGCAAACATGCTGTCATGCTGTATGCTAATTGAAATATGCCCTATATCTAACCATTGTAAGCGGATAAATAAAAGGGAGAAAGAAATGGAGGTTGGAAGACATACATCACACTCACACACCCTTATTACAATTATGCCCTCGCGCAGAGGGTCCGAATAAATAATACAGTCCGAATAAAAGAATATTACAGTCCGAAATATACAGTCTGAAATAATATACAAATTCCTAATTAATTGACAAATTAAACAAGAAAACTGTAAAATGGCGTGCAAGCCAGGGACTGCCTCGCTGTTGATGAATGATGTATGCCGGGCTGCTTCGGCGCGGAAATCCACTGGGATGCCCCAATTAGCCTCTGTTTGCACTGTGTCTCGAAATGCGTGCCAGACTCTGGAAATTTGCTGATTCTTCATTTTGCTGCAACAGAGAGCAGGAAAAGGGCATAGCAATGTATTTCACAAATATATGCATGCCTCGATCCTCGTGCCACCAATCACGCACATCGATGCATGATGGCCGAGGAGCCGACTTGCACAACTCAATATAGGATGAATGCATATGAATGCTACAACAAAACCTAATTCCATCATGGGTAATCCGGAGTGTCGGTGACTTGGGAATTGAGACCCGTTCCGTCACTCGGAGTACGGAACGTGCCTCGTTTCCCGTGCCCGGGCTAACACCTATCCCGAACACGATGTAATATGCATGATATACATGAAATGCAATCCTAACATACACAATGCTATGAAAATGAGATGCCTCGAAATACGTACACACGGGCACGCAAATCGAGGAAATGCATGAATGCAATCTAGGATACAACCTAGTATGCACAATGCGGATGAAAACGAGATGCCTCGAAATGCGTGCACACAGGCACGCAGACCGAGGAACTGACACACGCGATGTAATGAGACTAAAATGGCATGACAATGCGAAATGGGCTTATACCAACATGAGAGAGTCTCAGCCACTCTCACATAGGAGGCCAATGGATGAAAATGAAGTGCCTCGAAATGCGTGCACACGGGCACGCAAACCGAGGCAGTGACATACTCGATGCAATGATGCTAAAATGAGATATGGAATGTAAAATGGACTTACACTAACATGAGTGAGCCTTAGCCACACTCACATAAGAGGCCGTAATGAAAATGAGCTGCCTCGAAATGCGTGCACGCGGGCACGCAAACCGAGGCAATGACATAAAGATATGAAATGACATACGGAATGCAAATTGGGCTTACACTAACATGAGAGGACCTCAGCCGCACTCACATAAGATGCCGTGAGACGAAAGTGAAGTGCCTCGAAATGCGTGCACACGGGCACGCAAACCGAGGCAGTGATGTAAAGGCATGAAAATGCAAATTGGACTTACACTAACATGAGAGGACCTCAGCCGCACTCACATAAGATGCCGTCGGATAAAAAGATGAGGCACCTCGAAATGCGCGCCCGTGGGTACGCAAACCGAGGCATGCGGAATGGCATGCAAAATGCAATGATGGGCTTATACCAACATGAGGGAGCCTCAGCCACACTCACATAGGATGCCGGCGGATAAAAATGAGATGCCTCGAAATGCGTGCCCGCGGACACGCAAACCGAGGAATGCATAAAATGACATACGGAATGCAATGATGGCCTTACGCCAACATGAGAGGGCCTCAGCCACACTCACATAAGCTGCCGAGAGACGAAAGTGAAGTGCCTCGAAATGCGTGCACACTGGCACGCAAACCGAGGCATGGCCCTAAGGCGCAAAAATGACATGCGGAATGCGAATTGGGCTTACGCTAACATGAGAGGGCCTCAGCCGCACTCACATAAGCCGAAAGGTCGAAGTGACCCTCGAAATCGTGCACGCAAACCGAGGCATGGCCCGAAGGCGCAAAAATGACATGCGGATGAGATGTGGCATATGGCACATTGACAATGCAAATTTCAGCAGCTAAAATGATGCACAAATAGCCCCCGAATTATGACAAAATTACACCCGATACCCGAAATGCAATGCAACGCACCCGAAATGGCTTACAGTCCTACTAAACATGCACAATATGGACATGAAATGTAAAACAGTAGCAAGGAAGCCCCTAAACTAGCATTTTTTTAGTACAAAGTATGGCCAAACAATGATCACAAGTATGGCAAAAATAGCATGCAAAAATGGGGGAAAAGAGGAGAATTACAAAGCCAGTGGTATATACAATGCTCAAACTGAAAAACACAGTTCTACAACATTAAAGAGGGGTCAAAAATATGCACATTTACAAGAGATGATATCCCCCAATTCAGTATGTAGATAGGCTAAACATAGCATGCAAAATAATGAGCCAACAAAGGCTATAACATGAGGTACCAAAAGCATGCACCAATCAACCTTGGAACCTTAACAAAACATGAATAATGGGCCAAAATAAGACACTTTCTAAGCCTGATGAAGGCTGAAAACAGAAGTTAAGCATGCCTAACAAAGCATGCAAAATAATGAACCAAATAGGGAGTACAACATGAAGTATCAAAAGCATGCACCAAATGGCCTAAGACCCTTAACAAAACATGATGATAAGGCCAAAACAAGGCTCTTTCCAGGCCTGATGAAGACTCAAAACAGAAGCCAAGCAAGCCTAACAAAGCATGCAATTTTACGGAATCAAAGATGGTATTACATGAAGTACCAAAATCATGCGCCAAATGGCCTAAGACCCTTAACAAGACATGAATAATGGGCCAAAATAAGACACTTTCTAGGCCTGATGAAGACTCAAAACAGAATCCAAGCAAGCCTAACAAAGCATGCAAAATAGGGGTAGAACATGAATTCAAAGCAAGTGGTATGCAGAGCATGAAAACCAGGTTGAGCCCTTCTTCAATGTTGAAGAGGGGCTCAAAATAAGTACAATATTAGTTCATGAGATGCTCCAAATCAGATCAAAAATAGGCCAAATAAATCATGCAATTTTACGGAAAATATGGAGGATTACAAAGAAAGTTCATGATAGAGAGGCCAAACATGATGGAGCCCTTCTTAAATGTTGAAGATGGGCTCAAAATAGGCCCACTCACAGTTTATATCAGGCTCGAAATCAGATCACTCATAAGCCAAATAAATCATGCAATATAATGGCATAAAGAGTGATATTGAAAGAGGTGTGTCATGGGGCTCTCAAACAAGGTTGAGCCCTTCTTCAATGTTGAAGAGGGGCTCAAAATGAGCCTAAAACCAGTAGGGGTCGGAGCCCAAAACCTCAAGAAAATAGGGTAGAAAAATGATACAAAAAAGTGCTAGAAAAGAGGGAAAAGGGACTCACCCTTGAAGACCACTTCTTTTGTTGCTTCTTGGACCAAATTTGTTGCTTCTTAGCCTCTGAAAAACCTTCCTAGCTGCTGGAAATGGAATGGTGATGGTGATGCTAGGTGTTGATGAACAAATGGTGCCAAGACTTGGATGTTTGAAGCTTTTTGGAAGAGAGGAATGGAGGAGATGTATATGCAAGGCTCAAAGGATTTTTCTAACCCTTAAACCAGCTGGTGGCCCCTGGTTTTTATGGCCAAGAAAGGGGTCAAAAAGGAGGCAAAAGGGAGTGGAAAATACACCCAAGTATTCCCTCTAAATATCTTTTCAAATCTAGATATTTTGATCTAAAGATCTTTTCACAAATCTAGATATTTTGAGGGCAACTAATGCATAGCTGGAATACACTCAAAGAGAGGAATAGGGCCGGCCAACTCATAGGGGCAAAATCGTCATTTCACAAAAGGGGTGGCTGGCCAGCTAGATAAAAAAACAAAAAAACTGCCGAGAAGACCACTGGCTGGTGGGTGCTAGGGAAGTCCAAAAATGTCCATTCAAGTATCCAAAGTGAAGCCCCGGAAGTTATCTTTCCAATGCCGCAAACATTGCATCAAAATTCCTCCTGTAGAAATAGTTATGCCAGTTTCCGTAAAGCCGCGCAGATTCAGTCCAACCGGACTTCAACCAACCATATCTCCTCCCCCCGGATTTGGACTTAGGAGATTCTTGAATGAAAAATGAAGCCCCGGAAGTAAGCTTTCCAATGGTGGTGGCCTCATATTTTAATTCCTCTTGTGCAAAGAGTTACGCTTGTTTCGGTGAAGCCGCGCAGACTTTTCTCCTTCCCGGATTCATGCTGAACCACTTTTGACCAAGCAGATAACTGGTTGCTGAGACAATTGCTAGCCTCCCACCCTCCATTGATCTTCCTGGTGCTAAAACAGAGGTACCTGCCAAAATTGAACAAAAACTAATGCAAAACGAAAGCTCGGGGACCAAAACCGCGTGGTTCGGTCGCGCAAAGTGGAGTTCGGCCACGAAGTGGGTATCTGAGGCCCCAGTGTTCCTTGGAATGATAAAACAGAGGTAGCTGCCGAAAATGAACAAAAACCGATGCAAAATGAAAACTCGGGGGCCAAACCACGAGGTTCAGGGTCCCGAAAATGGGCTGCAGGCACCAAAAATGGCGTTCAGCCACGAAGTGGGCATCTGAGGCCCCAGTGTTCCTCATAATGATAAAACAGAGGCACTTTCCAAAAACCGGAGAAATCGGAGATGGTTGGGCGGTCCCGAACCGAGGCACACGGCCTGACGGTCCCGAAAACTGGGAACCGGGCTCCGAAATGGGCAAAATGGCCTACGGCCACGAAAAGTAGCCCACGGCCACTGAGAGATAGTCTACAGGACCACTCCCTTCCCTCAGGAAAGAAAACAGAGAAAATCGAGTCTGGTTCGCAAACCGAGACAAGGCACAGAAGAGGGTTCGGGGGTCCGGAGGCAGGGCGCACGGCCGTGACTCTGAGACTTCTGAACGAGCACAGTATGCAACATCACCGAGCACTCAATCGGTGACGTTTGAGTCTTAAGGTCGGTCAAAAATGGGGTGTCTACAGTTGGGCCTGAGGTCGTTTTGTTTTATGTGGGCCCGAGGCCGTTTAGGAAAGGAAATATGAATAACACCAACTTATGATTTAAGAACATGCATTGTTAAATTATACTCATACTCATGATCTGTTTGTGTTGCTATCATTCACTGAGTCTTGCTCACTCCATTTTTATGAATGTTTTGTAGGTAATCAGGTCGTGGGACAACCTTAGGTCAGCCCAGGAGCATTTTGCTAGACTCGTTTTGCTAAGTCACCCGAAGTGACTCTTTGGTTTTATTTTTGGGAAACCGTGTGTGGGCATGTTTTGTTGGAATTTGGAAGAATAGACATGTGAGTATATTGTCAATACCTAACTTTTGGGGTCGTTACCCTTTTCCACATTCAGTAAATGTGAATGGTGTATGAAATGTCATGTACTTATGTATGGTGATGCCTTAAGATCCTGGCATGTAGTCATAGCTCAATGAATGTTTTATTCTATTATCTTGCTTTCGTTTAGGCCCCATCATTAATTAAAATTCAAGATTATAGTTAAGGCCTCAGGACAGGCCGGCCATGTCCAAACTTTTAGGGGCAGGTTTGGGTTATGACATATTACATCATTACGCCCTCGCGAAGAAGGGTTCGAATGAATAAAGCTAACTAGTTAACTAAGCTAATTAAGCTAATTATTACAACACTTGGAATGAGTTAACTAACTATTCCAAGCTAATTAATTATTACGACACACTTTAACTAATTAATCAATTAGACTAAGCTATTTAATTAATTAATTACACAACATGAACTAATTAACTATCTAAGCTAATAGTTACAACATTTACATGAATTAGCTACAACTAATTAACCAAGCAAATTAATTAATGGCGTCGGGAAACGAGGGATGCTTACATGCTCGATTTTTCACCCGAAAGGCCACTGATTTGCTGCTGCAAGTCTCTGTTTGTACATTTGAACACTGATAGTGCTGCTTACTTCCAAAACACTTCTGCTCCACTTTACCAACAAACTGTGCGAATTTCATTGATGGCCGTATCTAAGCTAATAGTTACAACATTTACATGAATTAGCTACAACTAATTAACTAAGCAAATTAGTTAATGGCATCGGGAAACGAGGGATGCATACATGCTCGATTTTTCACCCGAAAGGCCACTGATTTGCTACTGCAAGCCTCTGTTTGCACATTTGAACACTGACAGTGCTGTTCACTTCCAAAACACCTCTGCTTCACCTTACCAACAAACTGTGCAAATTTCACTGATGGCCGACAAGGGGCCGGTCGGCTACCAATGGTGACCGGTCGGCCACCAATGGTGACCGGTCGGCCACCAATGGTGACCGGTCGGCCACTGGTGTTCTGAACTTCCTTGCTGCAACAGAGAGCAAAACAAAGCAAAACAGTGTATTTCTTAAGAGTTATTTGCACACTTTGCCTCTTTTCTTCAAGGGGAAATCAAAGGGGTACAAAATTTGGTTCATAAACCATCAATCAAGGAATTTCATTGCATGATGGCTTGTGAAACCAATTGTGCAAGTTCAATAAATGCAAAACAAGACTCAAAATGTCTATCACCCTATCATGCATGATCAAGGGCAATGGAGACCTAGGAAAATGGCACATTTCATCACTTTTGAGTATGAAATGTTCCATTTTCCTTGTGTTCAAACTAACTTCCGATTTGAACATATGCAATGTAACACAAAGAATGCTTATCTTGCTTATTTTACTTGCCAATTTTGTTTACACGTTTTAATTACCGATTCATTCTTTAATCGATTAGTCCATTAATTAGTGAGTGTCTTCTAAAGTGAAAGAAGTGTCAACCAAGGAATAGTTTAAGGCATGAGAGAAGCTTCATGCTGTTGGTAATGAACCCTCAAAGGATGATTAAACCATTAAGCATGAGCCTTAATCTCAAGCTTAAACAACCCTAAGGTTGAAACAACCCTCAAAGCAAATGAAAAAGTGAAGAAATGAGGGAGATTGAAAAGATTATATGTGCCAAAATTAGGTGAGAAAATGCACTAAAACATGCAATCAAACCAATGGTGGTTAAAGCCTTAAAACACCAAGCTAGTGAAAAGACTTACACTATAACTATGCAATATAAAGCCCAAAGGACAAAACCAGCCCAAAATAGTCCTAAAACAGTCGAAAACAATTCCTAAAACATGCTGGAATTAAGCTAGAAATAGCTAGATTAATATGCTAAAACATGGAACATGTTAAGCTAGTAAACAAAACATAAGGACGGGAGACTACCCCCCCTCCCCCAAATTTTGGACTTCAAAACATGATTTTAGCCACTGAAATAGCTTTGAAAATCAGTGTTCAAAAAGTTTGAAAAAAAGATAATAAAAGGGTGGGAAAGATAAGGGCAAAAGCCTCAAAAATAAGGTACAAAGAAGAGCTATCAACCCCTCAACCTTTAATGGCCTTAGGACCCAAGCTTCAACCCAAAAACACAGTTGAAAAACACTTCTAAATCAACAAGAAAAGATAGAAAAGAAGTAGTGCAAAGGTGCTCAAAATTATACCTCTTAAAGTGGAACAACACTTTTGTTCACAAACCAACAAATTCTCACTCTCAAGAGTTGAAATTTAGACTCAATAATCTCAGCAAGGAGAGCTCCAATATTGGTTTAGGAAGTATAGAGAGAGGGTGTATAGGTTGCAAGGCAGTGATAGAGAGAGAATTCCAAGAATTGGAGCTTTTGGAATTTTTTTTGAACCTTAAATCAAGAGGTTTGGCCTGGTATATATAGAAAAACAGCCTAACAGGTCGAAAATATCAAGCCTTGAACAGCTGGAGCTTGTGGGGGATAGTTGGCCAAAAATATCTAGGTTTTTCACCAGTGGCCGACCAGCTAAAAGTGTGGATGGTCAGCCATTAAAGGTGGCCGGTCGGCCATCAAAAATCTGCTTTCAGGTCCAACTTCAATGGGCATATCTCCCTTATCTGGACTCCTTTGTAGGTCATTCTTGGGTCTAAATTGAAGCCTCGGAAGTCTAATTTTCAATGGAAGTGGCCTCACATCAAAATTCTAAGTGTGGAAAGAGATATTCCTATTTTAGTGAAGGTTTCGCAGTTTTAGCTTAATTGGATTGATGCCTAATTTCAACCAGCCATATCTCCCTCATCCAGACTCGGCTTTAGAGATTCTTGAGTGTAAAATGAAGCCCCGGAAGTTCATTTTCCAATGGTGGTGGCCTCACAACTTAAGTCCCAGTGTATAAAAGGATAGACCTGATTTAGTGAAGGCTGCCCGATTCTCTCTTAACGGTTTATGCCAAACTTCTTCCCCAACTAGGTTTCTTCCCTCTCCTCCAATTTTCTTCAACTCCAAACCTCTAAAGAATATGTTTTAAAATAGTTTTGAAAGAGTTCACCTCTCTTCCATTTGTTTCCAATTTGTCCTTGCTCGGTTTACCAAAAAGTGCAATATTTAACGAAATGCGAGCCTCGAAACATCATAAAAACTTTTTTAAAAATATTTTGAAAGAGAGGGCTTTAAGGTCTAAAATTGTTTTGGCCAAAAAATGTTTTGGTTCAAAATGGGGTGTAAGGCTAGGTTTTAGAGCTCTTCTTGTTGAAGAAATCGAACATTTGCATAACACAACTCTCATCACCGAGTGATCAATCAGTGGCGCCCAAGTCTTAAGGGTGGTCAAAAATAGGGTGTCTACAGTTTCCCCTCTTTGACAAAGCTTGAAATCATGAAATGACGTGAGTGAATGTCAAAGCCTGAAGACGACCCATTTTGACAAGGCCGTAAGACTTGGGCAAACAAACAAAATGAAAATGCAGTTGGTTGAACCTAAGGGTTGCCTATGTATCCCTTTGCAAAGAATCAAACCAGCATAGTTCAGGGGCAGGATACAAATGATTTACACAATGCAAAATAGTTTAAGGTTGGACTCACACGCTACGCGAAGCCAGCTATTTTGACAAACCTTATGATTATGCGAAATGATGCAACAAAAAATAACAGATGTAATAAGCAAGATAACAACATATAAATGAGCAACTTCAAGCTTTTAAGCAAAAAGCTGTAAAGCAAACTCCAACCATGCCAAAACACAGGACGAGGAAAGAAAACACCGCTTAGGATAAACTGAGAATCAAAAACTGCTCGGGGTCACGTTTCATGCGTCCCAAGATAAAACACGCCTAGTCTCGCGTATCTGTAGACACCATATTTTTTACCGTCCTTAAGACTTGGACGTTTGAACACTCGATGATCATCCCTATTCGTGTTCGTCTTGAGTTCTCGGAGGTTTCGGCTACGCGCCTTGCCTCAAGACCTCTCGACTTGTTTGTTTTGTGTTTGGTTTTGCATCAAACACTTGTTGTTTTGCTTCTAAGGGTGGGAAATAGCTTGTAGGCCATCCCCATACCTCACCAGCCATGGCTTAAGGCCACCGTCCTTGTTTCCTTGCCACCGGCCACTGGTGACGGCCGGTCGGCACTATTGATGGTCGGTCGGCACATTTTGTGGTCGGTTGGCCAACTTTGTTGGCCGATTAGCCACTTTTTCTGGCTGAGACCTTTTCTTGAAGGGGTTTGAACCTTTTGAACCCCCTATTTTAGCTTCTTGAGGAAGCTTGAACCTTTTGAACCCTTGGTTCTAGCTTGAAACATTTGAACCTTTGTTCTAGCTTCTGCAAGAAGTTTGACCCTTTTTAGCTTCTCCAAGAAGCTTGAACCCTTTTAAGCTTCCAAGAGAAGCTTGACCTTTTCAGCTTCTTAGAGAAGCTTGCACCCTTTGCTCTAGCTTCTCTAAGAAGCTTGGACCTTTGGGTTAGCTTCCTTGATAAGCTTGATCCCCTTTTTATGTTAGCTTCTCTTAGAAGCTTGGCACCTTGCCTTGGCCTATATAAGGAGAGCCTCTCCTTCCATTTCAAGGATTAGAAAAATCTGATATATATCATAGATATATCACTCCCTCTTTATATCTCCCTCTCTCTCTACATTTGTGTGGGTTAGAGGGTGCAAAAGGGTCTAGTTCTTGGCCATTTGAACTACACCTCCTAGCACAACACCTCCATCATCCATCCAAGCACCTTGGAGCTGATTTTCAGACGTTGAGGGTTGCATTTTTGGGTCTAAAGGCTACTAGTTCTTGCTGGTCTTCAAAGGTAACTTCTTACCCTCTTTATTCCCCGTTTTTGCACACACTTTTAGCCTGTCTTGCATGCTATTTTGGGCTTTGTCATAAACTGAAAAAAAGTCTTATTTTGAGCTCCTCTTGAAGTTTGTTTAAGACCATTTTTGTATTTGGGGTCGTTTACCCCCTCTTAGGCCTTGTTTGGCCCCCATTTTGTGCTATTTTTGGTGAGCTCCGGGACCACTTTGTTTGGACCTCCTCACCACTGAAATCTTGAGGGATTTCAGTGGTGAGGATGGTGGTTTGAGGTCCTAAGAAGGAGAGGGCCATCCCCTCTCCTTGTTGTCTTCAATATGTGCCATTTTTGCCTCATGTGTGAGCACCATTTTTAGGTTCATGTTGGCCATGTATTAAGTTGTATTTGTGCTTATTATGCCATGATATAGCACTATTTTTGATTGGTTTAGACACACCATGCTTAGCTTGCATACATGTCTTGTAATGCCATGATTTGCCTTAACATGTGCCTAGCATTTAGACTACCATGCTCATGTGTTTTGGCCTAACTTTGTGAAGCTTTCATGCTTGTTTTAGTATGCTAAGGGACTATTTTTGGTCATTTGAGTCATCCATGCTTTGCTTTGTATAGCTACCATTCAAACTCTCTTGTATGCCTTGAGCATTGACCCCTCTAGCATGCCATCCTTGCATCATTTCTGTGACGACCCAGAACTTTTCCCTCCGCTCGAGTGGAAAAGTTAACACTCGAGTGGACTTTTGGGGTTCCCAGCAATTTCGCAGACGGCCTGAGATTCTGCAAGTTGTGAATCTCCGCTCAAGCGGAGAAGTTGACGCTCGAGCGGACTGCTTTATTGGTCTGTGAGCGCTCGAGCGTGCAAAGTAAGATTGTCCTTGACATTTTATTAGTGTACTTAGAACCTTCTTATGTTATTTTGGAGTATGGGTTGAGGTGGTACAATGAAGGTAAAGTAGGATGGAACCAAAAGCTTTAATTTGAATGATTCATCTACGATCAGCTGCCACTCTTTTGCCCTTTTCTTTTTCCACACTTTGAATTTGAATGTGAGGTTAGAACCATTGGAAAGCTTATTTCCGGGGCTTCAATTTGGACACAAGAACGACTTAAAACGGAGTCCGGATGGGAGAGTTATACCTGTTCAAAGTTTCGAAATCTGTGCTAAAAACAAGTACCACTACAACAAAATTGACTTTTTACGGCTTGCAATGCATGCCGTAAAAACTCTTTCACGACATGCACACAAATGCTGTTATATGACATGCCGTGGAAAGTTGAGCGTCATTTACGGCATGCAGGTAAAGTTATAAAAAGTAATAAATTAAACATTAATGACATACTTTGTGTATATAACTTTTTACGACATTTTTATTATGTCATAAATCATCATACTTTCCATGACATAATTTTGCATGCCGTAGAAGATTATTTTTAATATATCTATGGCATACTTTGTATGCCGTATATGGTATTTTACGACATTTTCTTGCATGTCATAAATCATCACACTTTTCACGACATAATTTTGTATGCCGTAGAAGGTCATTTTTAATACATTTATGACATGCCTTGTATGCCGTATATAATCTTCTACGACATTTTCTTACATGCCATAAATCATTACACTTTTCACGGCATAATTTTGCATGCCGTAGAAAGTTATTTTTAATATAATATATATATATAGGAACATGACCTTGCCTAACCGTATGTAGACAATAGCTTATAAAATGCAATCTGTTACTGTTGGCACATAAATTTCAACTAAATTTATGACACGTATAGAGCCTATGACAGGAAGGTTGTAGATAATCACTTCTTAAAAAAAGATCAACATGATCTGTTGAAGTACATAAACAAAACAACGTCGTATCTCAACGACGTTATTCAAGATGCACAAATGACACGTGGAGCCTACAGCAAGGACACCACACAGGATGAAACCCCAATGATCAATCCGGTTAATCAAATATACGATTAACCAGATAGCGCTATGATTCAAAATTCAAATGGCTAATCAAATATACGATTAACCAGATAGCGCTATTTCAAAATTCAAATGGCGCTATCATTCAATTTGAAATTCAAATTGAAGATGAAGCATTCCTATCACCTGATGGCCCTCCATAAATATGAGGACCATCACACAATACGGGGGGAGAAAAATCAAAGTGAACAGATCAGAGAGAGAGAGAAATTGAGAGTTAAAGAAATCGTTACAAGAAAGAAGAAGAGAAGCTAGAGAACTGAAGAGCCTATGCTAATGGCGATGAATAGGTAAAGGGTTCCAAACCCAGAATTGTATTTTGTATTCGAGGGTTCAAAACCCATAACAATTTCAATAAAATATTAATTTTTCTTAAATTGTCTTTTGTTGTTTATTTTGTTCTTCATTAATCGGAGGTTTCATTTGTATAAAATGTGTAATCAACGATCTGAAATACATATCGGAAATAAGAACCTGCTTTTCAAATAATCAACACTATTTAGTCCAAAAATTAAACAGTGGACATTTGTAACATAAATTTTGAAATGTGTTGAAACACCTCATGTTTTAAAATTTGTGTCTACAAATTCTGGCACGCCCAGTGGGACCTATTTCTCCTCCTATCTTTTGAAGAACAAAATATATATATAGTTGAAACTTACTGACGTATTCTCTTGTTATAGGAATGCTGAAGCAACTGTCAGGAGACAAACCTACACTCCAGTGGTTCTGAAATCACCAAGGATGGAGATATCACCCATCACCCAAGGGGCTCCGGAGCGAATGCTCTTGGCTGTCCCAAAGGTAGAGCCAACGAAATCTTGGAAAGATGCACTTCTTTCCCCTATTGCCCAAGGGGCTCCACAGCGAAGGCTCTTGGCTATCCCGAAGGTAACTGGTGTGACGAAGAAAGTCACACTTCTCCAGAAAAGCTGAAAGTTTGAGAAAGATTACTGAAGATTATGTGAAAGCGTCAAAGCGAGACTGTCGTGAGGCCACCGAGCGAAGAGCTTTCTAATTGAGCAAAGGAGACTAATCGGTTTGCAACTTCGACTTTTGTTGCGCTTCAGCGGGCAACAAAAATGTTGTGGCTCAACTACTTGAAAAGGTAGAAGACTCCATTAAAATGGTGGAGTCTGCGGAAGAAACCTCTCTGAAAACATGGCCATCATTAGGGCCATTGGGAGGAGGGTAATGACCCAAACTCATTGTTGAAAAAAAAGGCCCTGTTGTTGAAAAACAGTTTGGCCTCTGAACCGATAGTTACATTGAGCACAAACTCAGTCAAACCAAATCTCAGTCAACTCTCAGGAGCCAAAGGAACACCCGTTGGCTCGACAGGGTTCAAATAAGGAACACCCGTTGGCTCGACAAGGTTCAAATAAGGAACACCTGTTGGCCCAACAGGATTTGAATCAACATCAATTTGTCCGCTCTAAAAATGTAGGGACTGTTTTGAAAATTCATGAGGAATTTGCAAAAACACGAATGGTTCCTTCTATGCCTGTTGGGGCTCGATTTGATATGTCATCCGGTTCAGTTTCAAAAAGACAAAGGCGAAGAAGAAATAAGGTCTTAAGGAAACTAGAACTAAGAATAGTGGCAATAAATGTTATAGGAGCTATTGAAAGGGCTCTCTCAAAAGATGAACGCAAAAAACAAATTGAAAGTCCTGTCTTTGTTGGAAAATCCAAGGTGGATGAGGGTAAGCAACCTTTGGGAAATACTTCTACTTTGGTTGAACTATCTATGGAGGGAATAAGAAAAGGGCCTGTAACAAGGTCCATAACCCGTCAGGCTCAAAACAAAGCATCGCAGTCAGATGCTTCAAATTTGAGTAATGTTGTAGGGGTTGATAATCCTTTATACGAACAAGATGATTCTATCTCGTTTGTTTCAACGGATACTGGAAACAATGAATTGAGAGATATCAACAAAGTCGCAGTTATGATGACTGAGGTTGAGAAAGAAGGTGAAAATTCACAGGTCCAACAAGACCAAAGTGTAACAAGCCCGCGAGGGACCTCGCTACAGTTCGGACTCGATTTTGTTATGGTTCTAAATCTGAACCAAAGAGTCCAACTCTGGCAAATCGTTTTGAAGAAAAACAGATTTTTTGAAAGAAGTGCGAAACATGGACTGCTTTGCCAGATAACAGAGTCGCCACCTAAATATTTTTAAAATGGGAAATTTAGGAAACCCTAACTCGGTGCCAAAGGCCACGTGTCCGTCATCACCAAAGTTGGCTCGGGAACTTGGGTACGATTAGGGAAGGTCACATCGTGAGCACCCCCGCTCGCCCGGTCAAAGACCGGCCTCTACTAACCATGATATCTGTTTTTGAAAACTTTGTGTGTTCTTATTTCGGCTATTAGCTTAGGTTACTACGTGATGCGCACAGCAAACAAGTATAGACTGAATTGCCTGAATTGGAACTGAACATCTCATGTTTGTTTGTTTGAAAATGGTTTGATGGTGCTACCCGCAGGTAGGCTAAAATGCGGATTTGCCACCCTCAGGTGGGCTTAGAAAACATGATTTTGCCACTATCTAGTGGGCTTAAAACAAACAGTCGATGAATTATTCCAATTCAGATAACTCAACCTCCACCCACAGGCATTCAAGGCAGTTATATCACATAAGCAGTTAGCCTCATGGCAAGCATGCTATCATGGCAACACTCACACGCATGCAAGTATGCTAAAGCATAACAACTTACCGAGTACCCCAAGCCAAAACAGGAAAACGATTAGAAATCATGCATGAATCCTAAGTATACTGAAATACCTAATGCAACACATGCAAATATGCAATTATAGCAGGCTCGGCTATTCTAAAGATGGTATATGAAATGCTACAGTTAACATGTATTCATACTTGGAATTGAAATACAAATGCAGTTTGTATGATGCGCCGAGCCCGGTGCGTGCAAAACAGATGAATGATGCAAACATGCTGTCATACTGTATGCTAATTGAAATATGCCCTATATCTAACCATTGTAAGCGGATAAATAAAAGGGAGAAAGAAATGGGGGTTGGAAGACATACATCACACTCACGCACACTTATTACAGCATTGCCCTCGCGCAGAGGGTCCGAATAAATAATAATACGGACCCGAATAAAAGAATATTACAGTCCGAAATATACAGTCCGAATAAATATACAATTTCCTAATTAATTGACAAATTAAACAAGAAAACTGTAAAATGGCGTGCAAGCCAGGGACTGCCTCGCTGTTGATGAATGATGTATGACGGGCTGCTTCGGCGCGGAAATCCACTGGGATGCCCCAATTAGCCTCTGTTTACACTTTTTCTCGAAATACGTGCCAAGTCCCGAAAAGTTCTTTGTTTTCGTTTTTTGCGAGAGAAGCGGAAAAGGGCATAGCAATGTATTTCACAAATATATGCATGCCTCGATCCTCGTGCCACCAATCACGCATGTCGATGCATGATGGCGAGGCCGAATTGCCGACTTCGATATAGGATGAATGCATGAATGCTACAACAAAAGCTAACTCCATCATGGGTAATCCGGAGTCGGTGACTTGGGAATTGAGATCCATTCCGTCACTCGGTCTGAAAGCGATGCCTCGTTTCCCGTGCGCTAACGCCTATCCGAACCGTTGCAATATGCATGGTATGCATGAAATGACTAACATGTGATATAGCATGCACAATGCTATGAAAGTGAGATGTCTCGAAATCGTGCTTACGACGCATAAAGAGGCGATGACATACAAGCATGAGATGACATGAAATATGGAATATAATGAGACTAAAATGAGATGTCTCGAAATCGTGCTTACAGCACATAAACCGAGGCAATGGCATATGGAATGCAACAGGATTAAAATGGTATACACAATGCAAGATAGGCTTATACTAATATGGGAGAGCCTCAGCCACACCCACATAAGAGGCCATCGGATAAAAATGAAGTGCCTCGAAATGCGTGCACCCGGGCACGCAGACCGAGGCGGTGGCATACGCAATGCAAATGACATGGAAAATGCAAATTGGGCTTACACTAACATGAGAGGGCCTCAGCCGCACTCATATAAGATGCCGAGAGATGAAAATGAGGTGCCTCGAAATGCATGCACACGGGCACGCAAATCGAGGTGATGATGAAATGCAAACCAGATAAAATCGAAGTGCCTCGAAATGCGTGCACACGGGCACGCAAACCGAGGCGATGATGAAATGCAAATCGGATAAAATCGAAGTGCCTCGAAATGTGTGCACACAAGCACGCCAACCGAGGCGGTGATGCGAAATGCAAATCGGATAAAACTGAAGTGCCTCGAAATGCGTGCACACAGGCACGCCAACCGAGGCGGTGATGCGAAATACAAATCGGATAAAACCAAAGTGCCTCGAAATGCGTGCACACGGGCACGCAAACCGAGGCGATGACAAAATGGAATGAAATGGCATACGGAATGCAAATTGAATAAAACCGAAGTGCCTCGAAATGCGTGCACACAGGCACGCAAACCGAGGCGATGACAAAATGGAATGAAATGGCATACGGAATGCAAATTGGGCTTACGCCAACATGAGAGGACCTCAGCCGCACTCACATAAGCTGCCGTCGGATAAAAAGATGGGCCTCGAAATCGTGCTGCAGCACGCATAACCGGTGATGATGTAAAGGCATGAAAATGCAAATTGGGCTTACACTAACATGAGAGGACCTCAGCCGCACTCACATAAGATGCCGACGGGTAAAAAGTGAAGTGCCTCGAAATGTGTGCCCATGGGCACGCAAACCGAGGCAATGCACTAAGGTATGAAAATGGTACAGAAATGCGATGATGGGCTTATACCAACATGAGAGAGCCTCAGCCTACTCACATAGGAAGCCAACGGATGAAAACAGAGTGCCTCGAAGTGCGTGCACACGGGCACGCAAACCGAGGCAATGCACTAAGGCATGAAATGACATGGAGAATGATATGCAAGCATGCAAACCAAATTTCAGCAGCTAAATGAAGGGGAAAACAGCCCCGAAATGATACGAAATGACAATCAATGCATGAAATCATCCCGAAATGTGATTTTAAGTACCCGAAATGGCCTACGGCTATGCTAAACATGCAAAATTGGCACATGAAAGCCAAAACAGTAGCAAGGCAGCCCCAAAAATAGCATGTTTTTAGTACAAAGCAAGGCCAAACAATAATCACAAGTATGGAAACAGTAGCTTGCAAAAATGGGGAAAAAGAGGAGATTTACAAAGCAAGTAACATATACATTGCTCAAACCAAAAAAAACAGTTCTACAACATTAAAGAGGGACCAAAAATATGCATATTTACAAAAGATGGCATCCCCCAATTCAGTGTGTAGATATACTAAACATAGCATGCAAAATAATGGGCCAACAAGGGATATAACATGAGGTATCATAAGCAATGACCAAAAAACTCAAGACCCTTGATAAAACATGAATAATAGGCCAAAATAAGATACTTTCTAAGCCTGATGAGGGCTCAAAACAGAATACAAGCAAGCCTAACAAAGCATGCAAAATAATGAACCAAAGATGGAGTACAACATAAAGTACCAAAAGCATGCATCAAATGACCTAAGACCCTTAACAAAACATGAATATTGGGCCAAAATAAGACACTTTCTAGGCCTGATGAAGACTCAAAACAGAAGACAAGCAAGCCTAACAAAGCATGCAAAATAGGAATAGAACATGAATTCAAAGCAAGTGGTATGCAGAGCATGAAAACCAGGTTGAGCCCTTCTTCAATGTTGAAGAGGGGCTCAAAATGAGCACAATATCAGTTTATGAGATGCTCCAAATCAGATCAAAAATAGGCCAAATAAATCATGCAATTTTACGGAAAATATGGGGAATTACAAAGCAAGTGCATGATAGAGGGGCCAAACACGGTTGAGCCCTTCTTTAATGTTGAAGAGGGGCTCAAAATAGGCTCACTCACAGTTTATATCAGGCTCGAAATCAGATCGCTCATAAGCTAAAGAAAGCATGCAAAATAATGGCATTCCAAGAGGTATTGAAACAAGTGCATCATAGAGGGCTCAAACAGGGTTGAGCCCTTAAACAAACATGTAGAATAGCTCAAAATAAGGCCCCTTTCAGTTAGGGCCGGAGCTCAAAACAGTGAGAAAATAGGGTAGAAAATTGAAGCAAAAATAAGCTAGAAAAAGGGAAATGAAGACTTACCCTTGAAGACAAGTCTTTTGCTACCTCTTGGCTTGAAAAATGTCACCTCCTAGCTGCTGGAAATCAACTCCAAGTGTTGGAAATAGGGTGGTGATGGTGGTTCTTGGTGTTGATGAACAAATTATGCAAGAAAAATAACCTTTGAGCTTTTAAATGGAGAGAAATGGAAGGTGAAAGCTATGGATCTCTCTTCAATCCCCCTCAAAAATGTCTAACCCCTCAAACATGAAGCCAAACCTCTCCTTTTAGAGGAAAAATGCATCCAAAATATCTAAAGTGCATCAAAATATCTAAAGTGCATCAAAATATCTAAAACGCAACTCTCTAATCCTCCATACACTTGTATGGAGGATTGGCCAATTGGAAAATGAGCTAGCACAGCTGGAATACACTGAGGGAGCAAGAAATGGTCAGCCAACTCACAAGGGCAAAATGGTCATTTCACAAAAGGGGTGGCTGGCCAGCTAGATAAACAAAACTGCCGAGAAGACCACTGGCTGTTGGGTGCTAGGGAAGTCCAAAAATGTCCATTCAAGTGTCCAAATTTAAGCCCCGGAAGTTAGATTTCCAATGGCGCAAACCTTGCATCAAAATTCCTCCTCAGAAAAAAGTTATGGTTTCCGTAAAGCCGCGCAGATTCAGTCCAACCGGACTTCAACCAACCATATCTCGTCCCCAGATTTGGACTTAGGAGATTCTTGAGAAAAATGAAGCCCCGGAAGTAAGCTTTCCAATGGTGGTGGCCTCATATTTTAATTCCTCTTGTGCAAGAGTTACGCTTGTTTCGGTGAAGCGCCAGACTTTTCTCCTTCAGGATTCATCTTTGAACCACTTTTGACCAAGCAGATAACTGGTTGCTGAGACAATTGTTGGCCTCCCACCCTCCAGTGATCTTTCTGGTGCTAAAACAGAGGCACCTGCCAAAATTGAACAAAAACTAATGCAAAACGAATGCTCGGGGCCAAAACCGCGCGGGGTCCCGAAAATGGGCTGCAGGCACCGAAAGTGGCGTTCGGCCACGAAGTGGGTATTTGAGACCCCAGTGTCCCTCGGTATGATAAAATAGAGGCACTTGCCAAAATTGAACAAAAATCGATGCAAAATGAATGCTCGGGGACCAAAACCGCGCGGTTCGGGGTCCCGAAAATGGGTCGGAGCACCGAAAGTGGCGTTGACCACGAAGTGGTATCGAAGGGCCTAGTGTCCCTCGAGAATGATAAAACAGAGGCACTTGCCAAAAACCGAGAATCGGAGATGGTTGGGCGGTCGAACCGAGGACACGGCCCGACGGTCCGAAAACCGAGAAGACTCGAAGCGGGCAAAATGGCCTCTGACCCACGAAAAAGTAGCCCACGACCATCGAGAGATAATCTACGGACCACTCCTTCCCTCGGAAAGAAAAATAGAGAAAACTGCGGTTCGTAAAGAGACAAAGGCATGAAGAGGGTTGGAAGTCCGGAGGCGGGCGACGCAACTCTCGAGACTTCCGAGCGAGCCTGATGTAACATCACCGAGCACTCAATCGGTGACGTCTGAGTCTTAAGGCCGGTCAAAAATGGGGTGTCTACACAAGGTCTCAAGGAAAAAGTGGTGGCCCTGCAAGAACAACTTGAGAAAAGAGAACGGGAAATGGCTGCTATGTTGGAGCAAATGCGATTCTGAGCCCAAATAATGAGGACGGGAAGTGCACCCAAACAAATGACACAACCTGCTGTGGGGACATCTGTAGGCATACAAAGTACATTAGCCCCAGGGGGCAATGGTCCTTGTTACTCCGATCTAACCAGTGGTGGTATGAATCCAGTGCTCATGGCCATGATTGATGATATGGTGACGAGACAAATAAAGAAAGTCAAAGAAAAAGATGATGAGAACTTTCAAATAATTACAAAACCTTACCCAGCATGGGTAGATGCTGTTCCATTCCCTTCTGGTTTTTCCCAACCAGATTTCAAAATGTTTGATGGAACAAGAGATCCAAGACAACATGTGGCTCATTTCCTTTCAAGATGCGGGCCAATAGCCCATAATGAGGCCCTGTGTCTGCAGCTATTTGTTCAGTCACTTGAAAGTTCTGCATTCACTTGGTATGCTAACCTTCCTGAGGAATCAATCCTAAATTGGGATTCCATGGTGAAGAGTTCATAACAGTTACGCAACACACAAAGGCGAGTTGGAGTACAGGCGATTGAGACCAACAACGTGGCAATGAGTGCATTCTGATTTCATTGCAAGATGGCGCTTTGACATTTGCTTGTCCTCAAAAGTTTATGCAATTAGAGTTAATTCGGATGTGCCTTAACAACTTCCGGCATGAGCTCTCTCGGCTCTTATGGCCCAAACTTTTGAAGGATTTAATGATCTATGTACTAAAGCTCATGATATGGGCTGCATCTAGCTAAGCGGAGGCCTAGGGCCGTTGAAAGGGTTGAGTCCTCATTGCAGCCTACAATCGAAACCGAAAGAAGGGTCTGTTGTAGTAGGGGCTAAAAAGCCCAAGGAATTTAAAAGGTGACTATGAAAGAGAGGTTGGAGAAGAAATATTCTTTCATGGATGATCTGGTGAAGACCTATTTGAAGATCTGTTGGAGCAAAGTTGATTGCTCTCCCGAGGTGAAAAAGACCACATGAGGTAGGAAAGACCAACGATCCAAAGTATTGTCCTGCCATCGTTTGATTAGCCATCCGATAAAAGAGTGCTTTGTTACGAAAGATAAAATTCAGAACTTTTGGACGCCAAGATTAGGGAGCTCCCTCCTCAAGATAAAGCATCTGCTAACCCAATCACTATCGACAATGATAATGAAGGTGAATGGGTTGTTTATCAGTCAAAAAGCATGAGGAAGAAACAAAATGCCACAGTGAAAGCTAGAAGTGTGGTTGATTCAACAACACAAAGGCCAAAAGTTTCCAAAAAGCAGAAACCAAAAGTTTCTAGGAAAGCGAAAAAAAGCCAAAGTAAGTAAGAAAAGGAAAGAACCCAAAGAAGGAAAAAGGGGAGAAATTGGTCCCTGATGAGCAGTTAGAGCAAGGTCCTCTTGTCCCAGTCACACTAGAGGAATTTCTACTTTCAAAATTTCAATCTGTGGAGTTGCAGACATACTTTGATAAAAGAAGGGAGGAAAAGTTTACTTTGGCCCCTTGCCTAACCATCATTGTTTTAAGTGATGATGAGGAAGACGAGGGTGAAGTTGGTTCAAAAGTTAGGGAAGGAGATTGCATTACATCTCCTATCTGCATACTTGACTCACCAGAGTACACACCAGCCTCTCCTGAATATACACCAGCTTCTCCAGAGTACATACTAAAAGCTTTTTCTCCAGAATATTCGCCAGTACCACCAGTGTACTATCAAAGCACTCCAGAATATGTAGGGAGAACAGAACAAGGAGACACCAGGTGTAGGTCCGACTCTGAGCTTGTGAAAAAGGCAAAAAAGCGACTACACTTCAAGGGTGATGAGGTGAATGGCAGGTGTATGTCGGATGATGAGGTATGGAAGCATTCAAGTAAACAAGCAAAGTCATCTCAAGTTGAGGATCCTAATGAAGATTGGGAACTTGACTTTTCTCCTGATGGTTCACCATACACGTCCCCAGCTAGGACATACGATGGAGAAAGTATATCAAGTGACCACTTTGACTTCCCTTGTAATGTCATCACTATGGATGTAAATTTTGAAGAGCGAGAAATACATATCATTCGCAATCCAGGTGATGATGAGAAAGCAAAAATTGAAGCTAGAAGGGAAGCAGAACATCAGGCAAAAGTAACAGTCTCTTTGAAAGATGAGGGTTTTGAAGCTCATCAAAATTTGATTATTGAAAGAAATCAAATTTTTGGACACCCTTTCCCTAATTGGGTTGAATGGGTTCAGTTCCCACGAGGATATGCAGTATCTCGTTTTCCTTTATATAATGGGACAGGTTGTCCAAGGCGCCATTTGGTTCGTTTCCTTGCACAATGTGGAAACACAGTAAAAAGTCAGGCGTTACTTCTCGGATTCGTTCTTTCTTTGGAAGGATGGGCGTGATTGGTACTTGACTGCCACCTAATTCAATCCCAGATTGGGACACCATGGCTGATCGATTCTATAGGACATTTTATAAACCATGGCCAATAGAAATTGAGATGTCAGAACATTTGGATGACGAAGGTACATCTTCTCAAACATATGATTTCATAGAAGGCACAATTGATGAGAAGATTGAAACTGCCCTTGACCTTCGAGAGATGGGCACTTATCGCCCAAGGGATTTGTTCCCTTTATGGGTAGAGCAAACACCATTTCCTGAAGGATACGAACTTCCAAATTTTGTCCTATATGAGGGGTATGGAGATCCTCAAAAAACATATTAGGCGTTTTTTGAAACAGTGCGGAGAAATAGCTCAAAATGAAGCACTTTGCCTAAAACAATTCCCCCTTTCCTTAGAGGGGATTGCCTTTGACTGGTATTGCTCCCTCGATGGAGTCGTGGTGCCTAGTTGGGAGGCCATGAAGAATGGTTTTGAAGAATCTCAATGCTTTTATAGGCGTGACTCCCTGTACCTAAGAAATGGGAGAAGAATGCAGCTCCAGGAAGATGGAGAAGTAACTGATGATGATGATCATCCTACAGCTGGACCAGTTAACATGGTCCAAATAAGTGAGGGAATAAAAGAAGTTGAGGTCAACGAAAAGGCGGTTGCTGAAGTATGCCAGACTTATTTGACCTACCGGAGGAAATTACGAAATTCTCAAGACCCTCAAACGTCAGAAGTTCCACAGGTTTTGCTGGAAGGAAGAGCAAGTGAAATATGATGTACTAGCTCATCTAAAGAAAATTCCAGCATTGTTGAGTGTATATGATGCACTGAAAATGTCTCCAGAGCTTCGAAAGTCTTTAATATATGCCCTGTCGTAGCCAGAGGATTTCCACAAAGAAATCGAGGGTAGAAATCAAGAGAAGGCAACTACATGCATGGCCATGGTAACCTTTGGTGACAAAGACATGTGTGCTGAAATGACAGACCATAATCGGCCTTTGTTTATCACTGGGCTTATCCATGATGTGAAAATTTCTCAAATTCTGGTTGATGGAGGATCTGCGGTAAACCTCCTGCCTCGAAGGGCCTTAAACTTATTAGGGGTTCGAATTTCACAACTTCGCCCAAGTCGTTTGGTCATTCAAGGATTTAATCAGAATGAACAACGCCCAATGGGGAAGATTGAATTGCGAACCAAGTTTGGGGATATTGAAGAAAGCACTGAGTTCTTGGTCATTGATGTAGACACCTCCTACAATGCTTTGCTTGGGAGACCATGGATGCATAATCATCATGCAGTTCCATCAGCTTATCACCAATGTATCAGGTACCCATTGCCTTTACCCAAAAAAAAGGGGACAATTGTGGCTGACAATGATCCATTTGGAGAAGTAGAGGCTTATTATGCTGATGCTCGTTTCTATACAAAGACTTTACAAAGAAAGGGAAAAGATGTGAAAAATTCTGAAGATACTCCGAATGTCAAAGATGCTCTAGAGTCTACTCCAGTTTCAACAAAAAGAACTTTTCGATATGTGCCAAAGTCCGAAAGGAAACTGGGGGCAAAGGCTCTAGCCCCAATAAATCCAATTTTGGATCTCAAGGGTGAGTTTACGTTGCCATTAAGGAGGACAGAATGCACCTATGTGGAGAAATATAATAAAATTGTGGTCCCTTCTAAAGGAAAAGGGTCGAAACCCATCATATTCCACTCACTTGGAGATGTTGAACATAAAGTAAAAGTTGAACAAGTGCCAGAAGAAAACATTTCGAGTTTTGAGAAGCCTACTTTCAGTGCAGAAATTACACAAATGTTGGTGAAAGTTGGTTTAGATCCTGAAAAAATACCAAGAACAATGACACCATTTGACTTTGCATTAACACCTTCGCAGAGGCAAGCTATCCAGCAAGGCAGTATTATCACTGCTAGGACAGAAGGGTTAGGCTATCGGGGTGATGAGGAAAAATTTCCAGTAAACATGACTGTCACTCAAGATGTGTTGGAAGATGTTGACCAAGATGAAGCTCAACCTGCACCAACAGAATTTGAAGCAGGAGGCCAAGCCACTGTGGATGACCTTCGTGAGGTAAATCTGGGTGATGAAGGGGAAAACAAACCAACCTTCATTAGTGAAAATTTAAAGGAAGAAGAAGCTCGACAATATATTTCCTTTTTAAGGGAGTATCGTGACATATTTGCATGGAACTACAGTGAGATGCCTGGTCTTAATCCAGAGATTGCAGTCCATAAGCTTGCAATTCACCCTGAGAAACGGCCAGTTAAACAGCCTCAGAGGCGAACTCGACCAGAGCTTACAGCCCAAATTGAAGCTGAAGTCGACAAGCTTATCAATGCAGGATTCATCAGGGAAGTCAAATATCCAACCTGGCTAGCAAACATAGTGCCAGTCAAGAAAAAGAATGGTCAAATCAGGGTTTGCATTGATTTCCGTGATCTCAATGAGGCTTGTCCTAAAGATGACTTTCCTTTGCCCATCACTGAACTTCTTGTAGATGCAACTACTGGGTATGAAACCTTGTCTTTTATGGATGGATACTCAGGATACAATCAAATCCAAATGGCACCTGAAGATGAAGAAATGACTGCATTCAGGACTCCGAGAGGAGTCTTTTGCTATAAGGTAATGCCTTTTGGCCTGAAAAATGCTGGGGCCACGTATCAAAGGGCGATGACTGTAATTTTTGGTGATATGCTCCATGACACCATCGAATGCTATGTTGATGATCTTGTCGTCAAGACAAAGGAAAAGAAAAACCATGTAGAAGATTTGAGAAGAATCTTCGAACGTTTGAGATGAACCCACTAAAATGTGCATTTGGAGTTTCCTCAGGAAAGTTTCTAGGGTTTGTGGTTCGAAACAAAGGGATTGAAATTGACCCTACTAAGATTAAAGCCATTGCTGAAATGCCTCCTCCACGAAATTTGAGGGAATTGAAGGGGCTACAAGGGAGATTGGTCTATATCAGAAGATTTATTTCTAACTTGGCTGGTCGATGTTTGCCATTCTCAAGATTGATGAAAAAGGGTGTTCCATTTGAATGGGATCAGCAGTGCCAAAATGCTTTTAATAGTATTAAGGAGTATCTTTTGAAGCCTCTAGTACTCATGAGCCCAATAAAAGGGAAACCACTTTTGTTGTACATAACAGCCTTGGATGGTTCGTTAGGGCATTGTTGGCACAACATAATGAGAATGGGAAAGAAAATGCCTTGTATTACTTGAGTCGTACTTTGGTTGGGGCAGAAGTCAATTACTTTTCTATCGAAAAGACATGTCTTGCCTTGGTGTTCGCTTTGCAAAAACTAAAGCACTATGTCTTGGAACACGAAGTCAAGTTAATATCAAGAGCAGACCCCTTGAAATATATACTTTCACGGCCCATACTTTCAGGGAAGATTGCAAAGTGGGCTGTAATTCTCCAACAATTCGCAATTGAATATGTTCCCCAAAGAGCTGTAAAGGGGCAAGCTCTAGCAGATTTTTTGGCAGCACATCCTATACCTGATGACTCACCTCTAGTAACTGATTTACCAGATGAAGAAGTCATGCAAGTAGAAATTCAGAAAGGATGGGAGATGTATTTTGATGGAGCTTCAAGGAGTCCAGATGGCAAGAAGCAAGAAAATCCTAAAAACAATAAAGCTGGAATTGGGATTGTGTTTGTGACTCCCGACAATGCCATAATCACCCATTCTTTTGCCTTAAGTGAAGGATGCTCCAATAATGAGGCAGAATATGAAGCTGTAATTGCTGGATTAGAATTGGCATTACAAATTCCTATTGAAGAACTCTCAATTTATGGAGATTCAGAACTGGTGGTAAAGCAACTCCGTGGAGAATACATTGTTAAGAAAACAAGTCTCATCCCGTATCATGAAAGGGCTGATCAATTGCTTTCGCAATTCAGGAAAACACATATTTTCCATGTGAAGAGAAGAACAAATGCTTGAGCTGATTCACTTGCAAGTTTGGCTGCATCACTCCCTTACCAGATAGCAAAACAAATACTATCACGATAGGTGAAAGAAGGGTGTTACAACCTTTAAAAGAAGTTTCTGACTTGGTTCCAATCCTGGTCGTCACCACGAAAGGAGAAAACGAGGAGGATTGGCGGGAACCATTCATAGCTTACCCCCAACATGGTAGGCTACCTGAAGATAAAGTAAAAAGAATTGAAGTGAGACGTAGGGCTACCAAATTTGTCTCGTGGAAGGATGGGTTATACAAAAGGTCTTTGGATAGAATGTACATGCGGTGCATAGCCAAGGAGCGTATTCAAGAAGTAATGGCAGAAATACATGCAGGTGTATGTGGGGCACACCAAAGTGGTCCTAAATTACATATGCAGCTAAAACGGTTGGGATACTATTGGCCGACTATGATTGCAGATTGCATAGATTATGCTCGAAGGTGCCAAGTCTGCCAATTCCATGGGAACTTTCTCCACCAACCCCCAGAGCCTTTACATTTAACAACTTGTTCTTGGCCATTTGCAGCATGGGGTATGGATATTATTGGTCCTTTTGTACCTCCATCTTCAGCAGGATATCGATACATCCTAGCTGCTACTGACTATTTCTCAAAATGGGCAGAGGCTGTGGCTTTAAAGGATATAAAAAGCATAGTTGTCTCCGAGTTCATTCGAACCCATATCATTTACAGGTTCGGAATTCCAGAAAGTGTCATCATGGATAATGGACAGCCGTTCAGGAGTGATGCTTTGAACAAGTTATTTTCCAAGTACAAAATCAAAAACAACCATTCATCAAGATATCATGCACCTGCCAATGGTTTGGCAGAAGCTTTCAACAAGACATTGTGCAAAATTCTCAAGAAGATGGTGGATAAGAACAAAAAAGCTTGGCACGAAAAGTTACAAGAAGCTTTGTGGGCTTATCGGACTTCGTACAGAACTCCTACTCAAGCAACCCCTTATTCGTTGGTTTTTGGAGGAGAAGCAGTGTTACCACTTGAGGTTCAAATACCATCATTGCGAGTGGCAATACAAGAGTCCTTGACAGAAGATGAAAGTGCAAGAGTGAGGTTGGCTAAGCTGGAGACCCTGGATGAAAGAAGGTTGTATGCTCAACTGAACTTGGAGATCTACCAACAAAGGATGGCAAATGCATTCAATAAAAGAGTGAGGCTTCGTTCCTTTAAAAAGGAAGACTTGGTACTAATGGTTAGAACACCCATAGTAGTCTCACGAAGAACCAAAGGAAAGCTTGAGCCCAAATGGGAAGGACCTTATGTGATTGAGAAGGTTTATTCTAATGGGGCCTATTTGTTGATAACGATAGATGGTGACAGAATCATTCCCCTAACCAATGCAAGGTTCTTGAAGGGATATTACCCTTGAGAAAGCCTGCTAGGTTGAAAACCCGAAAGGGCGACCTAGGCAAAAGTTAGGGCAAAAAAAAAAAAAAAAAAGCCTGCTAGGTTGAAAACCCGAAAGGGCGGCCTAGGCAAAAGTTAGGGCAAAGAAAATTAAAATAAAATTAAAATAAATAAAAAAAAAAAACCACCAACGATATTGTATGTGGTTAAACTGCTAAAATATCCCACCAAAATCTAAGGTGGTAAAACATTGGATACTCCTGGCCCGCAAGAGTATAAACTGTGTACGGCTAAACAAAAGTCGAACCACCAACGGTATTGTATGTGGTTAAACTGCTAAACTATCCCACCGAAATCTAAGGTGGTAAAACATTGGATACTCCTGGCCCGCAAGAGTATAAACTGTGTACGGCCAAACAAAAGTCAAAAACACCAACGGTATTGTATGTGGTTAAACTGCTAAAATATCTCACCGAAATCTAAAGTGATAAAACATTGGATATTCCTGGCCTGCAAGAGTATAAAGCGTATGTGACCAAACAAAAGTCAAAAAGTATAAGCGCAAACAACTAAAATAAGACAAATCAATGTATTGTATTGAGAAATTTCATATAACAAATAAATCTATCATCGGTGAAATTCCATAAATACATTATGTTCAGATGAAAAAAAAAAAGAAAAAGAAGTAAAAGTGCATTCATTCATTAAGAGAAGCCTTAGCCCTTTCAAAGGCACGTTCCACAACACTTTGTTGTCCATTCTTCTTCTTGTGTTGGCTCAAAACATTGGAAGCGGTTTACGTCTTCTTGATTTAGAAACATTCTCGAAAGCTTGTGCAAAATCACATAAATGATGCATGTTCCGCTTGGATGGATGACAATTCCTCTTCAAGTTGTTTGAGTAACTCTTTGGTTTGAATAATCCTTTGATTAAGACCCGCAATGCGCTCATCCGACTTGATAATTGAAGCGGAACCTGTTCATGTTTGCGAAACTTTGTCAAAATGAAGCTTCTTCTCATAGTATTGGGCCTCAAATTCTGCGAGACAAGTTTGAAGAATCGCAAGTTGGGTTTTCAAAGCAAAACACCCAAGGAATATCTTCACCTTCTCGTAGAAAGAGGAAGTCTACACCCAAACTCTTCAAAATCATGAAAGCGTTGTTTTGCTCAAATGATCATGCCATTAACATCCGTCATTGATTGGAGAGAAATAGTAAGCCCTTTTTGAATATGGGTGGCTGCTTCATTAGAAGAAGTTCCCAAAAGAACGCTAGATGGAGCAGAGGGTGTTTCAAGTTTGTCAAATAATTTGTTAACCCCATTTGCTTCAAGTAAGTCTGCAAGAATTTGGGCCTCTTCCAAGGTATCAAAAGTAATTTCGTCTGTCCCTTCCAATGTGTCAGAAGTATTTTCTGTGAAAATAGAAGAAAATACTCAATGAAAGCATAGAAAAATATATATATATATATATATGAATAAAGTATACCTTGGTGTACAGCGTGAAGAGACTTAGGTGGAGGAGGAGACAAGTTGTGATTCCCACAAGTGGACCATGGATTTTGCAATGTGGCATGATCTAAAGAGAAAAGAGTTCATTGAGTATGTATACATGATAAAATAAAATGAGGTACAAGGAATGAATAAGAATACCCTTAAAGGTAGCCAATGGCATATGCGAGGCAGCTGGGGAAGTCCGAGGCGTCCGAGGCGCAGTGGCCTAGAAAAGGAAAGATCCATGATGGTCTAGGAAAATTCATAATGGCCTAAAAAAAAAAAAAAGGGGTCAGGTCCATAAGAAGGACCCATGCAACAAAGTAAATGGCCCATGAACTATAAAGGGCAATTAACCCTTTATTTTTAAATAAATAAAAAAAAAAGATCAAGTCCACAAAAAGGACCCATGTAAATTAAAAGGCCCCATGTAAAAAAAAGAGCCGGCAATCCCCCCCCTCCAAAAAAAAAAAAAAAAAAGAGGCCAGGGATCAAAGCAAAGAAATAATCCCATCCTAAGGATCATCCAGAAAAAGTGCCAAATTGTCGTGACTCGCACAGTTCAGAAAATTTACTTGTGCAAGTCACGAGGGGCATTTGTTGGCACATAAATTTCAACTAAATTTATGACACGTATAGAGCCTATGACAGGAAGGTTGTAGATAATCACTTCTTAAAAAAAGATCAACATGATTTGTTGAAGTACATAAACAAAACAACATCGTTTCTCAACGACGTTATTCAAGATGCGCAAATGACACGTGGAGCCTACAGCAAGGACACCACACAGGATGAAACCCCAATGATCAATTCGGTTAATCAAATATACGATTAACCAGATAGCGCTATGATTCAAAATTCAAATGGCTAATCAAATATACGATTAACCAGATAGCGCTATTTCAAAATTCAAATGGCGCTATCATTCAATTTGAAATTCAAATTGAAGATGAAGCATTCCTATCACCTGATGGCCCTCCATAAATATGAGGACCATCACACAATACGGGGGGAGAAAAATCAAAGTGAAAAGATCAGAGAGAGAGAGAAATTGAGAGTTAAAGAAATCGTTACAAGAAAGAAGAAGAGAAGCTAGAGAACTGAAGAGCCTATGCTAATGGCGATGAATAGGTAAAGGGTTCCAAACCCAGAATTGTATTTTGTATTTGAGGGTTCAAAACCCATAACAATTTCAATAAAATATTAATTTTTCTTAAATTGTCTTTTGTTGTTTATTTTGTTCTTCATTAATCGGAGGTTTCATTTGTATAAAATGTGTAATCAACGATCAGAAATACAGATCGGAAATAAGAACCTTCTTTTCAAATAATCAACACTGTTTAGTCCAAAAACTAAACAGTGGACATTTGTAACATAAATTTTGAAATGTGTTGAAACACCTCATGCTTTAAAATTTGTGTCTACAGTTACAAACCAAGCAGAAGCAACAACTATGAAGTAAGCAAAAAAATCTAATGTCCATACACCAAACAACCTGCATACTAACTTTTATCCTCAACTTCTATCATATCAAGCTGATAACAACCTCAAACATACAAATCAAAAAAAGTATCCAAATCATAAGATTCACTAATCTCTAAAATACGACACATCCAAAAAGTATAACTACATATTGTAAATCAATTAGTCCAATATTTGTCCAAAAGAATGAATTGACTAGGCCATGCAACTGTACTTCCTATTGCATCTTGAAGATCATACATCTCATGAGTAGAACGAAACAACGGCACGTTGACTGTTACGTGGTTCACCCATACTTTCCAACACAAAGGTCCAAGAATTGCATGATGCACCTTTGCCTTGGGATCCCTTGATGCAATTTGGCCTTCTGCAACCACCAAGTTTGACCCCTCCCAATGCAACAACTTGCATTTGACATTTGCTAAGCTCGACACACCATTACTTTGATCCTACAAAAAATTAAGAGTATATAAGCATACTGCATAACATTCATCCCATTTACGAAGTATTAGTTCAACAAAGGAAATGAAAGTGACAAAAAGCTTCAACGAGAACTCACTTACATGTCATCAATGTCAGAAAAGAAAATTTCAACCTGATAAATATATATTTTGAGGTGGTCACACTTATTTGTCTTTTACAAACAAAACCTTCTTGGCATTCCCTCATATATTTAGAAAATATATTCCATTGCTTGAATCTCTTCAATATCCACATCATTAGTGATTTATGTATTTTTTTTATAACTTGATATCTAATTCACATGACCGACTAATTAGGAGATCAATCTCACTATACATTAATGGGGGCTTGATTAAAGTCAGGGCAAAATCTAATATGAACTGACTTCAAAAAATTGTTGCAACTTTAGAAGTTTTAGACCTTAAAATGACCACACCCCAGGTCCAGGTCCTTAACTATCAGGCCAAACCCTTCAGGTTTTATATATGATGAGTACTACTAGTGTTGCTTCTTCTTGGAGTAGTGATTCTCACTGCTATTTCTCTTGCTCTTCATGATCCTGAAAACCCATCTGCTCTCATTGAGAATAACATAATAATCTTTGGTGTTCATGATCCTGAAAACCCATTTTCTCTCATTGAGAATAACATAATACGTGAACGGAATGGAGACGACATTAATCCTTCATAACATTTTAACATATGACATGGCATTGCAAAATTGGACACTATTTTATAAATAATTGAAGATTAAAGCTCCTTAATGTAAAGCTAACAAGAAGGCAGACACATGAGAAGTATGCACACAACAAACCCATGATAAGATATTTATACAATAATATGACAACATTTCAGCCAATTATCAAATTTGGTTTTAGGATTTTCAATTTACATTTTCAAATAGATCCAATATTGGAAAATATAGCATCAAACTTTGGGATCTCATTATAATTCCACTACCCAATTCTATGTTATGGTTTCTTCACATGACCTAAAATAAAAATTTCCAGACAAAAAAACCACTAGACAAGACGACCACAAACTGAAAATGTTCGATATATTTCCATGAAAATGTAAGAAGCTAATAGGTGTTCAAACAGGAATTGAGAGCTTTCTAGCAGCAAGAGCAACATCACGATATCGAGAAAGGCTATCTTCAATGCTACAGTTTATGTTTGACTTTGAAAAAGACTCAGAAGCTACACCTAATGCCAAATTCTTCATAACCAATGTCCATGTGGACTTCTAGATCCTTGTGCCAACAAAAGACTTGACAATATAATTAATGGAAAATTCCCAACATAATCATCAATTGGGTTGAATTCCCAAATCAATCCCAGCAAGCTCAATAGATCATTGAGAGAAAAGGGTAACAACTCCATACAGGTATAGAAATTCAACCAAAAGTTCAATGCTGAGTCATGTAACTTCATGGAAATGCATTTGAGGAATCATAAATTTAAGATAATTTAGACAAAGACACTACATCCTCTCTAAAGAAGACAATAAAAAGAATGAATACCATGTTCAACACCAAGGAAGTTTATCTTGATTTCACGTAGCAATCTTGTCAAAATCAAGTTCAAATTTTCCTCCTAGAGGTCCATCCAATAGATGTGCAAATTAAGATGTCAAAGGAACCATTCACTGCCCTATCTGTGATAACAAAGCTCAAAGCCACCCCCCATAACTCCAATGGAAGCCATGGCCAATGGAGAAGTCAAAAATGAACAGACAAAGATCCTTCCCTAATGACTGCTTATCCTCAAAGGTTGGTCCTAATAATTCTTTTCAACCAAATGTCAAAAATCAAAGCAAGCATGCAGCACAGAAAATGATGTTCACTTTCTTTTGCCAAACCCACCAAAATGTGGATTTTGTCTCAATGCAAAGGATGTCAATATTTTCTCAAGGGATGGTAAAATATTGCTAGGTGCAAAGTGAACAAAATTGATCTTGCAGTGACTAGGAATAAAGAACAATTGACATGATGTGATTAACCAAAGGAAATAACTAATTAAAGGAATTAAATTGTTTAAATAAAGAGAATTTATTAGACATTGCTAAAATGTTATGAAAAATATGTGTATAAAAGCTGTTAATTGAGTTAGTACTGGACCCCTTCAAATGTTAGTTTTGTAGTCTTTTTATAGTACAATTCGGCCTCCTCTTTTTGTTCTAACCACCATAACATGGCAACTCCAGGTTCTGCCATCCGTCCCGTGATTCCAACATTTAGGCCCAAGTTTAGCAACCACTTTGACCACCAAAAACTATATATGCAAAATATATCATCAAGACTTATGGCCAATATAAAATTTAAAAAACCACAAATTTCAAATCAAACATCAATACATACAACTTTAAAAAACCACATGGCCTCTGAATCTCTTATGCAAATGTAGTATGTTGTATTACACTTTCATTTTAATCTTACCTTTCATAGGTAAAGTTTCAAATAATTATTGTCCCCATTGACAATGTCTAGGCTAAAATTGGGAGATAAAAAAGTAGTTTATATTTTTAGAAACTCAAGTGCCGATTATGACCACTTGGACTAACACTCTATTGTATAATTAATTGGCTACTCTTGTAATTATTAGACGTTAAACTATTAACTATGACAGGATCCAAATCAGAAGTAGTGTGCAAACCTCGATTTAAAAATATGAGGGGATGTAAATATGTATATATATTTAAAAACTACAAACATGGTGGACACAAAATCATTAAATAAAATAATCAGATGCAAGTGTAATACAATTAGAACATTCCACAGAAGTTGGAAAATTTGATAAGAGATAAATTTACTTATCCAGTGTGCACCTAGCCTAGTGAATTATGTATGTATTTTTTTTTTTTAAACATCAACAACGGAATTTATTAAGTAAAGCAATAGAAAAGGTAGAGGACAAGGAGTCCTCATAATTTATATTTTATATCTTGGCAAGTCAAGCACTAAAAAATTATTTTTAGAGAGATTCTTCTCTCTTGAAAGTTCAACCCCCAACCGCCAAACTGAAGACAAGAAGGCTTCTTTTGATCACATACAACATATATGCCATGAAAAGACTGTGGTATGGTAATGCAGATAAAACAGGTAAGCTATATATAAAACTCTTGCCTATGAAAAAACCACCTACTTCAAGAAATCTAATGAAAAGATTATCGAGCTTATTGGAAGAGTATAGAAATTTAGTGTGTTTTTCATTGGTTGATAGTTAGGCAGCTACTATGCCCTCAAGAACTACAAACATGGTGGACACAAAGCCCTTGCAGTAACAGTTTGCATACCAAGTGGTTTTTCTTTCCTAAGCATTCATCAAATCACAATGCTGACTTCCATCCAACCCAGAATATATTATTTGCATTTAAATAGCAATTACATTAGTATAGGGGGAGAGAAATTCAGTAGCAACAACAATCAACCAAACAGAGCCGTTGTCTTACTATGATTAAGACTAAAAGACAAATCAGGAATTCAATATTACTTTCAAAATGAAGTAATTTTGAATCAAACACTCACAAATATAAATTTTGTGACAAATGCAAAACGAATCAAACACTCACAAATATAAATTTTGCATTTGTCTCTCTCTCCACAATTACGGCTATTTCCTATCCACAATTACCGAATCTAACACTCACAAATACGAATTAAAAACGAATCATATTATGATAATACATCATCAACACAAACACTACACCGATAAATCGATTAATCACACTGGATGCTGAAATCAAAAACCAAATCTATGAGACTGAAATCCATTAATCGATCGAACCTGGATGCTGAAATCATAGTGGAGAGGGATGCTATGTTATCCCTTAATTGTTGAAATCAACGAGATCAGAAGAACACTACGATCAATTTGTGCTCACAGCCATCAAGGATTCGATCGCGAGAGAGAGAGGGATTGAAATCAACAACCACCAAGAACAATGAAATTAGGGATTCGATAGCGAGAGAGAGGGATTGAAATCAAAAAACCACCGAGAACAATGAAATTAGGGCTTGAGAGAGAGAGAGAGATGGGTGTGGAGAAGGAAAGGAAATGAACAATGAAGTTGAAAGAATGAAAATAAAATAAAATAATGCATGAGTTGAGTTTATTGGGGGACGAATCAAAAGAAATATTTTATATATACTTAAAAGAAATATTTTATTTTTATTTTAATAATGTTTTACTTTTTAATTTTTTTTTAAAAAAAATCACTAAATTCAAAAGAATATAAAATTTAATACATTTCATATATATTATATTTTATTATTTTTTTTACAAATATTTTATTTTTTAGTTGTATTTAGATTAGGCACATCTAAAAAATAAAAAATAAATAAATTATTGAAAGAAGAAAAAATATCAAATTAAGGTAATTTAAAAAAAATAATAATTACAAATTAGTGAGAAGCCATATAAATATTAATCATTAAAATTATAAACATTTTGATAAATGTGTAATTTTTTTTTTTCCAAAATCCCACTGGGTGCAATTATCCCTTAAAAGAGACATTAAATTATAAAATAATATATAAATTATTTTTTATGTTGTTCTCAATTAAGAAAATTTAAGGTGAGAAGTTTGGTTGGAAATTGTTAGCTTTTTGAAATAATAATTAAAAAAAAAAATTGGATTGAAATTTTTTTAATAAAAGTTTTCACGACATGCTAATGCATGCCGTGTAAAGTTATAATATTTTACGACATAAAATGTATGTCATCTTAAGTACAAATATTTTGTAACATATTTTTGTATGCTGTGAAAATATACATTTTTTACGGCATGCTTTTGCATGCCATAACAAAAATTCTGATTGATTTTTTTTTTTTTTTTGTAGAAGTTTTCACGACATATTAATGTATGCCGTATAAAGTTATAATATTTTATAACATGAAATGTATGTCGTCTTAAATGAAAATATTTTACGACATATTTTTGTAAGTCGTAAAAACATATATTTTTTACGGCATACTTTTCCACGCTATAAATATATGAATCAACGACTTACATGATATGTATGCTGTTATTGACAAAATATTAACGGCTTGCAAAAAAAAAAAAATGCCGTAGAATGTACTAACTACGACATGCATTTAATGCATGTCGTAAACATGATGCCATAAATAGTTAGTTTTGTTGTAGTGTACACTCGAGCGGGAATTCCTCCGCTCGAGCGGGAATTACGGGACAGCAGCTTAAAACGAGATTTTTTGGATTATTTCTCACATTTTCCTTTTCCCCTCTTCATCCCCCTCCCCTAGGTCCGAAAACCCTAGGTTCTTAATCTCCAAAACCTTCCATTTCTCTTAGTTTTGATCAAGATCATCCATCAAAAAGTGAAGAAGCATGAAGATTATTATGTTCTACCGATTGGAATTTCGAGATTTTGGAGGATTCTTCTCAATCCTTGCTCCTTTGTTTGATTCTTGAGGTAGGGGTCTTATTCCCTTTCAATATTTGCATTCATGGATGGATTTGTGGTATTTTGTGTATATAAAAACATAATCTATAATTTGAGCATAATATGTCCAACTTGAGATTTGGGGGTTTCGGGTTTATCATGTTGGTGATATAATTGATGGGTTAAAATGATAGATTATGAATCCTAGGTGTATAATCGATGGGAAAATTGGAATAGAAAATGATGGGTTAATAAGTTTGAATTTTCTTGACATTTCAATATTTTTCTTGAAACCCTATGTTAATTAAGGATGATAACCAAAGATTTGGCCCAAATTGGAAGTAGAATAATAAAATGGAGGTATTGAATTGTATGTGTTCAAGTTTAATTTGAATTTGGAAATGTTTGAAAATTATGTTAAAATCTGCGAATGAGCTTGTTATGAGCATTGTAAATCATATGTTAATGAGAAAGGAAATTGGGGGAAAGATTTGTTGATGATGTGGATAATGTAAACTTGGCTATGGAATGTTGAAATGCGCCTTAGCAACTTAATTTGAAATATGTTGAATTATATTCGGTGGCATTGAGTTGAATAACGTTAAATAGTGTGGATTATATTGGATGGTGATGATTATGATGGATTATATTTGAATTATGTGGATTGTGTAGGGCTAGCTATAGGGGCGGACCAAGCATCTAAACACTGTGAGTAATAGTACCTCAAACATATGTTATTTACCGTTAATCATTATTGTTATTGACATTCTATCCTCCGTGAGCTAATATGTTAACATGTGTGTTGATTGAGAATTGATGTGAACATTAAAAGAGTGATCACATACCGGTATGATTCTGAACCTACTCTGTATTTTGGGTTATGGCTAATGATTATTGTCAATGTACCATCCTAAGAATAACCTATACTTCTGTATAAGAATTGCATACAACTATTAACACTGTGAAGTTGGTTTATGAATTGGTCTGATTTACCTTCGGATTATGGGTAATGTTAAGGTTCTGTTAATTATGAAACAAGTATGTCTATGTACAAAGAACCATGAGGAAACATTGTACCATTTGTTATGTTTGCTATTGATAACTAATGTTACCATTCTGTTATCGGCAACGTTCTGTTAAGCTTATGTATCTATGTTTATTTATGTGAATAATGGGAAGAATGTGCTTATCTGTATTAATCATTACGATGTTTTCTCGGTATGGAACAAATACATCTGTTATTCACTGTTACTCGCTTTATGTCTGTTACCGCTTTATGCGTCTATTACCACGCTTATGCTTTATTACCCTACGCTCTTGCATTCATTACCCACGCTTATGCGTTACATTATTCTGTTATTTACATTATTTACATTATTTACATTATTTACATTAGTTACATTATTTCGTTATTTCATCGGTTCTATTATTTCTGTTATTTTTGCTATTTCTGTTATTTCTATAATTCCATTATTTTTGGGCCGATGGCCATTCTGATATTTCTGGACCCATGGTCGTTCTGCATTTGTAGGCTTAAGGCAGTTCTGTATATACTGGGCTTAAAGCCATTCTGTTACGGAAGTTGGACCCATGGCTTTTGGGAATAATTACAGAATGTAGTTAATCACATGCATCTGCAGATATATGTTTGACTATTCAGGTTAAATATTACATTATTTATGTACTGTTATTCACTGAGTTCGCTCATCCTGTATTTTGTCTGTCTATTCTTGTTGGTAACCAACCAGGAGTTCAGTCCTAACCTTTAAGGCTTGTGTTTCTCTTGTCAACTTTGATGCGTCCAGGCACCACCTGAAGCCATGTATTATGTACAGTGTTGTTGAGTGTTGATTTACGCTTTGGACGTCTATTTATGGTTGATTGTATATAATTCCTTCTTCATTAATATTTTTGTTATACGCCTATTTATGGGGTTGAGTCGAGGCATATGTAAATAAACCATCTGTATAATATTTACTTGGTGTGATGTTGAGATCCTGGCATGTTAGGAATAGCTCAATGGATGTTATTCTATGTATTATTATTTTTTATTTATTGAATGCTTCCGTTCAGGACCCGTATGATATGTATAGCAGGATTAGTGTCTGTTTTCGAATGGGTCATGCCCAAACTTTTAGGGGCGGGTTTGGGGTGTGACAGGTGGTATCAGAGCACGAGTTGCCATCTCACACACGAATCCATTGAGCTTTAGGATGTCTAGCAAGACTTAGGCATCATGCATAACATTCTGAGAGTATATGAAAAGATTGATGGCAACGTTAAATGTATATGTTGTATCTGCTATTTCTGATGATTATAATCTATGTCTGTTTATCTTATATAGATTGGTGAATAAAGCAAGACATGCAGATGGGATCAAGTTAACAATATTGCATTGCGGAGATGTGGTAAGAATTTGAACTGATCGGTAAGTCAGTTTATATATAAATGGTTAGATACAATGTGTGTTATCGATTGATCATTATTTGTGGGAAATTATGGCGATATAATTGTGTTGTTTTACGCCTATTTGAGTAAATTGATTAAATTTGAAGTATCGGATATATCTAAGATTAAAGGAAATGTTATATGTGTGTTACCTTATGGCCTGTTATGTCTCCCTTGCTGTAACAATGATTAGATCAGTGATTCTGAAAAGCTACTGTATTGGAATATTTTGATAAGATGTGTTTTATGTAATAATTAAGGTTGTGTTAAGTATGACCGGCCATAAGAAGGAATTTTGTATATAGTGATTCTTTTAAAATTGTGAATTTGCTTCTGGCTGACGATTTCAATAGGCCGAAAGGCTGTTCTGGGCCGAAAGGCCGTTCTGAAAGTAAACCAATATCAGACTCACTATTGGATCTCGTGTTTCTGTGAACGCACTGTTGTGCATTGTGAGCTATGTTTGGGAAATTGGTTATTGACCTTGAGACAGTATGCAAGTAATATGATTTTGTGAACTAAGGAAATTACTGATGACTTCTGCTAGGGAATTATTGATGGTGTCTAATGAGTATTGTTTATGTGTACTTGGGATGTGATTGCGAGAATCTGTATTCTGTACTCTGTACTCTCACTTCTGTAATCTGCAATCTGCAATCTGAAATCTGTAAATTGTAATCTGTTCTGTTTATGTGTAACCTGTAATCTATAATTGAGACGTCTTATAAGAAACAGTCAAATGACATGCGGAATCCCGCTTATGATATGTGTCTGTCTATGTAGCACTCGTAAAACAATAGAGAATCATTAACGGATTTGATATCACACCTAAATGATTGATATTTTGATAAGTTACTGCAAGAATTAGAATCTTGCTTCTGTGAAGTGATAATTTATGATTGAGGAATCATTTCTGTGATATAATTCTATGTAGATATTACAAATTGTCAAACTAATCCCTATTTCGTATTTAAAGGCCCTAATGTAAACTGTTCTGCATGACACTGTGAAATATCTGTATGAAAATTAATTCAAGGCTTGTTCCTTTAATGTGATCTGTAAACGAGTGATTATCGGCACGAAACCTATGCGATCCGTGTTATTGATAGATGTCATACCATCAATTAACTTGGGTACTTCCGACATAGATGAATAAAGTATGACCTTGTGTAAGTTGACCATGGGCCTAAATGAGTAATGATTTTGGAAATAGCTATGCTATACGATATTTAACGAAATCCATATCGTGGGTTACGAAATGCTTTACATGATAAGTATTTTCTGAAATGATAAAAATGCTATGAACTTCTGATATATTTATGATATGATAAGCTTTCCGACTAATTGCTCCAAATTGACTAGATACGCTACGAAACTCTGAATGTTCAAGATATGACAAGTTTTCTGAAAGAAATATTTTGCTATGTATGAACAAGTCCTTCAATTGATAATTGATGAAGGCTCTATGTTAAGCTTCAAGCTATTCTGTCTTATCTATTGTAAGTTGGCTTGGAGATTGTTCTGTTAAAGTTTACATCAGTTTAATACTATTGGGAATTAATTCCTTGTCTGATATCTTTGAAAGGTATGATAAGTTTCTGAGTACTGCCTCTGAACAACGTGTTATGTGTAATTACGAAATACATATTCAAATGTTATGATAAATGTATTATGTGCTTGATGTCATGATATTGACTTTAAGATCTTCCAAGTAAACATGGAGTTTAAATGGTCGTACCATATTGTAATTTGGGAATTGTGTGAGGGCTGATCTGTATTTAATTTTACTAATAATTTACTTTGAACATGTAATTCCTTGATATGGGAGTTGAGTTATTATTTGGAGTCTGTTAGAAATCTGACTTGTCCTGATAAGTCTAATTCTGATAGTGAGCAAGGAGCCCCAAAGTCATTGATTTAAAACTTGTTTGTGAACCTAGAGAGGTTGAACCAGGTATGACAACTTATGAGTCACATGTGGTCGAATACTTGAATAGACCCATTTCTGAATGTCTTTAAGTTGTTATAGTATTTGGAAGGCATGACCTTTGGGTCAATAAATTGAAATATACGAGGATTGTGAATAATGAGATGAAGCTTTGGTGTTATTGGGAATGTTAATGGAAATTTTTAGAACTATTGAGGAAAAGTAATTGAAATTGAGGTTTGGGCATTCATTAGACGTGGTCCGCTTAGTTGTTAATTGAGAAGTTGTTATGGACCTTGGAATTATAAAGGGCTCCTTGCCGTTGAAATCCTGATACGTGTATGTTGATCGAAGGTATTTGTGACTCTTTCCTATCTCAAATGTGGATCTAGTTTTGGAACATTACAAATGTGTTTCCGTTTATGTATAAACTGTCTTTTAAATGGTTTTCTTCAATTTCGAGGACGAAATTTTTTTTAAGGAGGGAAGGGTGTGACGACCTAGAACTTTTCCCTCCGCTCGAGCGGAAGAGTTAAAGCTCGAGCGGACTTTTGGGATTCCCAGCAATTTCGCAGACGGCCTGAGATTCTACAAGTTGTGAATCTCCGCTCAAGCGGAAAAGTTGACGCCCGAGCAGACTGCTTTATTGGTCTATGAGCGCTCGAGCGGGTGAGGTGACGCTCAAGCGTGGAAAGTAAGATTGTGCTTGGCATTTTATTAGTGTACTTAGAACCTTCTTATGTTATTTTGGAGTATGGGTTGAGGTGGTACAATGAAGGTAAAGTAGGATGGAACCAAAAGCTTTAATTTGAATGATTCATCTACGATCAGCAGCCACTCTTTTGCCCTTTTCTTTTTCCACACTTTGAATTTGGATGTGAGGTTAGAACCATTGGAAAGCTTATTTCCGGGGCTTCAATTTGGACACAAGAACGACCTAAAACGGAGTCCGGATGGGAGAGTTATACCTGTTCAAAGTTTCGAAATCTGTGCTGAAAACAGGTACGCTCGAGCGGGAATTCCTCCGCTCGAGCGGGAATTACGGGACAGCAGCTTAAAACGAGATTTTTTGGATCATTTCTCACATTTTCCTTTTCCCCTCTTCATCCCCCTCCCCTAGGTCCGAAAACCCTAGGTTCTTAATCTCCAAAACCTTCCATTTCTCTTAGTTTTGATCAAGATCATCCATCAAAAAGTGAAGAAGCATGAAGATTATTATATTCTACCGATTGGAATTTCGAGATTTTGGAGGATTCTTCTCAATCCTTGCTCCTTTGTTTGATTCTTGAGGTAGGGGTCCTTATTCCCTTTCAATATTTGCATTCATGGATGGATTTGTGGTATTTTGTGTATATAAAAACATAATCTATAATTTGAGCATAATATGTCCAACTTGAGATTTGGGGGGTTTCGGGTTTATCATGTTGGTGATATAATTGATGGGTTAAAATGATAAATGATAAATTATGAATCCTAGGTGTATAATCGATGGGAAAATTGGAATAGAAAATGATGGGTTAATAAGTTTGAATTTTCTTGACATTTCAATATTTTTCTTGAAACCCTAGGTTAATTAAGGATGATAACCAAACATTTGGCCCAAATTGGAAGTAGAATAATAAAATGGAGGTATTGAATTGTATGTGTTCAAGTTTAATTTGAATTTGGAAATGTTTGAAAATTATGTTAAAATCTGCGAATGAGCTTGTTATGAGCATTGTAAATCATATGTTAATGAGAAAGGAAATTGGGGGAAAGATTTGTTGATGATGTGGATAATGTAAACTTGGCTATGGAATGTTGAAATGAGCCTTAGCAACTTAATTTGAAATATGTTGAATTATATTCGGTGGCATTGAGTTGAATAACGTTAAATAGTGTGGATTATATTGGATGGTGATGATTATGATGGATTATATTTGAATTATGTGGATTGTGTAGGGCTAGCTATAGGGGCGGACCAAGCATCTAAACACTGTGAGTAATAGTACCTCAAACATATGTTATTTACCGTTAATCATTATTGTTATTGACATTCTATCCTCCGTGAGCTAATATGTTAACATGTGTGTTGATTGAGAATTGATGTGAACATTAAAAGAGTGATCACATACCGGTATGATTCTGAACCTACTCTGTATTTTGGGTTATGGCTAATGATTATTGTCAATGTACCATCATAAGAATAACCTATACTTCTGTATAAGAATTGCATACAACTATTAACACTGTGAAGTTGGTTTATGAATTGGTCTGATTTACCTTCGGATTATGGGTAATGTTAAGGTTCTGTTAATTACGAAATAAGTATGTCTATGTACAAAGAACCATGAGGAAACATTGTACCATATGTTTTGTTTGCTATTGATAATTAATGTTATCATTCTGTTATCGGCAACGTTCTGTTAAGCTTATGTATCTATGTTTATTTATGTGAATAATGGGAAGAATGTGATTGAGAATTGATGTGAACATTAAAAGAGTGATCACATACCGGTATGATTCTGAACCTACTCTGTATTTTGGGTTATGACTAATGATTATTGTCAATGTACCATCCTAAGAATAACCTATACTTCTGTATAAGAATTGCATACAACTATTAACACTGTGAAGTTGGTTTATGAATTGGTCTGATTTACCTTCGGATTATGGGTAATGTTAAGGTTCTGTTAATTACGAAACAAGTATGTCTATGTACAAAGAACCATGAGGAAACATAGTACCATATGTTTTGTTTGCTATTGATAATTAATGTTACCATTTTGTTATCGGCAACGTTCTGTTAAGCTTATGTATCTATGTTTATTTATGTGAATAATGGGAAGAATATGCTTATCTGTATTAATCTGTTCTGATGTTTTCTAGTATGGAACAAATACATCTGTTATTCCTGTTACTACGCTTTATGCGTCCTGTTACCACGCTTTATGCGTCCTGTTACCACGCTTATGCGTTCTGTTACCCTACGCTCTTGCGTTCTGTTACCCCACGCTTATGCGTTCTGTTATTTCTGTTAGTTCTGTTATTTCTGTTATTTCTGTCAGTTCTGTTATTTCTGTTATTTCTGTCATTCCATTATTTCTGGGCCGATGGCCATTCTGATATTTCTGGACCCATGGTCGTTCAACATTTGTAGGCTTAAGGCAGTTCTGTATATACTGGGCTTAAAGCCATTCTATTACGGAAGTTGGACCCATGGCTTTTGGGAATAATTACAGAATGTAGTTAATCACATGCATCTGCTGATATATGTTTGATTATTCAGGTTAAATATTACATTATTTATGTACTGTTATTCACTGAGTTCGCTCATCCTGTATTTTGTCTGTCTATTCTTGTAGGTAACCAACCGGGAGTTCAGTCCTAACCTTTAAGGCTTGTGTTTCTCTTGTCAACTTTGATGCGTCCAGGTACCACCTGAAGCCGTGTATTATGTACAGTGTTGTTGAGTGTTGATTTACGCTTTGGACGTCTATTTATGGTTGATTGTATATAATTCCTTCTTCATTAATATTTTTGTTATACGCCTATTTATGGGGTTGAGTCGAGGCATATGTAAATAAACCATATGTATAATATTTACTTAGTGTGATGTTGAGATCCTGACATGTTAGGAATAACTCAATGGATGTTATTCTATGTATTATTTTTTTTTTTTTTATCGAATGCTTCCGTTCAGGCCCCGTATGATATGTATAACAGGATTAGTGTCTGTTTTCGAATGGGTCATGCCCAAACTTTTAGGGGCGGGTTTGGGGTGTGACAATTTCTGTGGTTTGGAACCACTTATCATGTTATTTCAGTCCTTGTGGCATGCCTATATGTTTGCATTTGATACCCCTTTAATGCATTAAGAGGTTGTTGTCTTATGCTCCTTGTTTGGGCCCTTGTGCATGCTTCCATACTTAAGCCATTTAGATGCCATCTAGGTGGGTTTTGAGGCTCATTTTAGCATGTCACATCTCTGTTTTTAGTCACTTAATTCATGCCATGTGTGGTTGCACTAAGTGTAGTTCAATGCTTCTTTGGTGAGCCTTAGGCTTTAGATCATTTGTTATATGCTATGCTTGTCTTGTTTGCTTGGTTTGGCACCATCATTAACATGATTTTCAGAGCTCACATTGCATGCCATATGCCCATGTTGTTCCATTTTTAAGTGTGCTTAAAAGTTGTCTCTATGTGCCTAAGTGTTGGACCTTGCATGCATGCCTATTTATATGTGTTTTGGTTTTCATTCTTGAGCATGTTGGCCACTGTTTTGGACCTAGTAGAGACCTGTCCAAGTTAGTGTAAAACCATCTTCACATGTTGTTGCTCGCATGTCTTGTATATGGTTGCATGCTTGCTCCATTTCATCATGTTGTTACATGTTTGTGTGTTATCCATGTTCATGTTTGCATGCTTGCCCTCATGTTCGTATTGTATGCTTAGTTCCATGCCTAGGTTGCATTGCATCTTGCATGCATGCCTTGTCTCTTGGCCAAGTGATAGAGATTGGGCTTTATGTGTTTGTTTGTGTGCATTACATTTGAAATCAAAATGCACAACTTGGCTTCTTGGGCCATCACGCATTGAAATGCACGATTGGTGGTCTGAGGGTCGAGTCCCAAACTCCTTTGAGTCATGAACATGATAAAGAGTGGGTTGGTGCATACATTTGCTTGAAATGCATTGCCATGCCATGTTTTTCCCTCTGCTGCTGTCAAAAGAGGTTTCTGCAGGAAGATTTGGCCGGCCGACCATTATCAGTGCCGACTAACCAAATATGGATAGCCTAGTGCTATACTAATGGTCGATGACCATTCCCAATGGCCGGTGATGATTCCACTTGGTCGGTGGTGCTCCACAGTGTCCATGGAGCATACCTTGGGAGTTGTGCAATTTTCAGAGGAGTAGAGCAGGGAAAACAGAGGCAACATGTGTCATGGCGATGGATTTCTGGGCGAGACGGATCGAGCATGCATCATCTCATCATTAGAAAGTGTGGCCATCTTTCCTTTTTTAGTTAATTTGTTAATTAATTAGAAGTTTTGTAATATTTAATTAGCTAGAGTAGTTAATTATTTATTTGTTTTGTAATATTTATTCGGACCCTCCGAGTGAGGGCCATTGTGTAATAAGTATGTGTGAGTGTATGCATGTCTTCCAACCCCACGTCTTTCTTCCCTTTTATTTACTAGCTTTCGATGGTTAGTTTATGGCATGTTTCAATTAGCGTACTCATGATAGCATGTTTGCATCCATTCATTTGTTTGCATGCACCAGGCTCGGCGCATCATACTAACTGCATTGTATTTCAATTCCAAGTTGAATACGTGTTAGTTGTAACATCATCATATGCCATCTTAGAATAGCCGAGCCTATTGTAGTTGCATCTTGCATATGTTGCATTAGCTATTTTAACATGAACTAGGATCATACATATGATTACTAACTAGTTTCTGTTTTGGCTTGGAGGACTCGGTAAGTGTTTATGCTTTAGCATCCTTGCATGTGTGTGAGTGACTGCCATGATAGCATGCTTGCCATGAGGCTAACTGCTTATGTGATATAACTGCCTGAATGCCTGTTGGTGAAGGTTGGGTTATTTGAATTGGAACAATTCATCGATTGTGAGTTTTTAAGCCCACTTGAGAGTGGCAAATCATCATGTTTCCTAAGCCCACTCGAGGGTGGTAAAATCCGTATTTTAGCCTACTTGCGAGTAGCAAACCATTTTCAAAAGAAGCATGAAATGTTTTGTTCCAATTCAGGCGACCCAGTCTATATTTGTTTGCTGTGCGCATCACGTAGTAATTTTAGGCTAATTAACCGGAATAAGAGCACTTAATATTTTCAAAACAAGATATCATAATTAGTAGAGGCCAATCTTTGATCGGGCGAGCGGGGGTGCTCATAGCTGACCTTCCCCAATCATACCCAAGTTCCCGAGCTGAGGCAACTTTGGTGATGACGAACACGTGGCCTTAGGCAAACGAGTCAGGGTTTCCTAAATTCCCCCATTAAAAAATATTTAGGTGGCGACTCTGTATCTGGCAAAGCAGTCCATGTTTGACACTTCTTTACAAAAATCTGTTTTCCAAAACGATTTGCCGGATTTGGACTCTTTGGTTCAGATTTAGAACCGTGACAATTGAGTCCGAACTGTGGGGGTGAGGCCCTCACGCAGGGCACGTCCACAGTATCACACATCCTAAGATACTCTAATCACGCTGAAATCGTGAGAAGAGGAGAAAAGTCGCTCGGGTTCGCGCTTCACGCATCCTGAGATGAAACATGTCCAGGGTTGCATTTCACGTGTCTTGAGATAAATTCCAAACACGCTGAAATCGTGTGAGGAAAGGAACACTCTAACCATGCTGAAATCGTGAGAAGAGGTCTAAAGAAAAGCCGTCAGGAGCACGTTCCATGCATCCTGAGATAAATTCCAAACACGCTAAAATTATGTGAGAAAAGGGACACTCTAACCACGCTAAAATCGTGAGAAGAGGTCCAAATAAAAGCCGTCAGGAGCGCGTTCCACGCATCCTCAGATAAATTCCAAACATACTGGAATCGTGTGAGGGAATCGTGTGAGGAAAGGGACACTCTAACCAAGCTGAAATCGTGAGAAGAGGTCCAAAGAAAAGCCATTAGGAGCGCGTTCCACACATCGTAAGATAAATTCCAAACACACTAGAATCGTGTGAGGACAGGGAAATTCTAATCACGCTGAAATCGTGAGAAGAGGTCCAAAGAAAAGCCGTCAGGAGCGCGTTCCACGCATCCTGAAATAAATTCCAGACACACTGAAATCGTGTGAGGAAAGGGACACTTTAACCATGCTGAAATCGTGAGAAGATGTCCAAAGAAAAGTCATCAAGAGCGCGTTCCACGCATTCTGAGATAAATTCTAAACACACTGGAATCGTTTGAGGAAAGGGACACTCTAACCACGCTAAAGTTGTGAGAAGAGGTCTAAAGAAAAGCCGTCAGGGGTGCGTTCCAGGCATCCTAAGATAAGCCCCGGTTGACAACAATCCTAAACGCTGCTCAGCGTAAAAGGATAAATGATATAAGATAACACAAGATGCAAATAAATGCAATAAGTGCGATGATATGATACATATTACAAGCAATGTAGTGCACGATGCTTAGGGAATGCAATAAACAAACAAAGCGGTGCTTTAAAAGTACCTCATGGGGTGAGTGGTGATGAACCGCTCTACTCTGACAGGGATCTCCCCATTGTGTTCTTTAAACTCTTACCTTAACTCACAGTTCAAAGGCCCTCAAATGCTGACAAGGGTTCTTCATGTAGATGCCATGGATGCTACTTTTCTTCCTGATCATATTCACAACTTTCCCAATTCTCCAACGAGGTGACAGACTAGGTTGGTTCAGTATCCAGAATTGAGGTGCACACATGCTATCTCAATCTATGGGGCTACCATATAGATTTCAAGCCGAGGATACACCCCTGGGTATTTAGACCAGACTTTAGTCTCAAAAATTCCAAACCTTTGTATTCTAGGCATCGCCGTTCGAACTCTAGTTTCTACCATCACAGTTGGTCTCCTAGGAACTCATTGCAAACATAGCCAAGATGCCTCTGGCAGGGAATGGTGCTCAGGGAGAGCATTTCTGATCTCCATTTTGGCTTGAAGTAGGCTTGAGCTTGAGGTAGAGGTACACCCATACTTCGGAGCATTGATCAGGCCTGAGAAGGTGTATCTGGAATGCAATCTCAAAAATTGCTGAAGTTGAAACACACTAAGATGATCCAAATTTTCCCTCTTTTCGTTTGCTTTGCAGTTTGGAACCTATGTAGCTTCAGATAGGTCCTTGTTCCATTGTTCTCACATAATCTGGGTTGAACCCTACAGTTTATGAAAGAAAGAATCCTGTTTTGTACAAATGTGGAGAATGGCACAGCACTGTGAGCACAAAACGATTTATTTTTGAAGTTGAAATTGAGAAATGAGTTCTTAACCAAGTATTGAGCCTACGACTAACTACAGTCAAAATGAATCAACAAAGCAAAACAAAGCAAAACAACCTAAACACAAACATTTACACTCGAAACGACTCAAAACAAGAATTGAGACAAACAAACACAACACGTGAATGTGTTCCAATGGAGAGAGACCTTGCAGTTCATGAGGAGCCTGCTTTTTCGGTTATTGTTTCCCACCCTTTCTTATTTGTGATTCTCACATCACTATGGCACTCAATCTCTATTTTCTTTGAAAAGCCCTTTTCTTACTTTTTCTCTCAACGCACATTTCTCTATTCTTTAATCTCTCTTATTTTTATCCCTCCCCTGGGTGGTTGATGGATAAGCAGGAAGTTATAGGCTCTTGCCCTAGTATTCTACTAGATTCTCCTTCTTTCGCTTACAACTAGTGAGCTCTCCCACAGAGGGGTTGTGGTGCGACCAGATGCATAGCAAATCTGCAACTGACATCGGTTGATGATGCCCTTGGCTTAACTTGATTGAGATGAACTACAATACATTTCACCGGCCAGGTATACAATGGATTGGTCTCACACGTTGCGTTTTCTATGTCCCCATTCCGAGTCAGATGCCAATCAAACCTATCTAGATGAGGGGGTCGAATACCCAGCTCCATTTCCAGTTCGTGCTTCGTACTTGGCTTGGAACCTTGCTGCTTGGAGGATGAGAGAATCTTTTGGCCTCTGCTGTTAGCTTCAGTTACGCCCTTTCTGGCGAGTGCATTAATAACAGGGAAAAGATAGAAAACCTGACTCAACTGTGCCCCTAGTTCATTATTTTGACCATTTTTTGATTTTGGCTTTCTGCTAAAACAATTTTGACCAAAATGAGAGTTAGATTAACATGCTTATTCGACTTTCTGCTTTGAAATCATGCAAGTCAGGTCATGATGCAAGTTAGGTCACGAGCACTGAAAAGTTTCCTTTCTTTGGGTCCAAGAAATGGTCCAGTTTTGGAAAAATGGAATAATTTTCGAGAGAATTAGTCAACTTCATTAAAAATCCTCAAAAATTGTTTTTGCAAATGGCCACTACACAACCGACGTGAAATTAACTCTTGAGATGCACAATCTTAGATCTGAATTTGATTTGTCTTGCAGCTGAATCTTGTAACAGTGCACAAAGACGAGCCAATTTGCACATGGATAAGATAGCCGAGTTGAACAAAGATCAGCCAATCAACATGGATGAGACCAGCAAGCTGAAAATGGTTGTGGCCGAACTTCAAGATGAAGTTGCCTACGTATCCCAAAGATGGGAATTAGGATATACGTAGTTCCGGGTTGAGGTTCACTCGGGTGTTGACACTCTCCTTTTGTGCTCTAACTTTTGCCAAGGTCACCCTTCCGGGTTTTCAACCTTGCGAGCTATTTTTCTTTCTCTTTTTTCTTCATTTTTCTTTTTCTTTTTATTTTCTTTTCTTCTTTCTTTTTAATTTGTTTCCATTTTTTCATTTTTGTTCTCTTCTTCTTTTTTTCTTGCTCTAACTTTTGCCTGGGTTGCCCTTATGGGTTTTCGCCCCAGCTAGCCTCTTAAGGATAGAAAAGTGTAACTTGTCCATGTTGATTGATTTTGAGATCTTGAAGCTATTTGAATCTAGGAGAATGGCTGTTGTTCGCTGATGATGTAGGAGCCCATCTAATCGGGTCTAAATTTTCCCTTAGTGTTGTGGATAGGAACTCGATTGTCTTTTCAGCAATAAATTTTCTTCTCTCAGATTATGGGATTTGGCTTTCTTGCCAATAATGACCCAATTTTGAATCTTTGAGCACATCTGACATTTTTGCCCCTAGTTCAAGGGCTACTTCTAATCTAACTTTGCAAGCTTCCTGTGATCACATCTGACCTTATTGCCCCTAATTCAAGAGCTGCTTCCAATCCGGTCATACAAGCCTTATATTTTGATTGATCATTGAACATTCTGAGTCAAGGTTCAAGGTTTGAAAGCAAAAGGGGTCGAGTCTCAAGGCCGAGAGTGATCCTATGTTATACAATCCCAAGAGCGATTCCACTTATGTCTTAATAGGATCACGCAAAATATTTTTGAAATCTTTGATAAACCAGCAACCAACAAGCTAGCAACCAACGATCCCATCAATCCGAGTTTGACCTCATTCTGTAATCGGTTGTTCTCTCTGAGCAAATGCGTGAATGTCAATTTCTCAAACCACGGAATTAACACATCCAGAGCCTGGTGATAAACCTTCATTTTCTCTTCCTTAACCCGCCAATCTTCATTAGCTTGAGACACAACCAAATTCGAATCTCCGATAACATCCAATCTTATTGCCCCTAGTTCTAGGGCAGCTTCCAAACCAGCAATACACGCTTCGTATTCTGCTTCATTGTTGGATACTTTAAACTAGACTTTGAAGGCTAGAGGTATGTGTGAATCATCATGTGCTATGAGCAACACACCGATCCCATAACCATACTGATTAGACGCTCCGTCAAAGTACATTGTCCATGGTTCCTCTTCTATCTACAGGATGTTTTCATCTGGGAATAGATACTCTATTGCTTCATCATCTCCTTCTACTGGGTGATCCACTAGAAATTCCACTATAGCTCTCCCTTTAATTGATTTGCGCGTGACATACTTGAGGTCAAACTCAGAGAGAAGAAGCAACCAACGAGCTAGCTTACCCGTAAGTGCTGGTTTCTCAAAGAGATATTTGATGGGATCTAAGTTCGAAACTAGAATTACAGAATGAGCTAATAGGTAGTGTCTCAACTTCCTCATTGCCCAAACCAAAGCTAAGAAAGCTTTCTTGAGAGAAGTGTAGCGAGTTTCATATTCTAGCATCTTCTTGCTTAGATAATAGATGGCCTTTTCCACCTTCGCTTCTGATTCTTGCGCTAGCATGCACCCCATGGTTGAATTTGTTACTGATAAATACAAGATCAGTGGTTTCCCCGGTTTTGGTGGCGACAATACAGGAGGATTCTGAAGGTACTGCTTAACCTGCTCGAAGGCGAACTGACACCGATCATCCCATTGGAATTTCTTTCCTTTCTTCAACAAACCAAACAGTGGTTCACAAGTCAAGGTTAATTTTGAGATAAACGTTTTTATGAATTGCACCTTACCCAGAAAGTCGCGCACCTCCTTTTTAGGTCTTGGTGGTGGCATTTCTACGATGGCCTTGATTTTGGAGGGATCTACTTCAATTCCCCTTTATGTAATTAGAAATCCCAACATTTTTCCTGGATTTACCCCGAAGGTGCTTTTCTGTGGATTTAACCTCAGTCTATACTCTTTGATCCGCTCAAAGAATTTTTCCAATACGGTGTAGTGACCTCTTCGCTCTTTAGACTTGATGATCATATCGTCCACATACACCTCAACCTCCTTGTGGATCATGTCGTGCAAAATGGTGGTTGCAGCCCGCTGATATGTAGCCCTGACATTTTTCAATCCAAAAGGCATCACTCTATAACAGTAGGTACCCCACGGCGTGGTGAAAGCAGTTTTCTCCCTATCCTCCAGTGCCATCAAAATCTGATTATACCCCGAAAACCCATCCATGAATGAAAGCAAAGCATGGCCAGCTGTGAAGTCTACAAGTTCATCGATGTGTCGCAATGGGAAATCATCTTTCGGACTTGCTCTATTTAGATCCCGGAAGTCGACGCAAACCCTAATTCTACCATCCTTCTTTGGAACAGGAACGATATTAGCCAACCAAGTCGGGTATTCAGATACCATCAAGAAACCTACATCAATCTGTTTGCTGACCTCCTCTTTGATCTTTAATGGCCAATCTGGGCAAACTCTGCATAGTTTTTGTTTGACTGGTCAGACCTCAGGATTAAGAGGGATCCAGTATTGTACAATCTCAGGATCTATTCCAAGCATGTCTTTGTAGGACCATGTGAAAACATCTTTGAAATCTTTTAATAAAGCGATTAAACGTTCGCGTTCCTTCGAAGACAACGTGGATTCGATTTGGACCAAACGGGGATCCTCCTTAGTACCCACATTAATTGCAGTGATTTCATCTGTGCAGGGCTTAATGCGCCTCTCCTCTTCTTGGTCAACCAAATTTTTCAAAGCCCGAGGAATTTCTTCCTCTTCGTTTAAGTCAAAATTTTGAAAATCAAGAACAATGCAACAAACTAAAGGCACAGAGAAGTAAGCAAACTCTACGACATTCCCATTAGTAAAGTCTGGGTCCTCGGTTATAGTTGACTCAAAAGAAAAACTAAAAGAAGACTTTGCCAGGACTTTGGCATCCGGGTTACCGTTTCTGGAAGTACTAGACTCAGAAGAACTCGAATCTGACTCCGACTCTATAGACTCGATGGAATCAGATTCGGACTTATTATCCGATTCAAAATTGTTGATGATGCCCTTTTCAAATTTCCAGATTAGGTGTAGAGCCTCAGATGCATCCGCAATAAGTTTAGACAAATCTGTTTCTGGTTTATCGCCGATCATTGAGATAATAAAACTATCCCTCAAGTTGTTAGACTCAGTTCCAATAGTAGAATTTGCTAGTAGGTCAGTCAGTGTTTTTCCTAACAGCTCTTCTTCTTCAACGTTCACAGTTACAGTCCTGCCTTGACCTGTATTAGTACTCAGGTCCATCTGCTCATCTTCCTTTTTCGGTAACTGATGCCCGAAGAAGATCTTGAACCCGAGATAGATTGTCTTTGTCTCTTGGTCGAACCAAGGCTCTGGAAATCCACAAAAGGGGAAATCTTCCCCTTGGCGAACAAAGCATTCGTTCAAGGTTCCCCGTATCGGTTTGTGAACTAACTCATATTGTTTTCCATCATTCTTTGCTTTAATTCTTCCTCTCAACTCAGTCCACTTCCTTTGCTAATCCTCACCGGTAGGTTTGTATCCCAGCCCAAAAGCATGGGGGTTATGAATTAGCTCCTTGGTAACAGCGCCTCCTTGCCTGCCACTCCTGCCTAGTCCTGATCCAGGCATATGCCCCTGTTTGTTCATCATGTAGATGGACTGAGCACTCACATAGATTCCATCAGCTTCTGCCATGATAGATTGGACTACCCGGGCTTCTGTTAGTGAGAAGCCATAGAGGAATACATCTTCTTCCCCGTGTATGATTTCCAACACTGGTGTGGCAATTCCCTGGGGAGGGTGGATCGACGAATTACCGTACACCGTAGCAATCCCACCTTTGAAGGGGTATTTCACCAACTGATGGACTGTTGATGACACAACTTTTATCTGATGCAGCCAAGGCCTTCCCAACAGCAGATTGAAGGTAGCCAGAACATCCATTACATGGAATTCTAACTCGTGTTCGGACGGGCCGATCAGGATATGGCTTTTGAATGTTCTCATGACATCCCGGCTTGTATTGTCATAAGCTCGGATGGCTTGAGTTGTGGGTGTGAAGTCAACAGGCCTTAAACCTCTGGCATAAGCAGTCCGTGCCGGACACACATTGATCGTCGATCCAGTATCTACTAACACTACCGGAATCTACTTCTTTCGGCTCTCCAGAGTTACATACAAGGACCGATTGTGGTTGGCACCCTCAGGTGGCAGCTCTTTATCCGTGAAAGATATCACTGGTAACATCGCCAGATGTGACTAACGACACCAGTTGATCAGCGGTAGTGTTGATAGGCAGTTTGGTGCGATTCATTGCCTCTAGCAATGCTTGCCTATGCTCCCGAGAAGCCATTATCAATCCCCAGATTGAGATATCTGCCTGAATCTTCTTGAGCTATTTCAAAACCAGGTTGTCTTCATAGTCCTTCTCTCTGGTGTTATCAACCTCTTTGTTAGAGGATTCTGGCTGATCTACAGCCGCAGGTTTGAAGTACCGACCACTCCGGGTCATGTGATTGATTTTGTCTGTATACCACGTATCGTCAGGGGTATTGGATTTCCACCCTTCATCCGTGTATGCATGACTCAGATCATTATCTTCCTACCACTCTTCGGTAGTCATGGCCAAGCTTTTATCAGACTCTACTTGGAGAATGTTCACATCACACCCCTCAGTAACATACCTTTCCTTTCGAACTATGGTTTTGGTTTCTGGCAAGGCCATCTTCCTTTGAATTTGTTCCATTCTCTCCTGCTGGAATTGCTCCGGCACTTGTTCTATACTAGTAATGGATGTGGTCTCGGCTTTTTCCTCCCTGACTCCTTTTGTCTGTTCCACCTTGTAGACACCCCATTTTTGACCATCCTCAAGACTTGGACGTCATCGTTTGAACACTCGATGATCATCCATGCTCGTGTTCGTTTTGAGTTCTCGGAGGTCTCGGCTACATGCCTTGCCTCAAGATCTCTCAACTTGTCTATTTTGTGTTTGGCTGTGGACTAAACACTTGTGTTTTTTGCTTCTAAGGGAAGAGGGTCGCTTGTTTGCCATCCCCTCAACCCACCAGCCAGGGCATGATGCCATCGACCCCTTTTTCTTGCCATCGGCCAAGAGTGTTGGCCGGTCGACACTATGTTTGGTCGGCCGGCACTTATGTTGGTCGATCGGCCATTTTTAGTGGCCGAACCCTGTTCATCTGCTTTATGCAGATATTTTGTGCAAGCTGGTGCAACTGGCATCCACAATTCACCCCCTCCATGCACGTGTATGGAGGGATTTGCCCTTTGCTTGGCTTCTCTTGGAAGCCTTAGAATTTGAACCTCTATAAAGAGGGAGCCCCTCCTCCCTCTTTCAAGGTTCAGAAAAATTGTTCTTCAGATGATAGATATAGTATTGTATCTATTCTTCTTTGTTTAGCTTTGTTTTGTGCCTAAAAGAGTAGTATTGTCTTACTATTGTACACAAACACACACTAGAACACCATCCTTGGTTGATGAGGTGCTAGGAAGTTGATTTCAGTGTTCTTGGGTTGGTTTGAACTCAGAAAACTTGCTGGAGCTTTGTTCTTGAAGAGGTTCTACAAAGGTGAGTTCCTTGCTTTAGATACCCCATTCTTGCTTAAGCTTTTAACCCTTCTTTCTTATTGTTTTAAGCTTAGTTTATAACTGATAAAAGTTCTATTTTTCAGTGCTTAAGACCTTTGTTTAAGATCATTTTTGTGTTTGGGATTGTTTACCCCCTCTTAGGCCTTGTTTGGCCTTATTCTTGTGCTTTGTTTTTAAGCTTTGAGATCACCTTGCTTTGGCCTTCTCACCACTGAAATCCCTCTGGATTTCAGTGGTGGGGATGGTGTTTTAAGGTCTCAAATAGGAGAGGGCCATCCCCTCTCCTTGTTGTCTTTAATGCTTACATAAATGGCTTATGTTTGTAGCATGTGTGCTTAGCTTGTTTTAGCTTCATTTCAAACGGGACCCATGTAGATGTAGGCTATACAAGCACTACAATTGCCATTTTACAAATATTTTGTCCGCGGGCTAGGCACCCATATATAATTTCGGGACTTTTACCTAGGACACTCCGGCCAACTTAATTATAATGGAGTTCATCCCCTTCCTCCTCCCAAAAAATCATTCATACATAAGCAATGTATTTAAACACAAACTCAAACAATGGAGTACATCATCTTTCCACGCCCAAGTAGCCATACATATTCAATGTATGTAAATGTAGTCATATTCAATGACAAGCACAGGTGATTAGTTTCAATTTACCTAATCCGCATACAATTTCTACAACAATCATAGCTATCCTCCACCGATAGCCCAATACAGTTATTTCTAAACAGATGTAAAATCTCATAACAGATAGTTTATTCAAAACTTCCAAAAGAATGAGTTAATATATAACAAATTCCACCAGTCATATCATTACCCTCTCAATTTCACATTTTCAATGCCAAATCTAATTATTTGTACAAAATAATAGATTGATCCAATTAGGGCAATTTCCCCCATTTTCCCAAATATTAGCCAAGGGTCAAAATCATCAAATTAAACATAGCACAACATCAATTTCAAACCCCTCAAGCATTTATTTCACCTTCGCCTAAAACCCCTCTTTCTACCTCATGCTTAAACCCTAGGTTTGTTTAAAACATCCCCAAGTCACTCCATTGTTGCACAAGAGACTATAACTAAGCTAAACATCATATAAAAGTGTAGAAAGATACCTCAAATGAAGAAAATGAACCACACAAGAGACAAACTCCAAGAGTGTCGAAACCCACTTCTTTTTGGATCAAAATGTAAATCTTGACAAGCTCTACCTTTTTGTCAAAGGCACAAGGGTGAAAAGATCAATGGATCTAGATGAAATCTAAAAGAGAATATGAATTCTAGAGAGAGAGAGAGAGAGAGAGAGAGAAGAAAAAGTAATTCAAAATGTCATCTTCTCGGACTGTTAAACACGCAGTCTGCTCGAGCGTCAAACACAAAGTTCCGCTCGAGCGTAAAAAGCGTCGCTCGAGCGTGGAATGCACACACCCAAAAGTTCTGGAGACGAAGATCCCCGCTCGAGCGTGAAAGTGGACGCTCGAGCATCCGATGCATACTTCTAGTATTTCAGACCTGTAAGAAGAAATACTGAGAGTTAACGAATCCTGCTCGACCTCATGAATGGCTGCTCGAGCAGAGAAGCAAAATTATGAAGCCCGCTCGAGCACAAGAATGCCTGCTCGAGCGAAGAGGCCAAAATCTGGGCAACACAGGTTTTGAAAAGTAAGCAACCAACCTGTCCCAAACGCACAAATACAACCCAAAAACCAAAAATAGAGGGGGAACAAGGGAAAAAGATATGAATAACCTCTCAAACTCATACAACCTAAATTTGAAACACAACAAGAGACGAGTCAAAACCAGAATCACTATATCTACACATTGAACAGCTCGGATTATCGAAACGAGACCCGTGGTGAACCCTACAAACCCAACAATATATTCCAATATATCCACTATGTAGATCGAAGAGAAGCTATCTCCTAAAATAAGTAACTCTCTCCAGTTAAATGTAACTGCAATTCAACTAACTGATTGCAAAAAAAATTAAAATTAAAAAAAGAAAAAGAAAAATAAAACATGTGAAGTCTAGGCAATTTCCGATGCGATATTCGGTGACTTCTAGGGAGTTCCAGAACCACTCCTCGCTCATTTTCATCTGATCGTGTCTCTCTCCGGGAAGGGGGAGTTGCAAAGGTATGATCTATCTATTAGCTATGCTATGAGTCGTATTTAACCTCCTTTTTCGGTGGAGAACTAGTCTTCTCCTCCCCTATTCTCAGTCTAGATTTAGTCCTGGTTTATGCTTTGGTTTTCTTGAAATCTTTGTTAACTTGCAATATTTAGGAAGTTTGTAGGTTGTGGTTCTTCCCTGCACTTAGGGTTCTATTTGTTTGGTGTTTTTTAAGTTTTTGTGGTGTAGTTTCTTTACTATTTGAGGTCTCTTTGGTTGGTTGGTTTTCGTGTCTTTCTTGGTGCTCTTGGAAGGTTTGTCATGATGGTGAAAAAAAGATTTTTGCTCAAGTCTATTCCGATCATTAAGAGGCTATCAAGGACAAAAAGAGGTAACCGTATTGTGACAGAAAGTGACTCAAATCATGACAATTCACAATATTCGCTGCAAGATGATATGGTTTCATTTTTGCAGCTATAGATGAAGATATTGGTATGAATGGCAGTGCTTTTTCTAAATTCCCTCCTAGGTTCCCATCAGATTTTCCAATTAAGTGTGGCATAGGAGTTGATTCTAGTAAGGGGGGTCCATCAGGAAACACACGTCTGTATGAATACAATGGTAGCGCGGGGTAAGAGGGGGCACAAGTGGAGCCACTCTAAAAAAGCCTGTTAAGCAAAGAAAAAGGTGATCTTGGGCAGAAATGTTCTTTTTCAGAGCTTATCGGTTGTCCAAGTGCAAACAAAAGAGTCACCTCTATCCGATGTACCAGTTGACATGGTTGAAGATCCTAATGTTGAAGTGTAACCTAATGAACATCACCTGAGTGTCCTTGAGCCATAATCACAACAGGTTAACGATATTTCTTTGTTGGAACAACAAGCCGCCGTCTCAACAGTACATAAAGCACAACTGCTAGATCTGATCTCGGAGCAAGTTGAGATTTTTCATGTAGGAGGCCCTAAAAAAATTCGAGCACCAAGACTTCAGTTGCTAGCACCAGTTCTTGAGTACGTCGGCAATTTCCATGTAGAAAACCCAAAGAGAATTCGAGCACCAAGACTTCAGCCCTATGATCTTGATCTTGGCAAGCGTAAGAGAGAGCCATGCATTGAAGACAGCGTCAGCAACCCCAGTCTTTTTCGACCTCCTTGGCGTAGAACTATCTAATCTAGTAATTTGTTCTTGTTCTTATACTTATGTGTTTGTTGGATGTGTTTTGATATCTTTACAGGGATTTGTTGCTGAGGTTTGCGGTATGAGATTGCTGGTAAGGAATTCTTGATCTTCATTTGGACATGCTAATGATACTGCCTCTTGCATTTTTAGAATTAGTTTTCAATGTTTTTCTATGTTTGTTCAATTCTCTGTACAAGGACTATCTATGTTCTTTTATCTTTATATATGCAATTTTAATTGTTCTCCAAAAAAAAAAAAAAAATGCTAGTACAATTCAACACAACTCAATGAATACATTTGGATAATGAGGCTCACTATGATTACATAATAGTTTATTATTAAATAGTGATATTACATGTTAATAGTGATATAATGAGCACAAGGCATAGATGGTGGAATGAACCCAACAAAAATTGCTAAGAAAATAGAGTGATGCTATATATCATCTAAATTTTTTATTAAAGTTTTTTTTATATTTTATATGAATTCTTATATGGTATGATAAGTTCTACCATTTTTTTAAAGAAGTAAAGAGATCAATTAAATGCACCATTTAAAAAAAGGGCATTCAGTCAAAAAATTCAATTTTGAATTTTCGTTACCCAAAGATTCATACTTTAAAACACTTTATTTTTAAGAACAAGCACACATAAAATGACTAAACTACATTATATTATGACATACGGATAGTGCAATAGTCAAACCAAACCAAACTCTTCTCTCTCTCCCTACCATTTTTTTAAGAAGTAAAGAGATAAATTAAATGCACCATTAAAAAAATGAATTAAATGTGGAAATAAAAAAATGGGGGATGTTAGGATGTGCACGCGATTAAACTGTACACATCATATACACCTTACTTTTAAATCATTAGATATATATATAAATTAATCTGAACCATTAAATAATTTTATTAGAAAAATTAAATATCTTTTAAATTGGTTTTTTTTTTTTTTTTCTTTACTGCTTGTTCTCATCCTACAAAGCCTCACGTTGTTTTGGTCCGAAACCCTCCCTTTTTCAAACAAAACTTTGACGATCTTCACCACCCTAGAAGACTATCCCGTGAAGTGCAACTCTGGTGATCTTCTTTGCCCTAGAAGACCATCCTGCGAAGTGCAACTCCGGCGATCTTCTCTGTCCTTGTTTTACTGATTGTTCTATCTATATTTTTTGCATCTGAAAACTTACACATAACCCATGAATAAAAATATTGTAACTGTATGCATCAAGAAGTAGTCCATGCTTCAATATCATACAAAAGAAAGATTTTGCAACATCTACGTAGCCCATTTTACAGAACCTTGACATAAGGGTATTGAATGAAGCAACACAAATCATATACATCCCACATGATACCAGTGTGCCTTAAGTTGTACAACAAATTGTTGTAGGTCAAGATTGAAGCTTGGATTTTCAAGTCTTTCATCTTGGCAAGAACAAAGAGAGCATCATGGACCATCTCTAACCTTGAATAAAGCCAAGATGTCCCTCAAGATTGAAGCTTGGATTTTCAAGTCTTTCATCTTGGCAAGAACAAAGAGAGTATCATGGACCATCTCTAACCTTGAATAAAGCCAAGATGTCCCACACCACACCACTTGATTCCCAGGCCCTGAATCTATTCTGCAGCACCCAGATGGAGGATTATGATCAGGTGACAAATCCTCTATCTACTTTATCGGGGTTTGATTAGTATCTCGGCATAGTCCTGTTTGCCTCTCTTGTTTTTCTATTTTTTTTCTAATAAAACAAGAAAAGAAAAAGTGTTATGATTATGATTCATTGGTAAAAGTCATGATTTGTCCCGTGAATCATAACAAAAATGTTACGATTCAAATGTTATGATAATTTGTTGAAGATAACTACATTTGTTATGAGTCGTTGTCATATTGTTATGATTGACACCGTGTTGTATATTATAACATTGTTATGATTTATTGCAATATTGTTATGATATTTGAAAAAAATTATGATTCTTTCATGTAACCTATTGAATGACCGATTTAGTAGCAGGTCACTCTTTATAATGTGGCATGATATCGACCATACAATAAGTGCATATCATATGCCTTTTTAGAAGGTGCATATTGTAGATTTTCCCTAAAAAAACATTACTTTTAAAGGGGGGAGGGGAAACACACACATAATTTATGCGAGACCATTAAAGACGTTATGCACTTAATTGATAATTTTTTTAAAAATAATAGGACCATAGATTAATCAGCGTAACACATGGATTAGGTATTACATTCGAGCATGGGCCTATTGTGCTCAATGTAGGATCCATCGGGCTTATCTTTAAGGTTAGATTTCTCTCGAATTTACATTTTAGAAAATTTGAAGGGCTTGTGGGACCTATCACAGACCCCGTTTCAATAATTTAAATCGTTCATTTTGTAAGACTCTCATTGTATATCATTCATGAAAAAAATCAATTCAATCCGATAATCATAACATTTTCATTTTATCATGTCTCTGAAAAAATGAACAGTAAATACATTTTAAAAAATAGATCGTTTATTTTCTTAGAGATAAATACGATAAAATAAAAATCTTACAATTATCAAAATAGCCTAATTTTTTCATGAATGATATATATTGAGGGCCCTATGAAATGAAGAGTTTAAATTATCAAAATGGAACTCGTGGTAGACCCTATTGGGCCCTCAAGTTCTCATATGTTGATGAAACTCCATCTTATTTTTATGATCTAAACTATTAATTTTGTAAGATTTATCGAATAAATTCTACATACTTTACAGAGAGCAACAGCTACACAATTAAACTTAAGTGCTCACAACTTGCTTGTACAGTGTTTACTTACACCCAATGGGAGAATTTAAGAACAATACTACAATCCCATAAGTAAATACCCAGAAGATACTCAGAATTCAAAATCAATGGTCTAGATTTATTGAAGATATTGACCCACAACAACAACATCAAATATGAACCACACATCAAATATTCTGATTTATTTTCTGATTTTATATTCTGGGACCATAAAATTTTTGAAAATTTAAACGAGTTTCGAAACAAAGTTGGCCAAATAAAATAAGTGCCATTTGGAATGTGAAATCTATTTGGAACCAGAAGGTGGATCCTAGTGGAAAAACCAATTAGAAGGTGTGTCATGTTCATATGAACAAAATCAAACTCCATCCAAGCAATCCAAAGTAGTGTAGTTTGGTTTAGTAAAACTCAGTTTCATAACCCTTCAATTCCATTCTCCAGAGTTTGTCATTACAATATTTTCTCAAGTAGTGCAAAGACTAACTGTTTGGGTTTTTAACTTACATATACATTTTTTCTTTTCATATCTTTATTTAAATTTTTAAAAATTTTAAATGCATTTAATCTAGATATATTTAAAAAAATAAAAATTTTAACAAGCTCTATTTATAATTTTTAAGAAGGTAATCAATCACTAAAGTAAAATTATAATCTTTTACTAATCTCATTTATTCAACAATTATTTTTTTATGTAGTGAAGCTAAGATGGATGCTCTTACCATACTTTTTGTGGAAAATTGTTATGTACCATGAGTTGTGTTTCAAATCCTATTTTGAAAATCAGATATATGGTGTAGATTTATAATTTGTGGGAATGAATCAAACTTAGAATAATTGTGATCTATAAATGCATTGTTTTCTAGGTAATTTTTATAAATATGTAATATTGGTGAGCTTTTTATCTTTTTATTTTTTTTATTCTCAATATAAATATATAATACAAACCCTACCTAGGGTTTATGGTTTCCCTTCATATATCTGATCTTTCTAGGGTTTCAGAAAGGTAAAATGTCACGATGAGAGCTAAGATAAGATCTCTTCGTCCCTTCCATTCCAATCTTTTAGAATCTCTTCGCTTGTTCTAATTACAATTTTTATTTGTATGTCTTTTACAATGGAAGAAGAAGCGCATGAGGAGATTGAAGAGGAAGCGTAGAAAGATGAGGCAGAGATCCAAGTAATCTTATCTCTACAGATGGTGGTTTCTATCACCGCCATTTATGTCCTTTTTAGGGTTCTATTATATTGTTACTTTTCATTTCGTGTTTTACTTTTCATTGGTCCTAATGAAGCACATGGATTTTGTTGTTTCTTGACGATTTTTTATTATTCATTTGGTAGATTTGATAGCGTTAAAATCAAATTGTCGTTAGTCTTGATGACAATTCAAGCATACCAAAAATTTCTATTTTTTTTTTTTTTTGGGTCTTTATTTTTTTAATTTTTAATTTTGGAATCTATATATTATATAAAGAAAAGTGGGTTTTTTAGTGAGGAGCATTGTGAGAGTTTTAATATTTCATACTAATTTTCTTGATTTTCTTAATTTCAAACAATTAAAAAAATCTCCATTAGCTAGCTAATTAGTCTATGATTTATTTGATAATAATCTCACATCGGGAGAAGAAGGAAAAAGTGAATTGTTTTACTCATATAAAGTGAATCTTATACTCTCATTTAATATTGTAGTATTATGCATGTTTCAATTTAATATAATTTAAATTTTAAAAAAATTAAAATTTTAATTAATTAATTTTTGTGTAAGTTGGTTGGTCTTTTGACCTAGCTAATTAGGTTGAATTAGTTTTTATTTGACTGATTTGTTGGTTTAACCTTGATTTTAGCAATTTTATCAAAATATATTGATTAGATTTGTTTGATTCGAAATAAACTAAAGATTAAACAACTGAGATTGTTTGATTAGAAATAAGCTTCATGTCCAAATAATTGTTAACTTTTATTTTATAATCCCACATAGGAAAAAGAAGGAAAAAGTGGGTTGTTTTACTTATATAAATTGAATCTTAATATTGTAGCATTGTGCATGTTTCAATTCAAGTCAGTTTAAAATTTAAAATTAACATTTAAAAGTTTTAATTAATTAATTTTTGTATAAGTTGGTTGGTCATTTGACCTAACCAATTAGGCTAAACCATTTTCAGTTTTACTGATTAGCCGGTTTAACCGCAATTTCTCATACTGATTTTCTTAATTTTAAACAATTAATTTTTTTTCCAATGGCTAGCTTTCATTTAATCATGTAAAAATAAAATTCTAATTAGTTTATGATTTAGAATTTGGAAAAAGTCTTAACTTCATATAATCATTATTGGTAAATTCACCAAATTGGGCTGCGAACCTAACAATGTGTTCTACCGTTGACTGGTTTCCATTCCCGTATTTTATAATCCTACATCTAGAGAAGAAGAAAAAAAGTTAGTTGTTTCACTTATATAAAGTAAATCTTATATTCTCATTTAATATTGTAGTGTTGTGTATAATTCAGTTAAAAATAGTTTAGATTTAAAATAAAAACTTTAATTAGTCTGCGATATGATTTATTTATAAAAAAAAAAAGTGAGTTGTTTCATTTATATAAAGTGAATCTTATACTCTCATTTAATATTATACTCTTGTGCATGTTTCAATTCAAGATAGTTTAAATTTTAAAATAAAATTTTAAAGTTTTAATTAATTAATTTTCGTGTAAGTTGGTTAGTCTTTTAACCTAGCCCATTAGGCTAAATCATTTAAGGTTTGACTAATTCTCTCGTTTAATTGCGATTTTAGAGATTTTATCAAAATATATTGATTAGATTTGTTTGATTCCAAATAAACTAAAGCTTGACATAGTTAAAAGATTAAAAGACTGATTGCTTGATTAGAAAATAAACTTCCTGTCCAAACAATTGTTAATTTTTATTTTACAATCTCACATCGAGAAAAAAAAAAAAAAAAGTGAGTTATTTCACTTATATAAAATGAACCTTATGCTCATTTAATGTTGTAGTACTGTGCATACTTCAATTCAAGACAATTTAAAATTTTAAATTAACATAACATTTAAAAGTTTTAATTAATTAATTTTTATATAAGTTGATTAGTCTTTTGACCTAGTCTTGACTGATTCGCTAGTTTAACCGCGATCTTAGTGGTTTTACCAAAATATATTACTTAGCTTCGTTTGATTTAAAATAAACTAAAGCTTGACCTAATTAAATATTAAATGACTGATATTGTTTGATTCGAAATAAACTTCCTCTCGAACGATTATTAAATTTTATTTTACACAATCTCACATTGGAAAAAGAAGAAAAATGTGAGTTGTTTCAATTATATAAAGTAAACATATGCTCTCATTTAATATAGTAGTGTCGTGCAAGTTTCAATTGAAAATAATTTAAATTTTAAAATAAAATAAAATTTCAAAGTTTTAATTAATTATTTTTGTATAAGTTGATTGGCCTTTTGACCAATTTTAACGATTTTATCAATATATATATATATATGTATATTGTTTTATTTCTAAAATGTATGTTTAAGTTTTATGACAAACTTTAGTATAGAATAAACTAAAACTAAAAAATTTATAAAATGAAATTTATTTTTATTTTATCATAAAATATATATATATATATATATATTGTAATTTATTCTATTTTTTTCATCTTTACCCATCATTTTTATTTTATGACATCTATTTCTTATTGTAAACTTAAAATATATAATTAATGGCATAACAACTACAATATATATATATTCTAATAAAATAGTTAAAATTTAATTCATTCTAAATTATTTTTCTATACTTTTTAAATAAATTTCATGTTATTATTTAATTTTAAAATTATTTTTAATTATTTATTTACCCTGTGCATTGTGCCGGTTCATATGCTAGTATTGCATAAATGGAAATGAAAATTTTAATAACAAATCAGATGTGAAAATGAGAATTGTGTCTTGTATAAGAGTATCTCCAACGCTTACTCTCTCTTTTTTCCCATCAAATTTAATAAATATTTGGATTAAAAGTTTTATTTGATACCAAGCGTTCCAAAGCTAAATTTTCAATTTTCATGTCTGAGCGGTCGTTCGGCCAAACGTAAATTTTCTTCAAATTTTACCCAATGTGGTCGTCCACCAATGGTCGCCTGCGAGATTTGATGAAAGGTTAAACACTTGCTTAATTTGTTAAAAAAAGTAGGGCTCATTTTATTTGATACCAATTTGGTCAAACGGTTGGAACACCATTTTTACTAAATTTTTATCAAATTTAAATTTGATAAAAAAAATTTTGAATCTGAATTAGAGATGGTCTAACTGATTACAAAGTTTTTACTGATTTACAACTTGTTACACATTTCCCATTTATATGATATTTGGGGGAATTGCAAAAAGGTGAAAACAAATCAAAATAATTGCGAGCATGTAGCACCTGTTGGGTTTGGTTGTTCGCACTTATTCTTGTCAAAAGTTCCTTGGAGACTTAGAAATTCTATTCTAGGGTCGACACCAGCCTTCTTAAGGGTTGACCCTTACCTGTTGGTGAAGTTTCTGGAAGTATTGCTGGAAGATAGGGTAGACACCAGATTTGAGAGGGTCGACCCTCTTATGTCTGTGTGTTAGTTGCTGGAAGATAGGGTAGACACCAGACTGGGAAAGGGTCGACCCTTTCATGTCTGTGTGTTAGTTGCTAGAAGATAGGGTAGACACCAGACTGGGAGAGGGTCGACCCTCTTATGTCTGTGTGTTGGTTGTTGGAAGATAGGGTCGACCCCTGCATGTTTTTTTTCAGATTTTTGAGGTTCGAATGGGCCCTATCTAAGGGGGTTTTTGGGCCTATTATTTTATTTGACCTTAGGGCTTTTCTTCACTACTATAAATAGGCCCAAACCTTTTTTCTCTCATGATTTTCCTTCCCTTTTTCCTCTTAAACCGTGATTCCTCACTTCTCTCTCTAAAACTCAACTTTTTCACTTAAATCACTAGATCTACTCACCTAGGATGATCTTTTCACCTTGCTCCTTTGAGATTAAGTGTAAAGCTTGTCAAGGGCTTCGTTTGGAACGGAGCAAAACGTGGTTTCATCACAACTGACTTTTGAGCTCTCTCCTCTCTCATCTAAGCTTGAGGTAGGGATGTTCTACTCTTTAATATGAGTTTTAACCTTGATATGTGTTATTTTTGTATAAATGGTGGATTGGGAAGTTTGGATGAAGTTAGGGTTTGGATTTGAATTTGAATTTTTGAGAGAGGAGTTTTCCCTTTTGGGCTCCATATATGTATGTGATGCCTTGAAAATAGGGTTATTGTGTATGAATGGTGAAATTGAGTCTTGGGGGTTGATATTTGAAAAAGAGGGAGATTTGCCCTAATATAAGTTAAATAAATTATTGGTATAAATAATGAAATTGTTATGAAGAATATCAAATTGGAAGAATGCACAAATGAGACGTGTAGTTGGATTCGATAAATCACTCATATATGGAAAATATGATAAATTATATGTTTGTTAGATTTATTTATCTGTTTAGAAATATCTGCTTTGGGCTATCGGTGGAGGATAACTATGATTGTTGTAGAAACTGTATGTGGATTAGGTGAATTGAAACTAATCAATTAGATTATGTCATTGAATATGACGGTTGGATTAAACCATTGAATATGTGATTTGATTGGTCATTATATATGACAACGTATTTAAATACATTGTATATGTATCTTTGTTTGGGAGGAGATAGGGATGGACTCTATTATAATTAAGTTGGCCGAAGTGTCCGGGGTGAAAGTCCTGAAATCTTATATATTTATGGGTGCCGGTTCCATCGGACGTGGTTCCGTAAAATGACAAGAAATGGAAGTGTTGGGTTTGATAAATGTATTGAATTGTGAGCCATTGAGTTATAGTCTCATATTGGTTGCTTGATAATAATGAATTTGGCTAATTGATTTACCCGAAATGGTAGAATGGAAATGAATTGAGATATTGATTATCTATATTGAATGACCTTGAAAAGAATATGTTTTGGTTAAGAATGTTGCACATTTATCTGATGTTCATATTTTAGTTAATTCCCATATATGGTTTAGTATATCTCTACTGGATTTTGGCTCACCCTACTTGGGAAACCATTTTCGGATACAGGTGACATGCCACCTCCAAGGACATAGCTTGAGAGGCTAAAGGCTCTATTTTTGTGATGTCATTTTTGTGTTTATATGTCTTCTTTTAAGCCGAGAGCTTTAATTGTAAAGAGCTTCTGACTCTCTCTTTTGTTGTAACCAAGTGATTACTTGGAAAGATGTAAGCCCTTAAGGCATTTATTTTGTTGTTCTAAACTAGAGTTACATGCTATGGTTTCAAGATGGATATTTATGAAAGTGTAATGCATGTAATATCTTTTGTAATATTAACTTTGATGAATGAAAATATAACATTTCTATTATGTCTCTAGGCCTTATGAATGGTTGATTTGTATAATATTTTGGGGCGTTACAGAGCAAATGGATGCAAATGATAGTTATGATTCATGTGGCACAGATCCATTTACATTTCTATAAAAATACAATTATTTTGAATTTTTTTTACTGAATTACAATTTTCTTATGATATTTTTATTTTCTTTAGAAACCCATAAATAGATTGATGGAAAACAATTTGAACAATTGTCATGTTTTCTTTGAGATTAAGGCTCTTGAGTTGAGTTTATTGATCATATGATTTGGCAAATGGCCACCATTTATCAATTAGCTTCTCCCTTAATCATTGATATGGAACACTGAATTATGCAACGATAATACTTGAATGTGGACATTACATTCAATAACGGGATACTACTCGTTTGAGAATTCCTTATTCGGTAAATTATTAATAGGTCTTAATAGTTTGATTTAATTCCCACAAAGTCCTATTGACAATTAGTTACTTTTTTTGTCATGATTTTTATAAATTGTTGCTAAAACTTACAATTAGTGACGTTTTTCTATGATGAATTTTTTAAATTGTAGCTAAAAATTGATGACTTTTTTCGTGATGATTTTTTTAAACTGTAGCTAAAACTTATAATTAGTGACATTTTTTGTGACAATTTTCAAACTATCGCTGAAAATTAACAAATAGTGACGTTTTTTAATAGTGTTTGATGAAAAACGCTATTAATTATCATATGACCTATTGGACAATAAGTCCTCTTATTAGGACCTACACATAAGTTTCCCTTGATTATTTTAATTAGCTTTTTGACTTTTTATAAAAGATATGCTAAAGAGAGTGATGCGTCAACTTATAATGTCTTTCTAGCTTTTTGACTATTTTAACGTATTAACAAACGAGGCTTAAGTTAATCTTTGATCTCTACCTTATCAGACGGCTTCCCCATAAGTACCTGAATTGCATCTCATTCGACAGCTAGTTTTACTAGATAGATGTTACACGTCAATTTTTTTGATCACACTCTAGCATTGGCATCAAGTCACAACAATCTAAATGTCTGGCCTTTTCAGCCAATTAATGGAGACAAACTCCCAAAAGAGTACAAGCTGAAGTAGAATTGTGACAGAGCACATGCCAAGTATGTGATGAACTTATTTGAAAGAGGGGATTTCAATGCACGACACTTGAATGAAACCTTTTTTGACTGGGAAAGACCGAGAGGATATGTGTTTTGTATTTTCTTAGTGCCTAGTCTCTCCACTTGTAAGAGATTTTCTTTTTCGCTTTTGTAAATGTGTGTTTTTTATAGCCGTGTTGAGCCTTGGTTTTTTGGTTTTTAAAATTTTTCCCACTAAGCCAAAAATAAATAAATAAAAGTCACACACTAGTTGGCTTCTTGATTTCAGTATTAAATCGTTCTTACCCTCTCATGAGGAATTGATTTAGGAGGAAAATGTTAATTAACTACACCTATTGTTCTTCTGTTCGCAACTAGAAAGGATGGTGCAACTGAATAATATGGATATGTTTTTCCCAAAAGATACCAATGCTCAGAACACTGTATCAAGGCAAACAAAATGAAGTGAAATTTATAAAATAATTTCACACTTTTCCCTCATTTTCTTCTTATTTTTTCTATGATTTTTTTTTTCCCTCCTTCCTCCACAATCCATGATTGAATTTTTCTTCAAGGAAAATGATATTCTATCACTGTCATTGTTAATTCTCCTATATGACGAGAGGCACACAATACAAATGATGTTTATATTGGTCTCGTCCAATTACAGCTAGTCTATTTTCCACCAGTTTAATCTAAATCGATATTTGCAATCAACACTCACAATAACTAGATGAAAACCCGAATGATCCACTTATGAGGGATCAAAGGCGGTTGATTTTGTGATTGGGCAGTGGATGCTTCCTATCGTCCGCTGTGTTGAAGAGAAACAAAGAAACTGCATGAGGTTGAGGAACAATAAAACAAAACCATTAGAAAAATGTTAACCATTTACTTATTGTGTGTCTTGAAAATATGTATCAGAGGAATAGGTAATTTCTCCTCTTCCGTTACAAATCCTAAAATGCAGATGATTATAAGATTTGTCTATAGCTGTCAATCAAGTTTGTCAACATATGCATGCTCCATCAAATGGTCATTTTGCTGCTCAAAAGAATTCTTAGATTTGTTCAAGGTTCTCTTTCTTATGGGCTCACATTTCAGCCCAGTTCCTTTACTCTACTCTACAGGCTTTTTCTGACTCTAATTGGGCAGGAGATATTTTAGATAGGAAATCTACTTCTGGCTATTGTGTATTTCTTGGCTCTAATTTGATTTCCTGATCTTCTAAAAAGCAACCTACTGTATCCCGATCCTCTATTGAGGCTGCATATAGATCTTTGGCACAGAACACTGCTGAACTTAATTGGCTACAGATGCTTCTTGTTGACTTAGGCATTGATATCACTGCTCCACCTATTCTCTGGTGTGATAACCAATCAGCTATACCTCTTGCTTTTAACCCTGTTTTTCACACTAGATCAAAACACATTGAAGTGGATTGTCATTTTATTAGAGACAAGATGTTTGCCAGAAAACTTGTTCTTAAGTATATCCATACTAATGATCAAATTGCTGGTATTTTTACAAAGCCCTTATTAGCATCCAGATTTTCTTATTTACACTCCAAGTTTATAGTCACTGCTCTTCCCATCAACTTGCAGGGGGTTAAGGTAATAAAGTCCACAAGTACTAAAAAGGCTAAGCTAGCAACAGAGGCTAAGCAATAGCTACAGCCACAGCTCAGGTTGTAGTCCATTCCAAATAAAACACAGGAAGTTTAGTGTATATAAATTGTATAGGTGTGTATGTACTAAGCATGTGAGAGTTGGTTACATTGTAAAAATATTTTAGTTAGTTAGTGATATACGGTTAGGCTGTTAGGTGAGGATAGTAAAGTCAGTTAGGAATCAAGATTGTATTGTGTATATAAACTCAGAGTGTATCTTGCTTATGTCTCAAAACATGTTCGTGTTTGACTTGAGGCTGAATTGTACGAAGAAAATAAGTTTAAAATCATTTTAGTTCAATTCAAACTGTGCTGGTAGAACTGACAAACTTTAGTAAAAAAACAACCACATCTCCCACTAAAAAACTCAAAATAACTCTCCATTTGGCACATTAGAAACTAGACTCATATTTCTAATGATATAGGCCATGCAGTTGTTTCTTTCCCAATTAAAACAAATTTGCAATCAAATTTAACCCAAAACTGTTGTCTGCACTGTATTGTTCAAATTTCTTGCAACAACACTTTTCATGTTTAAAATCAACATTTTAGAGGTCTAAAATTATGAACTAAAGTATCCAATTTCCATATAAAATCTTAGAGCTTTTCCTAGTCAAAAGCTTGAATGCGATGGAAACATGTGTCAAAACTTGAGTTCTTCTAATCTATTTCAAAAGATCATTTTCAAACGAATTCAACCAATCAAAAGGTTATAATTAGGTGTACGAACATGAACTTTATCTTAATTTAAACTAAAAACAAGTTTAGGCCAAGAATCCAACCATTCTTTTTTTCTTCCTCCACTTCTCTTTTATTTTCTCATTTCTTCTTTTCTTTTCACTACAGAATCTTCTCTCTTTTCTTCTGTTTTTTTTTTTTTTTTTTCAAATGGGACACTTGTCTCTCCTCTATATGTATATATCTACACAAGTACGAGGTAGCACACACCCAAGTGAGGTGGTGTCTACTTGTCCCTATTAATTAATTATTAATTTAATTAATCAAGACTAACACTGATTAATCAATTTTTGACCCCTAATCGTAATTAATTATGTTTAAACTTAATTAATTTTGATTAAATTCACTAATTACACTTGATTAGCACTAATCCCAATTACGTATATGCATAACATATAAGAATACTCAAAGAGGTTAAAGTAGCTTTTTGACTTTTAACCTCTTTTGGGTCATATCGCATTTTTACTTTTTTACACTTTTTTTTTTTTTTTTTCAAAAAAACCTAAAAAGCTAGCTTTTAACCTACTTCCCAAAACAATCTAAGGCTACTAGGCACCTTAATTAAGAAAACATATACATGTATAAACATATCAATAGAAAAGAGTCTTTTTTAAGTTTACATTTCTAATTCTTCCATTTCTTTTCTTTAAAAATATAGGAATTCAAGGCCATAAACATAGCACAGCAAAACATTCAAGTTTTAATCTAATAACAAATACTTCCAAGTCATGCCCAACGATTATCAAAGCATGGCGTTTTATATATGAAAGAAAATAACATTAACTCTAGGCATTCTGACCATTAAAATGAGAGATATGAAAATGTCAAGCAATAGAAACACTTAGTGTCGCAATGTGACAACAAAATCAACTTCCATTAAACTCATACTTGATTATAAAATATAATATCATATACTTTTAGTCCTTTTAGTCTTACATCCATTCATAACTTCTTATTAGATCTAAACTCAACAAACTACTAAAGAAGTTATGAATGGATGTGGAGTTTAGATTCTTAATCGTAGTTTGTGGAATTTAGATCTACTAAGAAGTTATGAATGAATGTAAGACTAAAAACTCTATATCAAGTATAGTTGATTATGTCTCATACATTATGTTTATACGTGATATGTATGTAAGTTTATATATTTAATAATATATTGATGATATATTTATATATATGAAATAAATGTGTATATGCTTAAATTTACATGATATAAAATAAACTCATGCAAGGAAAAAAAGCACTCAAATGCAAACCACTAACCTGAAGGAGGAGAAATATCATGTATGTTTAGATTAACATCATGTGCTAATTGGTCAAGTGGTTTAAGTATCTTTTTTGATGTGTAATTTATGTAGACTCAAAGTTTGAGTGTTTTATTGGGGAAATGTGGCCTAAGCTGTTGGGGTGCCCCCTTAGGAGACTCAAGTGGTAAAGTATCGTCTTTTAACTTCAATCCTTAATTTGCCCAAGTGTTAATTAATTAATTTTTATTTATTTCTTTTTAATCTATTTGTTGCCCCATGCTGCTAGGACTGCATACAGACCTCCTTTTAAGCATCAAGTTTCGCAAATACGACCTGCAAGTAAAAATAAGTAAACCTAAACCACTAACTGGTAGTAGATTTGGCTGGGTCCCTGTGTCTGAATTGACATTACATTTACCATACCTACTACCTTGTTTGCCCGTTTCTTTGTGTGTACATTGGGTGCCACCCCTGTGAATTCAATTATATTACACTTAACCCTTTATTTTGTATTCTAATGTTCATTTCATTATCTTGTGATGGTTTGTAGGGTGCTGGCAGCTAATTCTTATGATGAATTCTACAAAAAAATTTGGGTTTTCATTACCTTGTTGGGTAGCCTCCTCCGAACAACATATAAACCATTCGTCGTCACTATTGCGATCTATTTTTCATCATTGGTGATTGAATTAGTACTCCGAACCAACGACATAGATCATCTTATAGTGAACATATTAAGCTTGTTATCGGGCGCACTTGCTGTTATTGTGCCCATATTGATCACTGTCCCAGCCATTGGGTGGTTGGCTTTGGGCATATGGGTCTATGTTTTTGGCATTGTTGTATATCGGCTTCTATGATAAGATCAGAGATGATTTTGTCACAATTGTTGCGGAATTTAGAAGCATAATGAATCAATTGAGAAATGGCAATGCCAATGGAAGTCAGGGTGAGCCGAATGCCAGTGCAAATGAAAGCATGGGCAGTTTCGCAGTCACAATGCCGGTGAATGTAGTTTGAAAGCGGGTTGTCCGCACCCGCAAGAACTTACTCGCAAAGACTTATTTTTTTTTTTTTAATAAAAACTTGGACCATTGTTTTTTGATTATTGCATTTTGGATGAATGTAAAAATTAATGAACAATTACTTTTAGGTAAGTTTAAGATCTTGAATTATTTTACTTTAATTGTATTATTGAATGAGATTGATGATCTAGTTTTGGATTTTGAAATATGTGCTTGTGTTAGTTTATGATTTGTACCACATCATCATTCAACAGGCAACCGTTGAATTACCACAACACCACTGCACTTCTATACAAGTTACAACAGATCACTGTCGGATTATCGCATCAACTCACTAGTGTAGTACCATGAATACACATCACCATTGCACTGCCACTTGCACATCACCATGACACCACCACTTGCACATCCACTTAAATATTTTATTTTTGGGGAAATTTAAGAAACCCTGACTCGTGCCGAAGGCCATGTGTCCATTATTACCAAAGTTGCCTTGGCTCGGGAACTTAGGTACGAGAGGGGAAGGTCATGAATTGAGCACCCCCGCTTGCCTGATCAAAGATCGGCCTCTACTAATCATGATATGATTTTTTATAAACATTATGCGCTCTTATTCTGGTTATTAGGCTAGCTTTACTATGTGATGCACACAAGCAAGTATAGACTAGTTTGCTTAATTTGGAACAATTCAACTCATATTTGTTTGCGAAAATGGTTTGAATTTGCCACCTCAAGTGGGCTTAAAGTTGTGGATTTGCCACTAAACACAGTGGGCTTAAAAGATGATTTGACACTCAACAAAGTGGACTTAAAATGTGCATTCGTTGAATTGTTCCAATTCAAACAACGAGCCTTCATCCACAGGCATTCATGCAATTTAGCTTTTAAGCACATAGCCTCATGGCAACATTCACACTCATGAAAGTATGCTAAAGCATAAAAACTCACCGAGTACTCCAAGCCAAAACAGAAACTAGTTAGAAAGATGCAAGATCCTAACTATACAATATGCCTAATGTAACACATGTAATATGCAATTAATAGGCTCGGCTACTGATATGACATATGGATCGATTTGAACAACATGTGATTAAACACGCATTCAAATAAGATATTGAAATGACAATGTAGTTTGAATGATGTACCGAGCCTTGGTGCATGCAAGACAAAATGAATGTATGCAAGCAGAAGATATGCTAATTGAAACATGTCCCTAATCTAACCATCAAAAATGATTAAATAAAAGGGAGAGAGACCTGGGGTTGGAAGACATACACACACGCATGCACCCTCGCGAAGGAGGGTCTTAATGAATAAAGCTAACTAGCTAACTAGGCTAATTATGCTAATTATTACAACACTTGGAATGAATTAACTAACTATTCTAAGCTAATTAATTATTACAACACACTTTAACTAATTAATCAATTAGACTAAGCTATTTAATTAATTAATTACACAACATGAACTAATTAACTATCTAAGTTACAACATTTGCATGAATTAGCTACAACTAATTAACTAAGCAAATTAATTAATGGCCTCGGGAAACAAGGGATGTACACATGCTCGATTTTTCACCCAAAAGGCCACTGTTTTGCAACTGTAAGCCTCTGTTTGCACATTTGAACACTGACAGTGCTGCCCACTTCCAGAACACCTCTACTCCACCTTACCAACAAACTGTGCAAATTTCACTGATGGCCAACAAGGGACTGGTCAGCTACCATTGGTGGCCGGTCGGCTACTGGTGGTGGTCGATCGGCCACTGGTGGTGGCTGTCGGCCACTGCTGTCTTGAACTTCCTTGCTACAACAGAGAGTAAAATAGAGCAAAACAGTGTATTTCTCAAGGGTTATTTGCACACTTTGCCTCTTCTTTTCAAGGGGAAATCAAATGAGGGACAAAATTTGGTTCATAAACCATCAATTAAGCAATTTCATTGCATGATGGCTTGTGAAACCAATTGTACAAGTTTAATAAATGCCAAGCAAGACTCAAAATGTCCATCACCCTATCATGCATGATCAAGGGCAATGGAGACCTAGGAAAATGACACATTTCATCACTTTTGAGTATGAAATGTTCCATTTTTCTTGTGTTCAAACTAACGTCCGATGTGAGCACAAGCAATGCAACACAAAGAATGCTTATCTTGCTCTTTTACTTGCCAATTTTGTTTTACACATTTTAATTACTAAATCATTCTTTAATCGATTAGTCCATTGATGAGTGTCTTCTAAAGTAAAAGAAGTGTCAACCAAGGGATAGTTTAAGGCATGAGAGAAACTTCATGCCGTTGGTAATGAACCCTTAAAGGATGATTAAACCATTAAGCATGAGCATTAATCTTAAGCTTAAACAACTTTAAGGTTGAAACAACCCTCAAAGCAAATGGAAAAGTGAAAAAATGAGGGAGATTGTAGAGATTATATGTGCTGAAATTAGGTGACAAAAAGCACTAAAACATGCAATCAACTCAAACCAATGGTGGTTAAAGCCTTGAAACACCAAGCTAATGAAAGGACTTACACTACAACTGTGCAATATAAAGCCCAAAGGACACAACCAGCTCAAAATAGTCCTCAAACAATCGAAAACAAGTCCTAAAACATGCCCTAAAACATGCTGGAATTAAGCTAGAAATAGCTAAATTAATATGCTAAAACATGGAACATGTTAAGCTAGTAAACAAACCACAAGGAGGGGAGGCTACCTCCTCCAATTTTGGACTTCAAAATGTGATTTTAGCCACTAAAATAGCTTTGAAAATCAGTGTTTAAAAGCTTGAGAAAAGATAATAAAAGGGTGAGAAAGACAAGGGCAAAAGCCTCCAAAACAAGGTACAAAGAAGGGCTATCAACCCCTCAACCTTTAATGGCCTTAGGACCCAAGCTTCAACCCAAAAACACAGTTGAAAAATACTTCTAAATTGGCAAGAAAAGATAGAAAAGAAGTAGCATAAAGGTGCTCAAAATTATACCTCTTGAAGAGGAACAACACTTTTGTTCACAAACCAACAAATTCTCTCTCTCAAGGGCTGAAATTTAGACTCAATAATATCAGCAAGGAGAGCTCCAATGTTGGTTTAAGAAGTGCAAAGAGAGGGTGTATAGGTTGTAAGACAGAGATAGAAAGAGAATTCCAAGAATTGGAGTTTTTGGAATTTTTTTGAACCTGAAATCAAGAGGTTTGGCCTGGTATATATAGAAAAACAACCTAACAGGTCGAAAATATCAAGCCTTGAATCGCTGGAGCTTGTGGGGGACAACTGGCCAAAAATATCTAGGTTTTTCACCAGTGGTCGACCAGCTAGAAGTGTTGATTGTTGGCCATCAAAAATTGGCATTATGCATAAGATTTGCAAAAGATGAGAAAAATGTTTTGAGCATGACATGGCATATGCATTCATCTCATAAGATTGTATAAAATGTATTTGATGATTTGTCAGATGTCATTATGAATTGTTTAATTATTTGATTTAATTGATAATGAGATAATTGAATGAATTGAAAAGGATGTCATGTTGCTATTGAAGCATGTTTATTAATTTAAGTTAACTGGTTATGGTTAATTAAATAAATTGGATTTAAGAGATTATGTAATAGAATCATATGGTTTGACATGATATGATTTCACGTATATGTATGAGTACCTTTGTACCCGCATATCTTCTAATGTTTTAATATGAGATTGTTTGGTAAGCTAGTGGTTGCTCACCCCCTGTCTGTACATGTGTACAGGGAATGCTTTTCGTATTTGAAGATCAAACAATGGGTTTTACCATTTCATAAGTGTAATGTAGTGATGGATTGTAGTACTTCATTTGTTTGTTTGGCTGAGTGCTATTTTTTGTAAAGAGTAGTGTCCTCTCTTTTATTGTAAGCCTCAGGGCATTTTTTTATTTGTATGAAAATGTCACTGTTGTATAACGAGAGGGAACATGTATATTTAATTATTCATCATTTCATCAAAGGATGAATTGTCATTTGTGAGACCGTATACTTGGTTATCTCTAATTGCTATTATATATTATATTTTTTATATGCAGGTTAAGGAAGTTTTTACATACAAATCAGTGGACATCTTTAATGAGTTTGTGAGTTATGGGCCTAGTGATGTGAGTTGTTATATAGAGTGGAGTGCTATTATTAGATGTGGGTTGAGTGATGGGAGGTCTCACATATTTAGTATGCTTTTCCTTCTGGTCTATGACCACATATGTAATATTGGTACTTACTTTTTATTTCTTGTCAATGTGTTCATATACTTCTCTATTGGTGGTGTGGAGGTGGCTGCATTTTGCGCCCTTCCTATCATCTGCATTCGGTTTTGGGCTGCCTTTCAGCAATGGAAGCACTTGGCGCCGTGATTAGTGGGTCTATAAGTTGTTTTAATATATGGTTGTATATAGTCTTTTTCTGGTTGTTGGTTACCAAGTTTGTTTGTTTAGTTTTTCTCCTTTTGGATTGTGTTTGGGTCTCTTTCTTGAATGTAATTTGGACTAAGTACTGGGTTGGTTTTGTGTACCCTTATGCCGGCTATTGGGGAATTCCAGATTTGTGCTTTCTTGGAGTTAATATAATTTTTGTGCATGTCCCATACCCGTTCGAGATATGGGTTTTGAACAGATTATCAGTTATGTTCGGTCATCTGCTGGACGAGCCTTTGGACTAATGCTTTTGGGCTGTGTTTTGCTTGTGTTGGTTTCTTCTTGTGCTCGTTGTAATTAGTGGTAGGGCCTGGGGTATGCCCCTTGTATTCTTGTAAATTTTCCTGTTTTATTTTATCTCTTATTCACCCAAAAAGAAAAAAAAGAATTGTCATTTGTAAATTGGACTTAATTAATGAATTTTGGTAATGTTATCTGAGTAATAAAATATGGGATGTGACAACTTGGTATCAAAATGAACTGGGTTTGAATACCATGGCTCATGGGAAGTGGCTTTGACCACGGTTGGGTTTACCTCGTGATTGTGAGTGATGTTTGCATTCTATGTGATAACATGCTTGTGTGCTAAGATGTTATATGTTTATGTGGGCATGGGGTTGAGTCTCGAGGATGTTATGTCGGTATAGACACCCCATTTTTGACCGACCTTAAGACTCAGACATCATCGATTGAGCGCTCGGTGATTATGCATGTTTGAGCTCGTTTCGAGTTTCCGGAGTTTTTGGCTGAGAGCCTTGCCTCCGGGCCTTTGAACTCTTTGCGCTTTGGCTCGGTTTGTGGACTGAACCTTGTTTTCTCTTCCCTAGAGGGAGAGAGAGGTCTTGTACACCATTCTTTTGTGGTTGTAGACCACTTTTCACTCTTGGAGACAAGTTTTCGATTTTTGGGGCCTTCGGCGGCGCGCCTTGTCTTAGGACCGCTTAACGTTCTCCGTTTGGCTTGGTTTTCAAACCATGCCTTGTTGCCTTGGCTTAGAGGGCCACTGTGGTCTGGGAGACCACTTTTTTGGTCATAGACCACTTTTGGTGCCCGTAGGCTAGTTTTTGAGGCTCCCGATTGCGCGCCTTGCCTCCCGGACTCTTGTCTTGCTTCCTTTTTGGTTTGTTTTTGGTACAAACCTTGTTTTCCTTGTTTGGAAGGTGGTATAAGGGTGGGAGACCAGTTCTTCCCCTTGGAGACCACTTTCCTTCCTGCCAGCCAGTTTTCTGGTCGGCCAACTGGTTTTCTTGGTCTTTGGATCACCTTTTCTGGTCGGCCACCACACCACTGCCTTGCTTTCATGATGTAGACTATCTCCCCCCGTGGCTAACCACTTTCTTCCTTGGATGACCACTTCTACTGGTCGGCCAACCAGTGTAAGTAGCTGGCCGACCACTTCAAGTGGTCGGCAGCTTTCCATCACCTTTTTGGAGATATTTTCTAGCCAGTTGTTACAGTTGGAGGGCACAGAAGCCATCCTCCATATGGCTTTAGGCCTAATGCTTGTCCAACAAGCTTGTTGCATGTTTTTCTATATAAGGGAGCCTCCTCTCTCATGCCTTAGGTTCAGAATTTTGGCATTGAGATATAGATACACACTTGTCTCTATATCTCCTTATTTGCTCTTGTTTTGTGCTTGAAAGTGCATATTCATCATACTATTGCACACAAACACATACTCAAACACCATACTCAAACACCATACTCTTGTTGCTAATGCTCTTTGAGGTTGGTTTTGGAGTTTTTGGACTGGTTTTGGTTCAAAAAAAGTGCTGGAGTTGCAGCTTTGAAGGTGTTCTTCAAGGGTGAGCTTCTAATCCTTAAAACCCTTGTTTTTGTTTAAGCTTTTGGACCTATTTGCATGCTTATTTTGGCTTGCCTTTAAACTAAAAAAAAGTTTTGATTCTGCATGCTTAACATGTTTGTTTAAGGTCTCTTTTGTGTTGGGGGTAGTCTACCCCCTCTTGTGCCTTGTTAGGCCTTGTTTTGAACCTTCCTTTTAAGCTATTGGGATCACCTTGTTTTGGCCTTCTCACCACTGAAACTTAGAGGAATTTCAGTGGTGGAAATGGTGTTTTGAGGTCCCAAATAGCAGAGGGTCATCCCCTTTCCTTGTGTCTTGAATGCTTGCTTCATTTGTCTCATGTTTGAGCATGTTTGTTAAGCTTATGTTGACTCCATCTTAGCATGTATTTGGGGTTAGTTTGACATGGCATACCACTGTTTTGATTTGGTTTTGTCACCTCATGCATGCTTTATACACTTGTAGTGTAAATGTTGCAAACTAGCTTTATATGCCTCATGTTTGAGCATGTCTTTCTAGCTTGTTTTGGGGCCATCTCAGTAGGTTTTTGGTGTTTTTTTTCCATGATATACCTCTGTTAAGGTTTGGTTTGATAGCCCCTTGCATGCTCCATGCACTTGTAATGCAATCCCACAAACTAGCCTAATGTGTATCATGCTTTAGACTGTCATTCTAGCATGATTTTGGCTTAACTCTAAGAAGCTTTTGTCCATGTTTTAGCATGCTTAAGCTCTAATTTGTGTTGTTTTGGTCATGTATGCATTGTTTTGTATAGCTATAATGCATTCTAGCTTGTTAGCATTGTGTATCAAGTCCACTAGCATGCATTGCTTGGGCTATTTACATGATTTGGCATCATTTGAAATGTGAATTCAGTACATGTTTCATGTTCATGCACTCACATTTGTCACTCTTTCCATGCTTTGGATGGTTCATGCTTTGTGCCTTAAACATGAGCCATTGCGTATGCCTTCATGCCTAAGTTTGCGAGCTATCATTTCTGTGTGTTTTTGGGGTTATTTTGCCATGATTTAACTCTGATTTTTGTTGGTTAAGTCATCTCATGCTTGGTCTTGGTAGGTGTAGTGTAACCCTCCCTTTTGGCCTTGCATATTCCATGCTCCGTGCCCTTCATGCTAGCTTGTTTTGGCTTCCTTACATGCATGTTTTAGACTCATTTTGACATGTTCTAGGACTATTTTGGATTGCCTCAACCATATGCTTCATGTTTTGTATAGCTATAGTGCAAGTGCCTATGCTTGCTTTGAGTTTTGAGCACCATAGCATGCTTCATTTGCATCGTGTGTATGATTTGGCATCATTTATCATGATATTTCAGAGCTTATAGCATTGCTATGTTCCCACTTCTTTCATGCTTTGAATGCCTTTAAGGGTTATACATTGTTGCCTTGTTTGTGGCCTTGCTTGTATGCATGCATGCTTAGACCTTTGAGCCCCCATCTTAGCATGTTTTGGTCTTTGTTTAGACCTAATTAAGCTATGTCCATGTTTTGTTCATGCATTTGTGCCATGTGTTGCATGTCCCTTTGTATATATAGTCCTCTTTGCTAGCTTTAATGCTTAAGGACCCTAGCATGCCTTGCTTATGTTGATTGAATGATTTGGCATTCATACCTTATTTCAGAGCTTATAGTGTTGTTACACTCCCATGTTTATCACTTCTTGAGCGCTCTTGAGAGTTGTGCTCTTAGGCCTAATTGATAGGCCAATGCATGTGTATGCTTGTATATGCTTTTGTGCCTTCATTTCTTAACATTATGGCCAATGATTTGGGCATGACTGAGGTCTGTCCAAATTCGGTTTAAGTCCATTTAGCATATTTATTTGCATGTTGCTTGCATGCTTATGTTACATTGCATTGAGTATGCCATGTTGTTCTTAGCACTTAGCATTATGTATGCCATGTTGTTTGCATGCTTATGTTGCATTGCATTATGTATGCCATGTTGTTCTTTGCATTGAGTATGCCATGTTGTTCTTTGCATTGTGTACGCCATGTTATTCTTTGCATTGTGTATGCCATGTTGTTAATTGCATTGTGTTGTGCATGTTGTTGCTTGCATTGTGTTTGGATTAGGCGTCAGTCCAAACACGAGAAATGAGGGGCGTTTCATACTTGAAGTGATGAAACGTGCCCCAATTCTCGGTCGCCGACCCTCTTGATCATACATGATAGAGGTCAAGGCTTTATGTATTTATGTGTGCATTCATTTCATATTGAATTGTGCAATTTGGCTTCTCGGCCATCATGCATTGAAATGCGCGATTGGTGGCCCAAGGGTCGATAACCGCACTCCCTTGAGCTTATGAAATGATAGGGAGGGTGGTTGTGCACACATACCTTGTAAATACATTGCCATGCCTTTTCTTGCTCTCTGTTGCAGCAAATTGGAGTCTGGCAGCAACAACTGGTCGGCCAACTAGTAAAAGTGGCTGGCCGACCACTTTTTCTGGTTTGCAGCAAAGATAGGTGGTCGGCAGGTGGTTGGCACCCCCCAAAAGTAGTCGGCCATGCTCCCACAGATCCCTAAGGTGAGTTAGAAGCTATCTGGAGCTTGGTGCAATAACAAGTGAAAACAGAGGCAAATTAGGGCATCGCGTTGGATTTTCGAACGAGGCAACCGAGCATGCATGCACTCTTCATCCTGAGGACCTCTTTTTACTGCTTTCCTTAGCTAGTTTATGCTTTGGTTTTGTACCTAAGTAGTTAATGCATTTAGCTGCTTATTTGTGTTGTAATAACTAGTTAGCTAACTTGTTAGTTAATTAGCTTCGTTTTGTACTTAATTAGTTAGCTTGTTAGTTAATTAGTTTTGTGATGTAATAATTAGTTTAATTAACTTAGATTAGCTAGTTAGCTTATTATTCGGACCCTCCTGCGAGAGGGCATATTGTTGTAATAAGCGTGCGTGTGAGTGATGCATGTCTTCTAACCCCCATTTCTTTCTCCCTTTTACTTAACCGCTTACAATGGTTAGTTTTAGGGCATATTTTGTTTAGCATACCTTATGCTTCGCATGCGTGCATCCATTCATCTGTATTGCATGCACCGGGCTCAACGCATCATACTAACTGCATTGTATTTCAATACATTTACTTGAATACGTGTTCAACAGCATGTTATCAAGTTGCATTCACATGACATCTTAGAATAGCCGAGCCTATCTTAGTTGCATTTTTGCATGTGTTGCATTAGCCATCTTAACATGAACTAGGATCATGCATGATTTCTAACTAGTTCTCTATTTTGGCTTGGAGTATACTGTGAGTGTTTACGCTTTAGCATACTGCATGAGATGTGTATGTTACCATGTTAGCATGCTTGCCATGAGGCTAACTGCTTAAGTGTTTAACTACTTGAATGCTTGTGGGTGAAGGTTGGATTGCTTGAGTTCGAACAATTCATCAAAATCCTCATCATAGCCTACTTGCGAGTAGCAAAACTTCAAACCATTTTCAAACAAACGAACATGAAATGTTTTGTTCCAACCTAGGTGATCTAGTCTGTACTTGTATGCTGTGCGCATCACATAGTAATTCTAGGTTAATAACCGGAATAAGAACACATGTGTTTTCAAAAACAACATATCATGTTAGTAAAGGCCGATCTTTTGATCGGGCGAGCGGGGGTGCTCATTGCATGACCTTCTCCTCTCGTACCCAAGTTCCTGAGCCGAGGCAAATTTGGTGATGACGGACACGTGACCTTAGGCACGAGTCAGGGTTTCCTAAATTTCCCAAAATAAAACATTTAGGTGGCGACTCTGTATCTGGCAAAGCAGTCCATGTTTGACACTTCTTTATTAAAATCGATTTTCCAAAATGATTTTCCAGATTTGGACTCTTTGGTGATTTATCGGTCTCACATTGCACTTTGTGAAATTAGATTCAGAACCGTGACACGAGTCCGAACTGTAGTAGCTAAGAACAAACGAATTCGCGCCATTGCGCGCGGAGCCGGGAGTTCTCGGGCAGTCTACAGTCGGGTCCATAAATTTTCTTTAAAATCTTATTGGAAATGCGCCTGATCAACATGATTTCTAATAAGAGGTCTAAAAGGATTCTTAGAACGACTAACCATCTTAGTAGTGGCAACCCGTTATTTGTTATGTGGTTATGCGATTTTATGCTATTTGATATGCATATGTTGAGTTTCGTGTTGGAACATGAGAATGTACCACAGTGGGAGGTGTTGATGCTAAATGTTATGAATGGAATATATGTGGCCTTGCATGATTGTGAAAACTGTTCTATTCAGTTGATTATGTGTGGAGTTAGTCTTGAACTTTGGGTTGTATATCCTTGTATGTATTTGGGAAGAGGTGTGGTCTCGACATGGTAAAGATTGTGAATGGAGGTACGCGGTATATTTCCCAAGAGAGATTGATTGTTTTGAGATATGGTTGTAAAATCTATAAAGTGCAAACTATGTAAGGTATAAAGATGAGATTTGAAATGGACAATACTCATAATTGTTGTTGCATTTATTTATTTAATTGTTTTGTCCCTACGTATCAAGGGAGGGAGTGTCGAACACTCATTGGTAATAGAATTATCTTAAAGGGAATGAGTTGTGTTTTGAGCCATGGTTGTATTTTCCTTGCGGACATCTTGTGTCTAGTTGGTTAATCTAGTGATTTCCAAATAGAGTCTCGGAATGACTTTATGAGTATGATAGTTTGGCAGTGTAATCTTATAGCGATCCCGATTTCCCCTTTTCTTTAATTGTTGTATCCAGACTTAGGGTCTGTAGAGTTGGTGGTTGTGTATATCTTGTTTACATCCCTTTACTCTTTGTATTTAAGTCTTGGGTTGTGTTGGGCAGGTTTGAAACAGGTTGGTTGAGCTTAGAAACCAAAAGTAGTTGCCCAGATTTTTGCCTTCACGCTCGAGCAGAGCTTTTGACGCTCGAGTGGGCCTTTCGTTGTTGCTTATCTGCTCGAGCGGGTATTTTGACGCTCGAGCATGATTTTCCATCTCCCAATATTTTCCTCTGCAGTGTTAGATGCTCGAGCGGGAGTTTGTGTGTGACGCTCGAGCGGGGACCTGGTTCGGCAAAAGTTCTGGGAGTGTGCATCCGGCGCTCGAGCGGGAGTCTGTGAGTGACGCTCGAGCGGGGGTTTCCACGCTCGAGCAGGGCGATTCTTATATAAAATCGAGATCTGACTTTTTGGATCACTTTTTCAACTCCATTTCTCTGTCTTACTTTTCCAAACCTCCATTAGAGAGATTCTCTCACTAGAACCTTGCCTTCTCTCTAGGTATTGATCTAGTAGGAGTTGTCTCCTCACATTTGGCCTTTACAAAAGTTGCGTTGATCGTCGAGGGCTACATTTTGACCTGAGCATATTGAGTTTTGGAGCACTTTGAGTTTCGCCATCTTCTTCCTTTGAGCTCCGAGTTTGAGGTAGGGATTCCTGCTCACTACTATGGGTTTTGACCTAGATTTTGGGGCATTTTGTTAAATGGTTAATTTGGAAAGTTAGGGTTTGAAAATGTTAAAAGAGGGTTTTGTCATTTTGATTCTAAAACGTGTGTATTGGGTTTCAAAATGATGATATTGTTGTTAGTTGTTGATATTTGAACCATTGGGTTGATATTGGGAAATGGGGTAGGAAACCCTAATTTGTTGTATAAATTAATTGGTATAATTAATTTGGGAAAATGGTGGTCATATGGAATTGAGTTGGAAATAATGAAATTGGTTCATTATATGGTAGAATGGTGGAGTTAGATTTATTAATTACTCACTTTTGAAAAACATTGATATTTTATCTGTTGGAGCTTTTATTATCTGTTTAGAAATAATTGCTTGGGCTACCGGTGGAGGGTAGTTTTGATTGTTGTAGACAATGCATGATGATTAGGCAAACCAAAACTAACCAATTAGATGTGTCATAGAGTATGACGGTTGATAGAATACATTAACGTTATGTATTGATTGATTATGTATATGACCTATGTGTATATACGGTGTGTGTGCGGGAGGAGATAGGGGATGTACTCCACGGTTTAGGGGAAGATAGGAGATGGACCTCTAAACCGGATGTCGTTTGGGAGGAGATAGGGGATGGACTCCGCTGATACAGCTCATATGCTTGTCACTTAATGTGTTGATATAGCTCATATGCTTATCTATTGAAGTGTGGATACATCTTGTATGCTTATCCGTTGAGATATTGATATGGCTTATATGCTCATTTATCGAAGTGTTGATATAGCTAGTATGCTTATCTAATGTAAAATGGGAAACGTTTAATATGAGTTACTGTCTCATATAAGTTATTGGCCAGGTTCTGAGCCGTTGTTGTAAATTGTGAACTTGATAAGAAATGGAAAATGAAATGAAACATGGACATAGTGATCATGTAATGGAAATGGGTTATGACTTGATTTATGGGAATTAAATATTTATCAATTGCTAATGTCTTAGTTACTGCTCATACTGCTCACCCTATATGGGACATTATTTTCAAGTACAGGTAGCATGTCACCTCCAAGGACTTAGCTTGGATGGACATGGGAGTTGAAAACTCTTTTTGCTTATTTTGTTTGTATTACATGTATATCAAGCCAAGGGCTTCTTTTGTATAGAGTTAGTACTCTTCTTTTGTGTAACCAAGTGTTAACTTGGAAAGCTGTAAGCCTGTAGGGCATTTGCTTTTGTTGTTAACATGTAATACTGTTGTAAGAACTACTTTGATGAATGGAAAGGTGTTGATTTCTTTATATCATTGCATGTCTAAACAATGGGTTTTGTGTTTTTTTTTTTTTTTTTTTTTTTTTTTTGAGGGCATTACAAATCTAGATTTTAGATTGTTTTGGCCGTACGAAATTGGGTAGCTTCGAGAACTATGCTCTCTTTTCCTTGCAATTGGGTGAGTTGGAATGAATTATGAGTTTGTTTGCTAAACCTTGGAGGGTGTTTCCTTGTTCTTAATGTGTGATAAGTCCTAGAAGAGAAGTAGGATCTTTTGTTGGTTGGCCAGGGGAAATGCACTGTTATTTTAAGTATCCCGTGGGTTGTGTTAGTCGAATCATGGTTGCATTCAGGACAGATTTTGTGAGTCACCCTAATACTAGTGTAGAGTTTGTGTTGTAACTCAGAGTAAATGTCTTAGAAGTTGAGTTAAATTAACTTTTAGCTTGAGGGACATGTATAGCTTGGTTGTTTACCTAGTTGTGTTGAGTCTTGCTTGGACTTAAGGTATGTTGTTGAGACCATTTTGTAAACCTCATATCGGAGTGGAACCGTTAATGTCAATTTGTAGTCTTTGTTGATTGAAATCCTAGGTCGTTGTCCAAATTGATTTTTCTTTGTTTGGGCTATGGGGTGTGGCATCACCCTAGTGTTGGTTAAGTGTTGTTCGTCTTGTGATGATTGGTGGTCGCTTTTTGAGTTGGTGGTTAGTGCTTTTGAAGAGGTATTGCTTGGTTTTGTTATGGTCTTAGAGTAGTAATAGTTGTTTTAGCATTGGGTTGCGTTGTGCATTAGGCAATGGAGATATTTCGTTGAAGTTGGGTTATCACCAATAAGGTATGGTGTCTTGGTATTCTGAGGAGTCATTTTGCCAAAAATTTTGTTATGCTTAAGGGATTATATCCTATTTTGTTGCTTTGGGATATTAATGTGGATAGAGGAATCATTTAATAGTTTATACTAGTAAAGGTTGATATAATCAATTGTGGTGCAAAATAATGGTTTGGTTCGTTACCGGTGTTACTAGTTGATGGCAGTTGTAGTGGTTAAAGAATTTTTGATGATGTAGTGGTAAGTACTTGAGTGAGTTTGTGGGTGATTGTAGGATACATTATATTACATGAGTTTAAATTTTGAGGACAAAATTTCTTTAAGGATGGTAGGTTGTAATGACCCAAAATATTTTTTTTAAATAGTCAGTGCATAAATTAATTGAGTAATATTTGGATTGGAGTGCTGTGTAAAGTTATGTGCAAAAATGGTTCAATTTTTGTAATAATTTTTTTAAAAAAAATTATAATTTTCGAACTCAGAAATTATGAAATTTTTTATTATGGTGTTTTTATAAGAGTTTAGCATGTTGGATAAAAATTTCAGAATTTAATGGTGAGTATTTATTTTATGAGAATTTGAAGACTGATTGGTATTCAGTTTAATTTATAGCATAATTTGAAATTTGAGTTTTGGGTGTTTGGACCATGATTTGAGATAAATTGTTGGGTTTATTTTGGTATATAATTGGACCACGTTTGGCTTATGGGTGGGACCCATGACTTAGATTTAATTTAAATTGAATTTGTTTAATGATTCATGTTTAACAATTTGGTCTTTTTTAATTGTGTGATTAGTAGTAACCACCTTGAGAGTTGTTATTATTTATTATATAGGATTATAATAAATATTTGATAATTGATTTTATGGTGTGTACCACATGGTGAAAAAATTATATATTTTTATAGTGAATAAAATGGGTGTATATTTTGTAGTGAGCAAAATATTTTATTTTGTGATGCATAAAAATGTTATATTTTGTAGTGAGAAAAATTATATCATTTTATAATTTATATTATAAAATTTTGAGGTATTATTACAAAAAAAAAAATTATATTTTTTTTTTTGGAAAACCAAACTTGGGGAAGGCAAACCCATGTGGGGTTGCCCCCTTTTTTTTCCTTCCCTTCTTTTTCTTTCTTTTCCCTTACATTTGGTAGAGGCTTATTTCCCTCTTTTCAATCTCTAACTCTCTCTCTCTCTCTCTCTTCCATGGTTGTTCAAGCTTTGAGCTTAGAGTGGGAGTCTTTAGAGTGAGATTTTGTAAAAGTGTTGTAAATGAAAGTCGGAGAGCTCGTCGTGATCTTCGCAATGGTGGTCTCAGGTCCATGATCAGGCGATGTTTGCATTTTCATATTTGCTTTCTTCATATTTAAGGTAAGGGCTTTCTTCATATTATTACATTAAAGCTATGTTATGGTTATTTTGAGAAAATATGTCATTTTAAGAGGTATCGCATATATATATATATATATATATATATATATTCAGATTTTTGTTTGGTAATTCTTGGAAAAAAAATTATGTTGAAATGTTAAGAATGTTGGCATTTTGAGATTGATTTTGGGAAAATCATTTTGTGTTGTTAGTTTTGTAAAAAAAAAAAAAAATCCGAAAAAAAAAATTTAAAGGTTGTATGGATTTTATCTACATCATATTGTGATTAGATGATTTATTTTGAGAAATATAAAGTTAAAATATTTTTTTTATCTTTGATTTTGGAATTTTGTTTTGAGAAAAATAAATTGATATTGAGGAATATTGTATAAATTGTTAAGCCGGGATTATAGAGTTGTTTTGAGATTAAAACTTTAAAAGTATTAAATTCATAATATTTTATGAAAAATGATATGTTGATGATTTAGTTGTGTTCATTTTTGTGAAAATAAAATGTGAAATGTGGACTTTTAAACTCACAACCTTGAAAATGTTACTCTTGGGAATTTTTCATAATTTTTGATGTAAATATCATGTTGGTTAGGTAATTTTAGAAAAAGTTGTGAAATTGTTATTGGTAGAGAATTTGGGAAAAATATTACATCTTTAAGTAACTTGGCATGAAAAATGGTTGTGTTGAAATATGGTTATGTTTGAGGGATGAGGCATGCGAGGTTAAGTTTGGTCTTATAAATTTGGAAGATGGTGAAAATAGTGAACTTACTAATTTGATGAATTAAATTATTTTGGTTAATATTTTAAATCCATCGTAATTAAAGGGGTGTTATTGGGTTTAAATTCCTAACTTTAATATTATGAGATTGAAAGTGACGAAGTTGACCAAGTATGAAATTTGGAGAAATAAGCGAGATTAAGTTGATGTGGTATGGTATTGGGTTCCTAGTTTTACTAGTTGAGTAATGTTATAATAATAATTTTATACTTCAAAAATTTTTATGATATATTTGAATTGTTTGGCGGATTTTGACAAGAAAAGAATAGAATGTGATTTTTAGCTCGTTTGGAGCAAATGGATGAATTGGATTAAAACAAAAACGAGTTATCAAAACTTTTATTTATTTATTATTTTTCCTTAGTTTAATTCGATGGGGTGGATGTTGATAATTGGAAAGTGAACACTCGTGTTATATTTTACAGTCATAGTCAAGAGAAGATTTTGGTATAATTGATTAAGTGTTGGGATATTTATTTATGCTTATTGAGAATTATGATTGAACTTGAACATCTCAAGATTTTACTTGCATGACAAAAATTGAAATTTGATTCTATTTAATGTTTGGGAAGGGGAGGAGTTTTTGGAAAGATTGTAATTGCATTTCATTGATAATGTATGTGAGTTAGAAATTGATGAAACTTTGAACTCGTTTTGGTATCATATGTTATTACTATTGATGAACCTATGGTTTAAAAGTTTTGGCTTTGGTAACTGGTAGAGGATTACCATGTTGCTATTTAAATGAGGAGATTCTTGGAAATGTAAGAAAATGTTTGATTTTGGAAGTCTATTTTATATAAAGAATATTGTTGAATTGTCTTGAAAAGACTAAGTTGGAAGTTGTTGATTTACATGTGGTACATACATGAACATTGACATTATTATATTATCTCTTGGAATTGTATCATGATATTACATTGATAGAGATATGGGATTTGATCACAATGGAACATTGTTTGGTGGAGTTGAAATTGGAACTATCTTAATGCATTGTTACATATTGCATTGCCATTCCATTTCATTGTTATCATGGATTTTGAATTGCAATTGAAAATTATTGTTTTGAGAAAGGAATTGTTTTTGGAAAACAAGATCATTTGGATTTGTTTTGGATAAATATGTGGGTAAGTCCGGATAGGGGATGTAGTTTGATGTTGGTTTAAGTTGGCTTGAGTGCCCATGGTGAAAGACCAAAACACCATGAGGAGATACCACCTTCCTTCCGTGAGAGATCGGTAAAGTGGGGATTTGGTAGTGCTCGATATGCCTACTTGCGCATTACACTTGCCTAAGGATTACAGAGTCGATTTACCACCTTGAAATTTTATTGAAATCATGGATTAACGTGTTTTCAAATTGACATTATGCATAAGATTTTCAAAAGATGAGAAAAAATATTGAGCATGACATGACATGAAACATGTATTTATCTTATAAGACTGTATAAAATGTATTTGATGCTTTGTTAGATGTCATTATGAATTGTTTAATTATTTGATTTAATTGATAATGAGATAATTGAATGAATTGAAAAGGATGTCATGTTGTTATTGAAGCATGTTTATTAATTTGTTAATTGGTTATGGTTAATTAAATAAATTGGATTTAAGAGATTATGTAATAGAATCATATGGTTTGACATGATATGATTTCGTGATATGTATGAGTACCTATGTACCGGATATCTTTAATGTTTTAATATGAGATTGTTTGGTAAGCTAGTGGTTGCTCACCCCACTGCATACATGTGTACAGGAATGCTTTTCAGATTTAAAGGTCAAACAATGGGTTTTACCATTTCGTAAGTGTAATGTAGTGATGGATTGTACTACTTCATTTGTTTGTTTGCCTATGCTATTTTTGTACAAAGTAGTGCCCTGTCTTTTATTATAAATGTCAACGCATTTCTTTTATTTGCATGAAAATGTCACAGTCGTATAACGAAAGGGAACATGTATATTTATTATTTATCATTTCAACAAAGGAGGAATTGTCATTTCTAAATTGGACTTAATTAATGAATATTGGTAATGTTATCTGAGTAATAAAATATGGGGTGTGACATTCGGACCCTTTTACATGAGGGCAAATATGTAATAATTGTGTTTACTTAGCATTTCTCATGTTCGCATCTACTCGTCCATCATGCATTTGGGTTTGAACACTCAGACACTTGGCATTTCTGATGTTCACGTCTACTCGTCTCACATGGAAGATGGTTCGAACACTCCGACACTTACTCGAACCATCTTCCATGAGGGAAAATTTGTAATAATGGTGTTTACTTTGCACTGTAGGTAAACACAATTATTACATTTTTGCCCTCATGTTCGCATCTACACATTTCATATCCGTTAGGGTTCGGTCAATCGGATACTTATTCGAACCCTCTTGCATGATGGCAAATATGTACGAATGGTCTATGTCTTACAATCCCCATTTGTTTCTCCCTTTTATTTACCTGCTTATAAAGGTAGCATAGAACGTCATGTTTACCTAACCATCTTGCATGATGGCAAATATGTAATAATGTTGTATGTCTTCCAATCCCCATTTCTTTATCCATTTTATTTACTCGCTAATAATGGTAGCATAGAACATCATGTTTACTTAGCATTCCTCATGTTCGCATCTATTTGACCATCATGCATTCGGGTTTGAACACTTGGACACTTAGCATTTCTCAAATTCACATCTACTCATCTTACATTCAAGAGGGTTTGAACACTCCGACACTTATTCGGACTCTCTTGCATGAGGGCAAATATGTAGTAGTGGTGTTTACGGTGCATCATAAGTAAATACAATTATTACATATTTTCCATTATGTTGGCATCTGCTCGTCTCACATGCATTAGGGTTCGGTCCCTCGGACACTTATTCCAACCCTCTTATATGAGGGCAAATATGTCATAATGGTGTATGTCTTCCAATCCCCATTTCATTTTTCCTTTTATTACCCACTTATAATGGTAGCATAGAACATCATGTTTACTTAGCATTTTTCTTGTTTAGATCTAATCGCCTCACATGCATTAGGGTTCTGATATTCGGACAATTATTCGAACCCTCTTACATGAGGGTAAATATGTAATAATTATGTTTACTTAGCATTTCTCATGTTCGCATCTACTCGTCTCAAATGCAATAGGGTTCGAATACTTGGACACTTATTCAGACCCTCTTGCATAGGCGCAAATATGTAATAATGGTGTATGTCTTCCAATCCCCATTTATTTCTCCCTTTTATTTACCCGCTTATAATGGTGGGATAGAACATCATGTTTACTTAGCATTTCTCATATTCGGATCTACCTCTCACATGCATTTGGGTTCAACACTGGACACTTATTTGGACCCTCTTGCATTAGAGTAAATATGTAATAATTTTGTTTACTTAGCATTTCTCATGTTCAGATCTACTGCCTCACATGCATTATGGTTCGTACACACGTATTACTCGAACCCTCTTGTATGAGGGCAAATATGTAATAATGGTGTATGTTTTCCAATCCACATTTCTTTCTACTTTTATTTACCCTCTTATAATGGTAGCATCGAACATCATGTTTACTTAGCATTTCTTATGTTCGCATCTACTCGTCTCACATGCAAGTGGGTTTGAACACTTAGACATTTATTCGGATGCTCTTGCATGAATGAAAATATGTAATAATGGTGTTTACTGTGCATTATAAGTAAACACAATTGTTACATATTTGCCCTCATGTTCGCATCTTCTCGTCTCACATGCATTAGGGTTCGGTCACCCGAACACTTATTCTGTGATGCCCCGATTTTACACTATTTGTTGCAGTTAAGGGAGAGTCACTAATGAGTCCTATGGTCAATAACCAAGTAAGATCCTAGATCGCCGGAGGAGTCGAAATAGCCTCTCTTCTAAGTCCAACTTTCTTAGGCATCACACTACCCTTTTGACAGATCTTAAAAGGTGTTGACACAAGATCTCATAAGCAACGATAAGGTTCATACATGGAATATAAATACATAACAACCACAATATATTTAATTCAAAAGATGGTCCCATTACATTACATCCCAAAAGAAAGCTTAAGTCTTCACATGAGTCTTTACAAAATATCCAATAAGAAACTTCTAATTTTTCTAGGATAGTGTAGACGTCCCCGAACGCCCCGGGAGGGTTAAGTCCCGTTCCGTTCATATTGGGGTCACTACAGTTCGGACTCGATTGTCACGGTTCTAAATCTGAACCAAAGAGTCCAAATCCGACAAATCGTTTTGAGAAAACAGATTTTTTGAAAAGTAGTGCCAAACATGGATCGCTGCCAGACAGAGTCGCCACCTAAATATTTTTAAAATGGGAAATTTAGAAACTCGACTTAAGGTAAAGGCCACGTGTCCGCTATCACCAAAGTGTTCGGCTCTCGGGAACTTGGGTACGATCGAAGGTCAATATGAGCACTCTTCTTCGCGTCCAAGACCGCCTCTACTAACCGTGATATCTGATTTTGAAAACATTATGTGTTCTTATTCCGGTTATTAGCCTAGAATTACTACGTTATGCACACAGCAAACAAGTATAGACTAGATTGCCTAATTTGGAAATAAGCATTGCATATCCGTTTGTTTTGAAAACAGTTCGAATTTGCTACCCGCAAGTAGGCTAAAACACGGATTTCAATGAGTTATTCCAACTCAAACAGTCCAACCTCCACCCACAGGCATTCAAACAGTTTATTTCATGTAAGCACTTAGCCGCATGGTAAGCATACTGTTATGGCAACACTCACACACATGCAAGGGTGCTAAAGCATAAAAACTCACATAGTACTCCAAGCCAAAACAGAAGCTTTATTAGAAGTCCATGCATGGACCTAAGCATACTGAAATGTCTAATGCAACACATGCAAAGATGTAATCTAGGCAGGCTCGGCTATCCTAGACATGGCATGTGAAATGCTACAACTATCACGTATTCAATTTGGAATTGAAATACAATGCAGTTTGTATGATGTACCGAGCCCAGTGCATGTTAGACAAATGTACGGATGCACGCATGCATTGCATAAGGTATGCTAAGAATAAACGTGCCCTAATCTACCATCATAAGCAGGTAAATAAAAGGGAAGAAAGAAGTGGAGGTTGGAAGACATGCACACCACACACACACACTTATTACAGATACGCCCTCACTCGGAGGGACCAAAAGAATATACAGGCCGAATAAATAATACTGAATTACTTATTACAAAAACCTCTAATCTAATTAAATTAAATGCAAAGAAGAGATGGCCACAATTTCCCACGGATAATGATGTATGCTTCACCGACTTGCCCGTAAATCCGCACCATGCCATCGTTGCTTCGTTTCACCGTCTCCTTCTCGAAAATTGCAAAAGTCTTGGAACAGCTCCTAATCCTAAGGATCATCATCGGCCGGATAGAATGTCCACCGCCATGTATAAAGTCCACCGGCCGGAAATGAAGCTATCGGCAATAAATACATTGCGGCCGGCACTCTATACCGGCCGGCACAAAATTCCCGCAGAAGACGCTTTTGACAAAGAACAAGCATCAGAAGGTAAGGCATAGAATTTCTAGGCAAATGTATGCATGGACACACCCCTATCATGTAATGGACTCAAGGGAGCATGGCTCGACCGGCCATCAATCACGCATTTCAATGCATGATGGCCCGAAAGCCAAGTTAGCAACTTTGATATCAAATGGAATGCAAGCACAAAACAAATCAAAGGGCCCCAACCACTATCATGATTGGTCAAGAGGCAAGGGATGCATGCTCAATGAAATGCAACCTAGGCATGGCGGCTAAGTATGCAACACGAATATGCAAATGAGCAATGTATGCTAGGCTCGCAACCTAAACATGTAAACAAACATGGCATGCAACAACATGCAACGATGGACTTAAACTAACATGGATAGCTCGCAAGCATGCCAAAATTAGCGGCCATGAGATGAAAATGAGATGCCTCAAAATGCGTGCACACGGGCACGCAAACCGAGGAAATGGCATACGCAATGCATATGGACTTACACTAACATGAGAGAGCCTCAGCCACACCCACATGAGAGGCCGTTAGATGAAAATGAGATGTCAAATGATGCGGCACACTGCACGCAAATGAGGACCGCGCTTACGCATTTAAATGGCACTCTAATGAGACATGGCATAACATGGAATATGGCATACAAAACATGCAAATTTCAGCAGCAAAATGAGGGGCAAACAGCCCTCAAACATGGCGAAATGGAACCAAACGCATGGAATCGCTCCCGAAATGCAAAACTAGATACATGAAATGGCTTATGGCTATATCAAATATGCAAGATATGAACATGAAGTATGAAGACAGCATCTAGACAGCCCCAAAATAAGCATGTTCATAATACAAAGCATGGCAAGACAGTAAGCACAAGTGGGACTAACATGGCATGCAAAAATGGCTCCTCCAGGGAGGCAATGAGGCAAGTGATAGATGCAATGCTCAAACAGAAAAATGTCCTTCTACAACACTGAAGAGGGACCAAAAATATGAACATTTACAGTAGATGACAAGTCCCAAAACAGTATACACACATGCTCAAAATGCAATGCAAGATTAAGGCCCACAAAGGGGTATAACATGAAGTACCAAAAGGATGCACCAAACAGCCAAATACCCTTCATGAGACATGTAGAGGGGGTCAAACTAAGACCCTTTTCTGGCCTGTCGAAGACCCAAAAACAGAAGCATGGTAGGCTAAAAAGACATGCAAAAAAAGGGAACCAAAGAGGGGTAATGAAGCAAGTCATACATGGGGGTCCCAAAAAAGGTTGAGCCCTTCTTCAATGTTGAAGAAGGGCTCAAAACAAGCCCCTTTACAGTTTACATTATACTCAAAAACAGATCACACATAGGCTTCAAATAGCATGCAAAATGATGGCATACAAAGAGGTATTGAAGCAAGTGCACTATGGAGGGCTCAAACAGGGTTGAGCCCTTAAACAAACATGAAGAATGGCTCAAAAGAGTGCCCCTTTCAGTTAGGGTCGGAGCCCAAAACAGTAAGAAAATAGGGTAGAAAAATGTGACAAGAATGTGCTACAAAAGAGGGAAAATGATCTCACCCTTGAAGACTATCCTTTTGGTTGCTTCTTGGCTTGAGTTGCAGCACCTTTGGCCTCTGAAAAACTTCTCCAAGCTGCTGTGATGGAGTAGTGGTGGTGGTGCTATGGATTGGTGAAGAAATGGCCCAAGAACAAGGGTGTTTGGAGGTTGAATGAGAGATATAGTGAGAGATGGAGGGATATATGTATCTATATCAGATATGTATCTATATCTCTGGTTTTTTGCTTAAGAATCTCCAACCCTTTGCAATGGGAGAGAAGGGCTCTTTATATAGGCAATGGTCTAAGCTCCAAGCTTCTCCAAGAAGCTAAAGCAAAGGGGCAAAGGGTGCAAGGATTATTTGAGAAGCTTGGAAAGCTGGTAGGCTTCTTGAGGAAGCCAAGACAGGGGGTCAAGGCTTCCTCAAGAAGCCTTGAGCAAAGGGTGCACCAAAAAGGGCCAAAAGGTGGTTAAAGGGATAAGTGATAGCTGTGGATCTCAAATGGCCGAGATCCCTTCAACAAAGTTGAAGAGGGGATCAAAATAAGACACTTTGTAGTTTACGACCAAGTCCAACACAGCCCAAAAATACGCCTAAAATACCGTGCAAAACAGGCCTAAAAAGAGGTAAAGAGACAAGTGACAGATGGAGATGTCAAACAGTAAAAGATCCTTAATCAAACATGAAAAGGACCTCAAAATATGACTATCTCAAGTTCGGGTCGGGGCCCAAAAATGCAAGATGAGGGTTCGGGAGCCGAAACACGCAGTCAGGCCCTAAAGTGGGTCATAGGGCACCGGAAGTGGTGTCTGACCACGGTTGGTCTTCGACCACGTGATGTCCCTCGAAAGGGAGGAAATAAGATGCATGCCAAAAACCGGGCAACGGGGGTGGTTAGGGCGGTCCCAATTGAGGCACACCCGACGGCCCAAAACCGAACTGGGCTCCAAAATGGGAAAAATGGCCTGCGACCACGAAACGTAGCCTACGGCCACTGAGAGATGATCTACTAGACCTCTCCCTCCCTTTGGAAAGAGAAAACAGAGAAAACGGAGCCTGGTTCGCAAACCGAGGCAAAGCACAAAAGAGTCCAAAAGTCCGGAGGCAAGGCTCGTTGCCGGAACTCCGCAACCTTAGAATGAGCGCAATATGCAACATCACCAAGCGCTCAATTGATGACGTCTGAGTCTTAAGGTCGGTCAAAAATGGGGTGTCTACAGATAGCCAAAAGTCCTTGAAAGTTTCAGGGTTGTCGTCTCCAGCTATGAGTTCCTCTTCGCCACCTGGCCTGATACGCCGTGAGCTTTGAATGCCCAGTAAACACACACACACACCCTGTCCCTTTTTCCCCAGTCCAATACACAATCACAAATAAGACAATAAGTAGTAAAGCATGATACTCAATTAAATAAATAAGGGTTATAAGTTAGATGTTAGTAAACGAGAAATCCCCCAAAGAGATTTCATCCGCCCAACCACAAGAATCGGACGCGGATTATTCGGTATGCCCACTTTTTCGCTGCTTTGTTGCAGAATTAACCTCGGATGCCTACCAACGGTTATATACCGTGTGGCGCCAACTGCAGGGCCTCAAAAGAGACGGTAAAATAGGGCCTTGCCCGAATCCCTCCTCACACCAATCACCTAGGATCCGAATACAACCGCTCCGTTCAAGGGTTCCGAAAACTACTTGAGCAAGACTTTAACTTCCAAATAGGGAACGCATCCCAACAATCCATATATCACATATTCTCATCTTTTCATCACTCAAGTGCTCGAAAACCCAATACCCTCCCCATTAGGTTTCCCATTGAGTTAAATGTTTTAAATCAAGGTTAGTCCAACTTATAAGAAAATAATATCCATACAAGCATGCATTCTTAAGATGAGAAAGGTAAATAACATAAACACAACACATGTAATATCATGCTAAGATATGATCATAAGCTAGTAAGCAATCTCATGAACTCAAGGGTATAAAACATCCACACATAACACAATTTCCAGATTTAGTATCGCATAAAGATTAAAATGAACGGACTATTTTAGATCTTCCACCAGACTCGGCCTTTCTATGGCTCGTAGAGAATTTGATCTAGTTTCTAGAACATATTTTGGAAATGGGATTGCTTTTCTAGATTTCAAGTTATTTAGAAAAAATTCCAAAGATGTATCAGATTCTGTCGAGATCCGCCGATTTAAAATTTGATTTTCTTGCAAACCGCTTAATGTTTTTCGATGAAACAAATTTTAGTTGAAAGATAACTCCTCAAGGAAGATTTTGACATAAAATAGAGGTCCAGAATAATTTTGTACATTTTTCTGAAATGTTTGGAAGTGGGCTGCGAAAAACAGATTCTAAGGTACCATGCCCAAAACAAGAAGTTTTATGAGAAAAGGGTTCCACCAAGGGAAATTTTTTGTTTCTTTTGTAAAGAAAACATGCTAACTAACATATATTTAACTCAGAAAATTTGCTTGAAAGAGTGCCCTTGGAAAGTTGAGAAATTGGCATAAAAAAAGATGGTTTTGTGCCAAAATGGAAAAAATACAAGAGAGATGGAATCAATACTCAACCCTTAGCATTTTTAACATAAGAACTCATTAATAACAGATCTGAAAACATTATTTAGAACCCTTAGAAACATGTATTGAAAAAAAGAAAATGAAAGAAAAGGTTGTGTTTGTGGCTTACCTACTAAACTTTGCACAAGAAGGCTCTCTTCTTCCTCCCTCTTCTTCTCTAGACTTCTTTCTCTTGCTCTCCTCTCTCTCTCTAGCCGAAAGTGTGTGTGTGTGTGTGTTATTTGTGCTTGCCAAGCTAGGGGGTGTTGGTATATATAGACAATTTTTGATGTAAAATGTCCTAAAAGCCCATTAGTTGGAAATGGATGGAAATGTTAGGATTTGTTTGAAGTTTTAAAGGAATAGGGATGATTTGGGAGGCTTACTCATAGGTTTAGGCAACATTTAGTTGATTCTTAGTTGAAAGGTAACTAGTATTGGAAACATCATCCTAGGTCTAGGGTACTAGGTTTTGGGTTTCCTAGAATATCATAATCATGAATCTTGAAAATTGGCTCCTCTCTTCTCCCTAGGGTGGCCGGCCTTGGGGAAGTGTGATAGGGTTATTAATTTAATCATTTTAGGTACTAGGGCACATTCCTCAATGTATACACATATATAGATTTCAATTGATTGATGGTACTAATAGTATTAGGGTACATGTACTAGTTTTTGAGGTAAATTTTGAATTTAATTAAAGAGGTAAGGGCTTGGTGTTAAATTCATGTATTGGAATCTTACTTATGTAGTATTGAACTAAATTAGGCTAAGGAACCTAATCTGGATGGATATTCTTATTTTGAAAATAAATAAATAAATAAATAAATAAAGTAAAATAAAATAAAATAAAATGCTAACCGACAAGATTTGAAATAATTCAAGGAAATGAGGGGTTTTAAGAAAATAATTCAAACATTAGGGTCTTTAAAGAGAATACAATTTTCAGGGGCTTCACGTATTCGGACCCTCTTGCATGAGGGCAAATATGTAATAATGGTGTATGTCTTCCAATCTCCATTTCATTCTCCCTTTTATTTACCCGCTTATAATGCTAGCATAGAACATCATGTTTACTTAGCATCTCTGATTTCCGAATCTACTTGTCTTACATGCATTAGGATTCGGACACTCGAACACTTATTCGGACCCTCTTGCATGAGGGAAAATATGTAATAATTGTGTTTACATAGCATTTCTCATTTTCAAGATTCATCTTACATGCATTAGGGTTCGAACACTTGAACACTTATTCGGACCCTCTTGTATGATGGCAAAGATGTAATATTGGTGTATGTCTTCCAATCCTCATTTCTTTCTCCATTTTATTTACCTGCTTATAATGGTAGCAAAGAACATCATGTTTACTTAGCATTTCTCATGTTTGCATCTACTCGTCACACATGCATTAGGGTTCGAACACTTGGGCACTTATTCAAACCGTGTTGCAAGAGGGCAAATATGTGATGATTTTGTATACTTTACATTTCACATGCATTAGAGTTCGGTCACTCGGACACTTATTCGGATCCTCTTGCATGATGGCAAATATGTAATAATGGTATATGTCTTCCAATCCTCATTTCTTTCTCCCTTTTATTTCCGCTTACAATGGTAGCATAGAACATCATGTTTACTTAGCATTTCTCATGTTCGCAACTACTCGGCCATCATGCATTAGGGTTTGAACACTCTGACACTTAGCATTTCCCATGCTCAAGATTCACTGCCTTACATGCAAGACGGTTCGAACACTCGGTCTCTTACTCGGATGCCCTTGCATGAGGGGAAATATGTAATCGTGTTGTTTACTATGCATCATAAGTAAACGCAATCATTACATATTTTCCATCATGTTCGCATCTACTCGTCTCAAATGCATTAGGGTTCGGTCACTGAGACACTTATTCAGACCCTCTTGCATGAGGGCAAATATGCAATAATGGTGTATGTCTTCCAATCCCCATTTCATTCTTCCTTTTATTTACCCACTTATAATGGTAGCATAGAACATCATTTTTACTTAGCATTTCTAATGTTCGGATCTACTCGTCTCACATGCATTGGGTTTCAGACACTCGAACACTTATTCGGACCCTCTTGCATAAGGGAAAATATTGAATGATTGTTTCACTTAGCATTTCTTATGTTCGGATCTACACATCTTACTTGCATTAGGGTTCGGACACTGGGACACTTATTCGGACACTCTTGCATGAGGGAAAATATGTAATAATTGGGTTTAGTCAGCATTTCTCTTGTTCGCATCTACTCATCTCACATGCATTAGGGTTCGGACATTTGGACACTTATTCAGACCCTCTTGCATGATGGCAAATATGTAATAATGGTATATGTCTTCCAATCCGCATTTATTTTTCCCTTTTATTTACCTGCTTAGAATGATCGCATAGAACATCATGTTTACTTAGCATTTCTAATGTTTGCACCTACTCGTCTCACATGCATTAGGATTAGAACACTCAGACACTTATTCGGACCCTTTTGCAAGAGGTAAAATATGTAATAATTGTGTTGCTTTGCATTTCTGATGCATTAGGGTTTGGTCACTCGGACACTTATTCAGACACTTTTGCATGAGGAAAAATATGTAATAATGGTGTAGGTCTTCCAATCTCCATTTCTTTCTCCATTTTATTTACCCGCTTATAATGGTAGCATCGAACGTCATGTTTACCCAACCTTCTTACATGATGGCAAATACATAATAATGGTGTATGTCTTCTAATCCCTATTTCTTTCTCCATTTTATTTACTCATTTATAATGGTAGCATAAAACAACATGTTTACTTACTATTTCTCATGTTTGCATCAACTCATCTATTATGGATTAGGGTTCGAACACTCGGACACTTAGTATTTCTCATGTTCGCATATACTTATCTCACATGCAAGAGGGTTGAAAACTCAGACACTTACTCATCTCCTAGGGATTGGATGACATACACAATTATTAAATATTGGCCCTAATGCAAGAGGGACAGGTAAATAAAAGGGAGAAAGAAATGGCGATTGGAAGACATACATCCTTATTACATATTTGCTAGTAGACAAGACGGTCTGAATAAGTGTCCAAACCCTAATGCATGAGAAATGCAAAGTAAACACAATAATTATACATTTGCTGTCATGCAAGATGGTTCGAATATGTGTCTGAGTGTCCGATCCCTAATGCATATGAGACGAGTAGATGCGAATATGGGAAATGCTAAGTGAACATGACGTTCTATGTTACCGTTATAAGCGGGTAAATAAAAGGGAGAAAGAAATGGGGATTGGAAGACATACACCATTATTACATATTTGCCACCATGCTAGAGGGTCCGACTAAGTGTCCGAGTGTCCAAACCCTAATGCATGTGAGATGAGTAGATGCGAATATGAGAAATGCTAAGTAAACATGATGTTCTATGCTACCATTATAAGCGGGTAAATAAAAGCGAGAAATAAATGGGGATTGGAAGGCATACACAATTATTACATATTTTCCATCATGTAAGAGGATCTGAATAAGTGTCCAAGTGTTCGAATCGTAATGCATGTGAGACGAGTAGACGCGGACATGAGAAATGCTATGTAAACATGATGTTCTATGCTACAATTATAAGAGGGTAAATAAAAGCAAGAAAGAAATGGGGATTGGAAGACATGCATCATTATTACATATTTGCCATCATGCAAGTGTGTCCGAATAGGTGTCCGAGTGGCCGAACCCTAATGCATGTGAGACGAGTAGATGCGAACATGAGAAATGCTAAGTAAACATGACGTTCAATGCTACCATTTTAAGCAGGTAAATAAAAGGGAGATAGAAATGGGGTTTGGAAGAAATACACCATTATCACATACGGATTGTTTGACAGACACCATTATTACATATTTGTCCTCATGCAAGAGAGTCCGAATAAGTGTCTAAGTGTCTGAACCCTACTGCATGTGAGGCGAGTAGATCCAAACATGAGAAATGCCAATTATACATGACGTTCTGTGCTACCATTATAAGTGGGTAAATAAAAGGGAGAAAGAAATGGGGATTGGAAGACATACGCCATTATTACGTATTTGCCGTCATGCAAGTGAGTCCGAATAAGTTTCCGATTGTCCGAATATTAATGGATGAGAAATGCTAAGTAAACATGATGTTCTACGCTACCATTATAAGCCAGTAAATAAAAGAGAAAAAGAAATGGGGATTGAAAAACATACACCATTATGACATATTTTCCCTCGTGCAAGAGGGTCTGAATAAGTGTCTTAGCATCCGATCCCTAATGCATGTGAGAGGAGTAGATCTAAATATGAGAAATGTTAAGTAAACATGACGGTCTATGCTACCATTATAAGCGAGTAAATAAAAGGGAGAAAGAAATGGGGATTGAAGGACATACACCATTATTACATAGTAGCCATCATGTAAAAGGGTCCGAATAAGTGTCCGAGTGATCAAAACCTAATGCATGTGAGACGAGTATATGTGAACATGAGAAATACTAAGTAAACATGACGTTCTTTGCTACCATTATGAGCAAGTAAATAAATGGGGATTGGAAGACATACACTATTGTTACATATTTGGAAGACATGCAAAAGGGTCTCAATAAGTGTCCGAGTGTCCGAACCCTAATGCATGTGAGACAAGTTGATGCGAACATGAGAAATGCTAGGTAAACATGATGTTCTATGCTACCATGATAAGCGAGTAAATATAAGGGAGAAAGAAATGGGGATTGGAAGACATACACCATTATTACATATTTTCCATCATGCAAGAGGGTCCGAATAAGTGCCCAAGGGTTCGAACCTTAATGCATGTGAGACAACTAGATGCGAACATGAGAAATGCCAAGTAAATACTTTGTTCTTTGCTACCATTATAAGCCGGTAAGTAAATGGGAGAAAGAAATGGGGATTGGAAGACATACACCATTATTACTTATTTTCCATTATGCAAGAGGGTCTTAATAAGTGTCCGAATGTCCGAACCCTAATGCATGTGAGACGAGTACATGCGAACATGAGAAATGGTAAATAAACATGACGTTGTATGCTACCATTATAAGCGGGTAAATGAAAGGGAGAAAGAAATGGGGATTGAAAAACATGCACCATTGTTACATATTTGCCCTCATGCAACCGAACCCTAATGCATGAGAAATGCAAAGTAAACGCAATTATTATATATTTGCCATCATGCAATATGGTCTGAATAAGTGTCCAAGGGTCTGATCCTTAATGCATGTGAGACGAGTAGATGCGAACATGGGAAATGCTAAGTAAACATGACGCTCTGTGCTACCATTATAAGCAGGTAAATAAAAGGGAGAATGAAATGGGGATTGGAAGACATACACCATCATTACATATTTGCCATCATGCAAGAGGTTCTGAATAAGTGTCCGAGTGTCCGAACCCTAATGCATGCGAGACGAGTAGATGCGAACGTGAGAAATGCTAAGTAAACATGACATTCTATGCTACCATTATAAATGGGTATATAAAAGGGTGAAAGAAATGGGGATTGGAAGACATACACAATTATTACATATTAGCCCTAATGCAAGAGGGGCGGGTAAATAAAAGGGAGAAAGAAAAGGCGATTGGAAGATATACATCACTATTACATATTTGCCTGCATGCAAGAGGGTCCGAATAAGTGTTTGAACCATAATGCATGAGAAATGAAAAGTAAACGCAATTATTATATATTTGCCATCATGCAATATGGTCTGAATAAGTGTCCAAGTGTCTGATCCCTAATGCATGTGAGATGTGTAGATGCGAACATGGGAAATGCTAAGTAAACATGATGTTCTATGCTACCATTATAAACGGGTAAATAAAAGGGAGAAAGAAATGGGGTTTGGAAGACATACACCATTATTACATATTTTCCATCAGGCAAGAGGGTTTGCCTAAGTGTCTAAGTGTCCGAACCCAAATGCTTGTGAGACGAGTAGACGCGAACATGAGAAATGTTAAGTAAACATGATGTTTTATGCTACCATTATAAGCGAGTAAATAAAATGGAGATAGAAATGGGGATTGGAAGACATACAATATTATTAAATATTTGCCATCAATAAAGAGGGTTTGAATAAGTGTCCGAGTGTCTGAACCCTAATGCATGTGAGATGAGTAGGTTCGAACATGAGAAATGCTAAGTAAACAAGATGTTCTATGCTATCATTATAAGCGGGTAAATAAAATGGAGAAAGAAATGGGGATTGGAAGACATACACAATTATTACAAATTTGCTTTCATGCAAGAGGGTCCGAATAAGTGTTCGAGTGTCCGAACCCAAATGCATGTGAGACGAGTAGATGCGAATATGAGAAATGCTAAGTAAACATGATGTTCTATACTACCATTATAAGTGGGTAAATTTAGACACCCCATTTTTGACCGACCTTAAGACTCAGACGTCATCAATTGAGCGCTCGATGATCGCGTATGTTCGTGCTTATTTTGAGTTTCCGAAGTTTGCGGCCGAGTGCCATGCCTCCAGGCCTCTGAACTCTTTGTGTTTTGGCTCGGTTTGTGGACCATGCCTTGTTGACCTTGCCTGGAGAAAGGGAGAGGTCTGTAGACCACTTTTTGTAGTCGTGGACTACTTTTCCCTCTTGTAGGCTGGTTTCCGGTTTCCGCAGCCTTCGGCCGAGCACCTTGTCTCGAAACCTCTTAATGTTCTCCACTTGGCTTGGTTTTTGGACCATGCTTTGTTGCCTTTGTCTAGAAGGAAACAAAGGTCTGTAGACCACTTTTTGTGGTCGTAGATTACCTTTCCCTCTCGTAGACCACTTTTTGCGCCCGTAGACTAGTTTTCGGCGCTTCCAGCTGTGCGCCTTGTCCCGCGGACTTTTGTCTTGCTTCCTTTTTGGTTTGGTTTTGAACAAAACCTTGTTTTCCTTGCTTGGAGGGTGGAATAAGGGGTGTAGACCAGTTTCTCTCCCTGAAGACCACTTTTCTTCCCTGTCAGCCAGTTTTCTGGTCGGCCAGCTAGTTTTGGTGTTCTTTGGACCACCTAAAGTGGTCGGCAGCAATGCCACCAACCTCCACTCTTTGTGCTAACTAGCTTTCCCCCCTTGCTGACCACTTGTTGGCCTTGCAGACCACTTTTTCTGGTCAGTCGAGTAGTGGGAGTGGTCGGCCGACCACCTTAACTAGTCGGCACCTTTTCTGCATTTTTCTATAGATATTTTCTTGCCAGTTGTGCCAGCTGTTGGGCACAGAAAGCATCCTCCACGTGTATGGAGGGATTGCTTTGAGCCTCTAGCTTATCAAACAAGCTTGGAGCATGGTTTTCTATATAAGGGAGCCTCCTCCCTCTTGTCTCAGGTTCAGAAAAATTGGCTAAGGGCTATACATATCATCTATCTCTATAATTCTTCATTTCTCTCTATATTTGTGCTTAAAAGTGCCATTTCTTCACACTTTTGCACACAAACACCTAGTGAAACACCTTTGCTTTGGAGCTGAGGCACCTTGAAGCTGGTTTTGGTGTTTTTGGATTGCTTTTGGTCCAAAAAAGTTGCTGGAGTTGTTGCCTTGTTCTTGGTCTTCAAGGGTAAGGCTCTAATCCTTTTAAAGCTTTGTTTTAGTTTCTTAACTTAGCCATCTTTGCATGCTTATTTTGGCCTAGTTGTTAACTATAAAAAGTTTCATTTTCAAGTACTTTAAGTGTTTGTTTGAGGCTTCTTTGGTGTTGGGGGTGGTCTACCCCCTTTGGTGGCTTGTTATGCTTTATTTTGTCCCACCTCTTTAAGATTTTGTTTTAGCCTTTGCATGGCCTTTCTACCATTGAATTCTAGAGGAATTTCAGTGGTGGAAAGTGTGTTTTGAGGTCTCAAATAGAAGGGGGTTGTGCCCCCTCCTCTTCTCTTGTATGCTTGTGTTGATGGCTCATCAAAGTAGCATGTTTGTTAAGCTTGTTTTGGCCCCATCTTAGCATGTCTTAGGCCTTATTTTAGCATGGCATACCTCTATTTTGGGTTGGTTTGATTACCTCTTGCATGCTCCTTGCACTTGTAGTGCAAATCCTCTCACTAGCCTAACATACATCATGCTTTTGACCATCATTCTAGCATGTTTTTGGCTCCACTCCAGCAAGATGTTAATCATTTTTTGCCATGCTTAAGCTCTGTTTTAAGTGTTTTTGGTCATGCATGCCTTACTTTGTATAGCCATAGTGCATTCTTGCTCACTAGCCTTGTGTTTTGAGTCCACTAGCATGCATTGCTTGGGCTATTCTCATGATTTAGCATCATTTGATACATGATTTCAGAGCATGTTTCATTGTCATACACTCACATGTGTCACTCTTTCAATGCTTTGAAGGGTTGGTGCTTTGTGCCTTAAACATGAGCCATTATGTATGCCATCTTGCTTAAGCTTTTGGGATACCATTTCAGTGTATTTTTTTTGTTATTTTGCCATCATACAACTCTGTTTTTGGTTGATTAGAGCATTCCTCATTTGCTTCTTACACTTGTAGTGTAATCATGCTCATTGGCCTAGCTTACTTGATGTTTTAGCCTACCATGCTAGCTTGTTTTGGCTATACTCCATACATGTTTTAGCATTATTTTGACATGCTTTAGGACTTTTTGAGGTGTTCTTGGCCTTTTGGGGCTTGCTTTGTATAGCTACAGTGTAAATACCTATGCTAGTTTCAAGCTTTGAGTGTCCTAGCATGCTTCATTTGTGACATGTGCATGATTTGGCATCGTTTAACAAGATATTTCAGAGCATATAGCATTTCCATGTTCTCATTTCTTTCACTCTTTGAGTGCTTTTAAGGGTTATGCCTTTGTGCCTCGCTTACGGCCTAACTTGTATGCATGCATGCCTGGGCTTTTGAGCTCCCATCTCAGCATGTTTCGGTCTTTGTTTTGACCTAATTAAGCTCTGCCTATGGCTGGTTCAGTCATTTGTGCCATGTACTGCATGCCTCTTGTGTAGTCCCTTTAGTAGACTTGTGCCTTAGGCCTTCTAGCATGCCATGCTTGTGTTGTTTGGATGATTTGGCATCATTTCACACATGATATCAGAGCATATAGTGTTGTCACACTTCCATGTTTGTCACTTCTTCATCATGTTTGAGAGTTGTGCTATTATGCTTAGTTTATGGGCCAATGCATGAGCATGCATTATCTTGCATTTCATGCCATCATTTCAGAGTATTTTGGCCATTGTTTTGGCATGATTTAGGTCTGTCCATATTCGGTTTACGTCCATTGAGCATTGTATTGCATGCCTCTTATGAGATGTTCTTTCCTAGCATTGATGCCTTAAGCTTCTAAACTTGCCATGCATGAATTGTTCATATGTTGGAACCTTGTGCATGCTATTCTAGCATTCATAGAAGTGCATGTTGTTTGCATGTTGTTACATTGCATTGTGTTTGCATGTTGCTACATTACATTGTGTTTGCATGCTGTTGCATTACATTGTGCTCGCATGTTGTTGCGTTACGTTGTGCTCGCATGTTGTTGCATTGCATTATGCTTGGAATGTTGTTGCATTGCATTGTGTTTGGATAGGGTGTTAATCCAAACACGAGAAACGAGGGATGTTTCATACTTGAAGTGATGAAACGTGCCTCATTTCTCGGTCGCCGACACTCTTGATCATGCATGATAGAGTTTAAGGCCCTTATGTGTTATTTGTGCATTCATTGACATTGAATTGTGCAATCTTGGCTTCTCGGCCATCGTGCATTGCGATGCTCGATTGGTGGCTCGAGAGTCGAGTACCGCACTCCCTTGAGCTTGAGAAATGATAGAGAGGGAGGTTGTGCACACATACCTTGCAATAACACTGCTGTGCCCCTTCTTGTTCTCTGTTGCAGCAAACTGGAGCCTGGCAGAATTTTCTAGTCGGCAGACCAGAAAAAGTAGCTGGCCAACCACTTTTTTTTGTCTGCAGCATGTTTAGGTGGTCTACAGGTGGTCTACAACACCATTAAGTGGTCGACAACCCTCCTGGGGGTCTCCATGTTAGAGTAGAAGCTATCTAGAAGCTTGTGCAATGTTCTGAGATCAAATGCAAACAGAGGCAAGTTGGGGCATAGTAATAGATTTCCGAATGAGGCGACCGAGCATGCATGCACTTCTCGGCCCGAGGCTCCTTTTAACTGCTTTGCTTAGCTAGTTAGCTATTTGGTTCTGTACTTAAGTAATTAATGCACTTAGCTATTCATTTGTGTTTGTAATTAGTTAACCTGTTAGTTAATCAGCTTCGTTTTGTAATAATTAGTTTAATTAGCTTAGATTAGCTAGTTAGCTTATTATTCGGACCCTCCGTTGAGAGGGCAAATTTTGTAATAAGTGTGCGTGTATGTGATGCGTGTATGTAATGCATGTCTTCCAACCCCACGTCTTTCTGCCTTTTACTTACCCGCTTTCGATGGTTAGTTTTAGGGCATGTTTCAATTAGCATACTTATGCTTTGCATGTTTGCATCATTCATTTGTTTCGCATGCACCGGGCTCGGCGCATCATTCAAACTGCATTGTATTTTAATACACTTTCTTGAATATGTGTTTCAAAGCATGTTATTGAGTGTTGCATTCATATGCCATCTTAGAATAGTCGAGCCTACTTTAGTTGCATTTTTGCATGTGTTGCATTGGGCATCTTGTAAAATTAGGATTATGCATTGATTTCTAATTGGTTTCTGTTTTGGCTCGGAGTACACTGTGAGTGTTTACGCTTTAGCATCCTTGCATGAGATGTGAGTGACTATCATGATAGCATGCTTACCATGAGGCTAACTGCATTGAATGCCTAAAGATGAAGGCTTCATTGTTTGAATTGGAACAATTCATCAAAATACGCGTTTTAAGCCCACTTGGAGTGGCAAAATCATGTTTTTCTAAGGCCACTTGAGGGTGGCAAATCCGTGTTGTACCCTACTTGTGAGTAGCACCTTCAAACTATTTTCAAACAAACAAACATGAGATGTTTTATTCCAACTTGAGTGATTTAGTCTATACTTGTATGCTGTGCACATCACATAGTAATTCTAGATTACTAATCGGAATAAGAACACATGTGTTTTCAAAAAAGCAACATATCTTGTTAGTAGAGGCAGATCCTTTGATCGGGTGAGCGGGGGTGCTCATTTCAGGACCTTCCCCTCTCGTACCCAAGTTCCCGAGCCGAGGCAACTTTGGTGATGACGAACACGTGGCCTTAGGCACAAGTCAAGGTTTCCTAAATTTTCCAAAATAAAATATTTAGGTGGCGACTCTAAAATCTGGCAAAGCAGTCCATGTTTGGCACTTTTTGATTAAAATCGATTTTCCAAAACGATTTGCTAGATTTGGACTCTTTGGTGATTTATCAGTCTTACATTGCACTTTGTGAGATTAGATTCAGAACTGTAACAGGAGTCCGAACTGTAGTAGCTAGAACTACAATTCGCTACTCCAAGACGGAGCGGAGTTCGGGCATACGCTTAGCATCGACTCTTTGGGATTTAGAGAACTTGACTTGAACTCATGATATGTTATTTTGTTTACTCTTATGTGTTTCTTTGCATTGCATTTGCATAGGTGTGCCTAAGTCACAGTGTTTGCCATCTGCTATTCTTGAACGGTTTGCTGGAGGCTTGCTTGGAAAAGTGTGCTATAAGGTTGACCGATTACGGGCTCTGCCACGATGGGAACACAAACCTCAGTTTTTACCGAGGCACCCTTTTTAATCATTCAACCTAGTTACATATCAGAAACTATAGTGACCATTCCAAACTAGGACAGGTTGCTTACCCGAATGTAGGTTGTTTGAAACCACTGCATGCGTAGTGAAACCTTAGCTCCTGATAAGATAGGACAGGGAAACCCTACCCCTCCATAGGGGTGTTTTGGCTCTTTCTTGCTTGATATGTGCTGTCAGAGTGTGTCTCTACAGAGTTGTATGTATCAATTTGCAAGACTGGGTATCAGGCCTGCGTGCATCAGTATTTGGGGGAATCAGTTTTACCTGAGGGTATCAGATTTGAGGCAGTGATTTGTGAACAGTGATCAGTATTGAGAATAGTTTGTTCAGCTTACAATTTCAACTGTGTGTTGTCTTAATTTAAGCCGAAGTGCTGTCCGTTTTTCTGCTTATTGTTTCCTTATTATGCTTTATTTATCTTTTTGCAAGGTAGTTTAGCATCATTGCTTCCGACCAGGCAGATATTCCCCAAGCACTCTGGATTAGAGGTCGAAGACTTCATCGATCCAAGGATTTGATAAACGGACAACTAATGTTCCTTTCATTACTCCCGGTTACTAGACGGAGGTTAGTTAGGCGCAGTTCATCAGTACAGCGGTTACCAGATCAGTGGTCCTCATCCACCCTGCCAGTGAGTAGTCGAGCTGAGGTCTCTGTTTCTACCGTAGAGAGATATACCTGTTGTTCAGTTAGATCAGCACGTGTCAGCTCCAAGAGACTATGCAAGCCATGCAGTGGGATGCTACCCGCCAGGCAGAGGTTGTGGCCCAACAGACATAGCTGATTGCCAGACTTCAACAATAGTAACAACCACAGCAAGCCGGAGCATCTGTTTCGCATCCACCCCCACCCCCACCTAGAGTTCCAATACTCGGGGAGACTACAAACGTCCAGGAAAATACGGACGTCCTAACGGGGCCAGTCCCACCCCCAATCCTACCTCAGCTGTCCAAAGCACCGACTAATCTAGTGGATACACCATTTGAATTTGAGGTGGATCCAACAACGTTGAAAGTGAGCAAGTTAGAAAAGCTGTTCAAAAAAGCTCAAGGCGTTAATTCCATTCCGGACATAGAGAATGGATACACCGATTCGGCCATGACTTTGTCGGACCGGTTCAAGATGCAACATATAGACTGTTTTAACGGTTCTGGGGACCCCATGGTACATCTACGATTGTTCTCGGATATCCTAAGGCCAATGGGCCTCTCCAGATTTCAAAAGCTTTCCCTCTTCGGCTGGACCCTGTCGGGTGTTGCGGCTATTTGGTACGCAAAGTTGGAGGACTCTATCAAGAGAAGTTAGGAAGAGATGGCTGAGGCCTTTATAGCTCAATACTCCTACAACACGTAGATCGAGATCATAACTCGTGATCTCGAGACAACTAGACAGGAGCCGAAAGAGGGCTTCTCAAACTTTGTAACCCGTTGGAGGGCCAAAGTTTCTATGATGACCATCAGGCCGGTCGACAAGGATCAGATACGGATGGTTGTGCGCAACCTCCAACCCAAGCTGATGCAAAAAATGGTCATCTTACCCCTTCCCACCTTTGCGGATTTACACGAGATTGGGGTACAGATTGAGGACGCCATGAAGCAAGGTCTGATTGACCACGAGAGAGAGCAGCCCAAGAGGGCATTTACCCGCAGTTCGAATACAAGCATGAGTAGTGTTGCAGCTGTTAGAACTTCCGATGTGGGCATGGTCACTACCACCACACCAAAAACAGCCACCCCATTCACCGGTGCGTCCGGAACCAGCTCACAAACAGCCAAATATCCACCCCGAGGCAAGAGGGTTTTTACCCCACTTTACATGCCTTTGTCAAAAGCTCTAGGGGTCCTACTCAGGAAAGGACATCTGAAACCGTTGGAACAACGGCCTCTACCCGATCCTCTCCCTCCAAAGCATGACTCGACTAAATACTGTGCCTTCCATCAACAGCACGGTCACGACACCGACCAGTGCTTCAGACTGCGTCATGAGATTCAAGATCTCATCGACAACAAGGTGATCGTGCCTCCAAAGAAGCCGAATGTCACGACCAACCCACTCCCACCATATAACCAAACTCCACCTCCCAAACGAATCAACCTGATCCAAACTGCGGCCATTCCATATCACCTAAGCATATACATCACTTCCTTCCACCTACCCAAGCCTGAGGTGTTCATTCCAGGCAGCACGGACTTATGCATGTTGAGCACCTCCCAAGCCTAACTCGAACCGGTGGTGGTGACTGTCGAAGACAAAACTGGGGTGACTTTGGAGGTGGGGATGTTGATTCAGAGCCTGAGGGGTCTGGGAGCTTTGTGTACAACCTGAGTGGTTATATCACATCAACAGATCTAGCTAAGCCGAGGGTAGAGTTGCCAGTCAGGGCAGAGATCAGTGTGGTTCGGGAAGATGAACCTAGTGAGGGGCTAGATGACCTAGCAGAGCTGGAAGAGGACATTGCAAATCTATAGTTCTTTGAAGAGTAGACTCAAGGGATGTGAACATCAACTGGTTCGACTTGGATGGATCAGCAGAGAATATGGGGTGGCTCAGTGACCAGGCAGATGTTGTTGAAAAATCTCAACTAGAATAGGGACCGTTAGAAACGGGAACATCAGCAGTGGCTGGAATGGCCGAGGATCAGGAAGTGAATTTTGCTTGGGATCTGGGTAGTTTGAGTACAAAAGACACTGAACAGTAGGCTGCACTAAAGTAGTTTGAGTAGGAAAAGATCGAGGATCTTGAGAGGGCTAGGAAGGCCAAGCCTCTGGGACGGGAAATGTGTGAGCACAAGAACTGCGTAATCTTAACCGGACAACTGTCTGTCAGTTGCCGATGGAATGTGGTGGGAAGACGACGACTTATGTCTCGCCCACACTGATGAAGATTGGGGGCAGAACCAACCGAATGACACCTGGTATGTTGAGGAGGTTGACCATATGACCAGGAGTGGGCGGTACTTCAAGCCCCCACACTTGGATCAACCAGAGGCGTTCGGGAAGGACAAAGAAGCGGAGAGGCAGAAAGAAAAATTGCTCGAGGAGGAGGCTGTGCTGAAACAGCTTAAGAAAATCCAAGCAGACATCTCTATCTGGGGACTACTTATGGCCTCAAGGGTTTACAGACAGGCTGTCCTTTCTGCCATGGACAAGGTAAAACTTTCAATTGACACGACTCCCGAGCAGTTGGTAGGGCTGGTTTTCTTGGGAGGAGCTTCCCTGACCTTGACCTTGACCTTCATTGACAAGGAACTGCCGCCTGAGGGCTCAGATCATAACAAACAACTCTATATCTCTGTCGAGTGTAGAGAGAAATGGATACCAGTGGTTCTTGTTGACACAGGATCTGCTATTAACGTGTGTCCATCGAGAACGGCATATGCTATTGGGTTGAAGCTCGCAGATTTTGTGCCTACTGCCTAGGTGATACGGGCCTATGATAATACCAGTCGAGAGGTGATGGGCACTGTACAGATTCGGACTCAGGTTGGTCTGGGGCAATAGGATATTGATTTTCATGTCTTGGATGTTCCCACAACCTTCAATCTACTCCTGGGGCGGCCGTGGCTACCCCAGGTGAAGGCTGTCTCTTCCACCTTGCACCAAATGCTGAAGTACTCCCATGGGAAGGGGGTGGCGATTGTTTTTGGGAATTCTTCAATACATTTGCCGCCAGAGGTTTCTACACCAGTTCTGGAGATTGAGCATGGTGCGAAGGATGTATTTCTGTCAGGATTCACCCTAGCCGAGGCTCGGGTTATATAGAACATTCTAGTTGTTGATGAGGGGCTATACGTCAGTGCACAGTCTGTCTACCTTATGAACAAGCTCCAGCACATCCCTGGGATGGGATTAGGGCGAAGTGGCCGGAAGGGCATTGTAGCATCGGCTGAAGTGCCGCATAACCCACATACCTTTGGCTTAGGTTATCTGCCTACCAAAGAAGATTGGGCGAGGAAAGGAAAAGAGATGGCCGTAAGAGCTCGGGCAAAGCAAGCCGGGAAGCATTACGGGTTGATGCACCGACCTATCCAAGGGACCCTGAACGGATGCTTTGTCCAGGAGGGGGAAGACTTCCCGTTCTGCAGCTTCCCAGAGCCATGGCTAAATGCAGAGAGGCGGCGCTTGCCGGGATTTGAGATTTTCTTTGACTTTCAATTGTCCGGGGATGATGTTGCCAAAGAGCAAACAGACCCACCAGTTGAGGCTAAGCAGTGCAAAGAGGAGGATTCTAAGAGCATAGAAATTGAGATGGGGGTAGCACTGGCTTGTCTACTCTCATATCCTTAGATCGTACTGGAATGCTTGGGGGATAACTTCTCAGTTTCCATAATCGGGATTGAAGCGGCTGTGGGCCCACCTTCTGGCATTCTTGATGCATCCATCTCACTCTCTCTCACTTGGCAATATGAGGAGGGCTTTTTATCGAGCAGCATCAGGTCAGGTAGTGAGCTGGAATCTGATTCCACTGAGTCTGTGGAGTCGGAATCAGGTTCCAGCTTGTCTGAGTCTAAGTCCGGTATTCTTGGGGGTGACAACTTGGATGCCACTATCCTATCTAAGTCATCTTTTTCTTTTTCCTTTGAGTCTGTTGTAACAGAGGAATCAGGCAGACTCGATGTTATTAATGAGAATGATATGGCTCTGGCTTCCGAGTACTTTTCTATGCCCTTAATTTATTGCATTAATCAGGATTTCAAAATTTTGATAAAAATGACGAGGAAGAAATTCCTCCGATTTTGCAATATTTGCTTGATCAAGAGCAGGAGAGGTTTGTAAAACCATTGGTTGATGAAATCACCATAATTAATGTTGGTACTGAGAAGGACCCGTGGCTGGTCCAGATCGGGTCCACGTTGTCTTCAGAGGAGCGCGATCATTTTATTAAAAGATTTTAAAGATGTTTTCGTATGGTCCTACGAAGAAATGCCTGGAATTAATCCTGAGATTGTACAGCACCAGATCCCTCTTGACCTAGAGGCCCGACCTGTTAAGTAGAAGCTCCGAAGGATCCGCCCAGACTGGATCTGAAGATCAAAGAAGAGGTCACCAAGCAGATTGACGCAAAATTTGGTCTCCTGAAGAAAGGAAAGAAGTTCCAATGGGACGACCGATGCCAGGTTGTTTTCAAGCAGATCAAGCAAAATTTACAGAACCCACCTGTGTTGTCATCGCCTGAGCTGGGGAAACCGTTGATTCTATACCTATTGGTGACTGAAACGACAATGGACTGCATGCTTGCACAGGAGTCTGAGGACAAAGTGGAGAAGGCTATCTACTACCTGAGCAAGAAAATGCTGGATTACGAGACCCGCTACACTCCGCTGGAGAAGGCTTGTCTGGCCTTGGTATGGGCTACCAGGAAACTAAGGCACTACCTGTTAGCTCACTCTGTAATACTGGTTTTGAGATTAGATCCCATCAAATATCTCTTCGAGAAACCGGTGCTTACGGGTAGGCTAGCCCGTTGGTTGCTTCTGCTTTCTAAATTTGATCTGAAGTACATGATGCGCAAGTCAGTGAAAGGGAGAACGGTAGCGGAGTTCCTAGCCGATCACCCAGTTGAAGGGGATGAAGGAGTTGAATATATGTTCCTAGACGAGGCCATTCTGCATGTCAAAGAAGAGACTTGGATGATGTACTTTGACGGAGCGTTAAACCAATACAGGTATGGGATAGGGGTGTTGCTGATAGCACCCGACAATTCCCACATACGCTTAGCAATCAAACTCCGGTTTAAAGTGTTGAACAACGAGGCAGAATATGAGGCATGTATTGCTAGACTAGAAGCCGCTCTGGAACTAAGGGCAAAATGGTTGGATGTCATTGGGGGCTCGAACCTTGTTGTATCTCAAGCTAAAGGAGATTGGAAAGTTAAAGAAGAAAAGATGAGAATCTATGACCAGACCTTGGACATTCTGGTTCCTCGGTTTGAGAAATTGAATTTTGCCCATCTGTTAAGAGAGAACAACAGGTTCGCTGATTCATTAGCAACTCTTTCTTCTATGATAGACATCCCTTCCGGAGTCTGGATGCGTCCGATCATTATTGAACAGAAATTCGTGCCGGCCTACGAGCTGATTGCTACTATAGATCAGGTACAAGATCAAAATCCCTGGTATTACGACATCTGGAACTTCTTGGAAAATGAGGTGTATCCACTAGGGGCAAATGCCAAAGATAAGAGGGCAATTCGAAGAATGGCTGCTCAGTTCATCGTCTGCGGAGGTAAACTGTACAAAAGGGGTCATCTCGGGATGCATAAGCTATGTGTTAATGCTGAAGAATCCAAGCGCCTGATGGAGGTCATCCATGGAGGGGAGTGCAGAGCGCACATGAGTGGGGTGATGCTAGCCCGGAAGATCCTCAGATAGGGATATTACTGGTCCACCATGGAGGAGGATTGTATTGGCTTTGTCTAGCGATGCCACAAATGTCAGATCCATGCAAACCGCATGAACATTCCACCGTCGAAGCTGTACAACATGACTTTGCCATGGCCGTTTTCAGTCTGGGAGATTGATGTGATCGGGGCTATTACTTCGAAGGGGTCCAATGGGCATGAGTACATTCTGGTAGCGATAGACTACTTCACGAAGTGGGTTGAGGCCCAATCTAGGCGACCTAGGCAAAAGTTAGAGTACAGAAAATTTGAAATAATAAAAACTGAGCTCGCAAGGTTGAAACCCAGAAATGGCGGCCTTGGCAAAAGTTAGAGCGCAAAAGAAGAGGGTTAATACATGAGTGAACCTGAACCGAACTACGTAAGGCTTGATTCCCATCTTCGGGATACGTAGTCAACTTCATTTTGAAGTCCAACCATAAACACTTCCAAATCAACTTTGTCCATGTGATCTTGTTGGTCATCTTTGTCTATTCTACATTCAAGAGCTCGGTTGTGATCTCCACTGTAGTGCTATTCAGACTAGGAGCAACTTACCAGTTGCTGGATCCGGGGTTGTACATCTCAGTGATAGATCTCGGGCGTGTCTAGTTGTGATCCATATCGAAAATGGTTTTGAAAAGTTTTAATAAAAGTTGATTTTGCTCAAATTAATCTTTTTACGACTTAGACCATTTTTGGACCAAACAGAAAATTTTCAGTACCCACCACCTTCAATTACATTGATTTCAGTACAGAGTTCTCCTACTCTTGAATACAAATTAAAATTGCTTTTTATTACATTCATAAAGAAAACTTGAAAGTACTGATAAAGCAATAAAATCGGGGCATGGATAACTCAGGTGTTCCTGCGCCCCCTCCTAGAGCTTGTGGAAGCCTCTAATGCCAAAGTAGGCCCAACCTGCGCCTCTTCATCAAGCCAAGCTATGCACTCATTAGAAAGGGTACAACTGAAAATGGAAGCGGGGGTCAGAAGCTCTCTTGTCCTCCATGCTATGGCATACCGAGCTAGCTGTGTGCCTCGGACTGGAAATGCGGCAGGGTATTCTATCCCTTCTTCCGAACAAGTCTGATCATGGCCAAATTGGCGCCAGAATTGGAATGGGAAGTAAAAGACACAGTGTGTCAGGCTGATCAACTGAATCTCGGGCTGGTAAGAGATACAGTAGCTCATCACCGGTAAGTTAAGCCAAGGGCAACGCCAAGCAATGTCGGTAGTGGATAGACTGCACCACCATCCCTCATCAGGGGCATCGACTAGACGTCGCCGGATGAAATAGCCGCGAGCTGAATACGCTGGGCATGAGTCCACAACCTTCAACTTATCCATCAACCATATTTGGGAAGGGATGAAAAATGAGAGATTAAAGAATAGAGAGGTGTACGTGGAGAGAGAAGTGAGAAAAGGGTTTTGAGAGAAAAACCGAGCCTGAGGGCCGAGTGATATGAGAAATATATGTGAGATAGGGTGGGAAACATTACTTGTAGCAGTAGTAGACTCCCCGCGAATCTAATCGTCTCTCGGCGATGGAAAGCGTCCAGACCCATCAGTGTCTCAGCTAGTGTCATGGCAATGCAACTCTTGCCCTCTTTTAAACCTTGGGCAACCTCAATCAAATGGACGCTAGACCCTTCGGAGCTTGGGGCAAGCAAGAAATGAGACAACATGCACAAGCAAAGTGCATGTCGCCGAAAGCCCTGCCACTAATGGTCGCCGTGGTCACCGGCATCAGAAAACCGATGAATCAAGCTCGGAATGTCCAGCTCTCCATCGCGAATCAATGACCAAGCATCATGCAAAGTGAGCTCGCACATTCGTCCTAAAGCTTGGATGTGGCCAAAACGGAATTGGGGCAAGATTTCTTCATCACGCTGAGATTCCATCAAAGCTTAGAAGTCTTCGAAAGTCGGACACATCTCTTGTCCGCCAAAGCTAAAAACATGAGTTATCGGATTCCAACACCTTGCCGCGGCATGGAGGAATGGAAAACGTAGCGGGGTGCGGCTCAGCATGAATAGTGCATTTATTCCAAAGCCCCGGAAATTCAACTTTTCCGAGCTATCCAAGTTAGCAATCCAATTTGTGAGATTTTGAACAAGAAATGCCTCTATTTGGTGCAAAAACCGAGTTAGAATGAGGGAACCACGAAGCTAGAACCTTTATGGAGGATAAGGCACTGTTCAGAGGACATATGGCAAAAATCTGGAGGTCCCCAACCTCACTGGTCGGCCGACCACTTTTTATAGTCGACCAGCCACATTTTCTAGTCTGCAGACCATAAAAGTGGTCGGCAAGCTATGTTAGTGGTCGACAGTGAGCAAAAATGTAGTATGCAGTCATTTCTTGTCTCCAGCAGAGAGTCCCTAGCCTTCCTATGTCCAGAGAGTGCTGAAGGTCTGAGTTTACTTCTGTTTCAGATGCGTCCGGTTGCTTTGTTTTCCCAATATGCATTTGCTTATCGAGTTGTTAAGTTTTGCTTATCGAGTTGTTGCGCATTTGTTTGTCGAGTTGTTGCTCTTTGCTTATCGAGTTGTAAACTTGTTAAGGTCTTGTTGTTGCTCTTTGAGTTAAGTTGTTTTGTTTGTTACATTGGTTCACTACCTGACTTGGCAATACACGGATGTTTAATATTCTTTAATTTCATTTTTGTGCAAAATGATGCGATGCAATGCTTAGAATACAAATGCAACACTTTTTGAACAAAAAGTTGTTTTCATTCCATCATGTTTTCTTTTCACAATAGGGTATAAGTTTTAAGGAAAATAAAACTGCCTAACGTTGTACAATGTGCTACAACTACTAGTAAAAATAAAACAAAGCAAAAACATCTGCGTCGGGGCTATCTGGCTCAAGATCGAGAGGCCCTTTTCACCCTCTTCGGCTGAGCAGCCTCTGCACCACCGTCATCGGCACCCTCGTCTGAATTGGAGCTGCCATCCTTAGAATCCTCCTCAGCGTCGTCTCCTCCCTCAGACCCTGAACCGGTGTCATCATCTCTGCCCGCGGATGTCTCTGACTAAGGGTGTGTTGACTCCTCCTCCTCGCTGGACTCGTCATCATGTCTGGCAGGTGCTCGACGCCTCTTCCAGCCGCGTGTTGGGATCCCTCTCCCTGCTACTCGAGAAGGCCTGGGCTGTAGATGTGTGACCTGAAAGGGGAATATGAATACTTCAGCCAGAGTATGTATATCAGATGCAAGTAGGGTGCATAGAATGAGTGCATGAAGATCTAGTATGTGAATATGATGTGTCGGGTGTGCTCTATACATGTAGTGAATCAGTGTAGTGAAGTGTTCAGCTTTGGTATGTCATCAAAAGTATGATAAATATAGGGAAATTGAAAAGTACCAGGATGCCGTGGGTGTGCAGCATCGTCTCCCTCCTCAAAACAATAAACTCGAGCGCGGCCATCACCTCGAGCAACCCCTCAACATATCCTTTGGAAGGCTGCAGATGCAAGTTCAAGTCATCAGTGAATGAATGAATGTCTAAATATCTGAATAATAGATGAAAGTTGTGAAGCATACCGATGCTGAGTTAGGGGCACTAACGTATCAATGATCCGACAGTGGAGACTCGAGCGGAATCTGATAAGGCGTCCCATACCGCCAACATGTTAGCTCTGTCGAAGGATCTAGCCATCCAGCACACTGCCTAGTGGGAGGCATCCCCCTAGTTCTGTTTCTCGATGTGCTGGCCCTGCTAGTCGAAGGTATGTCTGTAGCTCGGGCACGGCTCGATGAAGGCATGTCAGTAGCTCTCCTCACGGGAGTACGAACACCTGTTAGAGAGGGCATCAGGTATGTATGAAGGTATGCCGTGTACTCCCCTTCCGCGTGAAAAAGAACTGCATCAACACCCAACATAAGGTCGCTAACCTCCTGGGGAGTGAGACTTTCTATCGACCGCATGTCTAAGGGAGGCGGCAAAGGGATCTCCTGAGAGGAATCTCCTGAGCAGGATAACCCAGTGTCTGGCGCATGAAGCACTCCCCGAGAAACCAGGCCCTGCCAACTGGTCCCTCAAACAAAATTCGATACCGGGAGGCGCCCCATGCCCTAGCAAACTGGAACCGAGCAAACCCTGGCATCGCCGCCCAAGGCTACCAAGTGATCTGCGGATAGCAAGTGCATGAATTGATCAGTTGTCATAGATATGCAAGATAAATCAAAGCTGAAAGCATAAAGAACTGAGAGTTCTTGATTACCTTAGTCGCTCGCACTGTGTCAAAATATTGCCTGAGATATGGTAGAGTCTCTCGGGGTCTAGGTCGGCATCGACCCTCAAATCTGCGCGAGTATGGCACATCGAGTGGTGCCTTAACCTCCGGATCAAGGGTGAGCGTCAGGAAATAGGCACATATCCACAGTTGTGAAAGGCAAAACAGTGGCAGTGAGAGTACAGAATATGCAGAAAATGCAGAGCGCAGAATGCGAAGTACAGAATGTAATGTGCGCAATGTGTGGACTGTGCAGTGTACACGTAATGAAAAGCAGAAATGTAAATCAAGAGGCTACAATGTACCTCCCAGGCTCTCCAATAGCCACCTACTATGTTTCCCCACCCGCGGAAGGTCGCGCTCATATAGCAATAAAGGGTAGCGAGGCCAGCGCCGCCCAAATCAAAGTACTGAACCTGTGATAGGTTAACTAGAGCACTCAGAAGATATAGTTCGACTGTGTTCCCCCTGTCGGAGAACAGTGTGGTCCTGAGAAGCAACATCAGGAATCCCCAGGCATACTGCTCTATGGCCTTGACAGTCTCGGGCGTAGTCCCTCTGTACTGCTTAGTAAACCAGGTGTATCTGACCATGTATAATGATCGGTAGATCGGCGGATGGGCTCCGAGAAGATAAGTCCAGGTTGCCTCCCACTCGCCCATATCGAAATCATATAGGATCGGTCAACCTTTCACGTCGAGGCCCGTCAGCATCGAAAAGTCGCACGGGGTCATCGTCATGTCCTCGGTGGCTGAGAAATGGAAGGAGTTGGTGATGTCCCACCATCTTTCTACTAATGCGCCCATGAGGGTCCTACTCGCCTGAAGACACGACAACCTCGTGCAAAATAGGCCAAACCCTGCCTCATCAATGATATGTCAAACACCATCTGGGAGCTCCAAACCCATTCCCTTGCGATGATCAACCCATATCCCCGGGTGAAACAGGAAGCCACCTACATTTAGAATGAGCATAGATACAGTGTGAGTTTTGTTAAGAATGAACAGAGTGCTCTGTCAGCTATGTGCAGAATGAACAGAATGTTGTGTGTGAGCCGTGTGCAGAATGAACAGATGTATTCAGTTTCAGAATGAACATAAATACAGTTTGTGAGCCTTGTGCAGAATGAATAGAATACTGTGTGTGAGCCATGTGCAGAATGAACAGATGTATTCAGTTTTAGAATGAACAAAATGCTGTGTAACGCCCTCAAAATAATAACATTAAACACACAATATAGACATGCATTGATATATAAAAGATCCACATTCTTCTATTCATCAGAGTTTCATTACAAAAAGTATTACATGTTAACAACAAAAGCAAATGCCCTAAGGGCTTACGGCTTTCGAAGTTAACACTTGGTTACAAAAAGGAGAGTACTAACTCATTTACACATTAAGCCCTTGGCTCGAATTTACATGCAATACATCAGAAAGAAAGACAACAAAAAGTCTGCCCGCCTCTAGCCTCCTAAGCTATGTCCTTGGAGGTGGCATGCTACCTGTACCTGAAAATGATATTCCCATATAGGGTGAGCCACAGCCCAGTAGAAACACACTAAACCAGCTATGAGCAATGACTAAAAGATTAGCAGTTGATAGATGGCCAACACTAATACATCCACATATATCATCCCGCTGTTTCATGTCTTACAAGTCTATGTTATATTTCATTTTCCATTTCCTTTTAATTCTCAATTCATAATCATGGTTCAGAACCTGGCCAAACAACTTATATGAGACAATAACTCATACTAAACATTTTCCCATTTCATAATAGATAAGCATATTAGCTATATCAACACATCAACAGATATGCATAAGAGCACTATCACACTTCCAAAGACAAGCATATGAGCTGTGTCAACACATCACTAGATAAGCATATGAGCTCTATCTATGGAGTCCATCCCCTATCTTCTCCCAACAACATCCGGTTTAGAGGTCCATCCCCTATCATCCCCTAAACCGTGGAGTACATCCCCTATCTCCTCCAACACAACAAAATGCATATAAACAATTATTATACACATCATCAATTAATACATAAAGTTAATGTACTCTTTTAACCATCATACTCATTGACACATTTCAGTGATTAGTTTTAGTTTGCCTAATCATCATGCATTGCCTACAACAATCAAGACTATCCTCCACTGATAGCCCAAAGCAGTTATTTCTAAATAGAAAATAAATGCACAGAATGGATAATATATCAACATTTCAACTCGGTGAGTGATAAACAATCCAACTACACCCTTTTATCCCATACACTTCTAATCTCAACATTTCCAATTCAATTCCTCATTTCTCACAATTAATTATACCAATTAATTAGTCAATGTAATTAGGGCATTTTCCATAATTAACATTACAACCCTTAAGGTTCCATTTTCATCAATGTTTTAACATAAATTCCATTTCTCTACACCAAACTTGCCTCTAGGTTTACTATAAATAAAACCCCAACTTTGTAAAATTACACAAAAGGCCCAACGTTCTCTCAAAATTAGATAACAACTCCCAACATATCAAAATGCTAAAATTTAAAGACAAAATCCATAAAGAGGAGTAGGATATCCCTACCTCGAAGTTTGAACTCAAAAAGAGATGAAGACCCAACGACCAACGTGCTCCAAATCCAAAGATTTTCAGATTAAATTGAAGCCCTCAACACCCTCTATCTTTTTAACAAAGGACTTAGGGTAGGAAATCACCCTAGGTAGATCAAATCTTAGAGAGAGTGTAAGTTTAGAGAGAGAGAGTCTCGGATTTTAGGGTTTGAAAATGAAAAGTGGATGAAAAAGTGATTTTGAAATCGCTACTGCCCGCTGATATAAACAGTCTCGCTCGAGTGAAGACTTTGTCGCTCGAGCGACCAGACACAGAAAACCCTCGCTCGAGCCAATAAAGTCTCGCTTGAGCTAACAACTTAAAAGCACGCTCGAGCGACAGAATGCTCGCTCGAGCGAAAGACAACCAGACCGCTCGAGCGAAGGAAAGCTCGCTCGAGCCAAAAATCACAGTGTTCAGGTCCAGTACCAGACGCAATCGTTCGCTCGAGCGAAGAAACCCTGGCTCGAGCGAAGGATCTAAAACACTGATCTCGCTCGAGCGAAGTAAAGCTCGCTCGAGCCAAAAACTACAGCTCTCAGGTCCAACTGAGACGCAGACGCACGCTCGAGCGAAGAATACCTGGCTCGAGCCGCCAGACACAAAACTCAACTCTCGCTCGAGCAACCGACTCCTCGCTTGAGCGAAGGTCCAAAAATTTGGGCAGCAACAATTGGCTCCTAAACACAACCAACCTACAACACCTGCCCTACACATCCTATAACTCAAATACAAAGTAGAAAAGGATGTAAACAAGATAATACTCAACTACTAACATCCACGGACACACGTCCGGATCACTGTACAACAAGGGGTAAACCCGGGATCGCTATAACTGTGTGTGAGCCGTGTACAGAATGAACAGATGTATTTAGTTTCAGAATGAACAGAATGCTATGTATGAGCCGTGTGCAGAATGAGTAGATGTATTCAGTTTTAGAATGAACAGAATGCTGTGTGTGAGTCGTGTGCAGAATGAACAGATGTATTTAGTTTCAGAATGAACGAAATGCTATGTGTAAATTGTGTTCAGGATGAGCAGAAGTGCTGTGTATGCAAATGTGTTCAGAATGAGCAGATAAAATACATAGCGAAAGCATCAAGTGTGCAAGAAATGCAAAATACATTGCAGAAAATGTAAAAGTACAGTACGCACCTCACGCGCGTGATGAGACAAGTGAGACTCCGGCTTCCGTAGTAGCAAGTCTGCGGGTGCTCGTCGCGCAAAATTTGTGAAATGGTGAAAAGTGCTCGGCGGTAGCACGTGCTCCTGAGGGTGGTACCTCTTTGAGTTGAAAGACCGAATCCTGGGCGGCAATGGCATGATGTCAGGCTCGTCCTCTACTCTCGGAGAACCCCCATCGTGTGGGATGTGGTCAGCCATCTGAAAAAAGGTGCAAAATGAGCAAAAATGAGTGAAATGAGCCAAAATTGCAAAAAGTCAACAAAAGTCAACTCTCGGGAAGAGAAAAAGTCAAAGAAAGTCAAAGCCCGGGAAAAAGGTGCTAAACTTCGAGAGAAACATACCTCAAATGGTGAAAATGGAGAAAGAAGCTCCGAAAACAAATTTAGATCGGTTCAAAACAAAGAGAATCGAAAGTTTTTCGCGAATCAACTTCGCGGGGGCATTGGAATACGCGTATAAAGTGTGGATCTGAGAGAGAAAAGTGCCTAGGAGCAAAGAGAAGTGTTTTTCCGCAATGGATGTGCGACCAAAAGTGATTCGGAGTTGTGTACTTAAATGGCCGAACCTCAAATGACCAAACTGCTCCAATTTTGCTAAACTGATCGGCCGACCAGTTTTTTTAGTCGACCGACCACTTAGGTGGTCTACAAGTGGTCTGTAGCTGGTCTAGGTGGTCGGCAACCCTCCTGGATGGTCTTAAGGGTCCCATTGTCCTCCCTGAGTGTTTTCAGACTGGTTGGAGTCCTTGGCTCTCGAGAAAGTGCAAGAAAAGTTCACTATTTTCAACTCGAAATGTCCTCGTGGGAGCTTCAATTCACGTCTTTGATGCATGGCTCATCGTCACTCGTCAAGAGCAAAGTGTATCCTTTTTAAGTATGTTGTGACCCCTCCGAGAGGTAAATCGGAGGTTATGGTTGAATTGCTCTTGTTAAGGTTTGTATTTCCTTATTCGACACTTTGCTTCAAACATGCTATTGAAGTTACATTTCACTCGCATTGTTATGCACATTTCTTTCACATTGTTATGCACATTTCTCTCGCATTGTTACGCACGTTACTTGCATTGTTATGCACTCCACTTGCATTGTCACGCACGTTTCACTTGCATTGTTATGCACTTCGCTTGCGTTGTCATGCACGTTTCACTTGCATTGTTCTGCACTCCACTTGCGTTGTCACACATGCTCTAGTTATGCACCTCTCCACTTGTGTTGTCATGCACATTTTACTTACATTGTCTCGCACATTTTACTTGCGTTGTCTCGCAAATTTTAATCGCATTGTTATGCACGCTTCACTTGCGTTGTCACGCACTTTTTACTTGCATTGTTATGCACTTCTAGTTGCATTGTTATGCACACTTCACTTGCGTTGTCATGCACATTCTACTCGCATTGTTATGCACACTCTTTACTTGCGTTATCACGCACTTTTCACTTGCATTGTTATGCTCCTCTTCACTTGCGTTGTCACGCACTTTTTACTTGCATTGCTATGCACGTTCTAGTTGCATTGTTATGCACACTTCACTTGCGTTGTCATGCACGTTCTACTTGCATTGTTATGCACTTTTCATTTGCATTGCTATGCACTTTTCACTTGCATTGCTATGCACCCTTCCATCGGCATCATATGTGCACGCCTTTAGCTTGTATTGAAATTGTATCTTGATATAGCATTGAACATGTGTTTCTACTATATTGTACCTGTTGAGTTTCTTTTTTATGTTGGCACGATATTGTATGTACGGTTCATTTGAAGTTGGTGAAACCAGATAATATTGTATGTACGGTTCATTCAATAGAAGTTCCGGTCCAGTTTGATTGATACCCTTCTCCACTCATGTTTGACATGCGTTTGGATGTAACCTTCTCCACTTGCGTTTGACATGCGTTTGGACGTACCTTTCTTCTCTTGCGTTTGACACGCATTTGGATGACTGCGCTTTCTAGCACAGTCCTTCTCCTTTTGCGTTTGATATGCAGGGAGGTGTTTCGTTTGAGACTCCAGGTATTCTCGGTAGTCGCTTTTAGCCTTCTCCGCGTGAGACGCAGTGAGAATTGTATAATTTTCTTGCATCCTTTCTGTATGAGATATAGTTTGGTTCGTGTTTACTTGCTTATGTACGAGTTTGCTGTAGCATTTCTTTGCATAAGATTCGCTTAAAATGTTGCATTTATTTTGCATAATTGTTTCATTATAGCTCTCTTTGCATGATCATAAGTTATGTTCTGCATTGTGCATGTCATTTGCATGTTGCCCCTACCTGCGGGCGCATCTCTTTGTTATCTTGCCTGTTTGTCTAAGTCTTCGACCTTGTCAAAAATGGGTCGTCTCTAGGCTTTGACATTCACTCCCGTCACTTCTTGACTTTCGAGTTCTGTCAAAAAGGGGCAACTGTAGACACCTAATTTTTTACCGACCTTAAGACTCAAACGTCATCAATTGAGCACTCGATGATCACACATGTTTGTGCTCGTTTCGAGTTTCCGGAGTTTGCGACTGAGTGCCTTACCTCTGAGCCTCTGAACTCTTTGTGTTTTGGCTCGGTTTATGGACCATGCCTTGTTGACCTTGCCTGGAGGGAAGGAGAGGTCTGTAGACCACTTTTTGTAGTCGTAGACTACTTTTCCCTCTTATAGGCTAGTTTCAGGTTTCCGGAACCTTCGGCTAAGCGCCTAGTCTCGGAACCTCTTAACGTTCTCCTCTTGGCTTGGTTTTTGGACCATGCCTTGTTGCTTTGGTCTAGAAGGAAACAGAGGTCTGTAGACCACTTTTTGTGGTCGTAGACTACCTTTCCCTCTCGTATACCACTTTTTGTGCCCGTAGACTATTTTTCGGGGCTTCCGGCTGCGTGCCTTATCTCACGGACTTTTGTCTTGCTTCCTTTTTGGTTTGGTTTTGAACCAAACCTTGTTTTCCTTGCTTGGTGGGTGGAATAAGGGGTGTAGACATGTTTCTCTCCCTGAAGACCACTTTTCTTCCCTGGCAGCCAGTTTTCTGGTCGGCCAGCAGGTCTTGGTGGTCTTTGGACCACCTAAAGTGGTCGGCAGCTATGCCACCACCCTCCACTCTTTGTGTAGACCAGCTTTCCCCCCTTGCCGATCACTTGTTGACCTTGCAGATCACTTTTTCTGGTCGGTCAACCAGTGGGAGTGGTCGGCCTACCATCTCAACTAGACGGCACCTTTTCTGCATTTTTCTATAGATATTTTCTTGCCAGCTGTTGAGCACAGAAAGCATCCTCCATACACGTATATGGAGGGATTGCTTTGAGCCTCTAGCTTGTCAAACAAGCTTGGAGCATGGTTTTCTATATAAGGGAGCCTTCTCCCTCTTGTCTCAGGTTCAGAAAAATTGGCTGAGGGCTATACATATCATCTATCTCTATACTTCTTCCTTTCTCTCTATATTTGTGCTTAAAAGTGCCATTTCTTCACACTTTTGCACACAAACACCTAGCGAAACACCTTTGCTTTGGAGCTGAGACACCTTGAAGCTGGTTTTGATGCTTTTGGATTGCTTTTGGTCCAAAAAAGTTGCTGGAGTTGTTGCCTTGTTCTTGGTCTTCAAGGGTAAGGCTCTAATCCTTTTAAAGCTTTGTTTTAGTTTCTTAACTTGGCCATCTTTGCATGCTTATTTTGGCCTAGTTGTCAACTATAAAAAGCTTCATTTTCAAGTACTTTAAGTGTTTGTTTGAGGCTTCTTTGGTGTTAGGGGTGGTCTACCCCTTTGGTGGCTTGTTATGCTTTGTTTTCTGCCATCTCTTTAAGCTTTTGTTTTAGCCTTTGCATGGCCTTTCTACCACTAAATTCTAGAGGAATTTCAGTGGTAGAAAGTGTGTTTTGAGGTCTCAAATAGAAGGGGGTTGTCCCCTCTCCTCTCCTCTTGTATGCTTGTGTTGATGGCTCATCAAAGTAGCATGTTTGTTAAGCTTGTTTTGGCTCCATCTTAGTATGTCTTAGGCCTTATTTTAGCATGGCATACCTCTGTTTTGGGTTGGTTTGATTACCTCTTGCATGCTCCTTGCACTTGTAGTGCAAATCCTCTCATTAGCCTAACATGCATCATGCTTTTGATCATCATTCTAGCATGTTTTTGGCTCCACTCCAGCAAGATGTTAATCATGTTTTGCCATGCTTAAGCTTTGTTTTAAGTGTTTTGGGCCATGCATGCCTTGCTTTGTATAGCCATAGTGCATTCTTGCTTACCAGCCTTGTGTTTTGAGTCCACTAGCATGCATTGCTTGGGCTATTCTCATGACTTAGCATCATTTGATACATGATTTTAGAGCATGTTTCATTGTCATACACTCACATGTGTCACTCTTTCAATGCTTTGGAGGGTTGGTGCTTTATGCCTTAAACATGAGCCATTATGTATGCCATCTTGCCTAAGCTTTTGGGCTACCATTTCAGTGTATTTTTTGTGTTATTTTACCATGATACAACTCTGTTTTTGGTTGATTAGAGCATTCCTTATTTGCTTCTTACACTTGTAGTGTAATCACGCTCATTAGCCTAGCTTACTTGATGTTTTAGCCTACCATGCTAGCTTGTTTTGGCTATACTCCATACATGTTTTAGCATTATTTTGACATGCTTTAGGACTTTTTGAGGTGTTCTTGGCCTTTTGGGGCTTGCTTTGTATAGCTACAGTGTAAATACCTATGCTAGTTTCAAGCTTTGAGTCTCCTAGCATGCTTCATTTGTGACATGTGCATGATTTGGCATCATTTAACATGATATTTCAGAGCATATAGCATTTCCATGTTCTCACTTCTTTCACTCTTTGAGTGCTTTTAAGGGTTATGCCTTTGTGCCTCGCTTACGGCCTAACTTGTATGCATGCATGCCTGGGCTTTTGAGCTCCCATCTCAGCATGTTTCAGTCTTTGTTTTGACCTAATTAAGCTCTGCCTATGGCTGGTTCAGTCATTTGTGCCATGTACTGCATGCCTCTTGTGTAGTCCCTTTAGTAGACTTGTGCCTTAGGCCTTCTAGCATGCCATGCTTGTGTTGTTTGGATGATTGGGCATCATTTCACACATGATATCAGAGCATATAGTGTTTTCACACTTCCATGTTTGTCACTTCTTCATCATGTTTGAGAGTTGTGCTATTATGCTTAGTTTATGGGCCAATACATGAGCATGCATTATCTTGCATTTCATGCCATCATTTTAGAGTATTTTGGCCACTGTTTTGGCATGATTTAGGTCTATCTCTATTCGGTTTAAGTCCATTAATCTAAACACGAGAAACGAGGGACGTTTCATATTGAAGTGATGAAACGTGCCTCATTTCTCAGTCGCCAACGCTCTTGATCATGCATGATAGAGTTTAAGGCCCTTATGTGTTATTTGTGCATTCATTGACATTGAATTGTGTAATCTTGACTTCTCGGCCATCGTGCATTGCGATGCTCGGTTGGTGGCCCGAGAGTCGAGTACCGCACTCCCTTGAGCTTGAGAAATGATAGTGGGGGAGGTTTTGCACACATACCTTGCAATAACACTGCTATGCCCCTTCTTGTTCTCTGTTGTAGCAAACTGGAGCCTGGCAAAATTTTCTGGTCGGCAGACCAGAAAAAGTAGCTAGCCGACCACTTTTTCTGGTCTACAGCATGTTTAGGTGGTCTACAACACCATTAAGTGGTCGGCAGCCCTCTTGGAGGTCTCCATGTTGGAGTAGAAGCTATCTGGAAGCTAGTGCAGTGTTCTGACATCAAATGCAAATAGAGGCAAGTTGGGGCATAGTAACGGATTTCCGAACGAGGCGACCGAGCATGCATGCACTTCTCGCACCGAGGCTCCTTTTAACTACTTTGCTTAGCTAGTTAGCTATTTGGTTCTGTACTTAAGTAGTTAATGCACTTAGCTATTCATTTGTGTTTGTAATTAGTTAACCTGTTAGTTAATCAGCTTCGTTTTGTAATAATTAGTTTAATTAGCTTAGATTAGCTAGTTAGCTTATTATTCGGACCCTCCGTCGAGAGGGAAAATTTTGTAATAACTGTGCGTTTGTGTGATGCATGTCTTCCAACCCCACGTCTTTCTGCCTTTTACTTTCCTGCTTTCGATGGTTAGTTTTAGAGCATGTTTCAATTAGCATACTTATGTTTTGCATGTTTGCATCATTCATTTGTCTCGCATGCACGGAGCTCAGCGCATCATTCAAACTGCATTGTATTTTAATACACTTTCTTGAATACGTGTTTCAAAGCATGCTATCAAGTGTTGCATTCATATGCCATCTTTGAGTAGCTGAGCCTACTTTAGTTGCATTTTTGCATGTGTTGCATTAGGCACCTTGTATAATTAGGATCATGCATTGATTTCTAATTGGTTTCTGTTTTGGCTCGGAGTACACTGCGAGTGTTTACGCTTTGGCATCCTTGTATGAGATGTGAGTGACTGCCATGATAGCATGCTTGCCATGAGGCTAACTGCTTATTGAATGCCTGTGGATGAAGGCTTCATTGTTTGAATTGGAACAATTCATCAAAATGCGCATTTTAAGGCCACTTGGAGTGGCAAAATCATGTTTTTCTAAGCCCACTTGAGGGTGGCAAATCAGCGTCTCAGCCTACTTGCGAGTAGCACCTTCAAACCATTTTCAAACAAACAAACATGAGATGTTTTGTTCCAACTTGAGCGATTTAGTCTATACTTGTATGTTGTGCGCATCACATAGTAATTTTAGAACAGATGTGTTTTCAAAAAAGCAACATATCTTGTTAGTAGCGGCCGATCCTTTGATCGGATGAGTGGGAGTGCTCATTTCAGGACCTTCCCCTCTAGTACCCAAGTTCTCGAGATGAGACAACTTTGGTGATGACGGACACGTGGCTGTAGGTGCGAGTCAGGGTTTCCTAAATTTTCCAAAATAAAATATTTAGGTGGTGACTCTGAAATCTGGCAAAGTAGTCCATGTTTGACGATTTTTGATTAAAATCGATTTTCCAAAATGATTTGCCGGATTTGGACTCTTTGGTGATTTATCAATCTTACATTGCACTTTGTGAGATTTGATTCAGAACCGTGACAGGAGTCTGAACTGTAGTAGTTAGAACTACAATTCGCGCCCTCGTGCGCAGAGCGGAATTCGGGGTAGTCTATTGTAAATAAAAGGTAGAAAGAAACGGGCATTGGAAGACATACACCATTATCAACAATGATACATCCCACTAATTTGGGAGCACTAATTGACCACTAATGAGGTGAAAATTCAAAAAATAAAAATAAAAATAAAAACACAAGAGCAAAACATCCTATCATGTGGGACCCACGCCACTTTAGAGCTATTAGTGCTCCTCTTTTTAGTGGTCTCACTCATTTTTCCACCATTATTTCATATTTTCCCTCATGCAAGAGGGTCCAATTGAGTGTCCAAGTGTTTGAACCGTAATGCATGTGAGAAGAGTAGATGCGAACATGAGAAATGCTATATAAACATGATGTTCTATGCTACAATTATAAGAGGGTAAATAAAAGGGAGGAAGAAATGGGAATTGGAAGACATACACCATTGTTACATATTAGCCATCATGTAAGAGGTCCGAACCCTAATGCATGTGAGATGAGTAGATGCGAACATCAGAAATGCTAAGTATACATGACGTTCAATACTACCATTTTAAGCGGGTAAATAAAAAGGAGAAAGAAATGAGGTTTGGAAGAAATACACCCACTATCAGGGATTGGAAGACACACACCATCATTACATATTTGCCCTCATACAAGAGGGTCTTCATAAGTGTCTGAGTGTCTAAACGCTACTGCATGTGAGATGAGTAGATGCGAACATGAGAAATGATTCGTATACATCATGTTATGTGCTACCATTGTAGGCAGGTAAATAAAAGGGAGAAAGAAATGGGGATTGAAAGACAAACACCATTATTACATATTTCCCATCATGTAAGAGGGTCCGAATAAGTGTCCGAGTGATCGAAACCTAAGGCATGTGAGACAAGTATATGCGAACATGAGAAATGCTAAGTAAACATGAAGTTTTACGCTACCATTATGAGCGGGTAAATAAAAGGGAGAATGAAATGGCGATTGGAAGATATACACCATTATTACATATTTGAAAGACATGCAAGAGGGTCTGAATAAGTGTCTGAACCCTAATGCATGTGAGATAAGTTGTTGCGAACATGAGAAATGCTAAGTAAACATGATGTTCTATGCTACCGTTATAAGCGAGTAAATAAAATGGAGAAAGAAATGGGGATTGGAAGACATACACCACTATTACAAATTTTCCATCATGCAAAGGGTCCGAATAAGTGTTTGAGTGTCCGAACTCTAATGCATGTGAGACGAGTAGGTCTAAACATGAGAAATGCAAAGTAAACAAGATGTTTTATGCTACCATTATAAGCAGGTAAATAAAAGGGAGAAAGAAATGGGGATTGGAAGACATACAACATCATTACGTATTTGTCATCATGCAAGAGGGTCTGAATAAGTATTCAAGTGTTCAAACTGTAATACATGTGAGACGAGTAGATGCGAACATGAGAAATGCTAAGTAAACATGATGTTCTATGCAACCATTATAAGCGGGTAAATAAAAGGGAGAAAGAAATGGGGATTGGAAGACATATACCATTATTATATATTTGCCATCATGCTAGTGGGTCCAAATAAGTGTCCGAGTGATTGAACCCTAATGCATGTGAGAGAAGTAGATGCGAACAAGAGAAATGCTACATAAACATGTTGTTTTATGCTACCATTATAAGTGGGTAATAAATGGGAGAAGTAAATTGATATTGGAAGACATACACAAATATTACGTATTTTCCCTCATGCAAGAGAGTTCGAAAAAGTGTCTGAGTGATCGAACCCTAATGCATGTGAGACGAGTATATCCAAACAGGAGAGATGCTAAGTAAAGGTGATGTTTTATGCTACCATTATAAGCGAGTAAATAAAAGGGAGAAAGAAATGGGGATTGGAAGACATACACCACTATTACAAATTTGCCATCATGCAAGAGGGTCCAAATAAGTGTTCGAGTGTTTGAACCCTAATGCATGTTAGACGAGTAGATGCGAACATGAGAAATACTAAGTAAACATGGTGTTCTATGCTACCATTAAAAGTAGGTAAATAAAAAGAAGAAATAAATGGGCATTGGAAAACATACACCATTGTTACATATTTGCCCTCATGCAAGAGGGTCCAAATAAGTGTCCAACTGTTTGAACCCTAATACATGTGTGACGAGTAGATGCAAACATGTGAAATTCTAAGTAAACTCGATGTTGAATGTTACCATTATAAGTGGGTAAATAAAAGGGAGAAAGAAATGGGGATTGGAACACATGTACCGTTATTACATATTTGCCCTCATGCAAGAGGTTCCGAATAAGTGTCTGAGGGTTCAAACCCTAATGCATGTGAGATGAGTAGATCTGAACATTAGAAATGCTAAGTAAACATGATGTTCTATGCTACCATTAGAAACGGGTAAATAAGAGGGAGAAAGAAGTGGAGATTGGAAGACATACACCATTATTATATGTTTGCCATCATGCAAGATTGTCTGAATAAGTGTTCGACCATCCGAACCATAAAGCATGTGAGGCGAGTAGATGCGAACATAAGAAATTCTAAGTAAACATGATGTTCTATGCAACCATTATAGTTGTGTTTACTTTGCATTTCTCATGCATTAGGATTCGGACACTCGGACACTTATTTGGACCCTCTTGCATGACGACAAATACGTAATAATTGTGTATGTCTTCCACTCCCCAATTTTTGCCCCCTTTTATTTCCCCGCTTATAATGTTAGCATAGAACGTCATGTTTACTTAGCATTTCTCATGTTCGGATCTACTCTTCTAACATGCATTAGGATTTGGACACTCGGACACTTATTCAGACTCTTTTGCATGGGGGCAAATATGTAATAATGGTGTATGTCTACCAATTCCCATTTCTTTCTCCCTTTTTTTGACTCACTTATAATGGTAGCATAAAACATCATGTTTACTTAGTACTTCTCATGTTCACATCTACTTGTCTCACATTCGTTAGGGTTTGGACATTCGAAAAGTTATTCGGACCCTTTTGCATGAAAGAAAAATGTAATAATGGTGTATGCCTTCCAATCCCTATTTTTTTTTCTCTATTTTATTTACCCATTTATAATGGTAGGATGGAACATCATGTTTACTTAGCATTTCTCACACCCGTATCTACTTGTCTCACATGCTTTAGGGTTCGAACACTCGAATAGGGTTCAGTCACTCGGACACTTATTTTGACCCTCTCTCTTGGGGGCAACTATGTAATAACTTCTTTCTCCCTTTTATTTACTCACTTATAATCGTAGCATAGAACGTTAGTTTTACTTAGCATTTCTTATGTTCGCATCTAGTCGACTCTCATGCATTAGGGTTCAGACCCTCTTGTATGAGGGCAAATATGTAATAATGGTGTTTACTTTGCAATTCTCATGCATTAGGATTCGAACACTCGGATACTCATTCGGACCCTCTTGCATGATGGCAAATATGCAATAATGATGTATGTCTTCCAATCCCTATTTCCTTACCCTTTTATAAACCCGCTTATAATGGTCGTATAGAACGTCTTGTTTTACTTAGCATTTCTCATGTTCGCATTTAGTCATCTCTCGTGCATTAGGGTTCGGATATTTGGACACTTATTCAGACCCTCCTGCATGATGGCAAATATGTAATAATGGTGTTTACTTTGCATTTCTCATGCATTAGGATTTGAGCACTTCGACACTTAATTGGACCCTCTTGCATAAGGGCAAATATGTAATAATGATGTATGTCTTCCAATCCCCATTTCTTTCTTCTCTTTATTTACCCGCTTATATTGGTAGCATAGAACGTCAGGTTTACTTAGCATTTCTTATGTTCACAGCTAGTCGTCTCTCTTGCATTCGGGTTCGGACACTCGGACACTTATTTGGACCCTCTTGCATGAGGGCAAATATGTAATAATGGTGTTTATCTTGCATTACTCATGCATTAGGATTCGGACACTCGGACACTTATTCGGACCCTCTTGCATCAGAGCAAATATGTAATAATGATGTGTTTTCCAATCCCTAATTGTTTCTTCCATTTATTTACCCGCTTATATTGGTAGCATAGAACGTCATGTTTACTTAGCATTTCTTATGTTCACATCTAGTCGTCTCTCTTGCGTTAGGGTTCAGACACTCAGACACATATTTAGACCCTCTTGCATGAGGGTAAATTTGTAATAATGGTGTTTACTTCGCATTTCTCAGGCATTAGGATTCGAACACTCGGACACTTAATCGAACCGCCTTGCATGATGACAAATTTGTAATAATGATGTATGTCATCTAATCCCCATTTGTTTATCCCTTTTATTTACCCGCTTATAGCATAGAATGTCATGTTTACTTAGCATTTCTCATGTTCGCATCTTGCCGTCTCTCATGCATTACGGTTCGAACACCAGGACACTTATTCAGATCTTCTTGCATGAGGGAAAATATGTAATAATGGTTTTTACTTGGCATTTCTCATGCATTAGGATTCGAACACTGGGACACTTATTTAAACCCTCTTGCGTGAGGGCAAATATGTAATAACGATGTATGTCTTCCAATCCCTATTTGTTTCTCCCTTTTATTTACTCACTTATAACGGTATCAATGAAGGTCATGTTTACTTAGCATTTCTCATGTTCGCATCTAATCGTCTTGCATGCATTAGGGTTTAGACACTTAGTCGGACCCTCTTGCAATAGTCCAAATATGTAATAGCGATATATGTCTTCCAATCCCTATTTCTTTCTCCCTTTTATTTACCAGCTTATAATGGTAACATAGAACATCATGTTTACTTAGTATTTCTCATGTTCGCATATACTTGGCTCACATGCATTAGGTTCGATCACTCGAACACTTATTTAGATCCACTTGCATGACAACAAATATGTAATAATGGTGAATATCTTCAAATTTCTCTCTCCCTTTTATTTACCCACCCCTCTTGCATGATGGTAAATATCTAATAATGATTTATGTCTTCTAATCCCCCTTTCTTTCTCATTTTATTTACCTGCCCCTCTTGCATGGGGGCAAATATGTAATAATTGTGTTTACTTTGCATTTCTCATGCATTAGGATTCGGACGCTCGGACACTTATTTGGACCCTCTTGCATGATGACAAATATGTAATAATGGTGTATGTCTTCCAATCAGCATTTCTTTCTCCTTTTTATTTACCCGCTTCTAATGGTATCATAGAACATCATGTTTCCTTAGCATTTCTCATGTTCGGATCTACTTGTCTCACTTGCATTAGTGGTCGGACACTGGGACACTTATTTGGACCCTCTTGCATGATGGCAAATATGTAATAATTGTATTTGTTTTCCAATCACCATTCCTTTCTCCATTTTATTTACTCGCTTATAATGGTAGCATATGCCCTCATGTTTACTTGGCATTTCCCGTGTTCGGATCTACTCGTCTCACATGCATTAGGGTTCGATCACTTGGACACTTAATTAGACCTTCTTGCATTATGGCAAATATGTAATAATGGTATATGTGTTCCAATCCCCATTTGTTTCTCCATTTTATTTACTCGCTTATAATGGTAGCATAGAACATCATGTTTACTTAGCATTTCTCATGTTCGGATCTACTCGTATCACATCTTCACATCTACTCGTCTCACATGCATTAGGGTTCGATCAGTCGGACACTTATTCGGACCCTCTTGCATGAGAGCAAATATGTAATAATGATGTTTTCTTTTCATTTCCAATGCATTCTGGTTCAGACACTTGGACACTTGTTTGGACCCTCTTGCATGATGGCAAATATGTAAAAATGGTGTATGTCTTCCAATTCCCATTTCTTTCCCCCTTTTATTTACTTGCTTATAATTGTAGCATAGAACATCATGTTTACTTAGCATTTCTCATGTTCGCATCTACTCGTCTCACGTGCATTAGGGTTCGATCACTGGAACACTTATTCGGACCCTCTTGCATTAGGCCAAATATGTAATAATGGTGTATGTCTTCCAATCCCCATTTCTTTCTAACCATTATAAGCGGGTAAATAAAAGGGAGAAAGAAATGGGGATTGAATGACATACACAATTATTACATGTTTGCTTTTTATTTACCCATAATGCATGAGGGTCCGAATAAGTGTCTGAGTGTCCGAACCCTAATACATGTGAGACGAGTAGATGTGAACACGAGAAATGCTAAGTAAACATGACGTTCTATGATGCCATTATAAGCGGGTAAACAATGGTGCATGTCTTCCAATCCTAACGCAAGAGAAATGCAAGAGGGTCCGAATAAGTGTCCGAGTGATCGAACCCTATTACATGACAGACGAGTAGATCCGAACATGTGAAATGCCAAGTAAACATGATGTTCTATGCCACCATTACAAGCGGGTAAATAAAAGGGAGAACCGTAATGCATGTGAGACGAGTAGATCCGAACATGAGAAATGTGAAGTAAACATGATGTTCTATGTTGCCATTATAAATGGGTAAATAAAAGGGAGAACCCTAATGCATGCGAGACGACTAGATACGAACATGAGAACTGCTAAGTAAACATGACTTTCTATGCTACCATTATAAGCGAGTAAATAAAAGGGAGAAAGAAATGGAGATTGAAGACATACACTATTGTTACATATTTGCCATCATGCAAAAGGGTTTGAATAAATGTATGAGTAACTGAACCCAAATGCATGTTGTAGCACGTCCGCGGGGGGACCTCGCGCTACAGTTCGGACTCGCTTTTTGTGTCGGTTCTAAATCTGAACCAAAGAGTCCAAATCTGGCAAATCGTTTGAGAAAACAGATTTGTTTTTGAAAAGTAGTGCCAAACATGGACTGCTTTGCCAGATTACAGAGTCGCCACCTAAATATTTTTTAATTGGGAAATTTAGGAAACCCTGACTCGGTGCCGAAGGCCATATGTCCGTCATCACCAAAGTGGTCTTGGCTCGGGAGCTTGGGTACGATCGGGGAAGGTCAGCTATGAGCACCCCCTTTCGCCCGGTCCGAAGACCGGCCTCTACTAACCGTGATATCCGATTTTGGAAACATTACGTGTTCTTATTCCGATTATTAGCCTAGAATTACTAGATTATGCGCGCAGCAAACAAGTATAGACCAAATCGCCTAAGTTGGAACAAAACACCACATGTTTGTTTTGAAAATGATTTGCTACTCGTAAGTAGGCTAAAACGCAGGTTTTGCCACTCTCAAGCGGGCTTTTAGAAAAGACGGTTTTGCCACTATCTTAGTGGGTTTTAAAACTCACGGTTTTAATGTGTTGTCCCAATTTAGGTAATTCAACCTCCATCCACAGGCATTCATGCAGTTTATAACACATAAGCATTTAGCCGCATGGTAAGCCTACTATCATGGTAAACATTCACACGCATGCGATATGCTAAAGCCATAAACACTTACATCGTACTCCGCGCCAAAACAACAAATTGGTTAGCAAACATGCATGACCTATTTCATGTTAAGTGGCTAATGCGACACAAGCAGAAATGCAATCTAGAGTGGGCTCGGCTAACCCTAAACATGGCATGTGAAATGCGCGAGTAGCACGTATTCAATTCGGAATTGAAAGTATAATGCAGTTTGTATGATGTGCCGAGCCCGATGTATGTAAACAAATGCATGAATGCACGCATGCATTGCATAAGGTATGCTAATATAGACATGCCCTAATCTACCATAAGCAGGTAAATAAAAGGGTTAGAAAGAGATGGGGGTTGGAAGACATACACCCACTCACGCACGCTTATTACATTTTTGCCCTCGCCCGGAGGGACCAAAAGAATAATATACAGTCCAAAAATAAATGAATAAATATTACAAAACTCTAATTATCAAATTAAATTAAACAAATGAAATAAATGGAGCCTCAGCCCTGCCTCGGAATGCGCGAATGATGTATGCTCGTCGCGACTTGCCCGGAAAACCCGTGTCATGGCATTGCTGCTTCTGTTTTTACTGCCCTGCCTCTCCAAAAATTCCCAAAGCTCTGAAATACCTCCCAAGTGGTCTGAGATGCTCCACCGGCTGGGGGGAGAGCTCACCATTGTTCTTATTGATCACCATTTGCTTGCTATGTTTATCGGCACAAATAAAGTGCCGATCGGCACATTAAATTGCCGCCGTGAGAAAGTTCTGCAGACAGATGATTGACAAAGAAGAAGAAGACAAAGAATGCATGGCATGGATTTTAGGGGACATGTAAGCATGGTCATTGCCTCCTATCATGCTTGGGGACTCAAGGAGGTAAGACTCTTGGTTCTAGGGCCACCAATTATGCATTTGATGCATGATGGCCTAAGGAATCAAGATTGCTCTTTTGATATGAAAATGCATGCAATACAAACAAATGAAGACTAAGTCCCTATCATATGGAGATCAAGGGCCTTAGAGACTTGAGGATGGAGACGAGTTTCACCACTCAAGTGTGAACTCCACTCAATCCTCATGTTTGGTTTGACAACCCCAAACCAAACCATGGAATGCAACTTATGCAACATGGCTCAAATGCAATGCAACCTATCATGTTAGGCATGCAAGGAGCTAAGTATGCAAGGTACAAATGTCATGCGACATGGGCCAATTATGCATGGAACTAGCATGTATACTAGGTTTCATCAATCAAACATGCAATAACCATGGTATGAGCATGCAAAGGTGGACTAAGCCCAATGAGGCAGCCCTCAAAACTCCCTAAATCAGTGACAAAATATGCCTCAAAACATGAACAAAATGCTACACAAGCATGCAAGCCATAAGGTTCAAGGCTAAGGCACAAAGTGAAACATTGAATCACCATTTAACAAGACCAATCATGGCACATGTGAGACAACCAAAACAGGTTTTTAGCATGCAAAATAGCACCCAAACCCCCTTCATGGCATCCCCGAAAATGCACTAAACATGTAAGCATTGCAAGGGCCTACTTTAAAGCATACAAGAGCATACCCTTAAAACATGAACTAAGCCACATATGCCAACATACACACATGACTAATGGACTGAAATAGGGTCTAATATGATGCCAAATCATGGGATAAAGACAAGTTAAGCATGCTAGAACTCCATACAAGCAAGACCTACAAGCCAACAAGCAAAGCAACCATGCTAAGGATGCCAAACATGGCCAAAACAAAGGGCTCACAGCCTCTAACATGGCAAAACAATGCTAGTATCTTCATGAAACTAAGCTAAAACATGCAAAAAATCATGACCTCAAAACATGGCATACTTTTAGGCACAAGAGAGCATTTCAAAGGAAGTATGAGAAGCATGTTAGAGGCTACAATTCCAACCAAAAACAGAGATCAAGCATGACCTAAAACAGCCCAAAAAGTCCTGAAATGAAGCCAAATGCAAACATGCACACATGCTATGCTATGCTATGAGCCCAATACAAAGGCAAATAAAGGACCAAGGGGAGGGGGGTGTCCCCCCCCCTAAATGAGGCTCGAAAATATCATCCTCACTAATCGAAACCCACTGGTTTTCAGTGGTGAGGATATCAAAGAACACCAAAACAAGAAGGCCTAAGAAAAAGGCACCAAAGATGGCCAAACAAGACTTAAAGTAATGAGGCTTAACTCAAACCATAAGATGACCTTAAAGAAGGTTCAAGAACAAGTAAAAACAAGACTTTTTTATTTTAAACACAAACTCAAAAACACAAAGTAAAGAGGGTAGAAAGAGGTTGCAAGAATGGGGAAACTAAAGTAAAAAGCTCACCCTTGAAGATCCAATGAAGAACAGGTGGTCCAGCCCTCTCCAAGTGAACAAAACCAGTCCAAAATCACTCAAAACAAACCTCCAAGTCTCCCAATCTCGGAGCTAGGTGCAATAGTGTGTGTAATGGTGCAAAAGTGAGGTAAAACACACTATTGGGACCCAAGAACACACACACAAGAGGAGAGAGGGGGAGATATAGATATATGGCAGAAATATATGTATATGAGTTCTGGTTTTTTGTCTCAAAAAGTTCTAACCCTAAGCCAAGAGGAGAAGCTCCTCTCTTATAGGCAAAGAATGCTTACAAGCTAAGCAAAACAAAGCCTCATCCCTCCATACACGTGTATGGAGGAGAGCAACAAACTTTACAGCTGTGAGAAAATATCTCATAAAGCAATGAGACAAGGTTTCTACCGCAAAGAGTACCAAATGTCAAAATTTAGTGCCGGTCGGCACAAAATAGTGCCGGTCGGCACAAAATAGTGCCGGTCGGCACAATAAAGTGCCGATGGACAAAGAAGCCAGCCGGTGGTCTCCATTCCCAGCCGGTGGTGTGTAGGGATGCCTCAAAAGGCATTCTCTGCCCTCCCAAGGCAAAACACAAGTGTTTGGTGCAAAACCAAGCACAAACGGTCGAGTTCGGAGGTCCTGAGGCAGGGCGCGCGCAGCCGAGAACTCCGGGAACTCCAAACGAACACAAACATGGATAATCACCGAGTGTCCTAACGGTGACGTCCAAGTCTTGAGGACGGTCAAAAATGGGGTGTCTACAGTTGCCCCTCTTTGACAGAACTCGGAAGTCATAACAATGACGGGAGTGAATGTCAAAGCCCAGAGACGACCCATTTTTGACAAGGCCGAAGACTTAGACAATCATACAAAACAAATAAGATATGCGCCCGAAGGCAGGGGCAAAATGCAACTAAAAAGGCAAGAAGCCGGGCATAACTTATGATCATGCAAAGAGAGCTGTAATGAAGCACACATGCAACAGTTATAAGCTAGCTTACGCCAATCTACACTACAATGCAGAAAGGATGTAAGAGAATCATGCAATTCTCAAGATGTCTCACGCGGAGGATACAATACCTGCGCGGCTCGTCCGGTTGCACCGGCCTCAAATGAACCGTACATACAATATCGTGCCTGTAAAGAAAGCAAACTTAACAAGTACAATATTGTTAGCAATATGCATGTTGCACGATTGGAGGTGTGCGGCAGATGCGACGTGTATAGGCAGTTGTAATTGAACACATGTGAGTAAAGCAGAGCACGCATACAATGCAATGTGTATAGAGAAAATTGAACACATATCAGTAAAGCATAGCACGCATACAATGCAATGTGTATAGAGAAAATTGAACACATATCAGTAAAGCATAGCACGCATACAATGCAATGTGTATAGAGAAATTTGAACACATATCAGTAAAGCATAGCACGCATACAATGCAATGTGTATAGAGAAAATTGAACACATATCAGTAAAGCATAGCACGCATACAATGCAATGTGTATAGAGAAAATTGAACACATATCAGTAAAGCATAGCACGCATACAATGCAATGTGTATAGAGAAAATTGAACACATATCAGTAAAGCATAGCACGCATACAATGCAATGTGTATAGAGAAAATTTGAACACATATCAGTAAAGCATAGCACGTATACAATGCAATGTGTATAGAGAAAATTGAACACATATCAGTAAAGCATAGCACGCATACAATGCAATGTGTATAGAGAAAATTGAAATTGAACATGGTAAAACATGATGTTGAAATGCAACATACTGCAACACAGTATAACTGAAACAATTTCTTTTGAAATTCACGAGACGTAAAAGGATACGGGAAGGGGCATCCTTCGCGCGTTCTGGGCATCACTCACAAAAGTTGTAGTACGAGGTCAACTCGAAGCTCCGCTTATATTCTGAAGGCGCCATTTCTTGGACTGCCTTAAGCGACGGAGATACCAAATCACATGACTGACCCGAACAAGGGCGCAAAAGGTGCGATGGCCGAAAGGAGGAGGTTCCCCATGTCAAACTCAGCACTCTGCTATCCTGTTATTTTCTTGCTTTACTTTCCTTTTTACTAGGAGTTTATGCACATTGCACTGCCTTAGGCAGGTTTTATTTCTCAAAATCGTGTGTTTTTGCAAAACATATGATGGAGATGAAACAACTATTTGTTCAAAAGGTATTACATTTGCATGTTCTATGCATCGCATCGCAAGGTTTCACACCACAATGCGACTGAAACTGAAACTTGTGTTTATGAAAACAAAGCATCGCATCGTAATAATCAGGTAGTAAACCAACTACAACTCGATAAGCAAATCAAAGACTCGACAGACTAGCCAAGTGCAAGCACAACTTGATAGACACATCAAAGACTTAAAGTGAGTGACATACAACTCGATAAGCAAATATACAACAACTCGATAAACAAATGCACGACTCGGTGGGAATCAAATCACCGGAGAGTGCTGTAAGTGGTGGAATTCCCCAACATTCAGCATGGAAAGCTTAGAAAACACATGGGGAAGACCATCGACTGGACACAAGGACCATCGGCCGGAGAGGATGGTCATCGGCACATAATCTGGCCGGTCGGCATAAAATTACGGCCGGTCGGCACTATTTAATGCCGGTCGGCTGTAGACCGTCTGCACCAGCAGAATATTGACATGTGTCCTCCACTCAACCTTATCCTCTACAAAAGATCTTAGCCTCGTGGTCTTCTTCATTTCCACACTGATTGACTCCAAATGTAGGAATTTCTTGCTCAAAATCTCGCAACTTGGATTAACAACTTGGATGGCTCGGAAAAGCTGAATTTCCGGACTTTCGGCATAAACGCACTATTCACTTTGCGCCGCACCCCGCTGCATTTTCCATTCCTCCATGCCGCGGCAAGGTTCTGGAACCCGGTAACGCATGTCTTTAGCTTTAGCGGGCAAGAAGTGTGTCCCACTTTCGAAGATTTCCAAGCTCTAATGGAATCTGGGCGCAATGAGGAAATCCTACCCCAATTTTGTTTTGGCCATGCTCAAGCCTTAGGACAGATGTGTGGGCTCTCAATACCCGATGCTCGTTCTTTGATATGTGACGGGACACTAGATGTTCCGAGCTTGGTCTGTCGTTTTTCTGAGACTGGTGATCGTGGCGACCATCACTGGCAAGGCTTTCGGCGGCACGCCCTCTGTCTATGCATGCTATCTCATTTTCTGTTCGTCTCTGGTTCCGGAGGATCCAGTGTCCGGTTGATTGAAGTTGCCAAAGGCTTGAAGGAGGGCAAAAGCTGCATTGCCATGGTCCTGGCTGAGACACTGCTGGGCTTAGACGCCTTTTATCGTCGAGAGACGATCAGATTAGCAGGGAGTCCACTATTACTGCAAGTAATGTTTCCCACCCTATCTCACTTTTTATGTTTGCTCACATCACTCGGCCCTCAGGCTCGGTTTTTCTCACAAAAACCCCTTTCTTACTTTTTCTCTCATCGTACTTCTCTCTATTCTTTATTCTCTCATTTTTCATCCCTCCCCAGGTGTGGTTAATGGATAAATTGAAGGTTGTGGACTCTTGCCCAGCATATTCAGCGCGCGGCTATTTCTTCAGGCAACGCCTAGTTGACGCCCTTGATGGAGGTTGGTGGTTTGAGTGGATGTGCAGTTTGTCCGCAGATCGCATTGCTTGGCGGTGCCCTTGGCTCAATCTCCCAATGATGAGTTACAGTATGACCCGTCAGCCGGGGATCCAATTGATTGGCTTGACTCACTGTGTTTTCTACTTCCCATTCCGTATCCTGCGTCAGTTTGGTCATGATCAGACTTGTCCGCCGAAAGGGATAGAGTACCCGGCTGCATTCCTAATCCGAGGCTTACAACTGGCCCGGTACGCCACAGCATGGAGGACGAGAGAACTCTTGGCCCCCGCTCCCGCTTTCAGTTGTACTTTGTCTGATGAGTGCTTGGATTGGCTTAATGAAGAGGCACAGGAGGGGCCCACTTTGGCATCAGAGGCTTCAACCAGCTCTGGGAGGGGGCGCAGGGGCATTTGACTTGACCATGCCCCAGATTTATTGCTTTATTAGTACTTTCAAGTTTTCTTTATGAATGTAATAAAAAGCAACTTCGATTGTATGCAAGAGCAAGAGAACTCTATTTGAAATCAATGAAATTGAAGGTTGTGGTACTGAAAATTTTCCGTTTTGGTCCAGAAATGGTCTTAGTTGTAAAAAGATTTATTTGAACAAAGTCAACTTTTATCAAAACTTTTCAAAACCATTTTCGATATGGATCAGAACTGGACACGCCTGAAATTTGTCACTGAGATGCACAACCCCAGATTCCTGCAATTGGAAAATTGCCCCTAGTTTGAATAGTACCGCGGCACTGCATGGCAACGGAAAGTTGCCCCTAGTCTGAATAGCACTGCACCGGAGATTGCGATGAATGCTGATGGACAAAGATGACCAAGATGATCAAATAGACAAAGCTGATCGGGGAAAATGTTTATGGCTGAACTTCAGGATGAAGCTGCCTACGTATCCCAAGGATGGGAATCAAGCCTTACGTAGTTCAGGCTTGGGTTCACTCGAGTATTTTCACTCTCCTTTTGCGCTCTAACTTTTGCCAAGGCTACCCTTCTAGGTTTTCAACCTTGCGAGCTCGGCTTTTATATTTTCTATTTTTTTGTGCTCTGAATTTTGCCTAGGTCGCCCTTCCGGGTTTTCGGCCTAGCGAGCCTCTCAGGGGTGATATTTCTTCAGCTTGTCCATGTTGATCGGTTGGGAGAACTCTAGGCCATCTAGGTCCATCAGAACCACAGCTCCACCTGACCAGATAGACTTGATGATATAGGGACCCGTCCAATTAGGTCTGAACTTGCCCCTTGGGTCGTGGATGGGGGCTCGATTGTCTTTGAGCACCAAATCTCCTTCTTTCAGATTCCTAGACTTAACTTTCTTGTTGAAAGCCCGGGCGATTCTGCGTTGATAACCTTGGACATGGTATGTTGCTTTCACCTTTCTTTCATCAAAGAGCATGAGTTCCTCGAACCTACTCGCTAATCTGCCTCACTATCTCGACACTCACCAAAGACTGCAATGATGGGACCTCAATCTCAATCGGTAGAACGGCTTCCATCCCATAGACCAACGAATAAGGGGTTGCTCCAGTCGAAGTTCTAATTGAAGTCCGGTAGCCCCACAGAGCGAATGGCAACTTGTCTGGCCAGTCCCGATAGGTTTCCACCATCTTCTGCAGTATGTGTTTGTTGTTCTTGTTGGCGGCCTCAATCGCCCGCTGGTTCATGCGGTCGATATGTGGATGACTTATGAAAAGCCACATTATACTTCTCCAAAGAAATCAATCACCTCTTTCTTGAAGTGAGAACCATTGTCGAAATGATCTCGCTCGACTCCATAACGGCAGATAATGTTGTTTCGATAAACTTTGCGACTTGAAGCCTTCAACACGCATAAGATTGGGCCTCGACCCACTTTGTAAAGTAGTCTATCGCTACCAAGATAAACTCATGCTCGCTCGACCTTCGGGTAACAGCCCGATCACATCGATTCCCCAAACCGAGAACGGCCATGGTGATGTCATGTTGTATAACTTTGATGGCGGATGTTCATACGGTTTGCATGAATCGCATTTGTGGCATCGCCAACAAAACCGATACAATCTTCCTCCATGGTAGACCAAGAGTACCCTTGTCCGAGGATCTTCGTACAAGATCACCCCGCTCAGATGTGCCCCACATTCTCCTCCATGGATGGCCTCCATCAGCGCCGATTCTTCACTTCCACACATACGCCTTGTGCATTCCCAGATGACCTCTCTTGTACAATTTACCCCCGCAGATGATAAACTGAACAGCCATTCTTCTGATTGCCCTTTTGTCTTTAGCATTTGCCCCTAGTGGATATGCCTCCTTTTCCAGGAAATTCCATATGTCATGATACCAAGGGTTGTTATCCTGCACTTCATCTATGGCAGAGATTGACTCATACGCTGGCGCAAACTTTTGATCAATGACTACTGGACGCATCCGGATTCCCGACGGGATGTCTATCATGGAAGATAGAGTTGCTAGTGAATCTGCGAACCTGTTGTTCTCTCTCACTAGGTGAGTGAAACTTAGCTTTTCAAACCGAGGAATTAACAAATCCAAGGTCTGGTGGTATATTATCATCTTTTCCTCCTTCACTTTCCAATCTCCTTTCGCCTGAGACACAACCAGGTTCGAATCTCCAATAACGTCCAAACGTCTTGCCCCTAGTTCTAGGGCAGCTTCTAACCCGGCAATACATGCCTCGTACTCTGCCTCATTGTTCGAGACTTTGAACCGGAGCTTAAATGCTAAAGGGATACGGGAGTCGTCGGGCGCTATCAGCAACACCCCTATCCCATATCCGTATTGATTTGACGCTCCGTCAAAGTACATCGTCCAAGTTTCATCTTCGATGTGCAGGATATCTTCATCTGGGAATAGGTACTCAATCGCTTCACCCCCTTCAACCGGGTGGTCGGCAAGGAACTCTGCTACCGCTCTCCCTTTTACGGACTTGCGTGTCACATACTTGAGGTCAAATTCTGAGAGCAACAGCAACCAACGAGCTAGCCTACCCGTAGTTACCGGTTTCTCGAAAAGATATTTGATGGGATCAAGTCGTGAAACCAACATTACAGAGTGAGCTAACAGGTAGTGCCGCAGCTTCCTAGTAGCCCATACCAAGGCTAGACAAGCCTTCTCCAGCGGAGTGTAGCGGGTCTCGTAATCCAGCATCTTCTTGCTCAGATAGTAGATGGCCCTTTCCACTTTATCTTCCGATTCTTGTGCGAGCATACAGCCCATCGTAGTTTCAGTTACTGATAGGTATAATATCAACGGTTTTCCCGGCTTTGGTGGTGACAACACGGGCGGATTCTGTAGATACTCTTTAATCTGTTCAAATGCGGCTTGGCATCGGCCGTCCCATTGGAACTTCTTTCCTTTCTTCAAGAGACCAAAAAGTGGTTCACAAGTCAAGGTTAGTTTAGAGATAAACCGCCTTATGAATTGCACTTTTCCTAGAAAGCCTCGCACCTCCTTTTCAGTCATTGGTGGTGGCATTTCTAAGATGGCCTTGATTTTGGAAGGGTCGACTTCGATGCCCCTTTGTGTAATCAGAAATCCCAGCATTTTGCCCGCTGTAACACCAAACGTACATTTCTGAGGATTCAACCGCAGCCGAAATTCCCTGATCCTTTGGAAAAACTTTTGCAAGGCGGTGTAGTGGCCCTCTCTTTCTTTGGACTTGACAATCATGTCGTCCACATACACCTCGACCTCTTTATGGATCACGTCATGTAATATTGTAGTTGCACCGCTGATACGTAGCCCGGGCGTTTTTAGCCCAAATGGCATCACTCAGAGTAATATGTACCCCACGGGTGGTAAAGCGCTTTCTCCCGATCTTCGGGTGCCATTACTATCTGATTATAGCCTGAGAAGCCATCCATGAATGAGAGCAAAGCATGCCCCGCTGTGAAATCTACCAACTCGCCGATATGCGGCAAGGGAAAGTCATCCTTGATCGCTCGCTCAAATCCTCAAGTCCACACATACCCGGATTCGCCATCCTTCTTCTAAGATCGAACAATATTGGCCACCAAGTCTGTATTCAGATACCAACAGAAGCCCGCGTCAATAACTGCTGGTGACCTCTTCCTTGATCTTAATGGCCCAATCGGGCGGATCCTCCCGAAGTTTCGCCAGTCGGTCGGGATCCGGTCCATAATCTCAGATCGATTCGTGCATGTCTTCGTGAGGACCACGCGAAAACATCTTTGAAATCTTTTAATAAACTAAGCGCCGCTCCTCCGAAGACAACGTGGACCCGATCCGACCACCATGTCCTTCTCAAGACTAATGTTCACGGTAGTGATTTCATCCATTAAGGGTTTAACAAACCTCTTGCTCTTGTTCAATTAGTCGTTGCAAAACCGAGGAATTTCGCCTCGCTGCTTTTCATCAAAATTTTGAAAGTCCCGATTTAAGCAATAAACCAAAGGCACAGAAAAATACTCGAAACCACAGCATTCTCATTCTCATTATGTACTTCCAGACTTCAATTCTCTCATATAACAGACTCAAAAGAGAAAGAAAAAGACGACTTGGACAGATCGTGGCATCCGTTATCACTCCCAGAATACCGGACTCAGATCAGACGAGCTGAACTCCGATTCACCCACAAGACTCAGTGGAATCAGATTCCGGCCACTACCGACCCTTGTCGCTTGATAAAATCCTCCTCAGATTGCCAGATGAGGAGGGTGCGATGGACGCAACCAAAATAGCCCCTGGTTGGCCCACAGCCGTTTCACCCCTAATCATGGACACCGAGGAGTCATCCTCCAAGCACAACTGGTTGATCAAAGGATCTGAAAGTAGACAGGCCAGTGCTACCCCCATTTCAAACTCTGTGTCAGCAGACTCCAATCCTTGCTATGTTCAAATCAACTGTCGGGTCTGCTCGCTTCTTCAAAGAACATCATCCCCAAATAATCGCAAGTCGAAGAAAATCTCAAATCCTTCGATGCTTTTCTTTATTCACCATGGTTCGAAACCACGTATCGGGAAATCTTCTCCCGACGAAACGTCTGTTCAAGGTACCCGGATGGGCCGTGCATCAATTCAAAAGGTTTCCCCATCTGCTTTTGCTTTGGCTCTTCCACCATCTTTTCCCCTTCTACCCAATCTTCCTTGGTGGCGTGTAACCCAAGCCAAGGTGTGAGGGTTGTGCGGCATTTCACCTGTTGCAATGCCCTTACGGCCGCTTCCCCTAATCCCATCCCGGATGTATTGAGTTTGTTCATGAGGTACACCGCTTGGGCACTAACATATATCCCTTCATTAGCGCCATGATATTCGCACAACCCGAGCCTCACCAAGGTAAAACCTCGATATGAACACGCCCTCCGTGCCATGCTCTATCTCCGCAGCAGCGGATACTTCGTGGTGGATGAATCGATGAATTCTCAAGACGATGGCTACCCTTCCCGTAGGGGTATTTCACCATTTGGTGCAAAGTAGATGATATCGCTTTCACCGATGCAGCCACGCCGCCAACAACAAATTGAAAGTTGCAGTACTTCCAAGACATGAAAATCTATTTCTGTCCCGCCCAACCTTGGTCCGATTTTAACGGTTCCCATCACTTCTCGGCTTGTATTGTCATATGCCCCGATGACTGGATTGTTGGTACAAAGTCCGCGACTTTCGATCGATCGCAGAAGTCGCCATGGGCGACGTTGATGGCGGACCTTGTATCAACAAGGACTACCGTATCCATTTATCCTGCACTCCACGAGATGTAGAGTGGCTTGTTGTGATTTGTGCCCTCAGCGTAATTCCTTATCGCTGAATGTCAACATCGGGAGCTCCTCCGGAAAGACTAGCCCCACTAGTCGCTTCCGTGTTGTTTCTATTGAAAGCTTTGCCTTATCCATGGTCGATAAAAAAATTCCTCCCTATGCACTCGAGAAGCCATAAGCGCCCCCAAATAGAGATATCTCGCTTGTATCTTTTTAGCCGCTTGAGTACGGCCATCCTCGAGTTGCTTTTTCTTCGCCTCTCGCCTCCCTATCCTTTCCCGGACGCCTCCGGTTGATCCAAAGTGAGGCTTGAAATACCGCCCACTCCTAGTCACATGGTCGATTTCCCCAGTACCGAAATCACAAAGTTGATCATTTCCCCATCTTCATCTCAGATGGGCAAGACAAAGATCCTCATCTTCCCACCACATCCCATCAAGAATCGACAAACATCTGTCAAGCTTTGGCATGGCCGTTTCGCACTTCACGAGACTTTCCATTCTCATACTGTAGCATTATCCGCTTTGGGCACACGGTTTCAGCCCTACTTGGGCCTTTGCCTTCTTGACTCTCTCGAGATCCCTCAAACACTTCCTCGCTCGACCAGGCTAATACATCCGCCGCAACAATTCCTCGTGGGTCAAGATGCTCCACTCGAGCGAATTCTTCGCGGCTCTCCCAAAGCACTCGCTTTTTCAACTTTTCTCGTCATATCGATGTTCCCGCCTTGGGCTCCCTTCCGTCAAATTCTTCTATCACATCCGGGTGATCGCCCAACCACCCAGAGCTTCTATCAATCTTCATAATTGAACCACGCCAATCGCGCCCCTCCGGATATTGGTCGCCAGAGAGTTGTAGATTGGCCAGTGTCCTCTCCTACGGTTGTTACATCATCGATTCCTTGTCCTGCACTATCCTCGGATCATGCACAATTCTCCCCGTTGGCGCTCCATCCCGGCCTATCTTGGCTTATCAACGAGATGTAGTCACTCGGATCAGTATGTCTTCCCATCAGAACTCCCAGATTCCGCAGACTCGATTCAACAACCCTTTCTCCTTCGGGTCTCCTCTCTCGTTTCTCGGCGGTCACCACCGACGCTTAGGGTGGCACGGAGATGTCCATCATGCACAAGTCAAGCACTGTGAGGAACACCTCTGTTTAGGCAAGTGGGTGGGTGTGATATAGACACTAGGGTCATAAGATACGGCCCCAAAGATGGATGAAATTAAGTCTTTTAAGTGGTGGGGCTTGGTTATGTGCAGGGAGGGATTTGTAGTAACATTGGGCTTCTGGAGGCAAAATCACCCGTTATCGATAAGGTCTTGAATTTCATGGCAGAACCGATAGCATCGGTCGGTGTGTCGTGGACCGTCGTTGATGAAATGCACAATATTTGGCTCAAGTTATGGGTAGGAGGGAGTTTTTCCGTAGGGGTCGCGACTCAGGGGCCTCAGTGTTCCCTTTTCTGATCAATACCCCTAGAGCTTTGGATAGGGGCATATAGAGTGAGCGAAAGTTCGAATTTTTGGGTGGGTATTTGGTTGTTTAGGGTTGCTTCCTGACGACCGGAGAATGGCGGTCAGCCGTGATTTCTTTGTGGGGGGTTTGTGGTGACCATGCTCACTTCGGAGGTTCTGGTAGCTGATGTGCCACTCGGGCCTGTATTAGTGTTGCGGTTGAAGGTCCTTCGGGGTTGCTCACGATCACTATCAATCCAACCTTGTTTCAAGGCGTCTTCAATCTGCACCCCCATTTCATGCAGGTCAGAAAAGGTGGGAAATCGGACTACTATCATCTTTTGCATCAATTTCGTCAGATTGCGACAATCATCCGACCGTCCTTGTCCGTAGGCCTTAAGGTCATCATTGAAGCCTTGGCCTCCATCCGTTACGAATTCGAAAAACTCTCCTTAGGATCTTGTTCTGTTGTCTCGAGATCACGAGTAGTGATCTCAATCAGGTGTTGTATGAATATCGCGATGAAGGCCTCACCATTTCGTCCCCAATTTCTCTTCACGTCATCATCTAGCTTAGCATACCATGCAGACGCCACACCTGACAGGGTTCGACCAAACAGAGACAACTTCTGGAGCCTACTGAGGCCCATTGGCCTTAGAACGTCCGAAAATAGTCTTAAATGTACCATGGGGTCCCTGCACTCCATCGAACCGATCGATATGAGGCATTTTGAACCTATCGGCAACACACAACAAGGCCGTTGTAACCATCTTCAATATCGGGATAGTCTTGACCCCTTGAGATCTTTTGAATAACTTTTCAAGCTTGCTTAGCTTGAGGCGTGGGATCACCTCAAACTCAAAGGAGAGTCCGGTAGATTGGTGGGTGTTTTTGATAGTTGAGGTTGAATTTGGGGTAGGGTTGGAGGTGGGGGTGGTCCTGGGTAGCTCAGACGTCCGAACATTGGCCGTCTCCCGACGTTAGGAACTCTGTGGGGCGGAACTTGATGCGCAGATGCTCCGCTTTGTTCTAGCTCGCAATTGTTTCGCCGTTTTCACAACTGGGCTCGTTGTTCGGGCGAAGTCCGCCGACGACGCATCTGTTGCATTGCTTTCATACTCTCTGAAGGTGGCGCACCATCTCCAAACCGCCATACTATCCTGCTCGTTGATTATTGGTATAAATTCTCTCTGTTGATAACACAAAACCCCGATCTCATCGAGCACAGTGGTAGACAAAGCCCTCGATCGATCGTTGTAATCGATGTCCTCTCGCTTTACTAACCTCCGCTTGGTAACCGGGGAGTGAGTAGTACATCGTTGTCCGCTCATCGATCCTCAGATCGAAGGAGTCGACGGCCTCTGACCCAAGGTGCTTGGGGGATATCTATCGGGTTGGTAGCAATCGTGCTCAACTACCTAATAAAAAGATAAATAAAGCGTATAAATAAGCAGAAAACCGGACAGCATAACAGCATAAAGTAAATAAACACACAACACGCGGTCGGGTACTTAAAATAAACGATCGAATGCTGAATACACTGTTTCTCAACCACTGATCACTGATCATGAACCATTGCCCCTAGGCCTGAATCTGATATCCACAGACAACTGATTCCCAAAACACTGATACCGATGCCCTCGGGCCTGATACTTAAACTTGCAAACTGATCTGTACGTTCCCTGCAGAGTTACACTCTAAAGCACATAGCAGACAAATGAGAACCAAAACACCCCTATGTTGGGGTAGGGTTTCCCTGTCCTATTTTGTCAAGAGCTAGGGTTTCACTACGCACGCAGCGGTTTCAAACAACCTAAATCGGGTAAGCAACCTGTCCTAGTTTGGAATGGTCACTACGGATTCCGACTATGCAACTAGGTCGAATGGTCCAAAGGGTGCCCCAGAAACCGGGTTTGTGTTCCCATGCCGGGCAGAGCCCGCGAACCGTCACCTTATGGACATGCCTTGACAAGACAAGCCTCCCAAGAAACCGCCAGAATAGCAGATGGCCAACACGGTGTCCTAGGCGCACTAATGCACATGCAATGCAAAGAAACACATAAGTGAAATCAAAACAGATATCACGAGTTCGAAAGCTTTCTAAAGTCGCCAGAGTCGCTGAAAGCACGTCCATGGGACCTCGCTACAGCTTGGACTCCATTTTTGTGTCGGTTCTAAATCAACCAAAGAGTCCAAATCGGCAAATCGCTTGAGAAAACAGATTTTTTTGAAAAGTAGTGCCAAACATGGATCGCTTTGCAGACACAGAGTCGCCACCTAAATATTTTATTTTGGGAAATTTAGGAAACCTCGACTCGGTCAAGGCCACATGTCCGTCATCACCAAAGTGGTCTTGGCTCGAGCTTGGGTACGATCGGGAAGGTCACTATGAGCATTCTTCCGCCCGTCCAAGACCGCCTCTATTAACCGTGATATCCGATTTTGGAAACATTATGTGTTCTTATTCCGATTATTAGCCTAGAATTACTAGATTATGCGCGCAGCAAACAAGTATAGACCAAATCGCCTAAGTTGGAACAAAACACCACATGTTTGTTTTGAAAATGATTTGCTACTCGTAAGTAGGCTAAAACGCAGGTTTTGCCACTCTCAAGCGGGCTTTTAGAAAAGACGGTTTTGCCACTATCTTAGTGGGTTTTAAAACTCACAGTTTTAATGTGTTGTCCCAATTTAGGTAATTCAACCTCCATCCACAGGCATTCATGCAGTTTATAACACATAAGCATTTAGCCGCATGGTAAGCCTACTATCATGGTAAACATTCACACGCATGCGATATGCTAAAGCCATAAACACTTACATCGTACTCCGCGCCAAAACAAGAAATTGGTTAGCAAACATGCATGACCTATTTCATGTTAAGTGGCTAATGCGACACAAGCAGAAATGCAATCTAGAGTGGGCTCGGCTAACCCTAAACATGGCATGTGAAATGCGCGAGTAGCACGTATTCAATTCGGAATTGAAAGTATAATGCAGTTTGTATGATGTGCCGAGCCCGATGTATGTAAACAAATGCATGAATGCACGCATGCATTGCATAAGGTATGCTAATATAGACATGCCCTAATCTACCATAAGGTGTAAATAAAAGGGTTAGAAAGAGATGGGGTTGGAAGACATACACCCACTCACGACGCGCTTATTACATTTTTGCCCTCGCCGAGGGACCAAAAGAATAATATACAGTCCAAAAATAAATGAATAAATATTACAAAACTCTAATTATCAAATTAAATTAAACAAATGAAATAAATGGAGCCTCAGCCCTGCCTCGGAATGCGCGAATGATGTATGCTCGTCGCGACTTGCCCAGAAAACCCGTGTCATGGCATTGCTGCTTCGCTTTTACCTCGCCTCCAAAAATTCCCAAAGCTCTGAAATACCTCCCAAGTGGTCTGAGATGCTCCACCGGCTGGGGGGAGGGCTCACCGGCTGTTCTTATTGATCACCGGCTGCTTGCTATGTTTATCGGCACAAATAAAGTGCCGATCGGCACATTAAATTGCCGGTCGGCAGAAAGTTCCTGCAGCAGACAGATTGACAAAGAAGAAGAAGACAAAGAATGCATGGCATGGATTTTAGGGGACATGTAAGCATGGTCATTGCCTCCTATCATGCTTGGGGACTCAAGGAGGTAAGACTCTTGGTTCTAGGGCCACCAATTATGCATTTGATGCATGATGGCCTAAGGAATCAAGATTGCTCTTTTGATATGAAAATGCATGCGATACAAACAAATGAAGACTAAGTCCCTATCATATGGAGATCAAGGGTTTTAGAGACTTGAGGATGGAGACGAGTTTCACCACTCAAGTGTGAACTCCACTCAATCCTCATGTTTGGTTTGACAACCCCAAACCAAACCATGGAATGCAACTTATGCAACATGGCTCAAATGCAATGCAACCTATCATGTTAGGCATGAAAGGAGCTAAGTATGCAAGGTACAAATGTCATGCGACATGGGCCAATTATGCATGGAACTAGCATGTATACTAGGTTTCATCAATCAAACATGCAATAACCATGGTATGAGCATGCAAAGGTGGACTAAGCCCAATGAGGCAGCCCTCAAAACTCCCTAAATCAGTGACAAAATATGCCTCAAAACATGAACAAAATGCTACACAAGCATGCAAGCCATAAGGTTCAAGGCTAAGGCACAAAGTGAAACATTGAATCACCATTTAACAAGACCAATCATGGCACATGTGAGACAACCAAAACAGGTTTTTAGCATACAAAATAGCACCCAAATCCCCTTCATGGCATCCCCGAAAATGCACTAAACATGTAAGCATTGCAAGGGCCTACTTTAAAGCATACAAGAGCATACCCTTAAAACATGAACTAAGCCACATATGCCAACATACACACATGACTAATGGACTGAAATAGGGTCTAATATGATGCCAAATCATGGGATAAAGACAAGTTAAGCATGCTAGAACTCCATACAAGCAAGACCTACAAGCCAACAAGCAAAGCAACCATGCTAAGTATGCCAAACATGGCCAAAACAGTGGCTCACAGCCCTCTAACATGGCAAAACAATGCTAGTATCTTCATGAAACTAAGCTAAAACATGCAAAAAATCATGACCTCAAAACATGGCATACTTTTAGGCACAAGAGAGCATTTCAAAGGAAGTATGAGAAGCATGTTAGAGGCTACAATTCCAACCAAAAACAGAGATCAAGCATGACCTAAAACAGCCCAAAAAGTCCTGAAATGAAGCCAAATGCAAACATGCACACATGCTATGCTATGCTATGAGCCCAATACAAAGGCAAATAAAGGACCAAGGGGAGAGGGGTGTCCCCCCCCCTAAATGAGGCTCGAAAATATCATCCTCACCACTGAAAACCCACTAGTTTTCAGTGGTGAGGATATCAAAGAACACCAAAACAAGAAGGCCTAAGAAAAAGGCACCAAAGATGGCCAAACAAGACTTAAAGTAATGAGGCTTAACTCAAACCATAAGATGACCTTAAAGAAGGTTCAAGAACAAGTAAAAACAAGACTTTTTTATTTTAAACACAAACTCAAAAACACAAAGTAAAGAGGGTAGAAAGAGGTTGCAAGAATGGGGAAACTAAAGTAAAAAGCTCACCCTTGAAGATCCAATGAAGAACAGGTGGTCCAGCCCTCTCCAAGTGAACAAAACCAGTCCAAAATCACTCAAAACAAACCTCCAAGTCTCCCAATCTCGGAGCTAGGTGCAATAGTGTGTGTAATGGTGCAAAAGTGAGGTAAAACACACTATTTGGACCCAAGAAAACACACACAAGAGGAGAGAGAGGGAGATATAGATATATGGCAGAAATATATGTATATGAGCTCTGGTTTTTTGTCTCAAAAAGTTCTAACCCTAAGCCAAGAGGAGAAGCTCCTCTCTTATAGGCAAAGAATGCTTACAAGCTAAGCAAAACAAAGCCTCATCCCTCCATACACGTGTATGGAGGAGAGCAACAAACTTACAAATTGTGAGAAATATCTCATAAAGCAATCAGACAAGGTTTCGGCCAAGAAGAGTACCAAATGTCAAAATTTAGTGCCGGTCGGCACAAAATAGTGCCGGTCGGCACAATAAAGTGCCGATGGACAAAGAAGCCAGCCGGTGGTCTCCATTCCCAGCCGGTGGTGTGTAGGGATGCCTCAAAAGGCATTCTCTGCCCTCCCAAGGCAAAACACAAGTGTTTGGTGCAAAACCAAACACAAACGATCGAGTTCGGAGGTCCTGAGGCAGGGCGCGCGCAGCCGAGAACTCTGGGAACTCCAAACGAACACAAACATGGATAATCACCGAGTGTCCTAACGGTGACGTCCAAGTCTTGAGGACGGTCAAAAATGGGGTGTCTACACATGTGTGATGAGTAGATGTGTTGTAATAACCCGACTTTTCCAAATGCTCTATATGATTTAATTACCTCATGATATGTGCAATTATATGTGTGATTATGTGTTTGATATGGAATTCCATGTTTTAATATGTGAATTACATGGTTATAAATTTGTATCTGTCGGTTAGGAGAAAACCTGTTGAAATTTTGACCTTTAGACTAAAAATTGAAGGCCTTAGAGGTGCGATAAACCAAAATTGACTTTACAGTTATGATTAGCATGATTTTTAGGACATTATATGAAGTTTTGTAAAAATTCGATTCGTAAGGAATTAATTGGCTTTATTTGGTATAAAACTGAAATTAACGACTTTAATGAGTTCAGAAACCGAAATTGCGTACATAAATATGCTCATGTGAATGTTTAGAGCCATTCAGGCAATTTAATTGAAAATTGATTTTGTTTGATTCATTAAGTTAGGTTTGGTTGACCTATATAGATACATAGATTTGTTATATATATTTTTGAGCTTTATATGTTACATATACTCAACCAAACACCAAAAATATCTCCTGGAAAAGAGAGAGAAGAAGAGAAGAGAAGAGAGAGAGAAGAAGAGATCTCACCTTAAAGCTTGAAGATTTGAGAAATTGGAAGGGTGAAATCAAAAGGATAGCTCGAAGTAAGCCTCAAATACGCTAAACCTTTCTTTAATTGGTTAGAATCAAGTCCTAAAATGAAGTTTCTTCCATGTATATGAGCTAGGGTTTTGGGTTAGGATCTTAACTTAACCAATTTCATGGAATTGAAGATGTAATCTTTGATTTTGATTAATGTAAGGGTTGATTCTTGTGATTTGGGTTGTCCTAAGTTAGATTATTGGCCATTGCCTTTTTATCTTTCATTTTTGGCATGTTTTGAACTCATGTATATATATGTGTGTATGTTTATATATATATATATATATAGATGAACAAGATGAAGGAATATGAAAATTAAAGTAAGTTATGATCCACTTGATTTTTGGTTTCATGTTTATTATGATTATGTGACATATTGTTGAAGTGAAATTGTCTGAATAGAGCCTTGAGAATGCCTTGAAAAAGCTTGAAATCACAGAATTTTTGAACTGTCCAGAACAGAGCTAGAACCGCACGTGTAGGGTCCATGGCCGCATGTACGGGATGCACAGCCGCACGTTCGAGGATCACAGTGGCACGTGCGGAAAACTGGGGAGGCAGACTAGGGCTTACTGTAATAAAAGCACGTGCGGGTCGCACGTGCAGCGCACCTTTCCGCACATGCGGTGGGGGAAAGGAGGAGGAATTCTGTCAGCTTATTTTCCCCTATTTGACCCTCTGAGCTATTAATGTATGTATTTGATTCTTCTAAAAATGCTAAAACTGAATGATACTTTACGAATCGGACATAAGGAAAGGCTAAAGAAAAATGAATAATTTATAAGTTCTGTGTGTGTGCCTTGTGTAGGTCACTCGCCGGTGGAGATTCCTATACGACCAAGGCACTGTGAGTAATAATAGTGTAATGACATATTTACTCCTGTATTTCTGTTTATAAATTGTTATACCTTGATTGTGCTTGGCATGCTGAGATCATTATGTTATGGTTTATATATTATGATTGTGAATGGCATATTTGGGATAAGTGGTGCTAATTCATGTATTTTTGCTTATGAGTGGCATACGTTAAATGAATTGTAAGTGAATGGAAATGATTGAACAATGGGCCAAGAAGGAACAAGGGCATATGAAAGGGACCCAAGGTCATTCCGTCTTCATTATATATGATGGCCTTTAGGCCAAGGGAGGTGGAGACATGTCGACGTTCTATCTACCCTACCATGATAAGAACGGTTATGATTTATGGCTTTAATGGCAAGGGAGATGGAGACATGCTGATGTTCCATCTACCCTATAAAGTTCAGGATAGCTGTTCATATGTTGGGCCTGAGGCCATTTTGTATTATGTTGGGCCTGAGGCCGTTGTGAATCATGAAGGGCCTAAGGTTGTTCCGTCTTACATTGGGCCCGAGGCCGTTTTGCCTTATGCGGGCCCGAGGCCATTCTGGAATACGGCCATAGAGACATGTATATGTTAGATAAATATTCTCCAAGACATATGCTCATTCACATGAACCTCCTTACATTATTATTATTCACTAAGCCTTGCTCATTCCATTTATATATATGTTTATGTAGGTGATCAGCTGGGAGAGCAGCCTTAGGTCAGCTTCCGGAAACTTTGGTAGACCCATTTTGTCAAGCCTCGATAGTGAAGTCTTTTGCCCTTTTCGAGGGATTCCTTTGTGGCCATATTCTTGTTCTGTCTTTGGTAGTTTTGTTGAACACTTGGTTAAGATGTAAATTCATAAAGTACTACTTTTTGTATAAGTTTACATGACTCGGACACTGTAGACACCCCATTTTTGACCGTCCTCAAGACCTGGACGTCACCGCTTGAACACTTTGTGATTATCCATGTTCGTGTTCGTTTGGAGTTCCCGGAGTTCTCGGCTGTGCGCCTTGCCTCAAGACCTCCGAACTTGACCGTTTTGTGTCTGGTTTTGCACCAAACACTTGTGCTTTGCCTTGGAGGGGCAGGGAATGCCTTGTGAGACATCCCCACACACCACCGGCAGTGGCTAGAGGCCACCGGCTGGTTGGTGTTGCCATCGGCACTATATTGTGCCGGTCGGCACTCTTTTGTGCCGGTCAGCAGTCAATTTTGTCAAAATGACAATTTTGCCCTGCCGACTACTATTCAGTTGCTTTTTGAGATATTTTGAAGCAGTTGTATAGCATTTGTTTCCCCTCCATATGTATGGAGGGATGAGCCTTTGGTTTGCTTAGCTTGTAAGCTTTGTTGCCTACAAGAGAAGGCTCTCTTCTCTTGGCTCAAGGGTTAGAAAAATTAGACATTTTTAGAGAGAAAAGACAGAGAAGAAGCTCTGGTTCTAGGTTAGAACTTGTGTATCTATCCTATCTCTCTTTTCCTCTCTTGTTTCTACACTAGGTGCTTTAATCCATATTATTGCACACAAGCACCTAGTGTTTCACCTTCCTTCGGTTACTGAGGTTCTAAGGGCTGGTTCTTGAAGTTTTTGGTTGGATTTGAGCTCAAGGAAGCAACAACATCAACCTTTGTGAAAGTGGTCTTCAAGGGTAAGAAACTACCCCTTTTACCCCATTTTTGCACTCCATTTTTGCATAGATTAGAACTGTTTTTGTGCTTAGCATTTAATACAAAAAAGTTCTGTTTTTTAGTCCTCTTTATTGTTGGTTAAGAGTGTTTTGTGCTTTGGGGAGGTTTGACCACCCTTAGGCCTTGAAAAGGCCTCATTTTGTGCTATTTTGTGAGAGCTCCGGGATTTTGGTGTTGGGGTCTCTTCACCACTGAAATCTTGAGGGATTTCAGTGGTGAAGATGATGCCTTGAAGTCCCAAAAAGGAGAGGGTCACCCCCTCTCCTTGTTGTCCTTGAAAAGGACCTATTTTGCCTCTTGAGGGAGCCCCATGTTTGGTTGTTTGTTGGTTATGCCATGGCTGTATTTTGTGCTCATATTGCCATATTATAACTTTGTATCATGTTGGTTTTAGTACTCCTTGCATGTTTTGCATAGATGCTTTGTAATGCCTCTTTAGTCCTTTAACATGCATTAGGTTGTGTGCCTCTATTCTAACATGTTTTAGGCTTAGATTCATGAAGCTTGTATGCTTATTTTTCCATGAATAAGGTCTGTCCATGGTTACTTTGGTCGATCTTAGCTTGCATCACATAGCCTCTTTGCATTTGGCTTGTTGGCCTTAAGAGCATGAAAGTATAGCATGCCTTGCTTGCATTATTTTCAATGGTTTGGAACCATTTAGCATGCTATTTCAGTCCCTTAGACATGCTTGAATGATTGCCTTGCATGCCTCTTTGAAGTTTTGAAAGCATATGTTGTATGCCTAATGATTTGGTCATTGTGTGTGCCTTGCTGTAGAGCCACTTAGATGCCATCTAGGAGGTCTCTTTTGTATGGTCTAGGGCTGCCTTAGACCTGTTTTAAGCCTACTTGGCCTTATGAGGCTTGGTTGGCTTAGCCATGGTTTAGGTCTCCTTTGGCTTGCCTTGGATGCTTGGACCATTTGTTGCATGCTTAGTCTATTTTGTTGCTTGGTTTGGCACCGTGTCCAACATGATTTTAAAGCTTATATATGCATGTTAATATGTCCATGTTAGCCTCTTTTAAGTGTTCCTAAGAGTTGCTTGTTTATGCCTAAGTGTTGGATTATGTATGCTTGCATGTGTGCATGTATTGCATATATCTTAGCCTTCACTTCTATGGCATTTGGCCACTGATTTTAGGCTTATTTAGAGCTGCCTAACCTATGTGCAAGTCCATCCGCTTGTTGCTTGCATATGCTCCTTGAGTGTTGTAATGTATTGGTAAGTAAATGCGTGTTAGGACTAACATGATTGAATGAAGTCACATGCTTGTTTGCTTGCTTGGACACCCACATTACACCTTGCATACTTGATGGTTGACATTGGTGTTTCATGCCTTGTATGTTTGTTAGCTTGTATGCTCCTTTGCATTGGCATGATTGCATACTAGTTGACATGTCTAGGATTGCATCACATAAACATGCATGCTCTACCTCTTGACCAAGTCATGATAGAGGCTTAGCACCCTTGTGTGTTTGTTTGGTTTGCATGCATTTGAAATAGAAGTTGCACATTTGGTTCTTTGGGCCATCATGCATGGAAATGCGTGATTGGTGGCCCGAGAATCGAGGCACATGCCCCTTTGAGTCACAAATATGATAAGGGGCATGATTGGTGCACACATTGTTGGAATTACATTGCCATGCAAGTTTTTGCCCTCTGCTGCTGTGAGTTGCAGGTTCTGCAGACATTCAATGCCGGCCGGCAGTATTCAGTGCCGACCAACAGTCTATTGATGGCCGATGGATGAATTTTGTGCCGGTGACCTCATGCTGATGCCGGTGGAAGTCCTACTCAGCCGATGATGTCCCTCAGTGTCCTGGGAGGCACTCCTGAGACTTTGGCAGTCTTCTGAGATGCAAAGCAGGGAAAACAGAGGCAATCTAAGCATGGCAGTGCAATTCCGAGCAAGTCCCGAGCATGCGTTGCATCCGGCCCTCATCTCGAGGCGGTTTACTGCTTTAATTAGATTAATTAATTTATTTGATTAATTTAGTTGGACTGTAATATTTTAATTAGTTTGCGTAGTTAATTAATCTGTATTATTATTTTGGTCCCTCCGAGTGGGGGCAAATTTGTAATAAGTGTGGGTGAGTGGTTTGTATGTCTTCCAACCCCCACTTCTTTCTTCCCTTTTATTTACCTGCTTATGATGGTAGATTAGGGCACGTCTATTTTAGCATACCTTATGCAATGCATGCGTGCATCCATGCATTTTCTAAACATGCACCAGGCTCAGTACATCATACAAACTGCATGATATACTAAATTCCAACTTGAATACGTGCATCAAATGATTGCATTTCACGTGCCATTTTAGGGTTAGCCGAGCCTACTCTAAATTGCATCCTTGCCTGTGTTGCATTAGCCACTTAACATGACCTAGGGACATGCATGTCTGCTAACTAGTTTCTTGTTTTGGCACGGAGTACGATGTAAGTATTTTACGCTTTAGCATACCACATGCGTGTGAATGTTGCCATGACAGTATGCTCACCATGCGGCTAAGTGCTTATGTGAGATAAACTGTTTGAATGCCTGTGGGTGGAGGTTGGGTTTCTTGAGTTGGAAAACTCATTGAAATCCGTGTTTTAGCCTACTTGCGAGTAGCAAATTCCGAAGCATTTTCAAAATGAACGGATATGCAATATTGATTTCCAAATTAGGCAATCTAGTCTATACTTGTTTGCTGTGCGCATAATATAGTAATTCTAGGCTAATAATTGGAATAAGAGCATCTAATGTTTTCAAAATCGGATATCACGGTTAGTAGAGGTCTTGGTCTTGAAAGGGGGTGCTCATAGCTGACCTTCCCCGATCGTACCCAAGCTCCCGAGCCAAGACTACTTTGGTTATGACGGACACGTGGGCTTCGGCACCGAGTCAGAGTTTCCTAAATTTCCCATTTTAAAAAAATATTTAGGTGGCGACTCTATAATCTGGCAAAGCAGTCCATGTTTGGCACTACTTTTCAAAAAAATCTGTTTGTTTTCAAAACGATTTGCCAGAGTTGGACTCTTTGGTTCAAGATTTAGAACCACAAACAAAAAGGGGAGTCCGAACTGTAGTAGCATCAAGGCCCTCACGCGGGCGCTGTTACAGACACGTAAGTATATGACCTGTACATATAGGCCTTGTATGATTTGATATTGATTGGAAGATCCTGGCATGAATACACAAGCTCAATGGACATCTTTATTATTTTTGTTTTTGGTATCTGCTTCCGCTTAAGGCCCCGTATTTCTGTAGTTAATTTTTTAAATTTTTTTGGTTTTTGAGGGCTAAGTGCGGGCCGGTCATGGCCAAAACTTTTAGAGGCGAGTTCGGGTCGTGACATGCGAACATGAGAAATGCTATGTAAACGTGACGTTCTATGCTACCATTATAAGCGTGTAAATAAAAGGGAGAAAGAAATGGGGATTGGAAGACATACACCATTATTATATATTTGCCCTCACGCAAGAGGGTCTAAGAAATGCTAACTAAACATGATGTTGAATGCTACCATTATAAGCGAGTAAATAAAAGGGAGAAAGAAATGGGGTTTAGAAGACACACACCATTATAATATATTTGCCCTTATGCAAGAGGGTCTGGTAAATAAAAGGGAGAAAGAAATGGAGATTGGAAGACATACTAAATTATTACATATTTGCCGTTTATTTACCAGCAATGCATGAGGGTCTAAATAAGTGTCCGAGCGTCCGAACCATAATGCATGTGAGACGAGTAGATGCAAACATGAGAAATGCTAAGTAAACATGACATTCTATGCTACTATTATAAGTGGGTAAACAATGGTGTATGTCTTCCAATCCTAATGCAAGAGAAATGCAAGAGGGTCCAAATAAGTGCCTGATTGTTCGAACCCTAATGTTTGAGAGACGACTAGATGCAAACATGAGAAATACAAAGTAAACATGATGTTCTACGCTACCATTATAAGTGGGTGACTAATAGGGAGAAAGAAATGAGGATTGGAAGACATATATCCTTATTACATATTCACATCTACTCATCTCACATGGAACATCATGTTTACTTAGCATTTCTCACATGTATTAGGGTTCGGTCACTCGAACACTCATTTAGACCCTCTTGCATGAGGCAAAATATGTAATAATGGTGTATGTCTTCCAATTCGGACCCTCTTGCATGATGGCAAATATGTAATAATGGTTTATGTGTTCCAATCCCCATTTCTTTCTCCTTTTTATTTACTTGCTTATAATGGTAGCATAGAACTTCATGTTTACCCGCCTCTCTTGTATGATGGCAAATATGTAATAATAGTGTATGTCTTGCGATCCCCATTTTTTTCTCCATTTTATTTACTCGCTTATAATGGTAGCATATGCCATCCTGTTTAGTTAGCATTTCTCACGTTCGGATCTGCTCGTCTCACATGCATTAGGTTCGATCATTCGGATACTTATTCGGACCCTCTTGTATGACGGAAAATATGTAATAATGGTGTATGTTTTCCAATCCCATTTCTTTCTCCCTTTTATTCATTCGCTTATAATGGTAGCATAGAACAACATGTTTACTTAGCATTTCTCATGTTCGGATCTACTCGGATCACATGTTCGCATCTACTCATCTTACATGCATTAGGGTTCAATCACTCGGACATTTATTTGGGCCCTCTTGCATAAGGGAAAATATGTAATAACAGAGTTTTCTTTGCATTTCTCATGCATCAGGGTTCAGACAATCGGACACTTATTCAGACCCTCTTGCATGACAACAAATATGTAAAAAAGGTGTATGTCTTCCAATCCCTATTTCTTTCTCCCTTTTATTTACTCGCTTATATTAGTAACATAGAATATCATGTTTACTTAGCATTTCTCATGTTCGCATCAACTCGTTTCATATGCATTACGGTTCGAACATTCGGACACTTATTCGGACCATTTTGCCTGAGGGCAAATATGTAATAATGTTTTATGTCTTCCAATCCCCATTTCTTTCAAACCTTTATAAGCGGGTAAGTAAAAGGGAAAAAGAAATGGGGATTGGAATACATACACAATTTTTACATATTTGCCTTTTATTTACCCGTAATGCATGAGTGTCCGAATAAGTGTTCGAGTTTTCGATCCCTAATGCATGTGAGACGAGTAGAAGCGAACATGAGAAATGCTAAATAAACATGACATTCTATGTTACCATTATAAGTGCGTAAACAGTGGTGCATGTCTTCCAATCCTGATGTAAGAGAAATGCAAGAGGGTCTGAATAAATGTCCAACTGATTGAACCCAATACATGAGACACAAATAGATCCGAACATGAGAAATGCCAAGTAAACAAGATGTTCTATGCTACCATTATAGGCTGGTAAATAAAAGGGAGAACCCTATTGCATGTGAGATGAGCAGGTCCAAACATGGGAAATGCTAAGTAAACATGATGTTCTATTTTGCCATTATAAGCGAGTAGATAAAAGGTTCCAATCTCACTTTTATTTACCCGCCCATCTTGCATGATGGCAAATATGTAATAACTGTGTTAACTTTGCATTTCTCATGCATTTGGATTAGGACACTCAGATACTTATTCGAACCCTCTTCCAGGATGACAAATATGCATTAATGGTGTATGTTTTCCAATCCCCATTTCTTTCTCCCTTTTATTTACCTGCCTCTCTTCCATGAGGGCAAATATGTAATAATTGTGTTTACTTTGCATTTCTATGCATTAGGATTCGGACACTTGAACACTTATTCGGACCCTCTTGTATGATGGCAAGTATGTAATAATGGTGTATGTCTTCTAATTCCCATTCCTTTCTCCCTTTTATTTACCCGCTAATAATGGTAGCATAGAACGTCATGCTAAACCTTATTGCATGTTCGGATCTATTAAACTAATATGCGTTAGGGTTCAGACACTTGGACACATGTTCAGACCCTCTTGCATGATGGCAAATATGTAATAATGGTGTATGTCTTCCAATAACTATTTTTTCTCCCTTTTATTTACCTCTCTTAATGTGTCAGGGCAAATATGTAATAATGGTATTTACTTAGCATTTCTCATGTTCGCATCTACTCGTCTCTCATGCATTACTGTTCGGTCACTCGGATACTTATTCGGACCCTCTTGCATAAGGGCAAATATGTAATAATTGTGTTTACTTTGCATTTCTTATGCATTAGGGTTTGAATAAGTGTCCGAGTGTTCAAATGCTAATGCATGCGGGACGAGTAGATGCGAACATGAGAAATGCCAAGTAAAAGGGGGATGGAATTGGAGATTGAAAGATATACACCATTATTACATATTTACCATCATGCATGAGGGTCCAAATATGTGTCCAAGTGTCCAAACCCTAATGCATGTTAGTTGAGTAGATTCGAACATGCAATAAGGTTTAGCATGATGTTCTATGCTACCATCATAAGCGGGTAAATAAAAGGGAGAAAGAAATGGGGATTTGAAGACAAACACTAATATTACCTATTTGCCATCATGCAAAAAGGTCTGAATAAGTGTTTGACTCGCCGAATCCTAATGCAAAGAAATGCAAAGTAAACACAATTATTACTTATTTGCCCTCATGCAAGAAGGGCAGATAAATAGAAGGGAGAAAGAAATGGGGATTGGAAGACATACAACATTATTACATATTTGTCATCACGTTAGAGGGTTCGAATCAGCGTCCGAGTATCTGAATCCTAACGCATGAGAAATGTAAAGTAAACACAATTATTACATATTTCCCATCATGGAAGAGGGGCGGGTAAATAAAAGTGAGATTGGAACCTTTTATTTGCTCGCTTATAATGGTAGCATAGAATATCATGTTTACTTAGCATTTCTCTTATTCTAATCTACTCGTCTCACATGCATTAGGGTTCTCCCTTTTATTTACTCGATTATAATGGTAGTATAGAATGTCATGGAGTAGATACAAACATGTTCGAATAATTGTGTTCTCATGCATGCATTAGGGTTCCATCATGAAGAGATACATGTTCTATGGTGTTTATTTTGCATATTTGCATCTACTAAGACACTTATTTGGACCCTCATGGAAAGAAAGGGGTCATTGGAAGACATACACCATTATTACATGTTTGCCATCATATAAGAGGGTCTGAATAAGTGTCCGAGTGTCCAAACCCTAATGGATGTGAGATGAGTAGATGTGAACATGAGAAATGCCAAGTAAACATGATGTTCTATGCTAACGTTATTAGCGTCTGAATAAGTGTCCGAGTGTCCGAAACCTAATGCCTGAGAAATGCAAAGTAAGTAAACACAATTATTACATATTTTCCCTCTTGCATAGAACACCATTACTTATTCGGACCCTCTTGCATGAGGGCATTAGGGTTCGAACACTCAGACACTTATTCTGACCCTCTTGCATGATAGCAAATATGTAATAATGCTGCTTACCTAGCATTTCTCATGTTCGGATCTACTCGTCTTACATGCATTAGGGTTTGAACATGAGAAATGCTAAGTAAACATGATGTTCTATGCTACCATTATAAGCGGGTAAATAAAAAGGAGAAAGAAATGGGGATTGGAAGACATACACCATTATTACACATTTGCCCTCATGCAAGAGGGTCCGAATAAGTGTCCGAGTGTTTGAACCCTAATGCATGAGAAATGCTAAGTAAACATGATGTTCTATGCTACCATTATAAGTGAGTAAATAAAAGGGAGAAAGAAATGGGGATTGGAAGACATACACCATTATTACATATTTGCCATCATGCACGAGTAGATGCGAACATGAGAAATGCTAAGTATACATGACGTTCTATGCTACCATTATAATTATTGAATAAAAAGGAGAAATGGGGATTGGAAGACATAAACTATTATTACATATTTGCCCGCACACAAGAGTAGCGGGCAAATAAAAGGGAGAAAGAAATAGGGATTGGAAGACATACACCATTATTACTTATTTGCCATCTTGCAAGAGGGTCCGAATAAGTGTCCGAGTGTTTGAACCCTAATGCATGTGAGACGAGTTGATGGTGTGAAAGATCAATGAAAATATATTGAGTGAATGCACGAAGTGTTACGTTGGAATTAGTGTTCCTATGTATGCTTGAATGACTATTGGATAGTTTAGATTTCTTTTGAGTGAATAATTGAAACTTGAGCTACAATACTAAGATAATTATGGACACTTCGCTCTGTTAAGATTGGTATTTCACGTGTTTGAGCTATTTGTGAGCAAAATGTTAGTTTAGGACCCATTTGTTTATTTGAATCATTTAGTTATAGAATGAGTTGATCATTGGGCTAAAAGTATGTGTTCAAAGTTTCTTTATTACTTGAAGGATCTATTTTATTGGAAATGTTATATGGATTTGATTTAATGCCTTTTTGTAAAATATTGGAATAAATGATAAATAAATGTTATTAACATGTCTAAGTAAGTTATTTGTGACTTTCGACTTTTGGACCCACCTAATTGATTTATTAATAAGGCATATAAGTTGTATGGGAACGACTATTTGGACTAATGTAGCTAAGAAATTTGTGGACCAAGGTTTGAATCTGATATTAAGGTTCTATTAGATGTTTAGTCTACTTTGAAGTTATTTAAAACAAAGGAGTGTAAGCATGGATAGCATTTAAGGTTGAGCTGTGATTATTTCGGGATTATGTGAATTAATTGGAAATATGTGGATAGTAAAACAAAAATATATGTGTTTATAGACAATGTGTTTTGTGTTTTGCTGCTATGAAGTTGACTTTGTGATCATTATGGCATTGTAGGATAATCTTCAGTGATTAAACCAATTTGGGTTAACAACCTATACATAAATGATAATGAGTTAAACTCTGATGATGAGAACATCAAATGGTAAGAAAGGGACTTGAGAACAAAAATGGAATAAGGCAAAGTGGAAGAAATGTTAAGTGGAAATGCTAAGTATAAAACTGACAAGGACTACAAAATTCTGTAGTAGAAGTAATTGATAAATATATATATTAAAGAGGACTTGAACCTAAATTTGGTTGTTAGATATTTAGACCTCATTTACCCAATGCATTATGAAAATAAATAGACTGAGGATACTTTGTATTACCAAGACCATTATTGTGAATACTTAAATCATTAGTGAGCAAAGATCTATAAAGTAATTGAGTCAGAACCCATTTGTTCATTTTGGTTCCATTGTTGTAGGATTAATGTACCATTGGAAGCATGATTTAGTAGTGAATATTTCTTTATTCTTCGAAGAAATGGATTTGAATTATGATTGATGGCTTACAAGTTGCATGAAAATGAGTATCCAACTTATTGTGGCTAGAGAATTGGTGAACTAAGATTCCAATGATGAATTAGTTGTGATTCTTGAAACAAACTTCATGGAGATTGTTCGCATAGGACTATGAACTGTTAAATGATTGGATGATGTTGAATAGCTGAGATGGAACTAGATAATGATAGGAGACTAAGATTTTTGAACTAGACTTGTGACAGAGTAAGTCAAGTTTGGAGGACCAAACTCCTTAAAGGAGGGAAGAGTGTAATAACCCGATCCTCTCATATGTTTTAATTCCCTTATAAGTGTGCTTATGTGTTTGATGTGAAATGCAATGTTCTAATGGGTGAATTACATGTTTATAAATTTGTATCTGTTGGTTATGAGAAAATCTGTTGAAATTACACCCTTTAGACTGGAAATTGAAAGCCTTAGAGGTGCGATAAGCTAAAACTGACCACATAGATATGATCAGCATGATTTTTAGAGTCTAATATGAATTTTGGTAAAATTTTGATTCAGAATGAATTCTTGTGTGATTTTGGCTTGGACTCAGAAATTGACGGCCTAAATAGTTCAGAAACCGAAATGGTGTACATGGATAGGTTAATTGGAATTTTTGGGATCATTTGGGAAGTTTAATTAAAAATTTATTTTGTCTGATTTGTTAAGGTGTGTTTGGGCCAACTTTAAGTATGTGTATATATATAAGCGATATAAGTCATTTGGGGCTCATCTCTATCTTGTTTTAAAACACAAAAATCAGAGAGAGAGAGAGAGAGAGAGAGAGAGTTCTGGAATGAGAAAGAGAGAGGGAGAGCTCAAGGAGAAGAAGGAAGAGAGAAAATTGAAGAGATAAGCTAATCTACGACAAATTAGCCAACTAAGGTAAGCATCTTCCTCTAATTTTATGAATACAAGTTGTATTCTTCATGAGATCATGTAATCTAGGTTGAAGTAAGAAGTTGAATGGTGTAAATTGGTGGAAATTAAAGTAAGAACCCCAAAGGAGAAGATTACTTGGTGTTAGCATTTTGAGTTCTAAGCTTACTTGATATATATATATATATATGAAATTGGACTTGGATTTGTTTGATTAAGAGTTGATTGCTTTGAAATTACTTAACTTAGGTTAGATTGTGAGAAGTTGAGCCTTAATCTTGAGGTTTTGTATGAGTTGAACTCATAAAATGATATATGAAATGAAGATTTATGTGGCTTTGGAAGAAGAAGTTTTGAAAAAGTTGGAAAAGTACTAAATAAGGATTTTGATCATTCTTGCTTACAAATTCATTGTGTTTTTGAGGTTTTGATTTAGAAAATTATTATAATCTCATGTTTTTCGTTGTTATTACATGTTTTGGGAGTGATTTGGAGTGAACCCTAAGTGGGAAATGGAGAAATTCAGCTTCAAACCAGCAGGTCTTGCTTGGTCAGGTTTTTTCACCCAGTGCTGCACGTACGGTGGGGCTTCGTGCAATCCATTTCCAGCACTCAATTTCATTCTGCTAAAAAAGCACGTTGTACCCCATGTGCGGCCCTGTTTCCCGTAGGTGCGGAACACCCCTGTTTCAGCCCAACTTCAAATAAGCATATATCTCTCATCCAGACTCCGTTTGAAGTGATTCTTGAGCCTAAATTCAAGCCCCGGAAGTCTAGTTTCCAATTGTTGTGGTCTCACATCCAAATTTTAAGTACACAAAATGATATGTTTTAATTAGTGAAGATTGTTCACTTTCTTTTTAAATGTTTTATGCTATTTCCTCTCCTAACACAGTTTCCTTTCGTTTATGAGAAGTAATGAGTTTAGAACCAACATAGATAATTGGCTGCAAAAAAAAGTAAGGGATTTGTTTATTTGATTAAGAAAAGCAAATTTGATCAAGAGAGTAATTCTATGTTTCGATATGTGTGCTATGTGCATTTTGATTACAGGTCGAGATTCGAGGACTAGTCAACCATTTCTAGAACCCACTGTGAGTAATAATACTGTAAAGATGTGTTCATTTATATTTATTTTGATACATAACTGTTGTGATGATCTGGAATTATGTTTTATGCGAATGAATGAGTTACAAGACCTATGATATGGAATATGTATATGAAATGTGAAATGTTTGTAATATGATATGGTGGGCCCAAGGCCATTCCGTTTATGCTATGACATGATATAAACTGTTCGGTCTTTAAGACCTATGGATTTCTGGTATGGAACAAAGTGCTGTACGAAACTAAGTGCTACAGTGCGAGTCACCTCTAGAATACGTACGCGTCACCTCTTGGGTCCATACATACATGCATTGGGCCCAAGGAGAGGTGGAGACATGTCGATGTTCCATCTACTCCATGATAAGATACAGTGATACGATAAGATACATTTGGACCTGAGGTCGTTCTGAATAGCTGTTAACATGTGATTGGGCCTAAGGCCATTTTGAACCATATGTAGGATAGAGGCCGTTTCAATATATGTTGGGCCCAAGGCCATTTTGATATATGTGGGCCCGAGGCCGTTATGATATAAGTTAGGCCCGAGGCCATTTTGATGTATGTTGGGCCCAAGGCCGTTTTGTTTAAATGAGTATAAATATTGTAAGAACCTTGATTATCGATTTACACTGCTTTACTTTATTATTACTCATTGAGCTTCGCTCACTCCGTGTTTTATATGTATGCAAGTGATCAATCTTTAGACCAACCTTAAGCCAACCTTAGGAGTTCTTGTGCGGGCCAGTTATGTCAAGCCACCCAAAAGGAGCCCCTGTGTCGAGGCTTTAATTTTGTATTGTTAGAGTTTATGTTTTATGTATATGTGTGTGAGATATATAAGATTTGAATATGAATAAAAATTCTAGTGCGTCCAAATGTTTTAATTATTCTAGTTATCATGTATGCACAAACTTAATGGACATTATTATTTGTTTTGTTTCCGTTTTAAGCCCAAATATGATTTGAATAGTTTTGAAATTTTGTCTCTGAGGACTGAGTACAGGCCGATCATGACCTAAACTTTTAAGGGCGGGTTTGGGTCGGGACATTAGGTTAGATCTACTCGGACACTTATTCAGACACTTTTGCATGATGGAAAAATATGTAATAATGGTTTATCCCTTCTAATCCCCATTTCTTTCTCCCTTTTATTTACTTGCTAATAATGGCAGCATAGAACATCATGTTTACTTAGCATTTCCTATGTTCGCATCTACTCATCTGACATGCATTAGAGTTCGATCACTCGGACACCTATTCAGACCCTCTTGTATGATGGAAAATATGTAATAATGGTGTTTACTTAGCATTTCTCATGTTCGAATCTACTCGTCTCACATGCAATGGGATTCGGTCACTCGGACACTTATTCGGACCCTCTTGCATGATGGCAAATAAAGTAATAATGGTGTATTTCTTCTAATCTCCATTTCTTTCTCCTTTTTAGTTACCCGCTTATAATGGTAGCATAGAACGTCATGTTTACTTAGTATTTCTCATGTCCACATCTACTTGTCTCACATGCATTAGGGTTCGATCAGTCGGACACTTATTCAGACCCTCTTGTAAGATGGCAAATATGTAATAGTGGTGTATGTCTTCCAATAGCCATTTCTTTCTCCCTTTAACATAACTGCTTACAATGGTAGCATGGAACGTCAAGTTTACTTAGCATTTCTCATGTTTGCATCTACTCATGTCACATACAATAGGGTTCGAACAGTCGGACACTTATACGGACCCTCTTGCATGATGGCAAATTCGTAATAATGGTGTATGTCATACAATCCACATTTCTTTCTCCCTTTTATTTACCCGCTTATAATGGTAGCACATAACGTCTTGTTTAATTATCATTTCTAAGGTTCCCATCTACTCGTCTCACATCCATTAGGGTTCAAACACTTGAACACTTATTCGGACCCTCTTGCATGATGGAAAATATGTAAGAATGGTGTATGTCTTCCAATCCCCATTCCTATCTCCCTTTTATTTACCCACTTAGAATGGTAGCATAGAACGTCATGTTTACTTATCATTTGTCATGTTTGCATCTACTCATGCATCTTTAGCATACTTGAACCTTATTAACAAGGTTACATTCCAAAAATGATATATCAGAATCACTTTTATTAAAAAACCAGATTTTATAATAAAAGACGCCATTGCTCTTGTAGACAGTGGTGCTGATATGAATTGTATCCAGGAAGGATTAATTCCTACCAAATACTTCCAGAAAACAACTCAATCACTTACCAGTGCAAGTGGTAATTCTTTGTACATCAAACACAAACTTCCTGAAGTGCTAATTTGGAATCAAGGATTGTGCTTACCCACATCTTTAGTCCTGATCAAAAATATGTCCCAAGCAATAATCTTAGGGACCCCATTCCTGTGTTTATTAATGCCTATAACCAAAATTGACTCTATTGGCATTCATACAACTCTAAATGATCAACCGATTATTTTTGAGTTCATTACAGAACCTTACCCAAAGAATTAGATCAAATTAAAGATCTAGTTAATTTCAAGGAAAAACAAATTAATTTCTCACAAAAAGAAATTAGTTTTCTAACCACAGAACAAAGATTACAGCAATCTTCTTTCCAGCAAAAGATCAAATCACTTGAACAAGAATTTCAGAATGAAATCTGTAGTGATATTCCAAATGCTTTTTGGGATAGGAAAAAGCACATCGTTTATCTTCTTTATGAACCAGGATATGATGAGCGTAAGATTCCAACCAGAGCTCGTCCCAGTCAAATGAAAAAAGAGTATTTAGAACTCTGTAAAACAGAGACTAGTACTCTTCTCTTACCCGCTTATAATGATAGCATAGAACATCATGTTTACTTGGCATTTCTCATGTTTGCATCTACTTGTCTTACAAGCATTAGCGTTTGCTCACTCGAACACTTATTCTTGCCCTCCTGCACGATGGCAAATATGTAATAATGGCGTATTGTCTTCCAAACCCCATTTCATGCGAGAGGGTCTGAATAAGTGTCCAAGTGATTGAACCCTAATGCATGAGAGACACGTAGATCCAAACATGAGAAATGCTAAGTAAACACTTATTCGGACCCTCTTGTATGATGGCAAATATGTAATAATAGTGTATGTCTTACAATCCCCATTTCTTTCTCCCTTTTATTTACTCGCTTATAATGGTAGCATAGAACGTCATGTTTATTTAGTATTTCTCGTGTTCGCATAATAAGTAAACACCATTATTACATAAGTGTTCAAACCCTAATAATGGTGTATGTCTATGCTAAGTAAGCATGATGGAAAATATGTAACATGGTGTTTGTCTTCCTAACCCTATTTCTTTCTCCCTTTTATTTACCTTCCCCTCTTCCATCAGGGCAAACATATAATAACAGTATATGTCATCCAATCCCCATTTCTTTCTCCCTTTTATTTACACGCTTCTATTTTTAGCGTAGAACGTCATGTTTACTTAGCATTATAACATATTCGCATCTATTGGTCTCACATGCATTAGGGTTCGGTCACTCGGACACTTATTCGGGCCCTTTTGCGTAATGGCAAATATGTAATAATGAAGCCATGTCTTCCAAATATATAACAATGGTGTATGTCTTCCAATCTCCATTTGTTTCTCCAATTTATTTACCCGCTAATAGCGGTAACATAGAACGTCATGTTTACTTAGCATTTCTCATGTTCGCAACTACTCATCTCATATGCATTAGGGTTTGGACATACACCATTATTACATATGTGCCTTCATGCAAGAGGGGCGGGTAAATAAAAACGAGAAAGAAATGCTAAGTAAACATCGCTATTCGGACCCTCTTGTAGGAGGACAAATATGTAATAATGGTGTATGTCTTTGTAGACGTCCCCAAACGTCCCGGGAGGGAATCCCTCCATTTTGTTCAATCGGGCTCACTACAGTTCGGACTCAAAGTCACGGTCCTGTATCTAATCTCGCAGAGTGCAATGCAAGACCGATGAATCATCAAAGAGTCCAAGTCTGGCAAATCGTTTTTGAAAACAGATTTTTTGAAAGAAGTGCCAAACATGGACTGGTTTGCCAGATACAGAGTCGCCACCTAAATATTTTTTATGGGGGAATTTAGGAAACCCTGACTCGTTGCCTAAGGCCATGTGTCTGTCATCACCAAAGTTGCCTCGGCTCGGGAACTTGGGTACAATTGGGGAAGGTCAGCTATGAGCACCCCCGCTCGCCCGATCAAAGATCGGCCTCTACTAACCATGATGTCTAGTTTTGAAAACATTATGCATTCTTATTCTGGTTAATTAGCTAATCTTACTATGTGATGCGCACAACACAAAAGTATAGACTAGATCGCCTAATTTGGAACAAAGCATTGCATATCCGCTCGTTTGAAAGACAGTTTGAAATTTGCTACTCGCAAGTAGGCTAAAACACGGATTTCAACGAGTTGTTCCAACTCAAACAATCCAACCTTCACCCATAGGCATTTAGGCAGTAAATCAACTAGACAGTTAACCTCATGGCAAGCATGCTTTTATGTTAACATTCACACTCATGCGAGATGCTAAAGCATAAACACTCACCTAGTACTCCAAGCCAAAAACAAGGAACATGTTAGTAATCAAATGTATGATCTAAGTCCATGTTAAAATGGCTAATGCGTCGCAGGCAAAATGCAGCTAGAGTAGGCTCGGCTAATCTATGGATGGCATGTGAAATGCAGCAGATAACATGTATTCAAGTTAGATTTGAAGTACTATGCAATTAGTATGATGCGCCGAGCCCGGTGCATGCAATACTGATGAATGGATGCACGCATGCATAGCATAAAGATGCTAAATTAAATATGCCCGAATACTAACAATCAAAAGTAGGTAAGTAAAAGGGAGAAAGAAGTGGGGGTAGGAAGACATGCATCACAAACACACACGCTTATTACAGATTCGCCCTCGCTCGGAGGGACCTAAAGAATAATACAATTTAATCAACTAATCAAGCTAATTAAATAGTTACAAACCAATTAACTAGTTAAGCAAATTAACTAAGCTAATAAAGCGATAAAACAGCCTCACGAAGAGGGTCCAATGCATGCGTGCTCGACTCCGCTCAGAAATCCGCCACCATGCACAAGCTGCCTCTGTTTTCACTGTTTTATGCCTTTGAAAATTGCACAAGTCCCAAGGAGCACTCTCTGAGCACTGTGGGATGCAACCGGCCATAAGGGATTGTCACCGGCCACACGGAAGTGATCATCGACCACCAATGAAGCCATCGGCCAACAATGGATAGCCGGTCGGCATTGGAGATGGCCGATCGGCCATGTCTTCCTGCAGAAACCTGTTTTGACAGCAGCAGAGGGCAAAACAGGGCATGGCGATGCATTTCAAAGCAATGTTTGCACCACCACACCCCTTATCATGTTTATGACTCAAAGGGGTATGGTACTCGACCCTTGGGCCACCAATCGCGCATTTCAATGCATGATGGCCAAATGAGTCAAGTTGTGTATTTGGATTTCAAATGTAATGCAAAACCAAACAAACACATAAGGCCCAACCTCTATCATGGTGATTTCAAGAGGCAAGACATGCATGCAAAATGCAACCTAGGCATGTGAGCTAAGTGTACAATATGAGCATGCAAGCAAGTAATGTGCATTATGCACACAACCTAAGCAAACAAGCATACAAGGCATGTAACAACATATGCAAGCCAACAAGCATGCATGATTCAATGCCAACGTGCAAACATGCAAAACACGTAACATGTTAAGCAACCAAGACAAAAAGGAAGAATGCATGCCAAATGCGATGTGATTCAAGCATGCAACACATGCGATAGGTCAAGTATGCAACAACACACAAGGCGAGCATACAACAATATGCAAAGGATGGTCTTAAACTAGTTTGGGCAGCTCTCTAACAAGCCCAAAACATCGGCCAAATGCTATGGAAATGAGGGCCAAAACACATACAAACATGCATGCACATATGGTCCAACATTTAAGCATAAAGAAGCAACTTTTAAGCACACTTAAAAGGAAACAAATATGGACAAACGGCATGCATATCAAACTCTGAAAATCATGTTAAGGATGGTGCCAAACCAACTAAACAAGACAAGCAAAGCATGCAATTATGTCCAAAACCTAACGCTCGCCAAAGAGGTATTGAACTACACTTAGCAAAACCCAACATGGCATGATTTGAACAACCAAAATCAGAGTTTTAGCATGTTAAAACAAAGCCAAAAACACATTGACATGGCATCCTAGAGGCCTAAACATGATGGCATACGCAATGACACTTTCACGGAGCATGAAACACAAACTCTTTAAGGCTTTAAAGTAAGATCAAATGCAAGCATACAAGCATGCTAAATGGATTGAAATGACATGGTAAGTGGTGCCAAACCACTGAAATAGCTCAAGCAAAGCATGCTCATAACATCACACACTCGAGGTTAACAAGTCAAAATGCAAGGTGGCTATGCAAAGCATGTCAAGCATGACCAAAGCAACCACAATCAGACCTTAGGCACACTAAGACATGCACAAAAACTTCATAAAGCTTGGCCAAAACAAATAAGCATAGTAGTCTAAATGCTAAGTACATGTTAAGGCAAATTCATGGCATTACAAGAAAAGTATGCAAAGCAAGCATGGTGTGTCTAAACCAACTTAAAACAGTGCTATATCATGACAAAATAAGCACAAATACTAGCTAAGACATGGCCAACATGATCTCAACAATGGTGCTCACACATGAGGCTAAAATGACACATATTGAAGGCAACAAGGAGAAGGGATGGCCCTCTCCTTCTTAGGACCTTAAAGCACCAACCCCACCACTGAAATCTCTTTGGATTTCAGTGGTGGGGAGGCCAAGACAAGGTGGTCCTTAAGCTCACCAAAATAGCACAAAAATGGGGCCAAACTAGGCCTAAGAGGGGTCAAACAACCCCAAACAACAAAGCAACCTTAAACAACTATTTAAAGCACTGAAAAGCAAGACTTTTATTAGTTATATACAAAGTCTAAAAACAGACGCAAGGATGGCTAAAAGCCTATGCAAAAATGGGGAACAAAGGGGTAAGGTTCTTACCCTTGAAGACCCTCTTCAAGAACAATGTTCCAGCTGGTTTTCCAAGCTTCAATCCACCCAAAATCTCCAAGAACAACCCTTTGATGCCTCAGCAACTAAGGGAAGGTGTAGCACTAGGTGTTTGTGCACAAAAGTAAGACTAAACACACCTAAACACACACAAAACTCACAAGAGAGGGAGGTATAGAGATAGATGTATATACAAACCCTAACCCTAATCTAAGACCCTCTGGAATTTTTGTAACCCTTGAGGAGGGAGGAGAAGGCCTCCCTTTATAGAGATTCACTCTTGCAAAGCTTACAAAACAAGCTAAGCAAGAGTGAAATCCCTCCAAAGTGGGTGCCAGTTATTACAGCTGGCACAAAATATCTGCCAAAAGCAGATGCACAGTGGTCGGCCAGCCAAAAATGACAAATTGGCCAAAACAATGGTCGGCCGACCACAAAGAGTGCCGACCGGTCAAACATTTGGCCGATGGCAACAAAATAATGGTTGGTGGCCTCAAGCCATGGCTGGTGTGGTGTGGGAATGGCCAACAAGCCATTCCCTGCCCCTCAAAAGCAAAACACAAGTGTTTGATGCAAAACCAGACACAAAACAGTCGAGTCGAGAGGTCTTGAGGCAAGGCGCATGACCGAGACCTCCGAGAACTCAAAACGAACACGAACATGGATGATCACCGAGTGTTCAAATGGTGACATCCAAGTCTTGAGAACGGTCAAAAATGGGGTGTCTACAATTGCCCCTCTTTGACAGAACTCGAAAGTCATAACAATGACGGGAGTGAATGTCAAAGCCTAGAGACGACCTATTTTTGACGAGGCTGAAGACTTAGACAAAGCATACAAGCTACAGATAAGATATGCGCCCGAAGGCAGGGGCAAAATGCAAGACAATGCACAAAGCCGAGCATAACTTATGATCATGCAAAGAAAGCTGTAACGAAGCATAACATGCGACAGTTTTAAGCAATCAAGCACAAATCCAACTACATTACAATGTAGAAAGGATGTAAAAGAATTATGTAATTCTTGCTACGTTTCACGTGGAGAGTACAATACCTGTGCAGTTCATCTGGTCGTGCCAGCTTCAAATGAACCGTACATACAATATCGTGCCTGTAAAAGTGAGAAACTTAACAAGTACGATATCGTTAGCAACATACATGACATGCAAGTTAAGACTGCGTAACAATGCAAGTGAAGGAGTGCATGACAATGCAACCTATGTATGACAATGTATAACAATGCGAAATGATAATGCAATATTTACAAAACTATGTATAAACAATGCAAATGATATGCAATGCATTTAAAACATGATCAAAACATAAGCAGTTCAAAACCACACAAATATCATAAAGAGATGGAGATGCAAAGTCCGTCTACCATAGAAAAGGTGCTGACACCCTCAAACCACAATACTAGCAGTGGAATAGGCGCGTACACATGCCGAACTATGAGTGTGTAGACGGAACACAAGATACAAGTAATTGGGTGGAATGATATAAGTGGGGAATGACCCGCTGAGGAAAGATCGTGATCCTAAATGCTGGATGCAACAAATTACACTACAATGCAATATATATAAGGGATAAGGCATGCTGCCAAACCGTATCTTGCCTAGGAAAGGCATGGACACATACAAACCATGTTTAACATGGAAACGGTGCCGTCACCCACAACACTAGGTGCGTACACATAATATCATAACCGTGCTTCAACGTGAAAAGTACAGGCACATACCAGACCAAGCTCAACAAGGAAAGGCGCAAGCCGTAGATGGATGTGATGCAAATGCATGCAAGCTAAACCATGTACAATACAATGAATGCATGACAATGCAAGCTATGTACAATGAAACCTACATACTAAATGATGCAGTAAGGAAATGCATGACAATGCAAAGTAAGGAAGAATGTAATATAATGCATATAAGGAAAGATGCATGACAATGCAAGCTATGTACAATGTAATATTTACAAGCTAGAATGCAGTGGATGCAATGGATAAGGCTTGTGGCCAAAACACATCTTGCCTAGGAAAGGCATGGACACATACAAACCATGTCTAACACAGAAACGGTGCCATCACCCACAACACTAGGTGCGTACACATAATATCATAACTGTGCTTCGACGTGAAAAATATGGGCACATACCAGACCAAGCTCAACATGGAAAGGCGCAAGCCATAAATGGATGTGATGCAAATGCATGCAAGCTAAGCCATGTACAATATAATGAATGCATGACAATGCAAGCTATGTACAATGCAATCTGCTGGGGAGAATGCAATGGATGCAGTGGAAAAGGCATGCGGCCAAAACACATCTTGCCTAGGAAGGGCATGGACACATACAAACCATGTCTAACATAGAAACGGTGCCGTCACCCACAACACTAGGTGCATACACACAATATCATAACTGTGCTTCGACGTGAAAAATATGGGCACATACCAAACCAAGCTCAACATGGAAAGGCGCAAGCCATAAATGAAGGTGATGCAGTAAATGCATGCAATCTACGATGCAATATATACAATATGCAATGTATGTAAATGTAATATTTACAGTGTATGCATGACATATGCACTATTTACAATGGAATTTATGACATATGCACTATTTATAATGGAATGCATGACATATGCACTATTTACAGTGAATGCATGACATATGCACTATTTACACTATTTACAATGAAATGCATGACATATGCACGTTTGTTTTTTGTTTTTTTTGAAATGCAAATGAAAATGCAAATGGACTCAAAATGTGCAACAACGCGTGTATGTATGCATGACGATGCAACCTATGTGTGCTAACCGTTAACAAGGTAAAACATTGTAATGCGACGTATTCAAAACAGCTACTGAATCTCGCAAGATACCAAAGGATACGAAAAGGATACACCTTGCACGTATTCAAGTGCTACGCACAGAAGACACGGCACAGAGACTGGTTAAGCTTCGGAAATGCACTTTTCATGCATTGTCTTGAGCAATGAAGGCCCCAAACCACATCAGAGACCCAAACAAAGGTGTAGGAGGTTCATCGGCCATTGGGGGAGGTCACCGGCCATCAAAAAAAGTCCATCGGCCAAATATTTGGCTGACCGGCCAACAATGTGGTCGACCGGCCAAATATGCCTGAATCGGGGCAGTTTGGTCAATTCGGCACGGGTCTTTAAATATAGGGCTTGAAGCCCTATTTCTTCACTTCCTACAAACTTGAAAACCCTTTGCCTCTCTCTCTAGGTCATTTTTCTTCCTTTGATCCATCGTTTTTCTCGATTTTCGGGCTTGTTTCGTTGTTTGATTCGCGAATACCTTCGCGTTTCGAACATTTTGAACCGAACAAAACTTTGTTTTCGGTGTCACTTTTTCGATTTCTGCCACTCGGGGTTTGTTTCCTTCGAGTTCATCTCAATCTCTGTGCCTTTTCCACACCCCGACCTTTCCGGCCATTTTTCACCCTCCTGGGTTGACTTTTTTGGTTGACTTTTCATATTCTCGTCCAATTTTCACATTTCTGGCCATTTTTGCACCATTCTCGAGATGGAGGACGACATTCCAGGTGGTGGGGCTCCCCCATAGATAGATATGGACCCAGAGGCCGAGCTCTTGCCGCTTCACAGTCGGCCGTTCGATCCGGTGGCCTACAGACCGGCGATTCCTGTGTTGCCTCCTGACGGACTTCAGCAGTTCAGGAGTTTTGACAGGGCCATGCCACTAGAGCTTCTCCTGCGCGAGCTGGAGTCATATCTGTCATACGGTGCTTCCGAGGTACAGTCTTCCCCGTTTCATTTTTCACAAAGTATAATGTATAACTGCAATAGTCGATTCTGTCTTTTAACTGTTTGACTCAGATACACCGATATACCTCATGCTATAGTTGACTGTGAACATGCTTGCACCTGATATATGTTTGAATCTAAACATGTACACTGACGCTGTATTTTCACTGAACCACCCAAACACACTGACACATCGTATGTTTTAGTTCACTGTGAGCACATCGGCACCCGAGATCTGTTTGAATCTGAACACGTGCACACACGCTATATCTGTACTGAACCACTCGAGAACACTGACACATCATATGTCGTAGTTCACTGCGAGCACACCGGCACCCGATATCTGGTTGAATCCGAACACGTGCACACACGCTATGTTTGCATCAATTTTGAATGTTCTTCAAAACTGTATATTTAGTATTGCTTCGCAACTGTTTGCTTTTGAATATAGGGAGATTCCCATGCCTTCCGGGGGTATGGGAATGTTGCTACCCGAGGATGGTATATAGAGCTACCGGACGCAGTTCGCCATATTGTCGATCAGGTCGGCTTCGGCACCTTCTGCAAAGGATTGTCACGCCTTACTGCGAGTAGGCCTCTCCTTGCCGCTCTGGTGGAGAGGTTGTGGGACACCACCAACTCCTTCCATCTTTCCGCCGCTGGGGAGATGTCGATGACTCCCTTCGACTTCTCGATGCTTACCGGCATCGGGGTAGGGGGTGATCCGATCCCCTTCGATACAGACATGGATGAGTGGGAGGCTGCCCAGATGTACTTGCTTGGCGAGCTGCCGCCTCTTGCCCGTCCAGGATTTGTCGGATACTCGTGGTTCGAGGACCACTTTCGGATTCGGCCAGCTTTAGCTAAGGAGGCACCGATGGCTTAGGGGGAGGCGGAGCGGTATGCACGCGGCTTCCTTATGTTCTTGCTGGAGACGACCATCTTCGCCGACCAGGCGAACACTGTGTCCCTCTGTTTATTGAGCGCTTTGGTGGACGTCACATGGATCCGCCTCTACGACTGGGGTGGTGCCGGCTTGGCCACCCTCTACGGATATATGAGCTCATCCTCCCGGTGCAGCGGGCAATTGCTCAGAGGCTACTGGCAGGCTTGAGAGGTATATTTTCTTCTTTTGTTTTACATTTCTGCTTTTCATTATCATACTCAGACATCGCACACACCGCGTCCGCTTCACACCGATCAGACATCGCACATAATGCAAACATGCACCGCTTACATCGATCAGATATCGCACACACTATACACCGCACAATACATGGTTCTGCAATTTTTGCTTCATTCTCGCATTCTCGCTTATTTGCTCGCTTTATCCGATAAGCCATCGATACACCGCTCTATCACACTCTGTAGTTGTGGGTGTATGCCTACTTCCCGAGGCTTGCCCCAGTGCCAGATGACGAGACCCCTTTCGACATTCCTTTCTCCCGGCGCTTCGATATGAGATGCGTGCGGAGACCACGGGAGTCTTTCATATTCTTCCGCCGCTACTTTGATACCATTACTGCCGCAGAGGTATGTTCAACTTTAGAGTTTATTCAAGCTTCGCTTTACATTATTCTTTCGATAACAGCAGATAACAAACTGCATATCATTTACAGATCACGTGGCAGCCTTAGGCTCCATTACCAGCTGCGGTTCGGAAGTGGTATACTGGTGCTGAGGAGACCGCCTGATTTGGGATCTTGTTGGAGGGCCCGGTCTGTCGGGCTTGGTACCTAGGTGAGAGCTTCCTGCGCCAGACCTTAGGTTTACCAGAGTAGATAGTTTCAGGTCCGCCCCCTGTTCATATGAGGGACACTGAGAGGTTCACCCCCGAGCAGATGGCTGATTACACGATCGGTTGGGATGCGAAGGGCTTCAGGGGCGAGGGCGACTACGCAGAGTATGTCCGGACCTACATCATGCAGCTTTTGAGCAATGGCCATCGAGTTGAGCAAGAGAGGCCCGCGACACCGGTGGCTAGGGCAGGAGTGGGAGTAGGAGCATCAAGGATGGCTCGGGTCCGTGGCAGGAGTGGGACTCGGAGAGGACGGGGGGCTAGTTGGCCAGTACTGCCCACGACAATGACATGCCGAGGGCAGGGTGGGGAGACTTACTAGATCCCCATTGCTCCCCCTCCGGCTGATCACGAGCTAGTCGGATTCTACGACTTGCCTCCGGTATGTACTACTGCATTTTGTATTTTGCACCATCATTTCATTTCATTTGATACTCCGCAGAATACTGATACTTCTAACACTTTTTGCAGGCTTCCTCCGAGTACACTCGCCAGTCCCTGGAGTTGACCGCCTCTGTGATGGGGATGCTCCAGCGGAGCCTCGATCTACTAACCATTTATGGCATTCCGGTAAGTTCCTTCAACCGCAGTCTCAAACTTTACACAATCTGATGCATCGCACTATTAACACAGCACTCGATACACGGTCCTCACAGCATTCGATACACTGTAACCCGCAGACCGCTCACAGCATTACTCACGACATTCATACATTGTACTCATACACTGCATTCTATACTAATACACTGTTCACAACATTCATACTCTGTACTTATACACTGCATTCTGCACTGATACATTGTTTACAGCATTCATACACTGTTTTACGTAGCATACTGATGTGTTTGCCATTTGTCCATTTCAAGCCCCATTCCAGATTCTGACTGCGGGAGGTGCTCCAACAGGGCCTTCTGTGCCTGCCCGAGGAGGAGAGCGAGATGGCAGAGTATATTCCCGCACCAAAGTGGGGCGCACTCATGTTGGGAGTAGCTCTCGGGCACCAGTTCCCGATGATGATGAGTCTAAGGCGGAGACAGAGGCAGAGTTGTCCGAGGAGGAGACTAGTGATGGCTTAGCCTCGAGCTCGGGCTCAGATGGTGGTGCTAATGACGATGCTCCTGGACCTTCGTCCAGGAAGAGGAGGAGGACAGACCCTCAAACCTGAGACCACTTGACGTTGATCCAGATTTTTACTGCTTTTCTTCTTTTTGTTTTGCTTTACTTTTTGTTGACAGCTTGAGTACCTTATACTGTCGCAGACAGGTTTTTATTTTTTCGAAAGCTATGTACTTGAAAAATGATGAAATGAAACAAACTTCTTGTCTAAAAAAGTGTTACATTTGTACATTTCATACTTCGCATTGCATTCCATCATATTACACCTCAATGTAAATGAGATTGATCTCTTGTTTGAAAATCAAACACTTGCATCGTAATAATCAGATGAGGAACCGGCCAACGGCAAAACAACTCAAACAACCCACTACTCATTTTGAACACACAGTCCATAAAATAACACTTGGTTCAATCTGCACACATCTCATACAACGCACTGCTCATTCTGAACACATAGCCCATAACACAGTATTCTATTCATTGGCACACGGCCCATTATGAACAAACAATTCAATCTTGAAAAGACGGGATACAAAGGTGGAATCTGCTGAAGCTGAAACACACTCGGACGCAATCCGGAGCGCATACGTTCACTATTTCCAAATGTCCCGGGGTTGAACCCCTGTGGTTTTACAAAAGAACCAAATCATGTTTTGCACAAATGTAGAGAATGGCACAGCACTCTGATCGCACAAAATGATTTTAGAAAAGGGTTTTCAACCGGGTATTGAGCCTACGATTGAACACAGCGAAAACGACTCAACAACGAAAAAACAAAAGGTAAACAACCTAAACACAACGAGACACACTCGGATACAACTCTAAACAAGAATCGAGACAAACAAAGCAAAAGACACGACACACAGACATGTTACCGAGACAAGAGACCTCAGATCACGAGGAGCCAGTTTCTCCGGGTATTGTTTCCCACCCTTTCTGATTTGTGACTCTCACATCATTCGGCCCTCAGGCTCAGTTTTTTTTTTCAAAACCCTTTTGCTCACTTTTCTCTCAACTTACACCTCTCTATTCTTTAATCTCTCATTCTTCATCCCTCGCCAGATATGGTCAGTGGATAAACATGAGGTAGTGGGTTTATGCCCAACACTATTAGCTCACAGCTATTTTTTTTCTGGTGGCGTTTAGTCGATGCCCCGGCTGAGGGAATGGAGTATCTTGATCTATTCCAATTCATGCTTCGTACTTGGTTTGATACCTCATTGCTCGGAGGATGTTGAGAGCTTTCAGCCCTTTGTTGTTAACCTCAGTTTTGCCCTTTGTTGGTAGGTAGAGTGCCCTTCTAGCAAGTATGTTGATGACGGGGAAAAGACAGAACACCTGACTCAACTGTTCCCCTAGTTCATCATTTTGGCCATTTTTTGTTTTTGTTTTCTACTAAAACAATTGTGACCAAGATGAGAGTTAGATTAACATACTTGTTCGACTTTCTAATTCAAAACCATGCAAGTTAGGCTATGAGCACTGAAAATTTTCCTTTTTTAGGTCCAAAGAAATGGTTCAGTTTTGAAAAATGGAATAATTTTCGAGAAAATTAGTCAACCTCAGTAAAAATTCTTAAAAACCGTTTTGGCAAACAACCAGTGCTCAATGAGCACGAAACCTACTCTCGAGATGCACAACCTCGGATCCGAAGGAAAATTGCCCTTTGCTTGAAGAGAGCTGCATGGCAATGGAAAGTTGCCCCTTGTTTGAATGGCGACTCATGGCAACGGAAAGTTGCCCCTTGTCTGGATAACGCTGTAACATACTGTGAACAGTTCTCGTTAGTGATAATCGCAACCGAACTCTTGGATACAGAGAAGACAACGAGGGTCAAAACCAATATATGGACACAGTCACTTTGAAAGTGTTGGTGGCTGGACTTCAGGATGAAGTTGCCTACGTATCCCAAACATGGGAATCAAGCCTTAAGTAGTTCTGGTAAGGTACACTCGTTTATTAATCCTCACCTTCTACGCTCTAACTTTTGCCAAGGCCGCCCTTCCGGGTTTTCGGCCCTGCAAGCTTTGTTTTTCTATTCTTTTCATTTCTTTTCTTCTTTTCTTTTTTTCCTTTTTTCCATTCTTTGCATTTTTCTTTTTTTTTTTGTTCTTCTTCTTTTTTTTTTTTTTTTTTTTTTTTTTTTGCTCTAACTTTTGCCTGGGTCGCCCTTCCTGGTTTTCGGCCTAACGAGCCTCTCAAAGGGTAAAAGTGTAACAAGTCCATGCCAAATGGTTTTTGAGATTTTGGAGTCATCTAAATCCAAGAGAACGACTACTATTCGCTGACAATGCAGGAGTCCATCCAATGGGGGGCTAAATTTGCCCCTAGTGTTGTGGATCGGAACTCAGTTGTCCTTCAGTAGCACCTTCTTTTTTCTTCCCTTCTGGGATTTGGCATTCTTGCCGATCTTCATCGCGGACTCTTTGAGTATATTCTCTGACGTGTTTTGCCCCTTGTTCGAGGGGTGCTTCTGATCTGGCCATACAAGCCTCACATTGCGGTTGGCTGTTGAACATTCTGAATTCACGTTCAAGGTTTTGAGAGCAAGGGGTTGAATCTTGAGGCTAAGTGCGATCCTAGGCTACACAATCTCAAGGGCGAGTCCACACAGGTCTTCGCAGGACTGCGCAAAATATTTTTTGAAAACTTTTAAGAAAGCGACAAATCGCTTGCGCTGAAGACAATACGGAACCAATCTGGATCAAGTCAGGATCCTTCCCAATACTCACACTAACAAGCATGATTTCATTCATTAAGGGCTTAGCACGCCTCTCTTTCTCTCAATTGGTCAAATTTTGCAAAACCCGAGGAATTCCTTCCTCTTCGTTTTCATCACCACAGTGTTAAAAAAAAGTTTTGAAAAACTTATGTCAATACAATGACTTATAGGCACAAGAGAGCAGGTGAAATGTGCTGCCATTTCATTCTAAACTTGCTGGCACAACAGGCTCAAAGCAGTAATAAGCACGGAAACATAATAGCCGCAATGCTTTATTCAGATTTCGTTGCAATCAAGCTCCACAAACAGAGACTCAAAAGAAAGCAAAAGGATAAACACAAAATAAAATAGTGATATTCGAGGTAACACCCCCGAAATCACCGAACTTTTATTCAATGGGACTGACCCGACACAACAAGACAGACCCGATCGACATAGTACAAAAAGACTGCTTATATACATACAAGATAACAAAACTGACTGAATACCCGAGTCAGAAAGTGCAAAACTAGCATTCGCAAATGCTCTAAAGTGCGTGCCATACGCCACATCCGAAGTAAACTGAGCACCGCCCGCAGGTGGGCCAACTTCTGATCACATACTCGTAGTATCCTCGAAATCTAACAACTCAGTAGTGACAGCCTTCGCTGAGGTAGGCGGAAGGATGACCCCATTGTCGATCATATCATGTACTTCATGACAAAGATGGAAACAGTTGTCGGTACAATGACCAGTTTGCTGGTGCTATGCACAGTACAAGGTAGCGTCATGTGAGGGAGGGAGATTCTTTGGGAGAGGCCGAGGCTCAAGGGGTCTAAGATGGCCCCTTTCGGCAAGGATCTAGAGCGCCTTAGACAAAGGCATGTAGAGGGCGTGGAAGACTCTGCGCCCTCGAGGCAGATACTTCAAAGTTTACTGACTTTTGCCGGACGCACTGGCAAAAGGATCGGCAGGTGCCGCCTTGGTTTTCTGATCTTTTCCCGGTGCAGAGTTAGGATTTGAGGGGACTGTTCTGGCATGACGGGACCTATCCGTATTTTTTATCTGGCTGGAACTTCCCTTGGTTGGAGTGGGGAAAGCATCATCCACAGTTTTAGCCACCACTGCGAATATTTGCTATTTACTCAATCCTCCGGCTTTCAAAGCCTCCACTGCCCACAACAGTTGCTCAACAGGATCAGCATTTGTTCCCACTTTGTTCTTACGTCTAGCCTCAGCTTGATCGAGGGTTTGGGTTGCTATATCTGAGCGAAACCCGGTTGTTGTTGCCATGTCATGGCCATAGCTTGAGACAGCCTCAGGTTGGCTGAGCTCGATCACAATTCGCCCCAACTGCGGGGGCTCCTGCAGTACGAAATTCCCGACGTAGGATGTGGTTGGTGGTGAAGCTAACATTCCGTAGGCGAGATCAGCCACAAATCGCTGAAGATCGCCAATCATTCCCATCAATTCAAACGTGGTGGGCTCACGAGCTTGACACAACTGGGGCGCCTAGACCGGGTGCGCGGCAAACGACCTGGGCGGGTATGGTATTTCATCACTGGTCTCCTCCCGCAAGATGTTTCCTTGGTCCAATACGGCTGCCATAACCACTATTTCTTCTGAAGTTTGCATCATCATAAGTCCGCTGTACTGAACAGTGACCGATTGATCAGATCTTCGTCTTGCCTCAGCAAAGGAGAACACTAGCTATTCTATGCTAAATCTCTGAACCTTGAAAGAGAAAACACGTAGCATTTCGGCCCAATTAGAACAGACACAAGCATAGCTGAATAATTGTACTCTACTACTGATCACTGTTCCCCAAAATCATCGCCTTCAAAAATCGAATCGAGCATCGCAGATATAATCGATTCTCAAATTTCGACATCGATGCCCTCAGGCTTGATACTCAGACTTGCAAACTGATATATGCATTCCCTGTAGAGGTCAACTCAAAAAAAAAAAAAAAAAAAAAAAAAACACATAGCAAGCAAGAGCCAAAACACCCCTATTTTGGGATAAGGTTTCCCTGTCCTATTTTGTCAGGAGCTAGGGTTTCACTACGCACGCAACGGTTTCAAACAACCTATAATCGGGTAGCAACCTGTTCTAGCTTGGAAGGGTCACTATGGATTCCGAACATGTACTAGGTCGAATGGTCGAAAGGGTGCCCCGGTGACAACCGGGGTTTGTGTTTCCATTGTGGCAGAGCCCGTAACCGGTCAGCCTTATGGCACGCTTCTCGAAGCGAGCCTCTGGCAAACCGTTCAGGAATAGCAGACGGCAAACACTCTGACTTAGGCACACCAATGCAAATGCAATGCAAAGAGACACATAAGTGCAGCCAAAACAAGATATCACGAGTTTAAGTCAATCTCTCTAAACTCCCCAGCAGAGTCGCCAGAAACTGTAGACGTCCCCGAACGTCCCGGGAGGGAATCCCCCCGTTTTGTTCAATTGGGCTCACCACAGTTCGGACTCAAAGTCACGGTCCTGTATCTAATCTCGCAGAGTGCAATGCAAGACCGATGAATCATCAAAGAGTCCAAGTCTGGCAAATCGTTTTTGAAAACAGATTTTTTGAAAGAAGTGCCAAACATGGACTGCTTTGCCAGATACAGAGTCGTCACCTAAATATTTTTTACAGGGGAATTTAGGAAACCCTGACTCGTTGCCTAAGGCTACGTGTCCGTCATCACCAAAGTTGCCTCGGCTCGGGAACTTGGGTACGATTGGGGAAGGTCAGCTATGAGCGCCCCCGCTTGCCCGATCAAAGATCGGCCTCTACTAACCATGATATCTAGTTTTGAAAACATTATGCATTCTTATTCCGGTTAATTAGCTAGTCTTACTATGTGATTGTAGACGCGCCCTCGCGGGCCTCATGCTACAGTTCGAACTCAAATAGTCACGGTTCTTAATCTGATCTCACAAAGTGCAATGCAAGATTGATAAATCACCAAAGAGTCCAAATCCGGCAAATTGTTTTGGAAAAAAGATTTTTTTTTAAAAGAAGTGCCAAACATGGACTACTTTGTCGGATACAGAGTCGCCACCTAAATATTTTTTAAGGGGGAATTGAGGAAACCCTGACTCGTTTGCCTAAGGCCACGTGTCTGTCATCACCAAAGTTGCCTCGGCTCGGGAACTTGGGTACGATCGGGGAAGGTCAGCTATGAGCACCCCCACTCGCCCGATCAAAGATCGGCCTCTACTAACCATGATATCAAGTTTTGAAAACATTATGTGCTCTTATTCCGGTTTATTAGCCTAGAATTACTATGTGATGCACGCAGCATACAAGTATAGACTGGATCGCCTGAATTGGAACAAAACATTCCATATTTGTTTTGAAAATGATTTGCTACTCGCAAGTAGGCTAAAATGCAGATTTTGCCACCCTCGAGTGGGCTTAGAAAACGCGGTTTTGCCACTTTCATGTGGGCTTAAAAACTCGCATTCAATGCATTGTTCCAATTCAAATAACCCAACCTTCACCCATAGGCATTCAAGTAGGTCTATCACATAAGCACATAGCCTCATGGCAAGCACGCTATCATGTTAACATTCACACACATGTGAGTTGCTAAAGCATAAATGCTCGCCTAGTACTCCGAGCCAAAACAGAAACTAGTTAGTAATCATATGCATGATCCTAGTTCATGTGAAGATGGCTAATGCAACACATGCAAGATGCAACTAAGATAGGCTCGGCTATTCTAAACATGGCATATGAGATGCACAGATAACATGTATTCAATTTGGAATTGAAGTACAATGCAGTTAGTATGATGCGCCGAGTCCGGTACGTGCAATACAAATGAATGTATGCAAACATGCTATCATAAGTATGTTAATTAAAACATGCCCTAAATCTAACCATCATAAGCGGTTAAATAAAAGGGAGAAAGACGTGGGGTTGGAAGGTATACATCACACACACGCACACTTATTACAACATTGCCCTCTCGAAGAGGGTCCGAAAGAATATTACATAACCAAATAAATGATTAACTACTCTAGCTAATTAATTATTACAAACCTTCTAATAAATTAACAAATTAAATGTAGAAAGAAGGTGGTCGCAGCCTTGCCTCGGAATGCGCAGATGATGCATGCTCGATTCGCCTCTCCCGTAAACCCGGTACCATGCCACTGTTGCCTCTGTTTATACTGCTCTGCTTCTCTGAGAACTGTGAAAATCTTGTAATTGCTTCTGGACCACCCCCTTCACACTTTAGGATGCCACCAGCCAAAAGAACATGCTACCGGCCATGAGAACAAGGTTACTGGCCAAAACTTTGGGTACCGGCTGGACACTGATGGTCGGTCGGCACTGCAAGTGGCCGGCCGGCCATTTCTTCCTCCAGAATCTTACAGTTGCTGCAGTAGAGGACAAACAGTGCATGGCATAGGATTTTCAAGACAAATGTGTGCACGGCCACCCTCCCTATGATGCAATGGACTCAAGGGAGTGTGGCTCTCAACCCTCAGGCCATCAATTACGCATTTAGATGCATGATGGCCTAAGAGGCCAAGTTTGCCATTCAATGTCAAAATCAATGCACAAAACAAATGAATGCCTTACACTCTATCATGTTGAGATCAAGGGCATTGGCGACCGAGGGTTGAGACGTGTTTTGTCACTTTAAGTACGAACACACCTCACCCCTCATGTTTGGTTTGACACCCCAAACCAAACCTAATGCAATGCATGTATGCCATATATAATGCGAAGTAATGCAACTAATGTAATGCCATATGAGCATGCTAAGCTAATCCAATGCAATGCTACCAAGACGTGCAAGCTAAACTAATGTCACATTAGTATGCCAAGCATGCAACAACGTCATGTGATGCAATTAGCTAACAATATGCAAACATACAAACAAGGTGTAATGCAAGCATGTACCTAATGTAATGCAACATGCAACATGTTAAGTATGCAACTATGTACAAAGAGGTACTTAAACTAAAATGGGAGGCCTCAGCCATGTCCCAAAACAGCAGCCAAAAGGGTGCAATAAAGGCACAAAACACACATGGAAACATGCATATACCAAGGCCCATCACCTAAGGCATAAAAGAGGCAATTCTAAGCATACTTAAAAGAGACAAACATGGACATTTTGCACATATGCTGAGCTCTGAAATCATGCTAATAGGAGTGCCAAACCAAACATGCAAATGAAGCATAACATGCAAAGGGGTCCAAAGCTTGAGACCAACCAAAGGACTCAAGCCATAACCATACCAACTAAGCCTCAAAGGGCCAAAGTGACTTAAATCAATCCTAGGGTAGGCCAAAATGGGACTAGAACATGCATGGAACATGGTCAAAACATGCCAAGAAATGGGCCCAAAACAAAGGGCATTCAAAGCCACAAAAGGGAGCACTCTACTACAACCACCCCAACCACACATGGCATGGACTATTCAACCAAAAATAGAGTTTTAATGCATCTAAACACACCCCAAAATCCGCATGAATGGCTTCCCAAATGACTTAAACAAAAGGCATGCATTATGACCCATTTCTAGGCATAAAAGAACAACTATTCAAGGCATGAAAGGAATGATGAATGCAAGCATACAAGCATGGATTAGGGACTGAAATAGCTTGGGGAATGACTCCAAATCACTGAAACCACCCAACTAAAGCAAGTTAATGACTCACATACTCAAGGCTCACAAGCCAAAATGCAAAGGGGCTATACCAAGCATGGCAAATATGATCAAATCAGCACCCAACAGACCTCAAGTATGGTAAGACATGGCTAAGAACTTCAAAAAGTTAGGCCAAAACATGAGAGCATGGTAGGCTAAATGCATGATGCACTTCTAGGAAAAATAGAGGAATACAAGGAAAGTATGTTATGCATGCAAGGGACCACTAATCCGACCAAATCATAGGCATATTATGACCTAATGATACCCAAAAAAACCTCTGAAATGGAGCCAAAAAAAAAAACTAAGCATGAATGCTACCCTTATGAGCCAAAAACACGAACAAAAGAGAGACAAAGGGTGAGGGGTGTCCCTCCCCTATGCAAGACTTCAAAACCTCTTCTTCACCACTAAAAATCCCCTGGATTTCAGTGGTGAGAAAGCCAATACACAAAAGATACCAAAGCTCAACAAAGAAAGCACAAAAAGGGGCCAAACAAGGCCTAAGAGGGGGAGGTCGACCCCAAACACAAAAAAGACCTTAATGAAACATCTTAAGCATAAAAAATCAGAGTTTTTATCAGTTATACACAAAGCTCAAAACAGCATGCAAAGTAGGTTAAAAGCTAGTGCAAGATTGGGGAATATAAAGCAATGGTATTACCCTTGAAGAACACTTCAAGAACAGCAAGTCCAGCCCCCTCCTTATGATCAAAACCAGCTCAAAACTCCAAGAAGAACCTCTCAAAACCTCCACAACTGAAGTATAGTGTAATACTATGTGTCTTAGTGCAAAACTAAGAACAAAAAAAAAACCTTTTAGACCCTCTAACCCACACAAATGAAGAGAGAGAGAGGGAGACATAGAGAGAGAGAGGTGTATATATCATATATCACTCTGATTTTTGCTGAACCAACCAACCCCTCCAAAGGAGAAGAGAGGTCTCCTTATATAGACAAGGCAAGGGTCTAAGCTTCCAAGAGAAGCTAATCAAAAGAGGTCAAGGCTTCTTAAAGAAGCTAAGGCAAAGGGGCCAAGGCTTCCTAAGGAAGCTGAGACAGGGGTCCAAGCTTCTTGAGGAAGCTAAGACAAAGGTCCAAGCTTCCTCAAGAAGTTAGACCAAAAGGGTGCAAAGGGTGCAAATTCCTCCATACACATGTATGTAGGACAAGTCCGTGCATTCCAGCTAGCACAACTGGCATGCACCATGCCTGAAAAAGGCAAAAAGGAGGCATCGGCCAAAAAAGGAGTCCATCGGCCAAATAAATGGTCGGCCAACCACACAAAAAGGCCGATACACCCAAGAGAGTGCCGACCGAGCAAACATTTGGTCGGTAGCAAAAAAAATCAAGGCCGGTGGCTTCATGCCACGGCCGGTGCATTTTAGGGATGGCTAACAAGCCTCTTCCTACCCTCAGGAGCACAAAACACAAGCCCTTGGTGAAAAATCAAGCACAAAACAGGCAAGTTAAGAGATCTTGAGGTAAGGCGCGCGACCAAGACCTCTGGGAACTCAAAACGAACACGAACATGGATGATCATCGAGTGTTCAAACGATGGCGTCCAAGTCTTGAGGACGGTCAAAAATGGGGTGTCTACAGTTGCCCCTCTTTGACAGAACTCGAAAGTCATAACAATGACTGGAGTGAATGTCAAAGCCCAGAGACGACCCATTTTTGACAAGGCCGAAGACTTAGACAAAGCATGCCAGACAATAAAGATATTCGCCCGAAGGCGGGGGCAAAATGCAACTGACAATGCAAGAAGCCGAACATAACTTATGATCATGCAAAGAAAGCTATAACGAAGCATGACAATGCAACAGTTTTAAGCTAGCAAACACAAATCCGACTACCTTACAATGCAGAAAGGATGTAAGAGAATTATGTAATTCTCGCTATGTTTCACGCGGAGAATACAATACCTGTGCGGTTCGTCTGGTCGTGCCAGCTTCAAATGAGCCGTACATACAATATCGTGCCTCTAAAAGAGAGAAACTTAACAGGTACAATGTTTTTAGCAACGTGCATAACAATGCAATTAAAAGTGTGTGACAACGCCAGTGAAGGGGTGCATGACAATGCGGATGAAAAGGGTGCTTAACAACGCAACCCGAGTGTGTGCATAACAATGCATGGAGGGCATGCGTGACAACGCAACGCCGAGTGTTGCATTACAATGCGATTTGAAATGTAAGCGCATATAAATAAAGCACACGCGACAACACATGCAATGTGTGAAAAAGGAACTTGAACACATATAAGTAAAGCATAACGCAACAACGCATGCAATGTGTATAGGAACTTAAACACATATAAGTAAAGCATAACGTGACAACACATGTAATAAGTGTAGGAACTTGAACACATATAAGTAAAGCATAACGTGACAACGCACGCAATGTGTATAGGAACTTGAACACATATAAGTAAAGCATAACGCGACAACGCATGCAATGTGTACAGGAACTTGAACACATATAAGTAAAGCATAACGTGACAACGCATGCAATGTGTAACACGACAACGCATGCAATGTGTATGGGAACTTGAACACATATAAGTAAAACATAACGCGACAACGCATGCAATGTGTATAGGAACTTGAACACATATAAGTAAAGCATAACGCGACAATGCATGCAATGTGTATAAGAACTTGAACACATATAAGTAAAGCATAACGCGACAACGCATGCAATGTGTATGGGAACTTGAACACATATAAGTAAAGCATAACGCGACAGCGCATGCAATGTGTATGGGAACTTGAACACATATAAGTAAAGCATAACGTGATAGCGCATGTAATGTGTATGGGAACTTGAACACATATAAGTAAAGCATAACGCGACAATGCATGCAATGTGTATAGGAACTTGAACACATATAAGTAAAGCATAACGCGACAACGCATGCAATGTGTATAGGAACTTGAACACATACAAGTAAAGCATAACATGACAACGCATGCAATGTGTATGGGAAAAGGGGGGGCATATTCAACTGAAACATGGCAAAGGCATATTATCCATGATATTGAGATGCAAATTCAGAACAAGACAAAGCATTGTGTAATGCGAGACACGTAACGAGCGTGCTTTTAAAGCCAAAATGAAACAACGTAATACGACATGTGTGAAACGATTTGTGGAATCCGCAATATACAAAAAGGATATGGGAAGAGATGCTTCTCGCACGTACTGAGCATCGCTCATAGAAGACATAGCTTGCGGTCAACTCGAAGGTCTACTAATGTTCCAAAAGTGCACTTTCTTGCACTGTCTTGAGTAATGAAGGTGCCGAACCACATCATTGACTCGAACAAGGGTGCGGGATGCATCGACCGTAAGGGGAGGTTACTGGCATCCATCCTAATAGTCTGCTGCCCTGCCCTCCTTTTGCTTTACTTTCCTTTTTTACCGTTAGTTTTAAGCACATTGCACTGCCTCAGGCAGGTTTTACTTTTCAAGACTGTGTATTTTTACAAAAGACATGATGGAAATGAAACAGCTATTTTGTAAAAAGGTGTAACATTTGGACTTTCCACGCATGACATCTCATAATTGAACTTTGTTTAAAAATTAAGCACTTGCCTCGTAATAATCAAGTAGTGAGCCAACTAACAACTCGATAAGCAAAATAAAGAACTCGATGAGCTAACCAAGTGTGAGTACAACTCGATAAGCAAAAAGAAAGACTCGAAGAAATGAAATACAACTCGACAAGCAAACATACAATAACTCGATAAGCAAATGGGCGTGACTCCATAAAAATCTTCATTGGAGGGCATTGGAAGTGGTACCAGTCCCCTAATTCTCCGCATGTTCAACACATAAACAGCTCAGGGGATAAGAAGGAAGACCACCGGCCACAAAGGAAAGCCATCGGCCTCAAGAAATGTCCATCGGCCAAAACTGGTGGTCGGTCGGTGTAAACACCCCATTTTTGACCGTCCTCAAGACTTGGACGTCACCGTTTGAACACTCGGTGATTATCTATGTTTGTGTTCATTTGGAGTTCCCGGAGGTCTCGGCTACGCGCCCTGCCTTAGGATCTCCGAACTCGATCCTTTTGTGTCTGGTTTTGCACCAAACACTTGTGTTTTGCCTTGGAAGGGCAGGGAATGGCTTATTAGCCATCCCCACACACCACCGGCCCTCCCCTATCATCACCGGCCGCGCATGTGTACCACCGGCAATGTTTTCTTAAAAATAATGGCCGGCTGGCAGTATGTTTAGCCGACCGGCACTTTATTGTGCCGATGACCTTTTTGGCTGGCCGGTGTGCCCTCTTTGCACCCTACAAGCCTGGTGCATGCTAGCTGTTCCAGCTGGAATGCACCATCACATTCCCCCGTGCATAAGTGTGACCACTTTGCACCTTTGAACCCTCTAAGCATCTAGAAGCTTGAACCTTTGGCCAAGCTTCTTGGAGAAGCTTGGCCAACTGTCTTAGCTTCTCCAAGAAGCCTAGACCCTTTTGCCCCCCTTGAACCTTTCTCTTTGCTTAGCCATTAAGTCATTTGGCTTCGTCTTGGCCTATATAAGCACCATCTCTCTCCCATACTTAGGGGTTAGCCATTTTTTATCAAAAACCAGAGCTTGTGTATCTATATAGCTGCCATATATCTTATCTCTCTAAATTTTCCCTCTCTCTCCTCTTGTGTGTGTGTTTTAGGGCCTAAAAGTATGGTTTTACCTTACTTTTGCACCAATACACACACCATTACACCTTAGCTCGAGATTGGGAGGGTTGGAGGGTTGTTTGTTGAGTTTTTGGACTGGTTTTGATCAATAGAAGAGGGTTGTGCCACCTGTTCTTCAAGTGTTCTTCAAAGGTGAGCACCTTACTTTAGATTTCCCATTTTTGCAACAAGTTTTTCCCTATCTTCCTTTGTGTTTTGAGCTTTGTGTATAACTGAAAAAAGTCTTATATTTTCTTGCTTTTGAACTTTCATTAGGTCACTTTGTGGTTTGAGTGCAAACTCACCCTCTTAGGCCTTATTTTGGCCTCTTTGGTGCCTTTACTTTTGAGCTTTGTTTGCTTTGTTTTTTTGGTCTCCTCACCACTGAAAACCAGTGGGTTTTTAGTGGTAAGGAAGGTGGTTTGAAGTCTTGTATAGGGGAGGGACACCCCTCTCCCCTTTGTCCCTCTGTTACCTTTGTCTTTGGCTTAAAAGGGAACATGCATACTTGCTTGTTTTTGGCACCATTTCAGAACTTTTTTGGGTGTTTTGGATCATATTTTATCTCTGTCTAATGGTGTTTTGTTGGCCTCTTGCATTCTTAACGTACTTGCTTAGCATTCCTCTATTTGGCATAGAAATGCATCTTGTGTTTAGGCTATGATTCTTGCATGTATTAGCTTAACTTCATGAAGATATTAGCCTCATTTTGTCATGTTTAAGGGCTATGAGCCACTGATTTTGCCATGTTTGGCATGCTTGATGTGGTTGTTGTGCATTTTGGGCTTGCAAGCCTTGAGTATTTTGGCCTCTAGCATGCTCACCTTAGCCCATCCTCATGGTTTGGCATCATTTAGGATCCTATTTCAGTCCATAAATCATGTGTGTATGCTTGCATATGTGACCTCTCTCATGCTTTGAAGGTGTCCCCTTTTATGTCTTGAAATAGGCCTTGTGCATGCATATATGTTTAAGGTATTTTGGGGCTGCCATATCAAAGGGTTTGGGTGCATTTTTGCATGCTAAAATTCTGTTTTTGCTCATCTAATACATGCCATGGATGGTCATCTTAGTAGGTAGTGGAATGCTCTACTTTGTGCCTTAGACTTGGGCCCTTTTGGTTTGCATGTTAGCATGAATCATTGTCCACCTTTTTGAGCACTTTTCGCCACTGTTTTAGGGAGGTTTGAGGTGTGCCCCTCATGGCTTGAGTCCACCATTGTGTGATTGTCTCATACTTGTTGCATGGTTGATCCATAATATGTTGTTACATGCTAGTTCTATTGCATGATTTGCCCATGATTGCCATGTATTTGCATTTTGCATGCTCTAGCACTTTGCATTTCCATATCTAGTTTACATCACATTTGGCATGTTTGCATCATAGCTTCTTATTGAACTTTTGAGCCATGTTTGCATAACATGCATTGCATTACTTGGTTTGGGGTGTCAAACCAAGTGTAAGGGTCGAGAGGAGTTCATACCACAAGTGATGTAACTTGTCTCAACTCTTGGTCACTAAGGCCCTTGATCTTGACATGATGGGGACTTAGTTCTCATTTGTGTGTTGCATGCATATTGACATAGACATGCAATCTTGGTTCTTTAGGCTATCATGCACCAAGATGCATAATTGATGGCCTAAGAACCAAGGGTCATGCTTCCTTGAGTCCCATACATGATAGGGAGCATTGGCCATGCTTACATATGCTCAAAATCCCATACCATGCACTGCTTGTCTGCTGTTGCTGTCAAAACTGTCTTCTGTAGGAATTTTCTGCCGACCGGCAGTATAGAGTGCCGACCGACACTATATGGGTGGCCGATAACCTTCTAAGCAGCCGATGGAAATTTTAGATGGCCGGTGGGAGTTTCTTCCAGCCGGTGGTGTGCAGAAGCATGCATATAAGGTGTTCTGGGACTTTTACAGATTTAAGAAAGGCAGGACAGTAAAAAAAGAGGCAGCAGTGGTATGGTACGGGTTCCCCGGGCGAGTCGGATCCGAGCATGCATCATTCGCGCATCCCGAGGCGGGAGGCTGTGGCCTCCTTTCTTTTTGCATTTATTTACTAAGTGATTAGAAATCTTGTAATAATTTATTTATTCATTATTCGGACTGTATATTCTTTTGGTCCCCCCGAGTGAGGGCGTGTTTGTAATAAGTGTGCGTGAGTGTGTGTATGTCTTCCAACCCCCATTTCTTTCTTCCCTTTTATTTACCTGCTTACGATGGTAGATTAGGGCATATTTAAATTAGCATACAGTATGATAGCATGCGTGCATCCAAACATTTGTCTTACATGCACCGGGCTCGGTACATCACGCTAACTGCATTGTATTTCAATTTCCAAATTGAATACTTGTTACTTGTAAGCATTTCACATGCCATACTTAGGATAGCCGAGCCTGTCTAGATTACACCATTGCATGCGATGCATTAGTCACTCTAACATGAACTAGGGCATGCATGTTTGCTAACTAGTTTATTGTTTTGGCACGGAGTACGATGTAAGTATTTATGCTTTAGCATATCGCATGCATGTGAATGTTGCCATAACAGCATGATTATCATGTGGCTAAATGCTTATATGAGATAAACTGTTTGAATGCCTGTGGGTGGAGGTTGGATTGCTTGAGTTGGAAAAACTTATTGAAATCCGTGTTTTAGCCTACTTGCGAGTAGCAAATTCCGAAGCGTTTTCCAAAACAAACGGATGTGCAATGTTTATTTCCAAATTAGGGAATCTAGTCTATACTTGTTTGCTGTGCGCATAACATAGTAATTCTAGGCTAATAACCGGAATAAGAACACGTAATGTTTTCAAAATCGGATATCACGATTAGTAGAGGCCAGTCTTCGGACCGAGCAAAAGGGGGTGCTCATAGCTGACCTTCCCCGATCATACCTAAGCTCCCGAGCCAAGACAACTTTGGTGATGACGGACACGTGGCCTTCGGCACCGAGTCAGGGTTTCCTAAATTTCCCATTAAAAAAATATTTAGGTGGCGACTCTGTATCTGGCAAAGCAGTCCATGTTTGGCACTTCTTTTCAAAAATCTGTTTCTCAAAACGATTTGCTAGAGTTGGACTCTTTGGTTCAAGATTAAGAACCGTGACATTTGAGTCCTGAACTGTAGTAGACCCACAGCTTAACCGAACGGGGGACTCGACCTCTCCCGGAGAATTTGGGGACGCCTATAGTTTCGGCGACTCATTGGGACTTTAGAGAGCTTGACTCGAACTCGTGATATCCTGCTTTTGATTTCATTTATGTGTCTCTTTGCATTGCATGTGCATTGGTGCCTAGGACACCGTGTTGGCCATCTCGCTATTCCCGAGCGGTTTGTCGCAGGCTTGTCTTGTCAAGACATGACCATAAGGTCGACGGTTGCGGGCTCGCCAAGATGGGGAACACAAACCCCGGTTTACCGGCACCCTTTGACCATTCGACCTAGTGCATATTCGGATCCATAGTGACCATTCCAAACTAGGACAGGTTGCTTACCCGATATAGGTTGTTTGAAGCCGCTGTGTGCATAGTGAAACCCTAGCTCCTGACAAAATAGGACAGGGAAACCCTACCCCAACATAGGAGTGTATTGGCTCTCATTTATCTGCTATGTGCTTTTAGAGTGTACCTCTACAGGGAATGCGCATATCAGTTTGCAAGTTTTGGTATCCGGCCTGAGGGCACCAGTAACAGTATTTTGGGGAATCAGTTATCTGTGGGTACCAGATTCAGACATGGGGGCAATGATTCAGAAACAGTGATCAATATTTGAGGAACAAGTGTATCCAGTTCACTAGCAGTGTGTTATGATATCCAAACCGTGTGTTGTATGTTTATTTTACGCCGTTGTGCTGTCCAATTGTCTGTTTATTTATACGCTTTATTTTTTTTTTTTACTAGGTAGTTGAGCACGATTACTTCTGACCTAGTAGATACTCTCCAAGCACTCTGGACTAGAGGTCGTCGACTCCATCGATTTGAGGATCTGGTAGACAGACAACCAGTGTACTACTCACTACCCCCGGTTACTAGACGGAGGTCAGTCAGGCAGAGGACATCAAGACAAAGTTAGCCTCAGAGGGCCTTATCTACCCCACTTGTGTTCAGTGGGGATCAGGATTCCGTGTCACCAACAGAGAGAGAATATATACCGGTAATTCAACCAGAGCAGAATAGTATGGCTAGTTTGGAGGAGATGGTGCGCCACCTCCAAGAGAGCATGAAAACAATGCAGCAGGATGTCAGTCAGTGCACTAGGCAACAAAGCCACACTCGTGAAGGAACAGGCAGAGACAATTGCCAGGCTAGAGCAGCAAACCGGAGCATCTGCTTCGCATCAAACTCCTCCCCCACCAGGAGTTCCAAACCTCAGAGAGGCAACCAATGTTCAGAATGATACAGAATTTCCCACAGGACCACCCCCACCTCCAACCCTACCTCAAATCCAACCTCAGCTATCAAAAACACCCACCAACCTACCGGACTCTCCTTTTGAGTTCGAGACTGATCCCACCGCACTAAAGTTGAGCAAGCTTGAAAAATTGTTCAAGAGATCCCAAGGGGTCAAAACCATCCCCGACATTAAAGGTGGATACACCAATGCAGCTGTGACGCTGCCCGACAGATTCAAAATGCCTCATATCGATCGATTTGACGGGTCCGGGGACCCCATGGTGCACTTAAGACTGTTTTCAGATGTTTTAAGGCCAATGGGCCTCAGTAGGCTTCAGAAGTTGTCTTTATTTGGCCGGACCCTGTCAGGTGTGGCGGCCATATGGTATGCCAAGCTAGAAGATGACGTTAAGAGGAATTGGGACGAAATGGCTGAGGCCTTTATCGCGCAGTACTCATACAATACACAGATTGAGATTACGACCCGTGATCTCGAGACGACTAGGCAAGAGCTGAAGGAGAGTTTTTCAGAGTTCGTAACCAGTTGGAGGGCCAAGGCTTCGATGATGACCTTGAGGCCTACGGACAAGGACCAAATTCGGATGATTGTGCGCAATCTTCAGCCGAAGTTGATGCAAAAGATGATAGTACTCCCCTTCCCTACTTTTTCTGACCTACATGAAATGGGAGTGCAGATTGAAGATGCCTTGAAGCAAGGCTTGATTGATAACGATCGGGAGCAACCCCAAAGAACCTTCAACCGCAACACTAATGCGGGCTCGAGTGGTACTACTACTACGAGAGCCTCCGAAGTAAGCATGGTCACCGCCAACCCCCCATCAAGAGGCACGGCAGTTACGCCATTCTCCGGTGCGTCCGGAAGCAACCCGCAAATAGCTAAATACCCACCCAGAAACTCCAAAACTTTCGCTCCACTTTATATGCCTCTATCCAAAGCTCTGGGGGTTTTGATCAAAAAAGGGCATCTGAAGCCCCTGTAGCCGCGGCCCCTACCAGAAAAACTCCCCCCTACCCATAACCCAGCCAAGTATTGTGCATTTCACCAACAGCACGGTCATGATACCGATCTGTGCTTCCGGTTGCGTCATGAGATTCAAGATCTCATCGATAACGGGGTGATTTTGCCTCCCGAGAAGCCTAATGTTACCACAAATCCCCTCCCCACACATAACCAAGCTCCACCACCCAAAAGACTCAATTTCATCCATACTAGGGTCGTGTCCTACGACCCTAGTATCTATATCACACCTACCCACTTGCCTAAACCGGAGGTGTTTCTTCCCGATTGCACCGATTTGTGCATGATGGACATCTCCATGACCCAACCCAAGCTAGCAGTGGTGGCCACCGAGAACAGGAGAAAGGAAATCCCAAAGGAAAAACAGTTGGTTGAGCCAGAATCCGCAGAATCAGGGAATTATGTTGAGAAGACATATAGTCCGGATGACTACATTTCATCGATAGGCCAAGATGGGCCCAGAGTAGAATTGCCAATAGAGGGAGAATTGTGTGTGATTCACGGGGATAGTTTGGGACAGGAAACAGATGGTGTAACAGCTGTGGGGGAGGACCTTGCCAATCTCCAGTTTTACAAAGGACTAAGACCTGAGGATGCGGCATGATGGTTCGATTATGAAAATTTAGCAGAAGTTACTGGGTTGTTGGACGATCAACCCGATGTGATGGGAGAGTTTCAATGTAACAGGCTCAAAGAGGTTGAGAATATCAGTGACGGCCGGAAGGGTCTAAGAGCAGAGTATATCGCCGGAGAGCACCGGTGTCAAGAATTTCGCCCGAGATTGGAACATTTTGAGTACGAAAATTATTGAACAATCAGTTGTGTCAGAACAGGCAAGTTTTGAAGATTTCGAGAGAATCAGGAAGGCGAAGGCCCATGTGGGAGTTGAAACTGTTGTGAGCACAGGAACCGAGAATGTTGCGAGCATGTGGATGGAAGGTGCTACGAGCGCAAAAATAGCCATACCAGAGCCGGACAGGTGTCTGTCAGCCGCTGATGGAATGTGGTGGGAAGATGAGGACTTATGTCTTGCCCACACGGATGAAGATTGGGGGAATAACCAAGCTGATGACACATGGTACCTTGGAGAGGTCGACCACATGATGCGGAGTGGGCGGTATTTCAAACCCCCACACTTAGATTAGCCAGAGGCCTCGGGGAAGGATAGAGAAGCTGAGAAGCAAAAGGAGAAGCAGCTTGAGGAAGAAGCCGTACTCAAACAGCTAAAAAAGATACAAGTAGACATCTCCATCTGGGGACTGCTCATGGCCTCACGAGTACATAGGCAAGCTGTCTTGACAGCCATGGATTAGGCCAACCTCTCTATAGAGACTACACGAGAGCAACTGGTTGGGCTGGTTTTCCCGGGAGGAGGTTCCCCGACATTAACCTTTTCAGACAAAGAACTGCCGCCCGAGGGCACAAATCACAATAAACCCCTCTACATCTCCGTGGAATGTAGAGATAAGTGGATACCGGTAGTACTTGTTGATACCGTCCATCAATGTTCCGCCCAAGAAGGACAAAGATATGCGATTGGCTTGAAAACCGCAGATTGCATCAATGCCTCAGTCATCCCAAGGCATTTACGACAATACAAGTAGGGAAGTAATGGGACGGTTAAAGTTCAAACAAAGGTCGGCCTGGGCAAAGACGAGATAGATTTTCATGTCCTAGAAGTTCCGCAACTTTCAATTTGCTTTTAGGGCTAATCGTACGTCATCAGGTGAAGGCAGTGTCATCCACTTTGCATCAAATGGTGAAATACCCCTACGGGAAGGGAGTAGCCATTGTTTTTGGGAATTCATCAATCCACCCACCACCAGAAGTATCCACACCTGTTCTAGAAATCGAGCATGGCATGGAGGATGTGTTCATATCAGGTTTTACCTTGGCTGAGGCTCAGTCGCATGTAATATCATGGCTGCTAATGTAGGGATATATGTCAGCGTCCAGGTAGTGTATCTCATGAACAAGCTCCAATACATCCCCGGGATGGGATTAGGAAAGAGCGGCCGTAAGGGCATTGCAAAGATTGGTCAAGTGTCAAGACAACCCCATACCTTCGGCCTGGGTTATCCGCCCACCAAGGAAGATTAGGTAAGGAAAGCAAAAGAGATGGCTGAAAGAGCCAAAGCAAAACAGACGGGGAAACCCTTTGAATTGATGCATCGGCCCATTCGGGGTACCCTAAACGGACGCTTCGTCCGGGAGGGGGAAGACTTTCCATTCTATGGTTTTCCGGAGCCGTGGTTGAACGCAGAGAAGAAGCGCGTGCCAGGGTTCGAAATTTTCTTTGACCTGCAGTTGCTTGGGGATGATGTTGTCAAGAGCGCATGCACTCCAACAGTTGAGGATGAGCATAACAAAGAATCAGAGTCTGCGGACACAGAGTTTGAAATGGGGATAGCACTAGCATGTCTACTTTCAGATCCTTTAATCGACCAGTTGTGCTTGGGGGATAACTCCTTAGTATCCATGATCGGAGATGAAACGGCTGCGGGCCTACCAGCAACTATTTTGGATGCATCCATCTCACCCTCCCTCACCTGGCAGTACGAGGAGGGGTTTTTGTCGACCAGCACCGGGTCAGGTAGTGAGCCGGAATCTGATTCCACCGAGTCTTGTGAGTCGGAATCAGGTTCCAGCTCATCTGAGTCTGAGTTCGGTATTCCTGGGGGTGATAACCCGGATGCCACAATCCTGTCCAGGTCGTCTTTTTCATTCTCTTTTGAGTCTGTTGTAACAGAAGAATTGGATGACTTGGAAGTATCTAATGAGAATGAGGTGAATGTGGTTTCCGAGTACTTTTTTGTGCCTTTGATTTATTGCTTAAATCAGGACTTTCAAAATTTTGATGAAAACGACGAGGATGAAATTCCTCCGGTTTTGCAACGACTAATTGAACAAGAGCAGGAGAGGTTTGTTAAACCCTTAATTGATGAAATCACTACCGTGAACATTGGTACTGAGAAGGACCCGTGGCTGGTCCAGATCGGGTCTACGTTGTCTTCGGAGGAACGCGAGCGCTTAGTCGCTTTATTAAAAGATTTCAAAGATGTTTTCGCGTGGTCCTACGAAGACATGCCTGGAATCGATCCTGAGATTGTACAAAGACCGATCCTCTTGACCCCGAAGCCCGACCTGTCAAACAGAAACTCAGGAGGATCCGCCCTGATTGGGCCATTAAGATTAAGGAAGAGGTCACTATGCAGATTGACGCAGGCTTCCTGCTGGTATCCGAATATCCGACTTGGTTGGCCAACATTGTTCCAGTGCCGAAGAAGGATGGCAGAATCCGGGTATGTGTGGATTTCAGGGATTTGAACGGAGCTAGTCCGAAGGATGACTTTTCCTTACCGCATATTGACGAATTGGTAGATTTCACAGCGGGGCATGCCTTGCTTTCGTTTATGGATGGCTTCTCGGGTTATAATCAGATAGTAATGGCACCCGAAGACCGGGAGAAGACTGCTTTTACCACCCCGTGGGGTACATATTGCTACAGAGTGATGCCATTTGGGCTGAAGAATGCTGGGGCTACATATCAACGGGCTGCAACCACAATATTACATGACATGATCCATAAAGAGGTCGAGGTGTACGTGGATGACATGATAGTCAAGTCCAAAGAAAGAGAGGGCCACTACACCGCCTTGCGAAAGTTCTTCCAAAGGATCAGGGAATTTAGGCTGCGGCTGAATCCTCAAAAATGTACGTTTGGTGTTACAGCGGGAAAAATGCCGATTGACACACAAAGGAGCATCGAAGTGGACCCTTCCAAAATTAAGGCCATCTTAGAAATGCCACCACCAATGACTGAAAAGGAGGTGCGAGGCTTTCTGGGTAAAGTGCAATTCATAAGGCGGTTTATCTCTAAACTAACCTTAACTTGTGAACCATTTTTTGGTCTTCTGAAGAAAGGAAAGAAGTTCCAATGGGACAGCCGATGCCAAGCTGCATTTGAACAGATTAAAGAGTATCTACAGAATCTGCCCGTATTGTCACCACCAAAGCCGGGGAAACCGTTGATATTGTATATGTTAGTAACTGAGACTACAATGGGCTGCATGCTCGCACAAGAGTCGAAAGATAAGGCGGAAAGGGCCATCTACTATCTGAGCAAGAAGATGCTGGATTACGAGACCCGCTACACTCCGCTGGAGAAGGCTTGTTTGGCCTTAGTATGGGCTACCAGAAGTCGCGCACTACCGTTAGCTCACTCAGTAATGTTGGTTTCACGACTCGATCCCATCAAATATCTTTTCGAGAAACCAAAGACTTACGGTAGGCTAGCTCGTTGGTCAGCCGTTGCTCTCGAATTTGATCTCAAGTATGTGACGCCAAGTCGGTAAAAGGGAGAGCGAGCAGAGTTCCTGTCACCACCGGTTGAAGGGGATGAAGCGATTGAGTACCTATTCCCAGATGAAGCTATTCTGCACATCGAAGATGAAACTTGGATGATGTACTTTGACAGAGCGTCAAATCAGTACGGGTATGGGATAGGGATGTTGCTGATAGCGCCTGACGATTCCCGTATCCCTTTAGCATTCAAGCTTCGGTTCAAAGTCTCGAACAATGAGGCAGAATATGAGGCATGTATTGCCGGTCTAGAAGCTGCCCTAGAACTAGGGGCAAGACGATTGGGCGTCATTGGGGACTCGAACCTTGTTGTGTCTCAGGCAAAAGGAGACTGGAAAGTCAAGGAAGAAAAGATGATAATTTACCACCAGACCTTGGATTTATTAATTCCTCGTTTTGAGAAGTTAAAATTCACTCACCTAGTAAGAGAGAACAACAGGTTCGCAGATTCGTTAGCAGCTCTATCTTCCATGATAGACATTCCATCTGGAGTCCGGATGCGTCCAGTCATTATTGACCAGAAATTTGCACCTGCTTACGAGTCAATCTCTACCATAGATGAAGTGCAGGACAACAACCCCTGGTATTACGACATATGAAACTTCTTGGAAAAGGAGGCATACCCACCAAGGGCAAATGCCAAGGACAAAAGGGCAATCAGAAGAATGGTTGTTCAGTTTATCATCTGCGGGGGTAAATTGTACAAAAGAGGTCACCTGGGAATGCACAAGTTGTGTGTAGAAGCTGAAGAGTCGGGTTACCGATGGAGGCCATCCATGGAGGAGAATGTGGGGCACATATGAATGGGGTAATGCCGGAAGATCCTCGCAGGTTACTACTGGTCTACCATGAAGGAAGATTGTATCGGCTTTGTTCGGCGATGCCACAAATGCCAGATCCATGGAAACCGCATGAACATCCCGCCGTCAAAGCTGTACAACATGATGTCGCCATGGCCGTTTTCAGTTTGGGGAATTGATGTGATTGGGGCTGTTACCCCAAAGGGGTCGAATGAGCATGAGTATATCTTGGTAGCAATAGATTACTTTACAAAGTGGGTCGAGGCCCAATCTTATGCAGTGCTGAAGGCTTTGCATGTCGCAAAGTTTATCAGAAACAACATTATCTGCCGTTATGGAGTCCCGAACGAGATCATTTCAGACAATGGTTCCCACTTCAAGAAAGAGGTGATTGATTTGTTAGAGAAATACAATGTGGCTTTTCATAAGTCGTCCACATATCAGCCGCAGACCAACGGAGCAGTTGAGGCCGCCAACAAGAACATCAAACACATATTGCAGAAGATGGTGGAAACCTACCGAGATTGGCCAGATAAGTTGCCGTTTGCTCTGTGGGGCTACCGAACTTCAATTAGAACTTCTACCGGGGCGACGCCGTTTTCCTTGGTTTATGGGATGGAGGCTGTTCTACCTATAGAGATTGAGGTCCCTTCTTTACGAGTATTGGCTGAGTGTCAAATAGCCGAGGCAGATTGGCAGCAAAGCAGATTCGAGGAACTTATGCTCTTCGATGGGAGGAGATTAAAAGCACTATACCATGTCCAAGGATATCAACGCAGAATTGCCCGGGCTTTTAACAAGAAGGTTAAGTCCAGGAATTTGAAGGAAGGAGATTTGGTACTCAAAGACAACCGAGCTCCCATCCATGACCCAAGGGGCAAGTTCAGACCCAATTGGACTGGTCCCTAAATCATCAAGTCTATCTGGTCAGGTGGAGCTGTGGTTCTGATGGACCTAGATGGCCTAGAGTTCTCCCAACCGATCAACATGGACAAGTTGAAGAAATATTACCCCTGAGAGGCTCGTTAGGCCGAAAACCCGAAAGGGCGACCTAGGCAAAATTCAGAGCACAAAAAATTAGAAAAATATAAAAATTGAGCTCGCAAGGTTGAAAACCCGCAAAGGGCGGCCTTGGCAAAAGTTAGAGCGCAAAAGGAGAGCGAAAATACTTGAGTGAATCCAAGCCTGAACTACGTAAGGCTTGATTCCCATCTTTGGGATACGTAGGCAGCTTCATCCCGAAGTTCAGCCATAAACTTTTCCCCAATCAACTTTGTCCATTTGATCATCTCGGTCATCTTTGTCCATCAGCGTCCATCGCAATCTCCGGCAAAGGTTATTCGACTAGGGGCAACTTTCGTTGCACAAAGGACGTGTACCGTTCAAACAAGGGGCAACTTTCCAGTTGCTAGGATCCGGGGTTGTGCATCTCAGTGACAGATCTCAAGTGTGTCCAGTTCTGGTCCATATCGAAAATAGTTTTGAAAAGTTTTAATAAAGGTGACTTTTTTCAAATAAATCTTTTTACAACTAAGACCATTTCCGGACCAAAACGGAAAATTTTTAGTACCACAACCTTCAATTTCATTGATTTCAATACAGAGTTCTCTTGCTCTTGCATACAATCGAAGTTGCTTTTTATTACACTCGCAAAGAAAACTTGAAAGTACTAACAAAGCAATAAATCTGGGGCATAGTCAAGTCAGTGCTCGCGCCTCCCAGAGCCGGGTCGAAGCCTTCGATGACAAAATGGGCCCTTCTGTGCCTCTTCATTAAGCCAATCCAAGCACTCATCGCACAAAGTGCGGAACTGAAGGTGGAGCGGAGTTCAGGGAGTTCATCCTCCATGTTGTGGCATATCGGACCAGCTGTGCGCCTCGAACTGGGAATGTAGCCAGGTACTCTATCCTTCCGGCATGCAAGTCGATCATGACCGAATCGGGCGCAGATACTGAACGGAAAGTAGAAGACACAAGTGAGTCAAGCCGATCAATTGATCCCCGACGGGTCATGTCAGAACTCATTACCGGAGATTGAGCCAAGGGCACCGCCAAGCAATACGGCTCATGACAAACCGCAAATCCATTCAACCACCAACCCTCGCTAAGGGCGCCAACTAGGCACCGCTTAAAGAAGTAAATCATGAAATAATAAGCTGGGCAAGAGTCCACAACCTGCAGTTTATCCATCAACCATACCTGGGGAGGGATGAAAAATGAGAGAATAAAGAATAGAGAGATGTACGATGAGAGAAAAAGTAAGAAAAGGGTTTCGTGAGAAAAACCGAGCTTGAGGGCCGAGTGATGTGAGCAAACATATATGTGAGATTGGGAGGGAAACATTACCTGCAGTAATAGTGGACTCCCTGCTAATCTGGTCGTCTCTCAACGATAAAAGGCGTCTAAGCCCAGCAACGTCTCAGCCAGAATCATGGCGATGCAGCTTTTGCCCTCCTTCAAGCCTTGGGCAACCTCAATCAACCGAACACTAGACCCTCCGAAACCTGAGACAAACAGAAAATGAGATAGCATGCACAAACAGAGGGCATGTCGCCAGAAGCCTTGCCAGTGATGGTCACCGCGATCACCAGTCTCAGAAAAACGGTAAACCAAACTCGGAACATCCAGCATCCCATCACAAATCAGAGAACGAGCATCGGGTATTGAGAGCCCACACATTTGCCCTAAGGCTTGGGCATGGCCAAAACGGTTAGCGTAATTTCTTCATTACGCCGATTTCCATTAGAGCTTGGAAATTGAAGGTAGGACACATCTCTTGCCCGCTAAAGTCGAAGACGTGTCACGGATTCCAAAACCTTGCCGCGCATGAAGAAATGGAAAATGCAATGGGTACGACGCAAAGTGAATAGTGCGTTTATGCCGAAGGCCCGGAAATTCAGCTTTTCCGAGCCATCCAAGTTGTTAATCCAAGTTGCGAGATTTTGGGCAAGGAATTCTTCCATTTGGAGTAAATCAGAGTGGAAATGAAGAAAACTACGAAGCTGGAGTCTTTTGTAGGAGATAAGGTTGAATGGAGGATGTGTCAAGATTCCCGTTCCTCCCATTCTTGGCCGACCGGCCAAATAGATTGCCGACCGGCCAAATATATTGCCGACCGGCCATCTATTTTGGCCGATGGATTATTGTTTCGGCCGATGGCCTTTGCTCACGGCCAGTGGACTTTTAGCTGGGCTGGTGGTTCTCCCCCTTGTCCCCTGAGCTTTCCATGCTAAGTATTGGAGAATCCCATCACCTTCCAATACCCTCCAGTGATCAATTCTCACGAGGGCGTGCCCATTTGCTTATCGAGTTGTTGTGTATTTGCTTATCGAGTTGTATTTCACTCTCTTTAAGTCTCTGTGCTGTTTATCGAGTTGTACTTGCACCTGGTTGAAACGAGATTCTTTGCTTTGCTTATCGAGCTGTAATTGGTTCACTACCTGATTATTACGATGCAATGCTTCGTTTTCAAAATACAGTGTCCATTTGATTCACATTGTTATGTGATGCCTTGCGATGCGATGCATAGAATGTGCAAATGCAACACCTTTTGAACAAATAGCTGCTTCATTTCCGTCATGTATTTCTAAAAAAAAAAAAAAAGAAGAAGAAGGAAAATATGTGATTTCAAAAAAATAGAACCTGCCTGAGGCAATGCAATATGCTTAGACTCCTGATAAAAAGGAAAGTAAAGTAGGAAAATAGCAGGGTAGCAAGGTACCGGAATGGATACCAGTAACCTCCCCTCGCGGTCATTGTACCTTTCGCGCCCTTGTTCAGGTCAATTGTGTGGTTTGGCACCTTCATCATTCAAGGCAATACAAGAAAATGCACTGTCAGAATGCAAGTGGACCTTCGAGTTGACCTCAGGCCATGACTTTTGCAAGCGATGCTCGGTACATGCGAAGGACGCTCCTTCCCGTATCCTTTTATATCTTGTGAATTCCGTAAATCATATCAATCATACTGTGTTGTAGTACGTTGCATTTCCGCATCATGTCTTACCATGTTCAATTTCAAGTTCCTCTTTTTATACACATTGTGTGCATGCGTGCATTGCTTTACTTACATGTGTTCAAGTTCCTCTTTTTATACACATTGCGTGCATGCGTGCATTGCTTTACTTATATGTGTTCAAGTTCCTCTTTTTATACACATTGCGTGCATGCGTGCATTGCTTTACTTACATGTGTTCAAGTTCCTCTTTTTATACACATTATGCATCGTGCATTGCTTTACTTATATGTGTTCAAGTTCCTCTTTTTATACACATTGTGTGCATGCGTGCATTACTTTACTTACATGTGTTCAAGTTCTTCTTTTTATACACATTGCGTACATGCGTGCATTGCTTTACTTATATGTGTTCAAGTTCCTCTTTTTTTATACACATTGCGTGCATGCGTGCATTGCTTTACTTACATGTGTTCAAGTTCCTTTTTATACACATTGCGTGCATGCGTGCATTGCTTTACTTACATGTGTTCAAGTTCCTTTATATACACATTGTGTGCATGCGTGCATGGCTTTACTCACGTGTGTTCAAGTTCTCTTTCCATACACATTGCTCGCATTGACCGCTTACTTTACTTGCATATGTTCAATTCCAGGTTTCTTTTTATACACATTGCGTGCATGCGTGCATTGCTTTACTTATATGTGTTCAAGTCCACTATCTTGCTATACACATTGCATGCGTTGCTACGCACTTTCGACTGCATTGTCATGCGTGTTGCTAACAACATTGTACCTGTTAAGTTTGTTTTCTTTTCAGGCACGATATTGTATGTACGGTTCATTTGAGGCCGGTACAACTGGACGAGCCGCACAGGTATTGTATCCTCCGTGTGAGACATACAGAGAATTACATAATTCCCTTACATCCTTTCTGCATTGTAGTGTAGTCTGGTGTTTGCTAGCTTAAAACTGTTGCATGCATGCTTCATTACAGCTTTCTTTGCATGATCATAAGTTATGCTCGGCTTCTTGCATTTTCAGTTGCATTTTGCCCCTACCTTCGAGCGCATATCTTGTTTGTCTTGCATGTTTGTCTAAGTCTTCGGCCTTGTCAAAAATGGGTCGTCTCTGGGCTTTGACATTCACTCCCGTCATTGTTATGACTTTCGAGTTATGTCAAAGAGGGCAATCAGACACCCCATTTTTGACCGTCCCTCAAGACTTGACGCCACCGCTTGAACACTGATGATTATCCATGTTTGTGTTCGCTTGGAGTTCTGGAGGTCTCTGCCACGCGCCGCCTCAGATCTCCGAACTCGACCGTTTTGTGTCTGGTTTTGCACCAAACACTTGTGTTTTGCCTTGGAAGGGCAGGGAATGGCTTATTAGCCATCCCCACACACCACCGGCCCTCCTCTATCATCATCGGCCGCGCATGTGTACCACCGACAATGTTTTCTTAAAAACAATGGTGCCCAAAGACTATGTTTAGAACCGGCACTTTATTGTGCCGATGACCTTTTGGTGGCGGTGACCTCTTTGCACTCTATAAGCGGTACATGCCACTGCCAAATGGAATGCACCATCACATTCCCCCGTGCATAAGTGTGACCACTTTGCACCTTTGAACCCTCTAAGCTTCTAGAAGCTTGAACCTTTGGCCAAGCTTCTTGGAGAAGCTTAACCAGCTGTCGTAGCTTCTCCAAGAAGCCTAGACCCTTTTGCCCCCCTTGAACCTTTCCCTTTGCTTAGCCATTAAGTCATTTGGCTTTGTCTTGGCCTATATAAGCACCATCTCTCTCCCATACTTAGGGGTTAGCCATTTTTGATCAAAAACCAGAGCTTGTGTATCTATATAGCTGCCATATATCTTCTCTCTCTAAACTTTCCCTCTCTCTCCTCTTGTGTGTGTGTTTTAGGGCCTAAAAGTATGGTTTTACCTTACTTTTGCACCAATACACACACCATTACACCTTAGCTCGAGATTGGGAGGCTTGGAGGGTTGTTTGTTGAGTTTTTGGACTGGTTTTGATCAATAGAAGAGGTTGTGCCAATTGCTCTTCAAGTGTTCTCCAAAGGTGAGCACCTTACTTTAGATTTCCCATTTTTGCAACAAGTTTTTCCCTATCTTGCTTTGTGTTTTGAGCTTTGTGTATAACTGAAAAAAGTCTTATATTTTCTTGCTTTTGAACTTTCATTGAGGTCACTTTGTGGTTTGAGTGCAAACTCACCCTCTTAGGCCTTATTTTGGCCTCTTTGGTGCTTTTACTTTTGAGCTTTGTTTTCTTTGTTTTTTTGGTCTCCTCACCACTGAAAACCAGTGGGTTTTTAGTGGTAAGGAAGGTGGTTTGAAGTCTTGTATAGGGGAGGGACACCCCTCTCTCCTTTGTCCCTCTTTTGCCTTTGTCTTTGGCTTAAAGGGGAACATGCATACTTGCTTGTTTTTGGCACCATTTCAGAACTTTTTTGGGTGTTTTGGATCATATTTTATCTCTGTCTAATGGTGTTTTGTTGGCCTCTTGCATGCTTAACATACTTGCTTAGCATTCCTCTATTTGGCATAGAAATGCATCTTGTGTTTAGGCCATGATTCTTGCATGTATTAGCTTAACTTCATGAAGATATTAGCCTCATTTTGTCATGTTTAAGGGCTGTGAGCCACTGATTTTGCCATGTTTGGCATGCTTGATGTGGTTGTTGTGCATTTTGGGCTTGCAAGCCTTGAGTATTTTGGCCTCTAGCATGCTTACCTTAGTCCATCCTCATGGTTTGGCATCATTTAGGATCCTATTTCAGTCCATAAATCATGTGTGTATGCTTGCATATGTGACCTCTCTCATGCTTTGAAGGTGTCCCCTTTTATGTCTTGAAATAGGTCTTGTGCATGCATATATGTTTAAGGTATTTTGGGGCTGCCATATCAAAGGGTTTGGGTGCATTTTTGCATGCTAAAATTCTGTTTTTGCTCATCTAATACATGCCATGGTGTAGACACCCCATTTTTGACCGTCCTCAAGACTTGGACGTCACCGTTTGAACACTCGGTGATTATCCATGTTTGTGTTCGTTTGGAGTTCCCGGGGGGCTCGGCTACGTACCTTGCCTCAGGATCTCCGAACTTGACCGTGTTGTGTCTGGTTTTGCACCAAACACTTGTGTTTTGTCTTGGAAGGGAAGGGAATGGCTTATTAGCCATCCCCACACACCACGAGCCCTCCCCTACCATCACCGGCTACACATTGATTCCACCGGCACTGTTTTGTTAAAGCTTTGGCCGGTCGGCACTATATATTGCCGACCGGCACATTTTTGTGCCGATGATCCCTTTTGTGGCCGGCGTGCACTCTGCACACCTCTGAGGCATGGTGCATGCCAGCTGTGCCAGCTGGAATGCACCCTCACACTCCCCCGTGCACAAGTGTGACCACTTTGCACCTTTTCACCCTTTAAGCTTCTAGAAACTTGCACCTTTGGCCAAGCTTCTTGGAGAAGCTTGGCCAGCTGTCTTAGCTTCTCCAAGAAGCCAAGGCCCCTTTGCACCTCTTGCCCCTTTTCCTTTGCTTAGCCATTAAGTCTTGTGGCCTAGTCTTGGCCTATATAAACACCACCTCTCTCCCTTTGAGAGGGGTTAGCCATTTTTAACACAAAACCAGAGCTTCTATATCTATATATCTGTGTTGTACTTTCTCTCTCTATATCTCACTCTCTCTCATCCTTGTGTGTGTGTTTTGAGCCTAAATAGTGTGTTTTTACCTGACTTTTTCACTAATACACACACCATTACACCTTATTTCGAGATTGAGGGATTTGGAGGGTTGTTTGTTGAGTTTTTGGACTGGTTTTGATCACTAGAGGAGGGCTGCACCACCTGTTCTTCAAGTGTTCTTCAAGGGTGAGCTAGTTACTTTAGTTTCCCCATTTTTGCAACTAGTTTTTACCTATCTTGCTTTGTGTTTTAGGCTTTGTGTATAACTAAAAAAAGTCTTATTTTTTCTTGCTTTTGAACTCTCATTAAGGTTGTTTTATGGTTTGAGTGCAAACTCACCCTCTTAAACCTTATTTTGGCCTATTTGGTTGCTTTTCTTTGAAGCCTTGTTTGCTTTGTTGTTATTGTCTTCTCATCACTGAAAATCAGAGGGTTTTTAGTGTTGAGGAAAGTTTTTTGAAGTCTTGTATAGGGGAGGGACACCCCTCTCCCCTTTGTCCCTTTATTGCCTTTGTCTTTGGCCAAAAGGGTAGCATGCATGAGTAGTTGCATTTGGCTTCATTTCAGAGTTTTTTTGGGTGTTTTAGAGCATGTTTCACCTCTGTCTAATGTTGGTTTTGTAGTCCTTAGCATGCTTTGTATACTTGCTTTGTAAATCCTCCATTTTACCTAGAAATGTGTCATGTGTTTAGCCTTGCGTATCTTCATGTTTTAGCTTAGCTTCTTGAAGCTTTTAGTCATGATTTATCATGTGTTAGGTCTCATAATAACGATTTTGTCATGTTTGGCATGATTAGTATAGTTGCTTTGTGTTTTGGCTTGTAAGCCTTGGTTGTATCGGCCTCTAGCATGCTTAGTTTAGGTCATCCTCTTGATTTGGCATCATTTAGGATCCTATTTCAGTCCATAAATCATGTTTGTATGTTTGCATATGTGGCTTATTTCATGCTTTTAGGGTGTGCCCTTTTATGCCTAGGAATAGGCCTTATGCATGCTTGTATGTTTAAAGCATTTTGGGGCTGCCATATTCAAGGGATTTGGGTGTATTTTTTTTATCCTAGAACTCTGTTTTCATATGCCTAATATGTGCCATGAGTGGTCATGTTGGTGGTGGTGGAATACGCCTTGTTTATGCCTTGGTTTTAGGCCCATTTGTTTGCATGCTTGCATGAGTGTTGATCTACCATTTTGGGCAAATTTTGCCACTGTTTTGGGGAGGTTTGAGGTCTGCCCTATTGTGTTTAAGTCCACCATTGCACATTTATTTGATGCTTGTTGCATGCTTGGTCAATGTAGTCTCGACATATGACAATCCTATTGCCTTAAGTGCCCATGTTTGCATCACACTTTGTATCTTGTATACCTAGTATTGCACACTTGTCATAATATGTTGCATTACATTTGGTATGTCTTGCATTTCATCTCACATTGCACCATTTGAGCCATGTTTGCATAACATGCATTGCATTACTTGGTTTTGGGGTGTCAAACCAAGTGTGAGAAATGAGGGGTGTTTGTACTTCAAGTGACAAAACACACCTCAATTCTCATGTCACTAGGGCCCTTGATCTTGCCATGATAGGGACTTAGTTTTCATTTTGTATGTTGCATGCATTTTTACATTGAAATGCAATCTTGGCTCCTTAGGTTATCATGCACCAAGATGCATAATTGATGGCCCAAGAACCAAGGGTCATGCTTCCTTGAGTCCCATACATGATAGGGGGCATTGGCCATGCTTACATTTGCTCAAAAACTCCATGTCATGTACTGTCTGTCTGCTGTTACTGTCAAACTATCCTCTGTAGGAATTTTGTGCCGACCGGCAGTATATAGTGCCGACCGGCACTACATAGGTGGCCGATAACCTCATGGACAGCCGGTGGCTATTTTGGAGGGCCGGTGGACATTTCCTCCAGCCGGTGGTATACAGCAGCATACAAGGAAGGCATTTTGGGACTTTGGAAATTTTTGGAGAGACAAGGCAGTAAAAACAGAGGCAGCAGTGCCATGGCACGAGTTTCCGGGCAAGTCGGATTCGAGCATGCATCATTCGCGCATCCCGAGGCGGGAGGCCGTGGCCTCCTTTCTTTTCGCATTTCAATTATTAATTAAATTAGAATTTTTGTAATAATTTATTATGTATTTGGACTGTACTATTATTTTGGTCCCTCTGTGTGAGGGCATATTTGTAATAAGTGTGGGTGAGTGTGTGTATGTCTTCCAACCCCCATTTCTTTCTTTCCTTTTATTTACCTGCTTATGATGGTAGATTAGGGCATATTTAAAATTAGCATACCTTATGCAATGCATGCATGCATCCATGCATCTGTTGACATGCATCGGGCTCGGTACATCATACAAACTGCATTGTATTTCAAATCTAACTTGAATACTGTTACTCGTACATTTCACATGCCATGTTTAGGATAGCCGAGCCGGTCTAATTGCACTCTGTATGCGTTACATTAGTCATCTTAACATGAGCTAGGTCATGCATATTTTGCTAACTAGTTTATTGTTTTGGCACGGAGTACAATGTAAGTATTTATGCTTTAGCATCTCGCATACGTGTGAATGTTAACATGACAGTATGCTTGCCATGCGGCTAAGTGCTTATATGAAATAAACTGTTTGACTGCCTGTGGGTGGAGGTTGGATTGCTTGGGTTGGAATAACTCATTGAAATCCGTATTTTAGCCTACTTGCGAGTAGCAATTTCAAACTGTTTTCCAAACGAACGGATATGCAATGTTTATTTCCAAATTAGGCAATCTAGTCTATACTTGTTTGTTGTGCGCATAACATAGTAATTCTAGGCTAATAACCGGAACAAGAGCATGTAATGTTTTCAAAATCGGATATCACGGTTAGTAGAGGCCAGTCTTCGGACCGGGCGAAAGGGGGTGCTCATAGCTGACCTTCCCCGATCGTACCCAAGCTCCCGAGCCAAGACAACTTTGGTAATGACGGACACGTGGCCTTCGGCACCGAGTCAGGGTTTCCTAAATTTCCCATTTAAAAATATTTAGGTGGCGACTCTGTATCTGGCAAAGCAGTCTATGTTTAGCACTACTTTTCAAAAAAAAATCTGTTTTTCTCAAAACGATTTGCCAGAGTTGCACTCTTTGGTTCAGATTAAGAACCGCAACAACAAAAGGGAGTCCGAACTGTAGAGTGAGGCCCCAAGGGCGCGTCTACACATGGATGGTCATCTTAGTAGGTAGTGGAATGCTTTACTTTGTGCCTTAGACTTGGGCCCTTTTGGTTTGCTTGTTAGCATGAATCATTGTCCACCTTTTTGAGCACTTTTCGCCACTGTTTTAGGGAGGTTTAAGGTCTGCCCCTCATGGCTTGAGTCCACCATTGTGTGATTGTCTCATACTTGTTGCATGGTTGATCCATAATATGTTGTTACATGCTAGTTCTATTGCATGATTTGCCCATGATTTCCATGTATTTGCATTTTGCATGCTCTAGCACTTTGCATTTCCATATCTAGTTTACATCACATTTGGCATGTTTGCATCATAGCTTCTTATTGAACTTTTGAGCCATGTTTGCATAACATGCATTGCATTACTTGGTTTGGGGTGTCAAACCAAGTGTAAGGGTCGAGAGGAGTTCATACCACAAGTGATGTAACTTGTCTCAACTCTTGGTCACTAAGGCCCTTGATCTTGACATGATGGGGACTTAGTTCTCATTTGTGTGTTGCATGCATATTGACATAGAAATGCAATCTTGGTTCTTTAGGCTATCATGCACCAAGATGCATAATTGATGGCCCAAGAACCAAGGGTCATGCTTCCTTGAGTCCCATACATGATAGGGAGCATTGGCCATGCTTACATACGCTCAAAATCCCATACCATGCACTACTTGTCTGCTGTTGTTGTCAAAACTGTCTTCTGCAGGAATTTTCTGCCGACCGGCAGTATAGAGTGCCGACCGGCACTATATGGGTGGCCGATAATCTTCTAAGCAGCCGATGGAAATTTTAGATGGCCGGTGGGAGTTTCTTCCAGCCGGTGGTGTGCAGAAGCATGCATAGAAGGTGTTCTGGGGCTTTGACAGTTTTCAGAAAGGCAGGATAGTAAAAAAAACAGAGGCAGCAGTGGTATGGTGCGGGTTTCCCGGGCGAGTCGGATCCGAGCATGCATCATTCGCGCACCCCGAGGCGGGAGGCTGTGGCCTCCTTTCTTTTTGCATTTATTTACTAAGTAATTAGAAATTTTGTAATAATTTATTTATTCATTATTCGGACTGTATATTCTTTTGGTCCCTCCGAATGAGGGCGTATTTGTAATAAGTGTGCGTGAGTGTGTGTATGTCTTCCAACCCCCATTTCTTTCTTCCCTTTTATTTACCTCGCTACGATGGTAGATTAGGGCATATTTAAATTAGCATACTGATGATAGCATGCGCATCCAAACATTTGTCTTACATGCACCTGCTCAGACATCACGCTAATCGCATTGTATTTCAATTTCCAAATTGAATACTTGTTACTTGTAAGCATTTCACATGCCATACTTAGGATAGCCGAGCCTGTCTAGATTACACCATTGCATGCGATGCATTAGTCACTCTAACATGAACTAGGGCATGCATGTTTGCTAACTAGTTTATTGTTTTGGCACGGAGTACGATGTAAGTATTTATGCTTTAGCATATCGCATGCGTGTGAATGTTGCCATAACAGCATGATTACCATGTGGCTAAATGCTTATATGAGATAAACTGTTTGAATGCCTGTGGGTGGAGGTTGGATTGCTTGAGTTGGAAAAACTCGTTGAAATCCGTGTTTTAGCCTACTTGCGAGTAGCAAATTCCGAAGCGTTTTCCAAAACAAACGGATGTGCAATGTTTATTTTCAAATTAGGGAATCTAGTCTATACTTGTTTGCTGTGCGCATAACATAGTAATTCTAGGCTAATAACCGGAATAAGAACACGTAATGTTTTCAAAATCAGATATCACGGTTAGTAGAGGCTAGTCTTCGGACCGGGCGAAAGGGGGTACTCATAGCTGACCTTCCCCGATCGTACCTAAGCTCCCGAGCCAAGACAACTTTGGTGATGACGGACACGTGGCCTTCGGCACCGAGTCAGGGTTTCCTAAATTTCTCATTAAAAAAATATTTAGGTGGCGACTCTGTATCTGGCAAAGTAGTCCATGTTTGGCGCTTCTTTTCAAAAATCTATTTCTCAAAACGATTTGCCAGAGTTGGACTCTTTGGTTCAAGATTAAGAACCGTGACATTTGAGTCCTGAACTGTAGTAGACCCACGCTTTAACCGGAACGGGGACTCAGACTCTCCCCGAGCGTCGGGACGCTTCAATGCACAATTTTTGGCTGGCCGGCCATGTATCGCAAGAACTACCAGAATGCTGACAGCTATCTCTCACTCACACCTTATCCCCTACAAAAGGCCTCAACTTCGTAGTTTTCTTCAATTCAACACTGATTTGCTCCGAATGGAAGAGTTCCTTGCCCAAAATCTCATAGCTTGGATTGCTAACTTGGATGGCTCGGAAAGGTTGAATTTTCGGGGCTTCGGTATAAACGCACTATTCACTCTGAGTCGTACTCCACTGCACTTTCCGTTCCTCCATGCCGCGGCAAGGTTTTGGAACCCAGTAACACATGTCTTTAGCTTTAGCGAGCAAAAGGTATGTCCTTCCTTGGAAGATTTCCAAGCTTTGATGGAATCTGAGCACAACGAAGAAATCTTGCCCTAACTTCGCTTCGGCCACGCCCAAGCTTTAGGGCGAATGTGTGGGCTCACGATGCATGACGTTCGATCTTTGATTGGTGATGGAATGCTGGATATTCCGAGTTTGATTTGCCGATTTTTTGATGCTGGCGACCGTGGTGACCATCATTGGCAAGAATTTCGGCGACACGCCCTTTGTTTGTGCATGCTATCCCATTTCTTGCTTGCCTCAGGCTCCGGAGGATCTAGTGTCCGGTTGATCAAGGTTGCCCAAAGTTTGAAGGAGGGCAAAAGCTGTATTACCATGACATTGGCCGAGACATTGATGGGTTTGGACACTTTTTATCGCCGAGAGACAACCAGATTTGCAGGGAGTCCACTATTGCTGCAGGTAATGTTTTCCACCCAATCTTACATATGTATTGCTCGCATCACTCAGCTCTCGGGCTCGGTTTTCTCACAAAACCCTTTTCTCACTTTTCTCTCATCGTACATCTCTCTATTCTTTAATCTCTCATTTTCCATCCCTCCCCAGGTGTGGTTGATGGACAAGTTGTAGGTTGTGGACTGTTGCCCGGTATATTCAACTCGCGGTTATTTCTTCCGACAACATCTGGTCGATGCCCTGGATGAGGGATGGTGGTTCGACTGAATGTGCAATTTGTCTGCAGACCGTATTGCTTGGCGCTGTCATTGGCTCAATCTATCGACAATGAGCTATAGCATGTCCCGGTAGACTGGGATTTAGTTGATAGGCCTGGCACACTGCGTGTTTTACTTTCCTTTCCGGTTCCAGTGCTAGTTCGACCATGATCAGACTTGTCCGCCAGAGGATAGAGTAGTACCTCCGCATTCTGGCCGAGGCGCAGCTTGCTCGGTATGCCACAGCATGGAGGACTAGAGAGCTCCTGGCCCCCACACCCACTTTCAGTTGCATCTTGTCTGATGAGTGCATAGATTGGCCCAACGAAGAGGCACAGATTGGGCCCATCTTGGCATCAGAGGCTTCGACCAGTTCTGGGAGGGGGCGCAGGAATACCTGACTTAGCTATGCCCCGGATTTATTGCTTTATTAGTACTTTCAAGTTTTCTTTATGAATGTAACCAAAAGCAACTTCAATTTGTATGCAAGAACAGGAGAACTTTGTATTGCAATCAATAAAATTGAAGATTGTGGGTACTGAAAATTTTCCGCTTTGGTCCAAAAATGGTCTAGGTTGTAAAAAGATTAATTTGAACAAAGTCAACTTTTATCAAAATTTTTCAAAACCATTTTCGACATGGATCAGAACTAGACACGCCTGAGATCTGTCACTGAGATGCACAACCCCGGATCCCAAAGAATCCGCACAGCAACGGAAAGTTGCCCCTTGTCTAAAAAGCACTGCACCGGAGATCATAACCGAACTCTTGAATGCTGAATAAACAAAGATGGCCGAGACGATCAAATGGACAAAGTTGATCGGGGAAAGGTTTATGGCTGAACTTCAAGGTGAAGTTGCCTACGTATCCCAAAGATGGGAATCAAGCCTTACGTAGTTCAGGCTCAGGCTCACTCGAGTATTTTCACTCTCCTTTTACGCTCTAACTTTTGCCAAGGCCGCCATTTGCGGGTTTTCAGCCTTGCGAGCTCAGTTTTTATAATTTCCAATTTTTCATGCTCTAACTTTTGCCTAGGTCGCCCTTTCAGATTTTCGGCCTAGCGAGCCTCTCAGGGGTAATATTTCTTCAACTTGTCCATGTTGATCGGTTGGGAAAACTCTAGGCCATCTAGGTCCATCAGAACCACAGCTCCACCCGACCAGATAGCTTTAATGATGTAAGGACCAGTCTAATTGGGTCTAAACTTGCCCCTTGGGTCGTGGATGGGAGCTCGATTGTCCTTGAGTACAAGATCTCCTTCTTTTAGATTCCTAGACTTAATTTTCTTGTTGAAAGCCCTGGCAATTCTACGCTGATAACCTTGAACATGGTATAGTGCTTTCAATCTGTGCTCGTCAAAAAGCATGAGTTCCTCAAATCTGCTATGCTGCCAATCTACTTCGGCTATCTGACACTTAGCCAGTACTCTCAAAGACGGAACCTCAATTTCAATAGGTAGAACGGCCTCCATCCCATAAACCAATGAATACAGAGTCGCCCCAGTAGAAGTCCTAATTGACGTCCGGTAGCCCCACAGAGCAAACGGTAGCTTATTTGGCCAATCCCGGTAGGTTTCCACCATCTTCTGCAATATGTGTTTGATATTCTTCTTGGCGGCCTCGACCGATCCATTAGTCTGCGGCCGATAGGTGGATGACTTATGAAAAGCCACGTTGTATTTCTCCAAGAAGTCAATCACTTCTTTCTTGAAGTGGGAACCATTATCTGAGATGATCTCGTTCGGGACCCCATAGCGACAGATGATGTTGTTTCTGATGAATTTCGCGACATGTGAAGCCTTCAACACCGCATAAGATTGGGCCTCAACCCACTTTGTGAAATAATCTATTGCGACCAGGATGAACTCATGCCCATTAGAGTGACAGCCCTGATCACATTGATTCTCCAAACTGAAAATGGCCATGGCGAAGTCATGTTGTATAGCTTCGACGGCGGGATGTTCATGCGGTTTGCATGGATCTGACATTTATGGCATCGCCGAACAAAGCCGATACAATCCTCCTCCATGATGGACCAATAATAACCTTGTCTAAGGATCTTTCGCGCTAGCATTACCCCGTTCATATGCGCACCGCATTCCCCTCGATGGATGGCCTCCATCAGGCGTTTTGATTCTTCAGCTTCAACGCACAGCTTATGCATTCCCAGATGACCTCTCTTGTACAAATTACCTCCACAGATGATAAACTGAACGGCCATTCTTCTGATTGCCCTCTTATCTTTGGCATTTACCCCTGGTGGATATGCTTCCTTCTCCAAGAAATTCCAAATATCGTAATACCAGGGGTTCTTATCTTGAACCTCATCTATAGCAGTAATTGACTCGTAAGCCGGCACAAATTTCTAGTCGATAATAACTGGACGCATCCGGACTCCAAACGGGATGTCTATCATGGAAGATAGAGTTGCTAATGAATCTGCGAACCTGTTGTTCTCTCTTAACAGATGAGCAAAGTTTAACTTCTCAAACTGAGGAATTAACAAGTCCAAGGTCTGGTGATACATAATCATCTTTTCTTCTTTGACTTTCCAATCTCCTTTTGATTGGGATACAACAAGGTTCGAGTCCCCGATGACGTCCTACCAATTTGCCCCTAGTTCTAGGGCTGCTTCTAGATCGGCAATGCATGCCTCATATTCTGCTTCGTTATTCAAGAATTTGAACCGGAGTTTGAATGCTAGAGGGATACGGGAGTTGTCGGGTGCTATCAGCAACACTCTTATCCCATACCCATGCTAGTTTGACGCTCCATCAAAGTACATCATCCAAAACCCGTCGTCGACGTGCAAAATGGCCTCATCTGGGAATAAATACTCAACTGCTTCACCTCCTTCCACTGGATGATCAGCTAAGAAATCAGCTACTGCTCTTCCCTTGATTGACTTGCGAGTCACATATTTCAAATCGAATTCGGAAAACAACAACAACCAAAGAGCTAGCCTACCCGTAAGCGCTAGTTTCTCGAAAAGATATTTGATGGGATCCAATCGTGAAACCAACATTACGGAGTGAGCTAACAGGTAGTGCCGCAGCTTCCTGGTAGCCTATACCAAGGCTAAGCAAGCCTTCTCCAATGGTGTGTAGCAAGTTTCATACTCTAGCATCTTCTTGCTCAGATAGTAGATGGCTCTCTCCACCTTGTCCTCTGATTCTTGCGCAAGCATGCAGCCCATTGTAGTCTCAGTTACCGAAAGGTACAATATCAACGGCTTCCCTGGTTCAGGCGGTGACAACACAGGTGGGTTCTGTAAGTATTTCTTGATCTGTTCAAAAGCAGCTTGGCATCGGCTGTCCCATTGGAATTTCCTTCCTTTCTACAAGAGACCAAAAAGTGGTTCACAAGTCAAGGTTAATTTTGAGATAAATCGTCTTATGAATTGCACTTTACCCAGAAAGCCTCACACCTCCTTTTCAGTCCTTGGTGGTGGCATTTCTAAGATGGCCTTGATTTTGGAAGGGTCGGCTTCGATACCTCTCTGTGTAATTAGAAACCCTAGCATTTTCAGTGTCAGAATAATCAACGTACTTCGAGGATTCACCAAGAACCGAAATTCTCTGATCCTTTGGAAGAACTTTTGCAATGCGGTGTAGTGGCCCTCTCTTTCTTTGGACTTGACAATCATGTCATCCACATACACCTCAACTTCTTTGTGGATCATGTCATGTAATATCCTGGTTGCGGCCCGTTGATATGTAGCTCCAGCATTCTTCAGCCCAAATGGCATCACCCTGTAACAGTAAGTCCCCCACGGGGTGGTGAAAGCAGTCTTTTCCCGGTCTTCAGGTGCCATCACTATCTGATTGTAGCCCGAAAAGCCATCTATGAATGAAAGCAAAGCATGCCCCGCAATGAAGTCCACCAACTCATCGATATACGGTAAAGGAAAGTCGTCCTTCGAACTGGCTCAGATACTAGCAAGAACCCTGCATCGATTTGCTTGGTGACCTCTTCCTTGATCTTGAGGGCCCAGTCCAGGCGGATTCTTCTGAGTTTCTGTTTAACGAGTCGGGCCTCGGGGTCAAGAGGGATCCGGTGCTGTACAATCTCATGATCGATTCCAGGCATGTCTTCGTAGGACCACGCAAAAACATCTTTGAAATCTTTTAATAAAGTGACTAAGCGCTCGCGTTCCTCCGAAGACAACATGGACCCGATCTGGACCATCTACGGGTCCACCTCAGTACCAATATTCACAGTAGTGATTTCATCCATTAAGGGTTTAACAAATATTTCCTGCTCTTGATCAATTAATCGTTGCAAGACCGGAGGAATTTCTTCCTCATCGTTTTTATCAAAATTTTGAAAGTCCTGATTCAAGCAATAAATCAAAGGTACCGAAAAGTACTCAGAAACCACAGCCACATCATTCTCATTAATTGCTCCCAAATCGTCCGATTCTTTTGTTATAACAGACTCAAAAGAGAAAGAAAAAGACGACCTAGACAGGACTGTGGCATCCGGGTTATCACCCCCAGGAATACAGGACTTAAACTCAGTCGAGCTGGAACCTGATTCCGACTCAACAGACTCGGATGAATCAGATTTCGGCTCACTACTTGACCCGGTACTGCTTGACAAAAATCCCTTCTTGTACTGCCAAATGAGGGAGAGTGCGATGAATGCATCCAAAATATTTGCTGGTAGGCCCGCAACCGTTTCATTCCCGATCATGGACACCGAGAAGTTATCCCCCAAGTACTTCTGTTCGACCGGAGGATCTGAAAGTAGACATGCCAGTGCTACCCCCATTTCACTTTCAGCGTCCTCAGACTTTACTTTCTTGCTCTGCTTAACCTCAACTGTTGGGTCTGTCTGCTCTTCGGAAACATCATCCTTGGATAATTGCAGGTCAAAGAAGATCTCAAAACCTAGCACACGCTTCCTCTCCGCGTTCAGCCACGACTCTGGGAAGCCACAAAACAGAAAGTCCTCCCCCTCTCGGACGAAGCGTCCGTTTAGGGTACCCTGAATGGGTCTGTGCATCAGCTCAAAAGGCTTCCCGCCTACTTTGCTCTGGCTCTCCTAGCCATCTCCTTACCTTTCCTTACCCAATCCTCTTTGCTGGGCAGATAACCCAAGCCAAAGGTATGGGGGTTGTGTGGCACTTCGGCCAATGCGGCAACGCCCTTCCGGCCGCTCTTTCCCAATCCCATCCCGGGGATATGTTGAAGCTTGTTCATGAGGTATACTAATTGAGCACGGACATACAACCCCTCATTAATAGCCATGATGTCCTGCACGACCCGGGCCTCAGCCAGGGTAAAGCCGGATAAGAACATATCCTCCATACCGTGCTCAATTTCCAAAACCGGCGTGGATACTTCTGGCGGTGGATGGATCGACGAATTTCCAAAAACGATGGCTACTCCCTTCCCATGGGGGTATTTCACCATCTGATGGAAGGTGGACGAAACTGCCTTCACTTGATGCAGCCACGGCCACCCCAAAAGTAGATTGAAGGTCGCAGGAACTTCCAAGACGTGAAAGTCAATTTCATGCTGTCCCGGCCCAACCTGGGTCTGAATTTTCACCGTCCCCATTACCTCTTTGCTTGTGTTTTCATATGCCCGAATCACCTGGGCCGTCGGTACAAAGTCTGCGGTCTTCAAACCGATTGCATATGCAGTCCTTGCCGGGCACACATTGATGGCAGGCCCTGTGTTGATGAGTACCATGGGTATCCATTTGTTTCTACACTCCACAGAGATGTAGAGTGGCTTGTTATAGTTCGCACCCTTAGGCGGCAATTCTTTGTCGGAGAAAGTCAACATCAGGGTAGCCCCTCCCGGAAAAACTAAGCCCACCAGCTGTTCGGACGTGGTGTCTGTTGAGAGCTTGGCCTTGTCCATGGCCGATAAGACAGCTTGTCGATGCACTCACGAAGCCATAAGCAGTCCCCAGATGGAGATGTCTGCCTGTATCTTTTTCAACTGCTTCAGTACAGCCTCTTCTTCGAGTTGTTTCTCTTTCTGTTTCTCCATCTCCTTATCTTTCCCAGACGCCTCTAGCTGATCTAGATGTGGGGGCTTGAAATACCGCCCGCTTCTAGTCATATGATTGACTTCCCCGATGTACCAGGTATCGTCTAGCTCGTTGCTCCCCCAATCCTCATTCGTGTGGGCAAGACATAGATCATCATCTTCCCACCACATTCCGTCGGCAGCCAACAGGCACCTGTCTGGCTCCGGTACAATTGTACTCACAGTACTTTCCGCCCACATGCTCGCAGCATTCTCTATTCTCGTGCACACAACACTTTCAGTCCCCTCAGGGCCCTTAGCTTTCCTAATTCTCTCAGAATCCTTAAACCCTTCTTGTTCCAACTGCGTCAGTACAGCTAGCTGTTCAATAATTCTCGCATTCTCAATGCCCAAGTCCGAAAAAAATTCTAGCAAGGCCTCCCGGCAATGCATTCGATTTCCGCCCTTCCGCCACAATCGATGTTCTTGCCTCGCCGCCCTCGCTCGCTGGCATTCTTCCATAACATCCGGTTGATCATCTAGCCAGCCGAGAATCTCTGTCGTTTCCTCGAGATTCGACGAGTTGACTGCCATGTCCGCTGGATCTTGTTCACTGAAAAACTGGAGGTTAGCGAAGTCCCCTTCCAAAGTTGCTGAGTCATCTATCCTCTGACCAGATTCATCCCCCTGTATCACACAAAGCTCTGCCCTTTCTAGCAACTCCACACTTGGCCTAACCTGGCCTACTGACAGAATGTAGTCACTCGGACTGTGTATCTTCTCAGCAAAACTCCTAGATTCCTTAGATTCTAACCCAACAATCCCATTCTCCTCTGAAATCTCCCCTGTTCTGTCTTCGACAGTCACCACCATTGGTTCGGGTTGGGTTCTAGAGATGTCCAACATGCACAAGTCAGTGCAGTCAAGAAGGAGCATCTCCAGCTTGGGTAGGTAGGATGGGGTGATATATATGCTAAGATCGTAAGACACGACCCCAGTCTGGATAAAGTTGATTCTTTTGGGAGGTGGAGCTTGGTGGTGCGGTGGGAGAGGGTTTGTTGTGACTTTGGGTTTTTCGGGAGGCACAATCACCCCGTTGTCAATGAGATCTTGAATCTCATGACACAATCGGAAGCATTGGTCGGTGTCATGACCATGCAATTGGTGAAATGCGCAATATTTGGCTAGGTTGTGGGTAAGGGGAAGTTTTTCCGGCACTGGCCGTGGCTCTAGGGGCTTCAAGTGCCCTTTTCTGATTAAAACCCCCAGAGCTTTGGACAGGGGCATATATAGTGGAGCGAAGGTTCTTTGGTTTTTGGGCGGGTATTTGGCTGTTTGTGTATTGCTTCCGGACGCACCGGAGAATGGTGTAGCTGCCATGGTTCTTGGAGGGAGGTTGGTGGTGACCATGCTCACTTCGAGGCTTTCTGCAGAGCAGCCGCCTGCCTCAGATTGGTGTTGCGGTTGAAGGTCCTCCTGGGTTGCTCTCTATCATTATCAATCAGGCCCTGCTTCAAGGCATCCTCGATCTGTACTCCCATCTCATGCAGATCTGAAAAGATAGGGAAGGGGAGCACGATCATTTCTGCATCAGTTTAGGTTGGAGATTGCGCACAATCATCTAAATCTGATCCTTGTCAGTGGGCCTTAGGGTCATCATTCAGATCTTGGCCCTCCATCTAGTTACGAACTCCGAAAAGCTCTCCTTAGGCTCTTACCTTGTCATCTCGAGATCACGGGTTGTAATCTCGATTTGCGTGTTATATGAGTACTGTGCAATGAACGCCTCGGCCATCTCATCCCAGTTCCTCTTAACATCATCTTCCAATTTTGCGTACCAGATGGCCGCCACACTCGACAGGGTCCGGCCGAACAAAGACAGCTCCTGTAGTCTGGTGAGGCCCATCGGCCTTAAGATATCTGAAAACAACCTCAGGTGCACCATGGGGTCCCCGGACCCATCAAATCGGTCAATATGCGGCATCTTGAATCGGTCCGGCAACGTCACAGTTGCATCGGTATACCCGTCCTCAATGTCAGGGATGGACTTGACTCCTTGGGATTTCTTGAACATCTTTTCCAGTTTGCTCAGCTTTAATGCAGTGGGGTCCACTTCGGACTCGAAGGGAGAATTCGGTACATTGATAGGCATAGGCACCTTGGATAGTTGCGGTAGAATCGGGGGCGGAGCCAGCCCCATTGGAACGTCTGTATCCTCTTGGATATTCTGGACATTTGGCGTCTCCTCGAGTATCGGAACCCTTGGTGGGGGAGGAGCTTGATGTGAGGCAGATGCCCCGGCTTGCTGCTGCAGCCTTATGATTAACTCTGCTTGTTTAGTCATAACCGTGGCCTGTTGTTTGGCGAACTCCGCCTGTCAGATAGCGTCTTGCTACATAGTTTTCATGCTCTCTTGGAGCTGTGCACCATCTCCTCTAAACTGGCCATATTGCCCTGATCTAGCTATATTGCCGGTATATGTTCCCACTCTGCGGGAGAAACAGGATTCTGATCCCTACTATACCTAGGTGGGGTGGACGAAGCTCTCTGAATTGATCAGAGAATCGATACCCTCTCGCTTAATCGCCTCGTTCGTAACCGGGGTAGAGAATGATACACTGGTTGTCCGTCTACCAGATCCTCAGATCGATGGAGTCGACGACCTCTTGTCTAGAGTGCTTGGGGGATATCTGCTTGGTCTGAAGCAATTGTGCTTAAGCTACCTAGCAAAAAGATAAATAAAGCAGTAATAAGGAAATAAACAACCAGCAAACGGACAGCATAACAGTGTAAATAAATACACAACACACAGTTAGGTATCACAACACACGGTTGATATGCTGAATACATTATTCCTCAATACTGATTTTTGTTCCCGATTTGCTGCCCCCAAAACTGAACCTGATACCCGCAGATAACTGATTCCCAAAATAATGAACTGGTGCCCGCAAGCCTGATACCCAAACTTGTGAGCTGATACATGCATTCTTGTAGAGGCCAACTCTAGAAGCACATAACAGATGAGTGAGAGCCAAAACACCCCTATGTTGGGGTAGGGTTTCCCTGTCCTATTTTGTCAGGAACTAGGGTTTCACTATGCACACAGCGGTTTCAAACAACCTATAATCGGGTAAGCAACCTGTCCTAGCTTGGAATGGTCACTATGGATTCCGAATATGCACTAGGTCGAATGGTCAAAAAGGGTGCCCTGGTAAAAACCGGGGTTTATGTTCCCATAATGGCAGAGCCCGTAACCGATAAGCCTTATGGCACGCAGCCTCTGGCAAACTGCTCAGGAATAGCAGATGGCAAACTAGGTGTCCTAGGCGCACCAATGCACATGCAATGCAAAGAAACACATAAGTGTAGTCAAAACAAGATATCATGAGTTTGAGTCAAGTTCTCTAACTCCCCTGCAGAGTCGCCAGAAACTGCAGACGCGCCCTCGCGGGCCTCATGCTACAGTTCGAACTCAAATAGTCACGGTTCTTAATCTGATCTCGCAAAGTGCAATGCGAGATTGATAAATCACCAAAGAGTCCAAATCCAGCAAATCGTTTTGGAAAACAGATTTTTTTTTTGAAAGAAGTGCCAAACATGGACTGCTTTGCCGGATACAGAGTCGCCACCTAAATATTTTTTAAGGGGGAATTGAGGAAACCCTGACTCGTTTGCCTAAGGCCACGTGTCTGTCATCACCAAAGTTGCCTCGGCTCGGGAACTTGGGTACGATCGGAGAAGGTCAGCTATGAGCACCCCCGCTCGCCCAATCAAAGATCGGCCTCTACTAACCATGATATCAAGTTTTGAAAACATTATGTGCTCTAATTCCGGTTTATTAGCCTAGAATTACTATATGATGCGCGCAGCATACAAGTATAGACTGGATCGCCTGAATTGGAACAAAACATTCCATGTTTGTTTTGAAAACGATTTGCTACTCGCAAGTAGGCTAAAATGCAGATTTTGCCACCCTCGAGTGGGCTTAGAAAACGTGGTTTTGCCACTTTCAAGTGGGCTTAAAAACTCGCATTCAATGCATTGTTCCAATTCAAATAACCCAACCTTCACCCACAGGCATTCAAGTAGGTCTATCACATAAGCACATAGCCTCATGGCAAGTATGCTATCATGTTAACATTCACACACATGCGAGATGCTAAAGCATAAATGCTCACCTAGTACTCTGAGCCAAAACAGAAACTAGTTAGTAATCGTATGCATGATCCTAGTTCATGTGAAGATGGCTAATGCAACACATGCAAGATGCAACTAAGATAGGCTCGACTATTCTAAACATGGCATATGAGATGCACAGATAACATATATTCAATTTGGAATTGAAGTACAATGCAGTTAGTATGATGCGCCGAGCCCGGTGCGTGCAATACGAATGAATGTATGCAAACATGCTATCATAAGTATGTTAATTAAAACATGCCCTAAATCTAACCATCATAAGCGGTTAAATAAAAGGGAGAAAGACGTGGGGTTGGAAGGTATACATCACACACACGCACACTTATTACAACATTGCCCTCTCGCAGAGGGTTCGAAAGAATATTACACAACCAAATAAATGATTAACTACTCTAGCTGATTAATTATTACAAACCTTCTAATAAATTAACAAATTAAATGCAGAAAGAAGGTGGCCGCAGCCCTGCCTCGGAATGCGTGGATGATGCATGCTCGATTCACCTCGCCTATAAACCCGGTACCATGCCACTGTTGCCTCTGTTTATACTGCTCTACTTCTCTGAGAACTGTGAAAATCTTGCAATTGCTTCTAGACCACCCCCTTCACACTTTAGGATGCCACCGGCCAAAAGAACATGCTACCGACCATGAGAACAAGGTTACCGGCCAAAACTTTGAGTATCGGCTGGACGCTGATGGTCGATCGGCACTGCAAGTGGCCGGCTGGCCATTTCTTCCTGCAGAATCTTCCAATTGCTGCAGTAGAGGACAAACAGTGCATGGCATAGGATTTTCAAGACAGATATGTGCACGGCCACACTCCCTATCATGCAATGGACTCAAGGGAGCGTGGCTCTCGACCCTCCGGCCATCAATTACGCATTTAGATGCATGATGGCCTAAGAGGCCAAGTTTGCCATTCAATGTAAAAATCAATGCACAAAACAAATGAATGCCTTACACTCTATCATGCTGAGATCAAGGGCATTGGCGACCGAGGGTTGAGACGTGTTTCGTCACTTTAAGTACGAACACACCTCACCCCTCATGTTTGGTTTGACACCCCAAACCAAACCTAATGCAGTGCATGTATGCCATATATAATGCGAAGTAATGCAACTAATGTAATGCAATATGAGCATGCTAAGCTAACACAATGCAATGCTACCAAGACGTGCAAGCTAAACTAATGCCACATTAGTATGCCATGCATGCAACAACGTCATGTGATGCAATTAGCTAACAATATGCAAACATGCAAACAAGGTGTAATGCAAACATGTACCTAATGTAATGCTACATGCAACATGTTAAGTATGCAACTATGTACAAAGAGGGACTTAAACTGAAATGAGAGACCTCAGCCATGTCCCAAAACAGCGACCAAAAGGGTGCAACGAAGGCACAAAACACACATGGAAACATGCATATGCCAAGGCCCATCACCTAAGGCATAAAAGAGGCAATTCTAAGCATACTTAAAAGAGACAAACATGGGCATTTTACACATATGCTAAGCTCTGAAATCATGCTAACAGGAGTGCCAAACCAAACATGCAAATGAAGCATAACATGCAAAGGGGTCCAAAGCTTGAGACCAACCAAAAGACTCAAGCCATAACCATACCAACTAAGCACCAAAGGGCCAAAGTGACTTAAATCAGTCCTAGGGCAGACCAAAATGGGACTAGAACATGCATGGAACATGGTAAAAACATGCCAAGAAATGGACCCAAAACAAAGGGCATTCAAGGCCACAAAAGGGAGCACTCTACTACAACCACCCCAACCACACATGGCATGGACTATTCAACCAAAAACAGAGTTTTAATGCATATAAACACACCCCAAAATCCACATGAATGGCTTCCCAAATGACTTAAACAAAAGGCATGCATTATGACCCATTTCTAGGCATAAAAGAACAACTCTTCAAGGCATGAAAGGGATGATGAATGCAAGCATACAAGCATGGATTAGGGACTGAAATAGCATGAGGAATGACTCCAAATCACTGAAACCACCCAACTAAAGCAAGTTAATGACTCACATACTCAAGGCTCACAAGCCAAAATGCAAAGGGGCTATACCAAGCATGGAAAATATGATCAAATCAGCACCCAACAGACCTCAAGTATGGTAAGACATGGCTAAGAACTTCACAAATTTAGGCCAAAACATGAGAGCATGGTAGGTTAAATGCATGATGCACTTCTAGGCAAAATAAAGAAATACAAGAAAAGTATGTTATGCATGCAAGGGACCAATAATCCGACCAAATCATAAGCATATTATGACCTAATGACACCCAAAAAAACCTCTGAAATGGAGCAAAAAAAACTAAGCATGCATGCTACCCTTATGAGCCAAAAACACAAACAAAAGAGAGACAAAGGGAGAGGGGTGTCCCTCCCTTATGCAAGACTTCAAAACCTCTTCTTCACCACTAAAAATCCCCTAGATTTCAGTGGTGAGAAAGCCAATACACAAAAGATACCAAAGCTCAACAAAGAAAGCACAAAAAGGGGCCAAACAAGGCCTAAGAGGGGGAGGTCGACCCCAAACACAAAAGTGACCTGAATGAAACATCTTAAGCATGAAAAATCAGAGTTTTTATCCGTTATACACAAAGCTCAAAACAGCATGCAAAGTAGGTTAAAAGCTAGTGCAAGATTGGGGAATATAAAGCAATGGTATTACCCTTGAAGAACACTTCAAGAACAGCAAGTCCAGCCCCCTCCTTATGATCAAAACTAGCTCAAAACTCCAAGAAGAACCTCTCAAAACCTCCACAACCGATGTATGGTGTAATACTATGTGTCTTAGTGCAAAACTAAGAACAAATAAAAAACCTTTTAGACCCTCTAACCCACACAAATGAAGAGAGAGAGGGAGATATATAGAGAGAGAGAGGTGTAAATATCATATATCACTCTGATTTTTGCTGAACCAACCAACCCCTCCAAAGGAGAAGAGAGGTCTCCTTATATAGACAAGGCAAAGGTCTAAGCTTCCAAGAGAAGCTAATCAAAAGAGGTCAAGGCTTCTTAAAGAAGCTAGGGCAAAGGGGCCAAGGCTTCCTGAGGAAGCTGAGGCAGGGGTCCAAGCTTCTTGAGGAAGCTAAGACAAAGGTCGAAGCTTCCTCAAGAAGTTAGACCAAAAGGGTGCAGAGGGTGCAAATTCCAGCTGGCACAGCTGGCATGCACCATGCCTAAAAAAGGCAAAAAGGAGGCATCGGTCAGAAAATGAGTGATGCGCACAACACAAAAGTATAGACTAGATCGCCTAATTTGGAACAAAGCATTGCATATCCGCTCGTTTGAAAGATAGTTTGAAATTTGCTACTCGCAAGTAGGCTAAAACACGGATTTCAACGAGTTGTTCCAACTCAAACAATCCAACCTTCACCCACAGGCATTCAGGCAGTAAATCAACTAGATAGTTAGCCTCATGCCAAGCATGCTTTTATGTTAACATTCACACTCATGCGAGATGCTAAAGCATAAACACTCACCTAGTACTCCAAGCCAAAAACAAGGAACATGTTAGTAATCAAATGTATGATCCAAGTCCATGTTAGAATGGCTAATGCATCACAGGCAAAATGTAGCTAGAGTAGGCTCGGCTAATCTATGGATGGCATGTGAAATGCAGCAGATAACATGTATTCAAGTTAGATTTGAAGTACTATGCAATTAGTATGATGCGCCGAGCCCGGTGCATGCAATGCTGATGAATGGATGCACGCATGCATAGCATAAAGATGCTAAATTAAATATGTCCTAATACTAACCATCAAAAGCAGGTAAGTAAAAGGGAGAAAGAAGTGGGGGTTGGAAGACATGCATCACACACACACACGCTTATTACAGATTCGCCCTCGCTCGAAGGGACCTAAAGAATAATACAATTTAATCAACTAATCAATCTAATTAAATAGTTACAAACCAATTGACTAGTTAAGCAAATTAACTAAGCTAATAAAGCGATAAAACAGCCTTGGGAAGAGGGTCCAATGCATGTGTGCTCGACTCCGCTCGGAAATCCACCACCATGCACAAGCTGCCTCTATTTTCACTGTTTTATGCCTCTGAAAATTGCACAAGTCCCAAGGAGCACTCTCTGAGCACTGTGGGATGCAACCGGCCATAAGGGATTGTCACCGGCCACAAGGAAGTGATCATCGACCACAAATGAAGCCATCGGCCAACAATGGATAGCTGGCCGGCATTGGAGATGGCCGACCGGCCATGTCTTAGAAACCTGTTTTGACAGCAGTAGAGGGCAAAACAGGGCATGGTGATGCATTTCAAAGCGATGTTTGCACCACCACACCCCTTATCATGTTTATGACTCAAAGGGGTATGGTACTCGACCCTCGGGCCACCAATCGTGCATTTCAATGCGTGATGGCCAAATGAGTCAAGTTGTGCATTTGGATTTCAAATGTAATGCAAAACCAAACAAACACATAAGGCCCAACCTCTATCATGGTGATTTCAAGAGGCAAGACATGCATGCAAAATGCAACCTAGGCATGTGAGCTAAGTGTACAATATGAGCATGTAAGCAAGTAATGTGCACTATGCACACAACCTAAGCAAACAAGCATACAAGGCATGTAACAACATATGCAAGCTAACAAGCATGCATGATGCAATGCCGACGTGCAAACATGCAAAACACGAAACATGTTAAGCAACCAAGACAAAAAGGAAGAATGCATGCCGAATGCGACATGATTCAAGCATGCAACACGTGCGATAGGTCAAGTATGCAACAACACACAAGGCGAGCATGCAAGAATATGCAAAGGATGGTCTTAAACTAGTTTGGGTAGCTCTCTAACAAGCCCAAAACACCGGCCAAATGCTATGGAAATGAGGGCCAAAACACATACAAACATGCATGCACATATGGTCCAACATTTAAGCATAAAGAAGCAACTTTTAAGCACACTTAAAAGGAAACAAATATGGACAAACGGCATGCATATCAAACTCTGAAAATCATGTTAACGATGGTGCCAAACCAACTAGACAAGACAAGCAAAGCATGCAATTATGTCCAAAACCTAAGGCTCGCCAAAGAGGTATTAAACTACACTTAGCAAAACCCAACATGACATGATTTGAACAACCAAAATCAGAGTTTTAGCATGTTAAAACAAAGCCAAAAACACATTGACATGACATCCTAGAGGCCTAAACATGATGGCATACGCAATGACACTTTCATGGAGCATGAAACACAAACTCTTTAAGGCTTTAAAGTAACATCAAATGCAAGCATACAAGCATGCTAAATGGACTGAAATGACATGGTAAGTGGTGCCAAACCACTGAAATAGCTCAAGCAAAGCATGCTCATGACATCACACACTCGAGGTTAACAAGTCAAAATGCATGGTGGCTATGCAAAGCATGTCAAGCATGACCAAAGCAACCACAATTAGACCTTAGGCACACTAAGACATGCACAAAAGCTTCATAAAGCTTGGCCAAAAAAAATAAGCATAGTAGTCTAAATGCTAAGTACATGTTAAGGAAAATTCATGGCATTACAAGACAAGTATGCAAAGCAAGCATGGTGTGTCTAAACCAACTTAAAAGAGTGCTATATCATGACAAAATAAGCACAAATACTAGCTAAGACATGGCCAACATGATCTCAACAATGGTGCTCACACATGAGGCTAAAATGGCACATATTGAAGGCAATAAGGAGAAGGGATGGCCCTCTCCTTCTTAGGACCTTAAAGCACCATCCCCACCACTGAAATCTCTCTGGATTTCAGTGGTGGGGAGGCCAAGACAAGGTGGTCCCGGAGCTCACCAAAATAGCACAAAAATGGGGCCAAACAAGGCCTAAGAGGGGTCAAACAACCCCAAACAACAAAGCAACCTCAAACAACTATTTAAAGCATTGAAAAAAAAGACTTTTATTAGTTATATACAAAGTCTAAAAATAGACGCAAGGATGGCTAAAATCCTATGCAAAAATGGGGAACAAAGGGGTAAGGTTCTTACCCTTGAAGACCCTCTTCAAGAACAATGCTCCAGTTGGTTTTCCAAGCTTGAATCCACCCAAAATCTCCAAGAACAACCCTTTGATGCCTCAGCAACTAAGGGATGGTGTAGCACTAGGTGTTTGTGCACAAAAGTAAGACTAAACACACCTAAACACGCACAAAACTCACAAGAGAGGGAGGTATAGAGATAAATGTATACAAAAACCCTAACCCTAATCTAAGACCCTCTGGAATTTTTTGTAACCCTTGAGGAGGGAGGAGAAGGCCTTCCTTTATAGAGATTCACTCTTGCAAAGCTTACAAAACAAGCTAAACAAGAGTGAAATCCCTCCATACATGTGGAGGGGGTGCAAAGTGGGTGCCAACTATTACAGCTGGCACAAAATATTTGCCAAAAGCAGATGCATAGTGGTCGGCCAGCCAAAAATGACAAATTGGCCAAAACAATGGTCGGCCGACCACAAAGAGTGCCGGCCGGCCAAACATTTGGCCGATGGCAACAAAATAATGGCCGGTGGCCTCAAGCCATGGTTGATGAGGTGTGGGGATGGCCAACAAGCCATTCCCTGCCCCTCAAAAGCAAAATACAAGTGTTTGGTGCAAAACCAGACACAAAACAGTCGAGTCGAGAGGTCTTGAGGCAAGGCGCGTGGCCGAGACATCCGGGAACTCAAAACGAACACGAACATAGATGATCACCGAGTGTTCAAATGGTGACGTCCAAGTCTTGAGGACGGTCAAAAATGGGATGTCTATAGTCTTCCAATCCTCATTTATTTTTCCCTTTTATTTACCAGCTTATATTGGTAGTATAGAACATCATGTTTACTTAGCATTTCTCATGTTCGCATCTACTCGTCTCACATGCATTACGATTGGAACACTCGGACACTTATTTAGACCCTCTTGCAAGAGGGCAAATATGTAATAATTATGTTTACTTTGCATTTCTCATGCATTAGGGTTTGGTCAATCAGACACTTATTCGGATTTTCTTGCATGAGGGCAAATATGTAATAATGGTGTATGTCTTCCAATCCCCATTTCTTTCTTCCATTTATTTACCCACTTAGATTGGTAGCATAGAACATCATGTTTACAACCATCTTGCATGATTGCAAATATGTAATAATGGTATATGTCTTCCAATTCCCATTTCTTTCGCCATTTTATTTACTCGTTTATAATGGTAGCGTAGAACATCATGTTTACTTAGCATTTCTCATGTTCGCATCTACTCGTCCATCATGCATTAGCGTTTGAACACTTGGACACTTTGCATTTCTCATGTTCGCATCTACTCGTCTCACATACAAGAGGGTTCGAACACTCGGACAGTTATTCAGACCCTCTTGAATGAGGGCAAATATGTAATAATGTGGTTTACTTTGCAACATAAGTAAACACAACTATTACATATTTGCCCCAATGTTCGCATCTACTCGTCTCACAAGCAGTAGGGTTCGGTCACTCGGACACTTATTTGGACCCTCTTGCAAGATGGGAAATATGTAATAAAGGTGTATGTCTTCCAATCCCCATTTCTTTCTCCCTTTTATTTACCTGCTTATAATGGTAGCATAGAACGTCGTGTTTACTTAGTATTTATCATATTGGCATAACATGTAAGCACCATTATTACATAAGTGTCCAAACCCTAATAATGGTGTATGTCTATGCTAAGTAAACATGATGGAAAATATGTAATAATGGCGTTTTTCTTCCAATCCCTGTTTCTTTCTCCATTTGATTTACCCGCTCCTCTTTCATGAGGGCAAATATGTAATAATGGTATATGTCTTCCAATCAACATTTCTTTCTCCCTTTTATTACCCGCTTATAATGGTAGCATAAAATGTCTTGTTTACTTAGCATTATTACATGTTCACATCTACTGGTCTCACATGTATTAGGATTCGATCACTCGAACACTTATTCTAACCCTCTTGCATGATGGAAAATATGTAATAATGATGTATGTCTTCCAAATATGTAACAATGGTGTATGTCTTCCACTCCCCATTTCTTTCTCCCTTTTATTTACCCGCTTATAACGGTAACATAGAACGTCATGTTTACTTAACTTTTCTCACATGCATTAGGATTCGGACACTCGAACACTTATTCGGATCCTCTTGCATGAGAAAAAATATGTAATAATCGTATATGTCTTCCAATCCCCATTTCTTTCACCCTTTTATTTACCCGCTTATAATGGTAGTATAGAACATCATGTTTACTCAGCATTTCTTATGTTCGGATCTACTCGTCTCACAAGCATTAGGGTTCGAGCACTCGGACCCTCTTGCATTATAGCAAATATGTAATAATGGTGTATGTCTTCCAATACCGATTTATTTCTCCCTTTTATTTACCTAACCTACCTGAATGAGGGCAAATGAGTAATAATTATGTATGTCTTCCAATCCCCATTTCTTTCTCCCTTTTATTTACCCGCTTATCATGTTAGCATAGAACATCATGTTTACTTAACATTGCTCATAGTCGGATCTACGTGTCTCTCATGCATTAGGGTTTGATCACTTGGACACTTATTCAGACCCTCTTGCATGAAATGGGGATTGGAAGACATACACTATTGTTATATATTTTCCATCATGTAAGAGGGCAAGAAAAAGTGTCCAAGTGAACAAATGCCAATGCATGTGAGATGAGTAGATGCGAATATAAGAAATGCTACGTAAACATGATGTTCTATGATACCATTATAAACGGGTGAGATGAGTAGATTCGAACATGAGAAATGCTAAGTGAACACTTAGTCGGACCCTCTTGCTTGATGGCAAATATGTAATAATGGTGTATGTCTTCCAATCCCCATTTCTTTCTTCCTTTTTTCCTAATGCATGAGAAATGCAAATAATAAAAAAAACTATTACATATTTTCCCTCATGCAAGAGGGGTGGTTAAGTAATAGGCAGAAAGGAATGGGGATTGGATGACATACACCATTATTACATATTTATCATCATGTAAAAGGGTCCGAATAAGCGTCCGAGTGTCCAAATCTTAATGCATGAGACAAGCAAAATACAAACAATTATTACATATTTGCCCTCAGTTGGCATTTCTTATAAACATCATGTTTATAGAGCATTTCTCATGTCCGCATCTACTCGTCTCACATGCATTCGAATTCAAATACTTGGGCACTTATTTGGACCCTCTTGCCTGATGGCAAATATATAATAATGGGGTATGTCTTCCAATCCCCCTTTTTTCCTCCCTTTTATCTACCTGCTTATAATGGTAGCGTAAAACATCATGTTTACTTAGCATTTCTCATGTTCGCATCTACTCGTCTCACATGTGTTAGGGTTCTTCATTTCTTTCTGCCTTTTATTTGCCAGCTTGTAATGTTAGCGTTGAACATGATGTTTACTTAGCATTTCTCCTATTTGGATCTACTCGTCTCACACGAGTAGATCCGAACATGAGAAATCCTAAGTAAACATCATGTTCGGTGCTAACATTCTAAGCGGGTAAATAAACTGGAGAAAGAAATGGGATTGGAAGACATACACAAATTTTACATATTTTCCATCATGCAAAAGGCTCTAAATAAGTCTCCGAGTGATCAAATCCAAATGCATGAGAAATGCAATGTAAACATGATGTATGTTGCATTTCTTTCTCCCTTTTTTTTACCCGCTTGTAATGGTAGCATAGAACGTCATATTTACTTAGCATTTCTAATGTCCCATCAACTCGTCTCACATACATTACGGTTTGGACACTCGGACACTTATTCTGACCCACTTGCATGAGGGCAAATATGTTATAATGGTGTATGTCTTCCAATCCCCATTTCTTTCTCCCTTTTATTCACACGCTTGTAATGGTATCATTGAACATCATGTTTACTTAGCATTTCTGTTGTTCGTATCTACTTGTCTCATATGCATTAGGGTTCGGACAATTGGACACTTATTTGAACCCTCTTGCACGAGGGCAGATATGTAATAATGATGTATGTCTTCCAATCCCAATTTCTTTCTTCATTTTATTTACCCACCCCTCTTGCATGAAGAAAAATATGCAATAATGGTGTTTACTTTGCATTTCTCATGCATTAGAATTCAGACACACAGACACATATTCGGACCCTCTTACATGAGGGTAAATATGTAATAATGGTGTATGTCTTCCAATCCCCATTTCTTTCTCCCTTTTATATACTCTCTCACTATGATAGCATAGAACGTCATGTTTACTCAGCATTTCTCATGTTTGCATCTACTCCTCCCACCTACATTAGGGTTCGATCACTCAGACACTTATTCGGACCCTTTTGCATGATGGCAAATATGTAATAGTAGTGTATGTCTTCAGATCCCCATTTCTTTCTCTCTTTTATTTACCCGCTTATAATGGTAGCATAGAACATCATCTTTACTTAGCATTTATCATGTTCGCATCTACTCGTCTCACATGCATTAGGTTTCGAACACTTGGACACTTATTTGAACCCTCTTGCATGGTGGCAAATATGTAATAATAGTGTATGTCTTCCAATCCCCATTTCTTTCTCCCTTTTATTTACCCACTTATAATGACCTTCTTTCATGAGGGCAAATATGTAATAATGTTGTATGTCTTCCAATCCCCATGACGTTCTCCCTTTTATTTACCTGTGTATGTTGGTAAAATAGAACGTCATGTTTACTTCGTATTTCTCATGTTCGGATCTACTCGTCTCACATGCATTGGGGTTCGGACCCAAGGACACTTATTCAGACCCTCTTGCATGATGGAAAATATGTAATAATGGTATTTATCTTCCAATCCCCATTTCTTTCTCCCTTTTATTTACTTGCTTATAATGGTAGCATAGAACATCATGTTTACTTAGCATTTCTCATGTTCGTATCTTCTCATCTCACATGCATTAGGGTTCGATCAGTCATTCACTTATTCAGACCTTCTTGCATGAGAGCAAATATGTAATAATGGTATATGCCTTCCAATCCCCATGTCTTTCTCCCTTTCTTTTACCCGCTTATAATGGTAGCATAGAACATCTTGTTTACTTGGCATTTCTCATGTTCGAATCTACTTGTGTCACATGCATTAGGGTTCAAACACTTGGCCCTTATTCGGACCCTCTTGTCCATGGGCAAATATGTAATAATGGTGTATGTCTTCCCAACCCCATTTCTTTGCCCCTTTTATTTACCCGCTTATAATGGTAGCGTAGAACATCAGGCTTATTTAGCATTTCTTATGTTCGCATCTACTCGTCTCTCATGCATTAGGGTTCAGACACTCGGACACTTATTTGGGCCGTCTTGCACGATGGCAAATATGTAATAATGGTGTATGTCTTCCAATCCCCATTTCTTTCTCCATTTTATTTACCCGCTTATAATGGCAGCATAAAACGTCATGTCTACTTAGCAGTTCTCTTGTTCGCATCTACTTGTCTCACATGCATTAGGATTCAAACACTTGAACACTTATTCTGACCCTCTTGCATGATGGCAAATATGTAATAATGGTGTATGCCTTCCAATCCGTATTTCTTTCTCTCTTTTATTTACCGGCTTATAATGACCCTCTTGCATGAGCGCAAATATGTAATAATGGTGTATTTCTTCAAGTCCACATGACGTTCTCCCTTTTATTACCTGCTTATAATGGTAGCATAGAACGTCATGTATACTTATCATTTCTCATGTTCGCATCTACTCATCTCACATGCGTTAGGGTTCGATCACTCGGACACTTATTCGGACCCTCATGTTTGCTTACCATTTCTCAATTTCAAACCCTTTTGCATGAGGGAAAATGTATAATAATGGTGTTTGTCTTCCAATCCCCATTTCTTTCTCCCTTTTATTTACCCGCTTATAATGGTTGCATAGAACATCATGTTTACTTAGCATTTCTCATGTTCGCATCTACTCGTTTCACATGCATCAGGGTTCAGTCACTCGAACACTTATTCAGACCCTCATGTTTACTTAGCGTTTCGCATGTTCGGACCCTCTAGCATAATGACAAATATGTAATAATGGTGTATGTCTTCCAATCCCCATTTCTATCTTCCTTTTATTTATCCGCTTATAATGATGGCATAGAACATCATGTTTACTTAGCATGCTCGTTATTGGATCAACTCGTCTCACATACATTAGGCTTCGGACACTCGGACACTTATTCAGACCGTCTTGCATGATGGCAAATATATAATAATGGGGTATGTCTTCCAATCCCTATTTCTTTATCCCTTTTATTTACCTGCTTGTAATGGTAGCATAGAACGTCATGTTTACATAGCATTTCTCATGTTCGAATTTACTCGTCTCACATGCGTTAGGGTTCGGACACTCTGACACTTACTTGAACCCTCTTGCATGATGGCAAATATATAATAATGGTGTATGTCTTCCAATCCCCATTTATTTCTCCATTTTATTTACTTGTTTATAATGGTAGTGCAGAACATCATGTTTACTTAGCATTTGTCATGTCTGGATCAATGTAACACGTCCGCGGGGGGACCTCGCGCTACAGTTCGGACTCCCTTTCGTGTCGGTTCTAAATCTGAACCAAAGAGTCCAAATCCGGCAAATCGTTTTGAAGAAAAATAGATTTTGAAAAGTAGTGCCAAACATGGACTGCTTTGCCAGATTACAGAGTCGCCACCTAAATATTTAAAATGGGAAATTTAGGAAACCCTGACTCGGTGCCGAAGGCCACATGTCCGTCATCACCAAAGTGGTCTTGGCTCGGGAGCTTAGGTACGATCGGGGAAGGTCAGCTATGAGCACTTCTTCGCCCGTCCAAGACCGCCTCTACTAACCGTGATATCCGTTTTTGAAAACTTTATGCGTTCTTATTCCGGTTATTTAACCTAGAATTACTACGTGATACGCACAACACAAAAGTATAGACTAGATCGCCTAAATTGGAAATAAACATTACATATCCGTTTTGTCTCGAAAAACGTGTTAGATTTTGCTACTCGCAAGTAGGCTAAAATACGGATTTCAATGAGCTATTCCAACTCAAGCAATCCAATCTCCACCCACAGGCATTCAAACAGTTTATCTCACATAAGCATTTAGCCGCATGGTAAGCATACTGTCATGGCAACATTCACACGCATGTGGTATGCTAAAGTATAAAATACTTACATCGTACTCCGCGCCAAAACAATAAACCGGTTAGCAAACATGCATGACCTAGTTCATGTTAAGTGGCTAATGCACCGCATACAGGGATGTAATCTAGAGTAGGCCCGGCTAACCCTAAACATGACATGTGAAATGCGCGAGTAGCATGTATTCAATTTGAAATTGAAAATACAATGCAGTTTGCATGATGTACCGAGCCCGAATGCATGTAAGCAAATGCATGAATGCACGCATGCATTGCATAAGGTATGCTGAAATAGACGTGCCCTAATCTACCATTGAAAGCGGGTAAATAAAAGGGAGAAAGAAATGGGGGTTGGAAGACATACACCCACTCACACACACTTATTACAACTTTGCCCTCGCTCGGAGGGACCAAAAGAATAATACAAATTAATTAACTACGCAAGCTAATTAATTATTACAAATTAACTAAATTAATTAAATAAATAAAATTAATCTAATTGAACAATAAATGCCTCGGGAAGAGGGCTCAAATGCGTCGTACGGGACTCGCCGAATCGCTTGTCATGCAAGTGTGCCTCTGCTTTCCTGCTACCCTCCTCAAGGTCGCCAAAGTCTCGAAACACTTCCTTGACCGGAAATAATCACATTTGGGTAGAACACCGGCCAAAGGATGTGGCCACCGGCACTGAATGAAGCTATCGGCTTCCAATTTGCTGCCGGTCGGCACAAAATTCCTGTAAAACCTGCAACTCACAGCAGCAGAAGGCAACAACTTGCATGGCAATGTAATTCAAAGCATGTATGCACCAAACACACTCCTTATCATGTTGTTGACTCAAGGGGGCATGTGCCTCGGTTCCCGGACCACCAATCGCGCATTTCCATGCATGATGGCCCAAGGACCAAGAATGCAACTTTGATTTCAAATGCATGCAATGCAAACAAGCAAACAAGGGTGCTCAAACCTCTATCAAACTCCCTTCAAGAGGCTTGGCATGCATGTCAATGAGATGAAGCTCTAAGCATGTCAACTAGGCATACAACATGGGCAATGTGATGCACTTATGCAAGCATGCAAACAAGCATATAAGGCAAGCATGCAAACCAATGAAATGATGGACTTTAGACATGAATTAGGCAACTCAAAAAGGCCTAAAATCAATAGCCAAAATACCTACAATTGGGGACTAAACACACACACACACATGCGCATGTTAAGGTACCAAACCCAAGGCATAAACAAGCAATATTCAAGCACACTTAAAGAGGCCAAACATGGACTAATAGCATGCATTAAAAGCTCTAAAATTCATATTAAACATGATGCCAAATCATGCAATGAAGCATGCCAAACAAAGCATGCAAATGGTCTTAGGCTTAAGGCAAGCCAATAGGGGCATTGAACTACACCTATGCAAGGCGATTATGACATGTGCTTAACAACCCAAAACAGATTTTTAGCATGTCAAAATAGGCCTAAAGGACCACTTAGATGGCATCTAAGAAGCTTGGAATCAAAGGCATGCAACATGACCAAAACATGGAGCATTTAACACAAGCTTAAGAAGTCACAAAGGAGCATGCAAGGTAAGCATACAAGCACACCAAATGGACTGAAATAGCATGCTAGGTGATTCCAAATCATCAAAACAATGCAAACAAAGGCATGCTACACATCCAAACTCTTAAGGCCAACAAGCCAAATGCAAAGGGGGCTATATTAAACATGCCAAGATTGACCAAAATACTTATGGACAGACCTAAAACATGGTAATATGAGCACAAAATCTTCACAAACACAAGTCTAAAACATGCTAGAAATGAAGGCATACCACCTAAGCATGTTAAGACATAAAGAGGCATTACAAGGCAACTATACTAAGCATGCATAGGAGACCAAAACCAACTTGAAAACATGTTATATCATGGCATAATAAGCATGTAAAACAACTCAAACATGTTCAATACATACTCAAGCATGGTGCTCTCTCAAGAGGTAAAACTTGCCCTTTTCAAGGACATCAAGGAGAGGGGGTGGCCCTCCCCTTTCTAGGACTTTATGGCACCATCTCCACCACTGAAATCCCTCAAGATTTCAGTGATGGAGAGGCCCAAACACACAAGTCCCGGATCTCTACAAAATAGCACAAAAAGGGACCCTTTTCAAGGTCTAAAGGGGGTCAAACCTCCCCAAACCACAAAACACTCTTAATGTACAACCAAGAGGCTTAAAAAATAGAACTTTTATGTGCCAAACACTAAGCTCAAAAACTGTTATAAAGCAAGCAAAAGGAAGGTACAAGAATGGGGTAAAAAGAGAGTTAGTGTCTTACCCTTGAAGCCTCTTCAACAAAGATGATGTGTTGGCTTCCTTGAGTACCAAACCAGCTCCAAAGCTCCAAAACAAACCTCTGGACCCTCAAGAACCAAAGGAAGGTGAAACACTAGGTGCTTGTGTGTAAAAGTGTGAACTAAAGCACCTAGTGTACTAAATAAGCAAGAAAAAGAGAGATAGAATAGATATATGATCTAACCTAAAACCAGAGCTTGGTTTCTCTCTAAAATGGCTGAAACCTCTCAAGAATTTTCAACCTTGAGCCAAGAGAAGAGCCTTCTCTCTTATAGAACTTGTAAGACTTACAAGCTAAGCAACCAAGGGGTCATCCCTCCATACACGTGTATGGAGGGGAAACAAGAGCTAAGCAAATTGTCTAAAAATATCTCATAAAGCGTTAGTGGCAAAATGGTCATTTTGCCAAAAGGAGTGCCGACCGGCACAATATAGTGCCGGTCGCAACACCAGCCAGCCGGTGGCCTCTAGCCACAGCCGGTGGTATGTGGGGATGCCTCAGAAGGCATTCCCTGCCCCTCAAAGGCAAAACACAAGTGTTTGGTGCAAAACCAGACGCAAAACAGTCAAGTTCGGAGGTCCTGAGGCAAGGCGCGCGAGCCGAGAACTCCAGGAACTCCAAACAAACACAAACATGGATAATCACCGAGTGTTCGAGCAGTGACGTCCAAGTCTTGAGGACGGTCAAAAATGGGGTGTCTACAATCAACTCCTCTCACATGCATTAGGGTGGGGATTGGAAGACATTTATAATTATTGCATATTTGCCCACATGCAAGAGGGTCGGGTAAATAAACGGGAGAAAGAAATGGAGATTGAAAGACATACACCATTATTACATATTTGCCAACATATAGGAGGGTCCTAATAAGTGACCGAGTGTCCAAGTTGAACATGAGAATTGCTAAGTAAACATGACGTTCTATGCTACCATTATAATGGTGTATGTCTTCCAATCCCCATTTCTTTCTCCCTTTTATTTACCCGATGATAATGGTAGCATAGAACATCATGTTTACTTAGCATTTTCCATGTTCAGATCTACTTCTCTCACATACATTAGGGTTCGAACACTCGGACAGTGCTTGAGGACATACACAATTATTACAAATTTCTCATCATGCAAGAGGGTTCAAATAAGTGTCCGAGTGTGGAAATCCCAATGCATGTGAGACGAGTAGATGCGAACATGAGAAATGCTAAGTAAACATGATGTTCTATGCTACAATTATAAGAGGGTAAATAAACAGGAGAAAGAAATGAGGATTGGAAGACATACACCCTTATTAGATATTTTTCATCATGCAAAAGAGTCCGAATAAGTGTCCGAGTGTCCCAACCCTAATGCATGTGAGACGAGTAGATCCAAACATGAGAAATACTAAGTAAACATGACGTTCTATGCTACCATTATAAGCGAGTAAATAAAAGGGAAAACGTCATAGGGATTGGAAGATGTACAACATTATTACATATTTGCCCTCATGCAAGAGGGTTATTATAAGCGAGTAAGCAAAAGGGAGAAGAAAATGGGGATTAGAAGAAATACACCATTATTACATGTTAGCCATCATGCAAGAGGGTCCAAATAAGTATCCAAATGTTCTAACCCTAATGCATGTGAGACAAGTAGATGCGAACATGAGAAATGCTAAGTAAACATGACGTTCTATGCTACCATTATAAGCGGGTAAATAAAAAGGAGAAAGAAATGGGGATCAGAAGACATACACCACTATTCCATATTTGCATCATGCAAGAGGGTCCGAATAAGTGTCCGAGTGATCGAACCCTAATGTAGGTGAGACGAGTAGATGTGAACATGAGAAATACTAAGTAAACATGATGTTCTATGCTATCATCATAAGTAGGTAAATAAAAGGAAGAAAGAAATGGGGATCAGAAGACATATACCATATATTCCGATCTACTCGTCTAACATGTATTAGGATTCGACACTCAGACACTTATTCAGACCCTCTTGCATGATGAAAAATATTTAATAATGGTGTACGTTTTCCAATCCCCATTTCTTTCTCCCTTTTGTTTACCCACTTATAATGGTAGCATAGAACATCATGTTTACTTAGCATTTCTCATGTTCGCATCTACTTGTCTCACCTACGTTAGGGTTCGATCACTCAGACGCTTATTCGGACCCTCTTGCATGAGGGCAAATATGTGATAATGGTATATGTCTTCCAATCCCCATTTCATTCTCCCTTTTATTTACCCGCTTATAATGGTAGAATAAAATGTCATGTTTACTTAGTATTTCTCGTGTTCGCATCTACTCGTCTCACATGCATTAGGGTTCGAACACTTGGACACTTATTCGGACCCACTTGCATGATGGGAAATATGTAATAATTGTGTATGTCTTCCAATCCCTATTTCTTTCTCTTTTTTATTTACCCACTTATAATGACCTTCTTGCATGAGGGCAAATATGTAATAATGGTGTATGTCTTCCAATCCCCATGACATTCTCCCATTTATTTACATGCATATGTTGGTAGCATAGAACGTTATGTTTACTTAGCATTTCTCATGTTCGGATCTACTCGTCTCACATGCATTAGGGTTTGGACACTCTTATAGTTATTCGGACACTCTTGCATGATGGAAAATATGTAATAATGATATATGTCATCCAATCCCCAATTCTTTCTCCCTTTTATTTACCCGCTTATAATGATAACATCGAACATCATGTTTACTTAGAATTTCTCATGTTCGAATCTACTCGTCTCACATGCATTAGGGTTCGAACACTCGGCACTTATTCAGAACCTTTTGTCCAAGGGCAAATATCTAATAATGGTGCATGTTTTCCAATCCCCATTTCTTTCCCCCTTCTATTTACCCGCTTATAATGGTAGCATAGAACATTAGGCTTATTTAGCATTTCTCATGTTCGCATCTACTCGTCTCTCATGCATTAGGGTTCGGACGGTCAGACACTTATTCAAACCCTCTTGCTCGAGAACAAATATGTAATAATGGTGAATGTCTTCCAATCCCCATTTCTTTCTCCCTTTATCTACCCGCTTATAATGGTAGCATAGAATGTCATGTTTACTTAGCATTTCTCATGTTCGCATCTACTCGTCTCACATGCATTAGGATTCAAACACTTGGACACTTATTCGGACACTCTTGCATGATGGCAAATATGTAATAATGGTGTTTGTTTTCAATTCCCCGTTTCTTTCTCCCTTTTATTTACCTGCTTATAATGACCCTCTTGCGTAAGGGCAAATATGTAATAATGGTATATGTCTTCCAATCCCCATGACGTTCTCCCTTTTATTACCCACTTATAATGGTAGCATAGAACATCATGTTTACTTAGCATTTCTCATGTTCGCATCTACTTATCTCACATGCATTAGGATTCGGTCACTCGGATACTTATTTGGACCCTCATGTTTACTTAGCATTTCTCATTTTCGGACCCTCTTGCATGAGGGAAAATATGTAATAATGGTGTATGTCTTCCAATCCCCATTTCTTTCTCCCTTTTATTTACCCGCTTATAATGGTTGCATAGAACATCATGTTTACTTAGCATTTCTCATGTTCGCATCTACTCGTATCACATGCATCCGGGTTCAGTCACTCAAACACTTATTCAGACCCTCATGTTTACTTAGCGAGACCCCCTTGCATGATGGCAAATATGTAAATAATGGTGTATGTCTTCCAATCCCCACTTCTTTCTTCCTTTTATTTATCCTCTTATAATGGTAGCATAGAACATCATGTTTACTTAGCATGCTCGTGTTCGGATCTACTTGTCTCACATACATTAGGGTTCGGACACTTATTTGGACCGTCTTGCATGATGGCAGATTGTAGCTCAACTTTTTCGAGCCCCCTTTTGAAAGCTTGAAATATAGCCCCACAGTTCGGACTCCCGCAGTTGTGATTCTAATCTCACCAGTGTAATGTGAAATTGATAAGCACCAAATAGTCCAAATCCGGCAAATCTTTTGGAAAATTGATTTTGAATCAAAAATACCTAAATTGGATTGTTTTGCCAGATACAGAGTCACCACCTAAATATTTTTCGGAACTTTAGGAAACCCATGACTCGTGCCAAAGGCCACATGTCCGTCATCACCAAAGTTGCCTCGGCTTGGGAACTTAGGTACGGGAGGAGAAGGTCATGAATTGAGCACCCTTGCTCACCCGATCAAAGATCGGCCTCTACTAATCATAATATGATTTTTATCCATATTATATGCTCTTATTCCAGTTATTAGCTAACTTTACTACGTGATGCGCACATACAAGTATTAGACTAGTTTGCTCAAATTGGAACAATTCAATTTCATGTTTGTTTTTCCAAAAGGGTTTGAATTTGCCACTTTACAAAGCAGGCTTAAAGTTTGTGAATTTGCCACTTAACAAAGCAGTCTTAAAGTTTGTGAATTTGCCACTTGACAAAATGGTCTTAAATATACATTTATCGAATTATTCCAATTCTAGCAACAAGCCTTCATCTACAGGCATTCAAACAGTTTAACAAGTAAGCACATAGCCTTATGGCAAGCATGTTAGTCATGGAAATCACTCACACTCATGCAAGTATGCTAAAGCGCTAAAAACTCACCTAGTACTCCAAGCTAAGATAAAATAAAAGAGTTAGAAAAATATGCATGATTCCTAACTATACAAGATGCCTAATGCAACACATGCAATAATGCAATCTAAATAGGCTTGGCTACTAAGATGGCATATGAGTCAACAAAATAGCATGCGGTCTAAGCGCGTATTCAAAGAAGTATTGAAACGATAATGCAGTTAGAATGATGAACTGAGCCTCAGTGCATGCAATACAAATGGATGCAAAACATCAGATATGCTAAATAAAACATGATACTCCTAATCTAGCCAGCATAAGCTGGAAAATAAAAGGGAGAAAGATGTGGGATTGGAAGACATGCACGTTATTACAACATTATGCCCTGGCGCAGAAGGGTCCAAATAAATAAACTAGCTAAGCTAACTACTTAACTAATTATTACAAACCAAAACGAATAAATAATTAACTACCCTAAGCTAAGTAAATAAGTACAACACAAACTAATTAATTAATTACTCTAAGCTAATTAAATTAGTACATCATAAAATTAATTAATCTAGTTAACTAATTAACCATTCTAATTAAATAATTACAACACTTAACTAATTAGCTACAACTAATTAGTTACAACAAGACTAAGTGAAAATGTATAAAGGTTGCATGTGCAGTGTCTGAGAGCTACTCTATTTGCCCAAGTCGACTCTGTTTCACCTCCAGCCACTGCCTCTGTTTCCTGCAAAACTGCACTACTGGCCACACATTGAGGGTCGACTGTGCCTCACTGATGGCTGGCCAAGTCTACAGAGGGCCGGCCATGCATTACTTTCGTGCAAAGCTTTGTTTTTGTGTTATGAGGTGAAATTAGTGCATACAGAGCAGTTCAAGCTCTGTTTGTCCCTTCCTTCCTTCCCTATCATAGGAAGGCCTCAAGAGAAGAATGGAATCATTTCCAAAGACATCAATGAGCAATTGATTGCTTGATGCTTTCGAGCATGATTTTGGACAAAATGAATAAATGCAATGGAAATGACCACCCCTCCCGTTCTATCATAGAATGAACTCAAAAAGGGAAGTTAAGATGCTTCAAAGACATCAAAAACACCATGGATTGATGCATGATGACACTTGACACAAGAAACTTGGCATAACGTCCGGCCAAGTTTAAGTTATTTTAGCCATTTTCTTTAAGTGTGTTGATCCAAATTTTAAGGCAATTTTCTTTAGTCATGTCCATTCATTAGCCATTTGTCCAAGGGTGATGATTAAAGTCCTCTAAACAAGAAATAATGTCAAACAAGCGATTCTTCTAAGACATGAGAGAGAGACTACACCGTTGACGATGAATCTCCGAAGAGATTAAGCCATTAAGTGTAGGTCTCCCTTACATGTACTGAATAACCTCAATTGGTTGAAATCATTCTCAAGAATGAAAGAGATGGATGGTGGATTAATTGTTAAAATGAGTAAAGGGAAGCTTGGAACAACATGCTTCAAGTTATGTATGCTAACATATGAGACCACAAATGAACTAAACATGGCCTGAACCAATTGAAAAGGGCTTGGACAGCCCCAAAACAGCCCTTAATACATGGAAAACAGAGGCTAAACATGCATAATATAAGCTTAAAAAGCTAAACAATAAAGAGAAAAATGTAGGCTAGTAAGCAAGAAGAATGAGGGATGGCAAACCCCTCCACTTTTGAAACCTCAAAACATGATTTTTGGCCCTTGGAAAACTCTGAAAAGTAGTGTAAATATCAAAGAAAAAGAGTGGAAAAGGAAAGGTTTGAGCTATAAGTAAAGGTATAGAATGAGCAAGCTCTCTCTGCCCTTTTGGAAGCTCTTTCAAGCCAACCTTAAACACTTCAAATAGACTCAAAACAACACAAAACAATAAGAATTATGAAGCAACTGATGGAAATGAAAGCAAGAGAAAAGATAACAAGCTTATACCTTTTAAGGGCTAAGCTTGTTGTTGATGATCCATACTTGGTTTCAACTCACTCTCAAGCTTAAATTATGCTTCTCCAAAATCAACCAAGGCTCTAGAGTAGTAAGACAAGGTTGTATGTGGAGTATAAAGAGGACACAAGGAAGTTAGGTTAGCTCAAATCTTGCTTGAAATGGAAGAATGAGGAGGGGGAGCTCTCAAGGTGTATATATGGTTTCTAAACTTTGTTCAACCCTCAAAACAATCCCAGAGCTTCATTTATATAGAATTCGAGCTCAAAATGTGATAAATATCTTCAAAAATGGACAGTTGATGGCCTCCCGCCCAGAATAGTGTTTATCGCCATCAAGGCCCGGCCGGCCATCACTAATGCACGGCCGAGCCTTGATGGCCTCCCCTTTTTTTTTGGTTCAAACTCAGCTCAGGGTGGGAAAAGGTCCAAAAATGAAACTTACAGATTCAAACAAGATAAATGTTAAAGATTTGAAGTTATTTTGAGAGCCTGATTTAATCCAACTCGCTGCAAATTCAAAACACATAATTCAACTTTCATCATCGAGTGTATCGAACCAAGCGCCCAAGTCTTGCGGGCGGTCAAAAATAGGGTGTCCATAGTTGCCCCTCTTTGACAGAACTAAAAGTCATGAAATGACGTGAGTGAATGTTAAAGCCCAGACACGACCCATTTGATGAGGCTGCTAGACTTAGACAAACAAACAAGATGCAGATGCAATTGGTTGAACCCAAGGGTTGCCAATGTATCCCTTTGCAAGGAATCAAACCAGCATAGTTCAAGGGCAAGATGCAAATGATATGCACAATGCAATTTTGAAAGTTGGACTTACACGCTACGCGAAGCTGATGATTTTGAAAGCTTATGATCATGCGAGATGATGCAATAAGCAATAACAAAACGCAATAAGCAAGATAACAAGATAGCATATGAATGAGCAATTTCAAAACCAAAAAAATGAAAAGAAAATAGCACTCGGGGTTGTGTTTCATGCAACTTGAGAAAATGAGAACAAAAACCACTCAGGGTTGTGTTTCACACGTCTCGAAGTAAAACCCGCCGGGGCTGCGTTTCACGCATCTTGAGACACAACCAACCACTCATGACCGCGTTTCACACGTCCTGAGAAACAACCACTCAGGTGCGTACTTCGTACGTCCCGAGGTAAAACCCGCCCAAGGCCCCGTTTCACGCGTACGTCCCGACGTAAAACCCGTCCAGGGCCGCATTTCATGCATCCTAAGAAACAACACTCAGGCACATAAAAACCCACCTAGGGCCTCGTTTCACGCATCCTGAGAAACAACCAGTCGGGAGTGTACTTCGTACGTCCCAAGGTAAAACCCGCCCAGGGCCGCATTTCACGCGTCCTGAGAAATGATGGAATGAATTACGAATTAGACAAAACAAGTCATCAATAAAACAAGTTGCATCATGAATTTAAACTAATGAGTAAATAAAATCAATCAAGAATAAAATAAATCAAATTATCCACTCACACAACAAAACAAAACAAAGTGGATATCTTACTCACTCTCTTTATTTTCTTTGATCTCTTTGCTATGATGCCTCTCTTTTTTTCTTTTCTTTTTCATCACTCATTTTTGGTCTTTTTTTTCTCATGTTATCATACAACTCCTTATTACACCCAAATTAAAACCCACAATTAAAACCCAAAATTAAAACAATAATAAAATAAAATAAAATAAAAATAACCAGCAACACACACAAACAAAACAAAAACAAAATAGAATTGAAATCATCGAAGGCTAGTCGGGCCTCGGCGATGCACGGTCAGCCTTTGATACAGCCGGCCGGCCTTCGACAGCGGCAAGGGCAAAATCTGGAAAAGCCACGCCTGTGGCTATTTAAAACACAAAACAACTCTCATTTCCTTACACTTCCTCATCCGAAAACTCCCCCTCCTCTCTCTCTAAGCCTCCTCTCTCTCTAGATTTCCTCTTTCTTGAGTTACCTAACAACTTTTGCAAAAATTTTCCTTGAAACCCTCTTGATCCTTCACCATTTGAACCAATTAGATTTTGATTTGGTGAAGTTTTGAGTTTTCTTGGTTTTTTTCATAGATCCTCACACTTTTACCCAAACTTTTCTCCCTTGATTTTCTTCCCCTCTTTACTTTTTCTCTCCTAGGGATTTGGTTTTGAATAACATCCAACCACTCACTTTTTCTTCACTTTACAACTCCTCTCTATGACTAGCGACGAAGTACCTATTCCCGACCCCGTCTTTGGTATTGGTGCTGCCCTTGGTGCAAACATGGAGGCGGAGGAGGCTGCTGCATTGCTTCCCCTTACTGAGAGGCCCTTTGATGCGACTACAGACCAGCTACGTACACTTGTGCCACCCCCAAGTGGCATTTTGAGATTCGAGGGCTTCATCTCAGGGCTAGATGAGGACACTCTACTACGAGAGCCCACGGAGCATGTATCTGCCAATGTTTCCACGATACGTAATTTTTTCCCTATTTTACTTTGCACACATGTTCTCTGCTGTACATATACTGATAAAACTTCCAATTGATAGGTGATCGCCAGGAGGATAGGCAGCTACGACTCTATATCCAGCCCCCGATGTTGGTACGAGCGGCTTCCCACAGAGGTCCGCACTTTAGTAGATGCTATTGGCTTTGGGCCCTTCTATTCCAGGCTCATACAGATGAGGGACGAGTCTTGGCTTTATGGGGCCCTGGTCGAGAGATAGTGGGATACCGCTGACTCATTTCACTTCTCTTCGAATGTGGAGATGACACTAACCCCATATGACTTCTCGATGCTGACCGATTTACAAGTTGGGGTCAGCGGCCCAGTCCCCTTTGATCCAGATATGACCCAGTGGAGAGCTGCACAGCTCCAGCATCTCGGGGTGATCCCAGACACCACCAGCCACGAGATGGTGCGCTATAGTTGGTTCTTCGAGTACTTCTCCGCTTTTCAGCCTACCACTCCAGATGAGGTCGCTCAGTATACCCGCTGCTTCCTCATATATCTTTTCGATACTACCCTGTTTGCAAACAGGGAAAATACCGTGGGGTTATACATTTTAGAGGCACTGGTACACCTTCCTCAAGTGGTGGAGTCCAATTGGGATGGCGCCGGCTTGGCCACCATATACTGTTACATGAGTTTCGTCTCCTGCCGCAAGGCGGATTCACTTGGCAGCTACTGGAGGGTTTGGGAAGTATATCCTACACCGACTTTTCTGATGTGTTTTACATTATGTTCACTGTTCCATCTCTTGTTCATTTGATCTATTTTCTCATATCTTCTGTTCACCTTTTGTTTGCAACTTTGGGTCGACACATATTTCACTTCCCTGGCTCCAGTTCCAATAAGGCCGATTGAGTTGTCAGTTCCCTGCTCTCGGTGCTACAACTCGCGATTTGAGCGATGCCGCCTTGTAGATCGCACCTTCATGTACTTTTGTTGTTTCTTTGACACCATCACAACGGACCAGGTAAGCATAATGCCAGTCTTTAGCTGTTGGCTACTATAAGCATATTACATTGTTCCACACTACACGACTATTCTCATGCTGTTGCATCATATTACCATTCTCATACTGCTCTGACCTCTGACATTACACTGACTTCACACTATATTAACATTTGACACTGCACTAATTTCTGATAATACACTGACTTTTGACATCGTATGGCCATTCTAACATTGCACTGACATACTCATCTGACACTATATTCACAGATTGAGTGGCACCCTTGGGCGAGCATTCCCCTTGTGTCAAGGACGACTTACACCGCTGCCTAGAATGCCTCCATGATGAAGATCCTATTTGAGGGTCCTTTTGGCCGAGCTTACTATCTGGAAGAGAGATTCATTTGCCAAATGCAAGGCATTATTGACCCTGACATTCCACATCCTCCTCCTCCCGACATGAGGGTAGTGAATGATCTACAGGACAGTCTTGAGCTCGACCTTTTGATGATAGGCGAGGACGGCAATCATCACTATGAGCCCAGCGACTTCACCACTTTCCTACACACTCAAGTGATGGGGCCTCTTACCCTAGGCATGGTTCGAACTGTGCCAGAGGTTGCTGTTGCTGCTGTTACTGGAGCTAGTGGTGTGCCTGTTGGAGGTGCCCCTGTCATTGCTTCCATTTCCAAATTGCCTGTGATTCCTACAGAGATCATATACATGTGTCCGGATGGAGTGATCGAGCAGATCCCACTTGAGCCCATCGAGGAGAGGGACCACAGACTTGTGTTTGCCCCTGGTGTTAAGCAGGTACACTTTCCTTTTATGTTAGTCCATGTTGCACTTTAGATTGCTTTCAGCCATTACTATTCATTGTTCAATTATTTTTGCCTGCTTTTCTAAGATTCTGTTCTTTTGCAAATTCCCCAGGCATACGGTGACAAGCTCCTTTGGATGATCGGCCGACTACTCATCATGGTACGAAGGAGAAAAACTGCCTTAGTCACCCATGGGATCGAGGTACATTCTATTTGTAGTCCACTGTCGTTGCCATACTGTACACTTTTGTTCACTCTTACTAATATCTGTCATCTTTTCAACTTGAGCCAGCGCCAGCAGCGACTGCAGGACCTTCCATAACTAGTAAGTAGAGACAAGGCCGAGGAAGGGGCCACGGACGAGCCGATCGGAGGGCAGGTCGAGTGAGACAATGTTCGCCTTCCGAGGAGTCCTTTGACAGGTCCACGACCTCTAAGGACAAGGAAGAGGAGATTGACCTGCAGTCGAGCAGCCCTAGCGATGACAGCAATGCACCTCCTCTACAATCGAGGAGGAAGAGAGTAAGGATGGGCTACTGATGATGATGATGATTTTGCTTTTATTTTGCTTTTGCTTTCGTTTTGCTATGTACTTAAAAAACTAGCTTCGAATAGAACTTTATTTTTGAAGACTTTTCTTTTCTTTTGGCTTTGTAAAACAATGATCGGGGTTGGACCTACCAGTTATAAAAGAAAAGTTTTGTTGGGTGATCCCTTTGTATGACATGATAAGCTACATTACCCTTGCATTGTAATCTTCGGAACTGTGAATGCTTTGCTCCTGAATTGATTCATGAATCGGATAATGACTTACGACCGATCAAAATGTAAAATAAAACTCGATAATAGAAAAACAAAACAGAAAACAACTCAAAAAAGCTAACAAATACTTGGTACAAACAAAACAAAACTCAAAAGTACAGTTGAAGTCCACTCGAACAAAGGTCAGCTTTTGCTACAACTGATCTGCACTGGGCCAGCAGAAAGACACAGTCGAGCTTCACTGATGCATGGCCGGCTATCGGTGATGCGCATCCGGCCATTAGTGTGATGTCGGTCAGTGTTGTCCAACTGTCATGCTCAGCTCCTTCTCAAACTCTATAAATAGTGCTCCCATGCTGTTTTTCTGGCAAACTCACAAGTCTTTGATATTTTGCTCTCAAAATGGAGATGTTATTTGTCAACAGGCTTCGATAGTTCGTCAGGGAAGACAATCAGCGACTAAAATTTTTTTGGTAGCTAAAAGTGAAAGTGACCTATTGGCGACTAAAACTTTAGTCGCCATATATTTTTTAAAAATAATTAAATATATATATATTACTTTTAACGTCTAAATTATTTAGTAGCCAATTGGCATATATGTTTGGCGACTAACTATTTGGTAGCCAAAAGTTTCACTTTTTGAGAATTGGTGACTAAAAGTTTAGAAGCCAAAAGTTTCCATTTTACAATTGGCGACTAAAAGTTTAGTAGCCAAAAGTTTCACTTTTTGACAATTGGCGACTAAAATTTTAGTAGCCAAAAGCCAACCTGTGATATTTGTTTAGTCGCCAAAATGTCTCATTTAGTTTTTATAATTTGTTTTGTAATATTTTTTGCGCCACCTGTAACCTGTGTATATACAAAATTATTCATCCATCTATTCATCCATTCAATTCTCAACCATTCAATAAAAATATTTCTCCACAACCTGTAGCATTCAATTTTCAACCATATACAAAACTTGACTATTAACTGTACATATCAAAGAAAATAAAAATCCATAAGCATGGTATAATCCAACAAATACATATACTATCCAAACCAATAATTAAAATCCAAATTTAAAAAAAAAAAAATCTTAATAACAAAACATATCAGGTGTACATGTTTTCCATAAACAAAAATTTAATGTAAATTGCATCCATGAAAACATCATCAATCTGGCCCAAAAACATCACTTTGTATCCATGCCAACATCATCAATCTGTAACAAAAACCAGTGAGGTAACTGATAAAAAATGTAGAGCTTGATTTTTCTTTAAACAGGATATGGTTCAATTTATTTAACAAGTAATTTAGCTTATGGAGAAGGAAAAATTAGATAACTAACTCAGTTGAATTTAGATGAATAACACAAGTAATGCAAAGCATGCGTGTAAAGTACAGAAGATATATGCTGAACACCAAAATATGGACAAGATGTCTTTGCTCAACCAGAGCTAATATTTGTCACAAGCTGTGTACCAGATATATACAAACAAGGGTCATGGCCACATCCCAGTGTATACAAACAACTCTCTTATATTATGACATATGGATTGAGTAATTTTTAGACCAATTACTCATATCCTCCTACCAAGGTTATCTTCCCAACATCCAACTTCACATGGTTAACATATTCGAGAGATTAACATTTGATGTTAAATACATCTTATATTATGTGTAAATACAATGAAGAACTCCTACGACATTAATGAGGAATAACTACTTCTAAGCAGCACTAAATAAATATTTTAGATGCCAATATGTTAAGAATCAAAGATCAACTACGAAACATCAATGTAGTTATGCCCATTTTCCATGTTAAGAAAATGCACTTTTATAAAAATAAAAGTGATAATAGAACCCACAACAAGATTATGAGTTCTCAACAGCTAAGCAATAAAAATAAAAATAAAAAAAACTTCCTCAGAAATTAATAACTAACCTGTTTTTCTTCAAAACTAAACTTCTTCAAAAGGTTCTGCTTCTCCTTATCATTAAGTACTCAATGTGTTGCTGATCAAAAAAAAAAAAAAAGTACTCAATGTGTTGGCTTTAACACGTGCTTTGTAATGTTAACAAGCAAGTCGGTAATCTAAATACAGAACAGTAAGACATTAAAGGCATGAAATAGAATTTAATCACAAAAGTAAGCCAAATCATTTAAAAATGGGCAACTTTATAGAAGGAATATTTGAAAAACAATAAAAACTAAAATACTAATTTGACAAAGTCTTCTCTCTTGTCTTGCTTCCTCCTCTAACTCTCCTCTTTTAAGCCAAATATACTCCCAAAAGACAACTCAACATCCTCCTTCTTGAGGATGAATTTGTTTTCTTTTCTATACTCCCACATCCCACTAAAATTACTCAACAAAATTTCTTTAATCATTGCAATACATTCCTAAGGATCCAGTCAAACCTCACATAAATTTGCAATCTGTGAAACATAGAAGAAGATGCATCTTCAAAGTACCTTAGAATTTGCCATGACAAAGTACCTTCCCAGCTTAATTTACCATCTTCAAAGTACCTTCCCAGCTCAACATACTCCCAAAAGACAAGTTAGGCTTGTGGCTTCGAATTTTGAGAAGCCTAAGAGACATTTTATCAAACAGTTTGAAGGCAAAAAAAATAAAAAAAAAAAAACAAATCCTTTGTTATTAAGTTGGGGTTTTTAAAAGAATGTACATACACAATCGATTTAAGTTGGGGCTTTTAAAAAAATGTACATACTCAGTAAAAAAAAATGGTTTGAAATCACCTTATGATCGTCCAAGAAGACTTAGATGTGAGATCTTTTAATCGAGTTCGCCACATCAAGATCATCTAAGATGTGAGTGAAGAAAATCAGGACTGAAGAGTGGATTCTCATGATCTCAATCCTTATCTGATTGTTTGAGATAAAGTGAGTGTGAGTCTGAACGATCAATTGATTGAAAATGAGAACAAGAACATGACAGCAAAAGCATGAGAATGAGGGTGAGAGAGAGGGAGAGTTGACTATTGGTGACAAAGTTCAGAGATCGTAAGAGTTGAGAAGAAGATGCATTGTGAATTTGTTAGATATTGCAGAATAAGAGAAAGAGGGATGAGAGAGGAGTTTATATAGATGGTTATTGGCGACTAAAATATTTTAGTCGCTAAAAGTATTTTATAAATCCCTACAAAATATTTGAAAGGTCTCCCTCCAAAAATTTTAGTTCTTTGGCGACTAAAATTTTTTTTTTTTTGCCGCTAAAAATAAACTTTTGGCTACCAAAATTTTGGTCGCCAAAGGTAAAAAATAATTTTTTATTTTCCAATTGGCGACTAAATGGTTTTAGTAGCCAAAACTCAATATACGGCAACTAAAATACTTTTTTTGTCGCTGAAAATAAACTTTTGGCAACCAAAAGGTAAAAAATAATTTTTTATTTTTCATTCGGCGACTAAATGGTTTTAGCAGCCAAAACTCAATATACAGCGACTAAAATTATTTTTGTCGCCAATTTTGGCATTTTTAGCGACTAAATTTTTTTTAGTCGCCAATAACTAATATACCCCGACTAAAAAAAATTAGTAGCTAAATATTTTACTTTTGTTGACTAAAAAAATTTTTAGTTGCCAATTCCATAACTTTTGGCGACTAAATTTTTTTTAGTCACCAATTTTGGTCGCCGAATGTGCATTTTGTTGTAGTGAATTAAAATTTCAATAATATTATTTAGAATGAAAATTAATGTTTTTCATTAAAAAAATTATATACGAACCACATATATAGAAATTACCATATGGCTAGGCTTCTCACAACATGGTTGTTTTTTCGCTATATAAGGACAGTCTACCTCTGTTCCTATTCCAAATTGCATAGCATACCCGTAAGTGTTGTTTCTGGAAGAGAGATAGCAACTTTCCTCCTCTGGTTTCACACAATTTACTAACTCTTGTACTAATAATTGCAACAACTCTATAGGTGGATTTTTTATGTTATATATTGATTCAATGGCGACAACAGATACCATTGCCCAACAACAATCTATAAAAATAATAAATGATTAAATACAAGTATTATAGTTTAAAATTATTTTAAAAAAATCAAGAGTTGACATTTAATATTCTTACCGCAACCAGCTTGCTTTTGAACTTTGTTTAAAATTCTTTCTTCCATCCAATTCACATGGATACTAGGAGAATATGTACCCTATAAAAAAATAAAAAAATAAAATTATGACATACTTTTGTTAACATAATCAATCATATAAAACTTCAACCAATAAGCACTTTATTTAAACTAAAAAATTAACATGATTTTGGTTGCTAAAGTATACACTCGGTGTCACTCTGTTCGAATTCATCATTATATTTAAGGGTATTTTTAGAACAAATATTACAATTTTAAAAAATAAAAAACTTTTGATCTCTAAAATTTGCCCTCAATGTCATTCTAGTTTCATATTTATCAATTTAGTCCCCCATATAATACTGTGTATTAAATGGTTACTATATTTGACATTCGTGATACTTTTGTTGGACTCAATGGGGTGATCTTTTTGAGTTGTGACATATAGTTGTTTTTTCAAGAGAATAATCATAGAAAAAGAACAAAATCTTTATTGATAAGAATTGAGGTAAATTTTTAAATAAAAACCAAATCAATAAAGATGAAACGGAGAGTACTATAAGCATCAAAACAAGAACCTTCTTATCCCAATTAGGTCAGCACAAAAAGGCAACCCCAATCATTTGTAGCACAATCTACCGGCACTGATTAAAAAGAATTCAACTAATATGGATCTAACAACAGAAGGAAAATAAGAAAAAAGCAAAAAAGGGGGGAAAGCTCTCAACCTACCAGGGTACAACTCTAAACAAACCCAAAGTTCAACAACCACATCGAAACAGAGCCATCCAAGAACGAAATAGAACCATCCAAGAGCATCGAAAGGTTAAGGGTCCAACCTAAGAGCATCTGTTATCTGGTTTTTGATACTATCATTATTCTATTATCACCACTATCAGTGATTGTCCTCAATTCTAACACCCATTACACTTAACATTACATCTAACCATCACCTTCGTATGCTCTAGCTAGCTTGACACGACACAACCCAACAACTATTATCACCACCAATATATAAGAAGTAAGAAAATTTTAGCATTCAATTTTTAGTATTTGATTTATAATTTTTCAACTTTCTCAAACATATTAGTAACAAAATAAATAGAAAAATTTTGAAATATCTTTCTTTCTTTACTTTTAAAATGATATACCATGGAGTAATCTAAAGGAAAATGAAACATAATGAAGATCCAAATTTTAAAATTATAGTCTGCAAGAAAATTGACCAATACAGACCTGTGCAAGAGAAAATGAAAAAAAAGATAGCTATCCCTCACTAGAGAAGACCTGGGAGGTTTTGGAAATTGCTAGAATATTCTAGAACTCCCTAGAGCCTTGTACAGTATTGTACATAAGCCTAGAAGCTTATACATAACACTTGTATATTCTAGAATAATCTATTAGATGTAGTAGGAGGAAGTGTCTAGAACACTCACCATACTTGTAGTTCTAGAATGTTCATTGTAGCCTATAAAAAGGGGAGGGCCTCATTTGCCCAAACCACCAAGAATTGTAAAGCTTTTTCTCAAGAGTGAATACAAGGCATTCTCTCAAACTCTCTTGTGTTCTTCTAAACTTCTCTTTCCTACAAGTGTGTGAGTTAGGCTGACTTAGCATCATCAAGTGAGACTTGAGATTGTCTAAATGCTGCATGGATAGCTTGGAAACAACCAAGTCCATGACAGTTAATGCTACATATCATGAAAAAAATATCATGAAAATGATCATGAAAGATTCTCTACCGTTAGATTATACATACAAGAAAACACTACACACTAATCAAGGGATGAAAAATTTTCATGAAACATTTCATGATCCCTAATTTTATTCATTAAAGAATGTCAAAGATGAGAAGCAAAACTAGAAGAGTGGGTTTGGGAGCTTACCTGCAATGGGACCTTCAAATCTTTTCCCTTTGCTTCCATTTTCTAGATCTACAACAAAAGCAGTCCATTTTACTTAAAGAAAAATCATAATCTCATAGAGGATGTATAGTATGGAAAAACACACACACACACACATATATAATGTAGAGAGAGAACACCAAAAATTGAAAGTTTTTGTGTCTGCTATGGAGTAAGGTTTTACTATGCTTGTTGTTTGTATATATTTCTCTCTCACACTGCCATGCAACTGATTTGGCAGCTCAGTTTTTAAATTTTTTTAAAATATATTTTTAAGGCAAACTTTTTTTTGATTTGTGCTTTTACATGACCTTTTGTATAGGTGTTTGTAGGCCATGCTTTATTTTTGGGAGTTATTTTGTGATTTGTTGATATATCTTGTAAATTATTATTATTATTATTATTATTATTATTATTATTATTATTATTATTATTATTATTATTATTATTATTTGTGATTAAGGTTTTTACTTTTAATAACAATTCTTTCCCTTACAAAAAAAAAAGAAAAAAAAAAAAAAGAATGATGAGAAGATTCAAATCAAATGTTGGTATCATTTGTTAAGGTAGAGCCTGTCATGAATAATAATGCTACATTTTTCTTTGGGTCTAAAAAATTATTGAGTAGTTTTAGAGTATTATATGATAATAAACATCTATTATTATTATTATTGCTATTTATTTTATTATATAAATAGAATGCTTATTTTGTATAAACTCTATTATATTTTGTTTTTTGCCCTTTATATAATTGTTACATTTAATAACTATCACATAATTTTTTTAAATGATTTTTTTCATCCATTTTTTTAATGAATTTTCTCATCATTAAAGTGTCAAAAATTGCTAAACGATTTTCTTAATTTATCATAACTATAATAATAATAAGTTTGACTTCTCTTCAGTTTGCAATCGGATTAGAGGGTACTACTGTCGGGTCGTGGTGGGCCTAAATTAGGCCCCATCTCGATAATTCAAATCGTTCAATATGTAGAGCTCGGTGAGTTATTTCTATAAAAAAAAAAATCAACTTTATTGGATATTGATAACCATCATTTCTATCAATAATTTATTTTGAAAATCATACTTGTCGTTGACTGATATCTACTAATATCCGATTAATGTAATTTTTTTTTATAAGAATAATGTAATAAATGAATTGTGCACATTGAATGATTTGAATTATAAAGATGAACCCAAATTTGAACTCTCCACACCCAAGAATACCGTCCAATCTAATTACAGACCAAAAAGGGGCAAGAGACATAATAATAATAATAATAATAATAATAATAAGAGGAACTTACTAATAAGTTCTATACACAGAGTTCAAAATCTATTTAGTCCAAAAAAAAACACTTGCACCAATTAGCCATATATGTTTTAACTGTTACCAAAACAATCCTTTTTTTAAAAAAAAAAAAAGTTTAAAGACGCTATTATATCGCACTACTGCTGAACTTCTATTAGACAGTCATCAGAGACTCGTTGAATGTTCAACATCACCGAAAAGTTGCCAGAATATCACCAGAAATTCGTCGGAGTATCGTTGAAATGTTTTGAATGTCACCAGAAGTCGTCAGAATGTCTAGAATATTTGTTGGATGTCAAGAAACCGGAGACTCAGCAGAATATCTAGAATATTGCCGAAAAGAAGAAGAATAAATTGATGAATTAAAGTGAAAAAAAATATAGCAAAATGTGCTAAATATGATAAATTGAAAGAAGAAGAAAAAAAATCTAAGAACAACAAACAGTAACAATGGAAACAAATATATGTTATTTTTAATTTTTGTAACGTTTAAGCAAATAATTTTTAATATTGAAATAATTACTTATTTTGTCGAGTACTTCGTATATTTTATCCACACAAAATAATTAGGTTGATTCGATAATTATAATTTATTCAATTTATCACGTTTGTCACCACCAAAAAAAAAAAGACATTAATTGTATTTTTAAAAATAAACCATTAATTTTTTTTGGTGTCAAACGCAATAAAATTGAACATGTTACGATTATCAGATCTACCTAATTTTTGTATGTGGATGAAATATACAAGTGTAAATAAAATGAACAATTTAGATTATCAAAACAGAATTCGTAATAGATTCAACGGCCAAAATAGCACCATCTAGTGGATCGGAGAGAAGCTATCTATTTTTATAAAAAAAAAATTATTTGCATAGCACTGTTCTAGCCAAATATAGTATATCAAATGTGAGAATAACTACATAAGGTAAATTATCAATAAGTCTTATTTTTGTGGCTTATTATCCATTAAATTTTATTGATAGATTTATCAAGGAATAAATTTATTAGTTTATCTTATTTTTATAAATAAATTTACAATTATAAATTTATCAATAAAAGTATAAAGAAATATAAATAAGACGGATTGATAAATACTCTTAGATAATATCGTTTTTTTTTATAAATAAAATAAATAATACCTCACCCATCACAAGGGGGAGTATTACACCAGCTTTACAAAAGCCAATTTTCGTACAACTCAACAATCCTTAATTGCCTAGTACTAGTACACTGTACACTACAAAACAGGAATATACAAATGCACGTACAAAAAAGTTTGGACACTCCTAAAAAAAAATTCCTGACTTCTATTCTGTCGACAATCCACAATGATATGTAAAGGTAAATATTAACTTTTTAATTTGTTATATATTTAATAATTAATGGTCCAATATCTGTATCAAATCATTATAAATGAATTTGTAAAAAATAGTGGCTAGCATTACCCATGGATATATGTGATTCCAGACACCAACATTATAATATACAACTACATAAAAAATAAAAAATAAAAATAAAAATATCATGTCTTCCCTTTCACGAATGGACAAAAAGAGAATTTTTTTTTTTTTTCTTTTTTGACATATTCATGCATCCATGCTTTGGTGTTTATTATAAGTGTTAGATTTTTATAATTGACAATTTCATTTGATAAAAAAAAAAAAAATTAGTTGTAATTTTATTCGCACTTTTGTTTTAGTAAGACTGTGAGTATTTAGATGGAAATCCAATCTGAATTGTACCTATGTAGAAGAGTTTGTGCTAACATTTCATATCTTGAGTATTCCTTATTTTCGACTTTGTTGACTATGTGCGAGGATTAAATGAAGAAGTCAAAGTTGTTTGAGTTATGTTCTGAACTTCTGAGATACAAGTTTTACCACTCGAGCGGTAGATGTTGCGCTTGAGCAATTGACCTATATGTTTGCACTGTCTTTACTCACACTGCTCGAGCGATAAAGTGTGACTCGAGTGGTCTTCATGACTCTGTTTATCGTCGTGGATTCGGCATTGAAACAGTGGATTCAATGTTGGGTAAAGCAATTCTGAGGTAAAGACAGTGGTGGAAAAGGCACATCGAGCTTGGTTCAATTTGGGCGTGAATTCGCTAGGTGATTGAGATTTTCTGTTTGTAATTCCTTTGTCTTCTTAGTGGATTGTTTTGTGATTTTGGCCTGTATTTTTTATCACAATTGGAAGTATTCTAATTGTGATTTTTTTCACATTAAATTGTTGTGCTAATTTGTTATTGATTGTTTGATTGTAATTGTTATTTATTGTTTAAAATTGAAATATAATCACAAATCAATATCTCAAAAAATTTTAATTTTTTCAATAAGCATTAATATTGTCATTTTGTTTAATGAGTTTCTCTAATAGAAGATATGCCATGCTTATTTATTTATTTTTTTAAAAAAAAAAAAAAAAAAAAAAAAAAAAAAAAAAAAAACCATCAAAGGCAAGTAAACTCTCTAGTTTACTAATTCAATTTTCAATAACTTTAGTGTTGGACCATTTTAATATCTTTTATTTATTTATTTATATATTTTTGTTCATGAATCTTTTTTTTGTTTTGTTCATAAATCTCATTTTGTTCATGAATGGAGATTTGTTGTTTTGGTGTCATTTTATTTTGTTCATGAATGGAGATTAATTAGAATTCATGAACTTGGTGGTGAGTTAATATTTGGATACACTCTCCCTTTTCTCTAAGTTCATGGTCTTTATTTATTTGTTGGTGTATTTTGTAATGTCCCAGTGGCCTATAAATAGTTCTTCTCATCTACTCTTTTCTACAACTAACACACCAACTATTTTCTATACAAGAGAGATTATTAGCAAAGAAGGGTGTTTTTCTTGGTGGAGCTTTGGGTTTACCATCTTGTGCAGAGTTGTCTTGAACCATACGACAAGTGGTCGGACTGTTGCATCCTAGAGGGGACAAGTCATAGTTTTGTGACTGCTGCATCGGTATTTAAGTTCTTCCTACCGTAGTTGGCTTGATCTCCTTAAAGAAAACGAGATATTCGTGCCTCAGCTTGATCTATTTGTATCTCATTTTCTTTGTTTTATTTATCAATAAAATATATTTTTTTCTGGTATTTTCACCAACAATTTTAAGGAGATCAACCATGGATCAAGTACCAAAAAAAACCAATGATGGAATTGGAGATCTCAACAAGCCTTTCAAGTTCAAGAGAGTTCATTTTAAAATGTGAAAAGGAAAAGTTCTTTTTTACCTTAGTCTTTTAAAAGTTGCATATGTTTTTACCGAGAAGAGCCCAAACAAAATCCCAACCGAGGAGATGAATGATGAAGACTACGAGGCACATGAAGCAATAGTGGCTTCCTACAATACAGATGGGTATAAATGTCATTTTTATCTCTTAAAATTCCTTGCTGATTAATTGATTATTACTATGCACCACTTATATACTTTGTCTTCTATTAATTTTTGGCATGCTCGCTTGTGTCATATTAACAGTAAATATATGGGAATCATGAGTAGTTTAGGATTAATTCCTAAAGTGACAAAACATTTTGAGAAATGTGAAGTTTGCAGTAAAGCAAAAATTACTAAGAGGCCTCATAAAAGTGTTGAAAAAAATACCAAATTGCTAGAATTATTTCATACTGATTTGTGTAAGTTTGAAGGAATTTTAACTCGGGGTGGTAATCGATATTTTATCACTTTTATTGATGATTTTTCAAAATACACAAACTTATATATATTAAAAAATAAAAGTGATGCTTTTGATAAATTTAAAGAATTCCTTCTTGAAGTGAAAAATCAATTCAATAAAAAGATTAAGAGAATTAGAAGTGATAGAGGCCGGGAGTATGAATCTTTTGGATTCAACTCTTTTGTTCAGTCATTGGGAATTATCCATGAAACTACTCAAAAAGACTAAAATTGTGTCTTATGAATTGTGGCGAGGGCATAAACCAAATCTAAGTTATTTGAGGGTTTGAGGTTATTTAGCTTTTGTGAGGCTTGCAAATCCTAAACGACCTAAATTGAGTGAACGAGCTACCACCTGTGCTTTTCTTGGGTATGCGTTGCATAATACAACTTATAGATTTTTTGACATGGAAAATAATATTTTTTTTGAATCAGGTGATGCTATTTTTCATCAAAATAAATTTCCTTTTAAATCTCGAAATAGTGGGGGTCAAATAATTTTTTAAAATATTTTATCATTGCCTAGCTCTTCTACTCCATCTCAAGTTTTTCAAGAACAAGAAAATTCTCAAATATGCTCATGAAAACTGGGATAAGCACAAGGCCGTAATGTACTGGCTATTAAAGCTCATGTCAATACCTAAATTATTATGTGTGAGCAGTAACACTTTATTTCCCCTAAGCAATCATAGTTCAAGTCTGAGACCACTACTGACTCTAGAGTAGAGGTTATTGTTTCACTAATAAAGGTTTAATACAGAGCACACCTTCATGATGCATACTAGTCTATCTTTGTTTGGTAATCTCTCTTGTCCTTGTTGATATTAAAATGAGTGGGAGATTGTTGGACCATTTTAATATCTTTTATTTATTTATTTATATATTTTTGTTCATGAATCTTTTTTTGTTTTGTTCATAAATCTCATTTTGTTCATGAATGGAGATTCATTGTTTTGGTATCCTTTTGTCTTGTTCATGAATGGAGATTAATTAGAATTCATGAACTTGGCGGTGAGTTAATATTTGGATACACTCTCCCTTTTCTCTAGGGTCATGGTCTTTATTTATTTTTTGGTGTATTTTGTAATGTCCTAGTGGCCTATAATGTAACGCCCTCAAAATAAATCCATAAATCATACATTCATGACATCCATAAACTTAAGTGAATAAAGCATATTTCCATTCACCAGAGTATTGATTACAAAAGTATTACATGTTGACAACAAAAGTATATGCCCTACGGGCTTACAACTTTCCAAGCCAACACTTGGTTACAAAAAGGAGAGTACTAACTCAAATACACATTAAGCCATTGGCTTGAATTTACATGTAATACCGAGAAGAGAACAACAAAAAGATCTATCAGCCCCAAGCCTTCCAAGCTACGTCCTTGGAGGTGGCATATCACCTGAACCTAAAAATGATGTCCCATATAGGGTGAGCCAATGCCCAGTAGAGATATACTAAACCAGATATGAGCAATAACTAAAACATTAGCATTTGATAAATGGTTAACACTTATAAACCAACTTATAACACAATCTAGTTCCATGACAAATATGTACATGTTTCATTCCACTTTCATTTACTTATCCGATTCAATTCATAAACATGGCTCAGAACCTGGCCAAGTAATTAAATGAGACTACATCCCATATTGAAACACTTTCTTTGTTCACAATTCAAATGAGACTGCAACTCATGTCAAAAACACTTCAATACTTCAATTATCAACGTTATGTAAACGTAATTAGAATTTCAAGACTTTCACCCTGGACACTCCGGCTAACTTAGTTATCAATGGAGTCCATCCCTTATCTCCTCTCAAACAGGTTTGAGAGTTCATCCCCTATCTCTTCTCAAACCATGGAGTACATTCCCTATCTCATCCTAAACAACATACATATACAATGTATTTAACAAATATCATGTACAATGATCAATCAATACACATATTCGATGTATTATTCCAACCGTCATATTCAATGACATATTTCATGTGATTAGTTTCAGTTTTCCCTAATCAACATACAGTGTCTACAACAATCAAGACTATCTTCCACCGATAACCCAAAGCAGTTATATCTAAACAGATAATAAATTTATCAATGGATAAAATCTCAATATTTTCATAGGTGGGTGATTAATTAATCCAACTACACCATTCAATCTCATAATTTCCCAATTTCATGGGTTCCAACTCAATTTCATATTTCCCTAAATTAATTATACAAATTAATTTATTACAATAATTAGGGCATTCTCCCATTTTTCTCAAATATTGGTCCTAAGACCAAATTCCACCAATTTTACTCTTAAGCCCACATTCCCAAGGCTTTTAATACACATGGCGCTTAAAAACACAAAACCCCTCTTTTATAAATTACAAACCAAACCCTAACTTTTTCCAAAATTACCCAACAACACCAACTAATCAAAATGACTAACATTTATGTTAAAACCCATAAGAAGGAATAGGATATCCCTACCTCAAATGAAGAGATCAAATGGAGAAAATGATGAAACTTGGAGTGCTCCAAACCCAAAGATTTTCAGATTGAAATGTAGCCCACACCAAGCTCCACACTTTTAACAAAGGAACTATGGTAGAAGATCACTCAAACTGGATGATTTCTTAGAGAGAAGTTGTATTATAGAGAGAGGAGCTCTCAAATGAGGGTTTTGAAAAGTTAGAGAGAGAGAGAGAGTGTGTGTGTGTGTGTGTTGAAAAAGTGATTTAAAATAACACAGTCGAGATCTAAGATACGTATGGTCCGCTAGAGCGGAGAATAGGACGCTCGAGCGTAAGACACAAAAACTCCACCCGTTCGAGCGCAAAAATACCTGCTCGAGCGCCAAGGCACAATTGCAAAGCACTACCCGCTCGAGCGCAAAGATACCCGCTCGAGCGTAGAATACACTCCTCTAGTACTTTTACAGACTCCAGACACCCGCTTGAGCGCAACAACACCCGCTCGAGCGCAGACCGGTCGAGCGTGAAAAGCACTTCTGCAGTACTTTTGTAGACGCACAAAATGCTGAAAGGGTGCAAACTCCGCTCGAGCACAAAGGGACCCGCTCAAGCGGATCATCAAAAATCTGGGCAACAACAATAGAGACCAAAACTCAACCAACCTGTTCGAAACACGCCCAAGACATTTCTAAACTCAAATTCAAAGAGTTAAAGGATGGAAATGCAACATAGACAACAACAACCATCTACAGAACCGAGTCCGGAATACAATAAACAATGAGAGGAAAACCGAGATCACTATATATAAATAGTTCTTCTCATCTACTCTTTTCTACAACTAACACACCAACTATTTTCTATACAAGAGAGATTACTAGCAAAGAATGGTGTTTTTCTTGGTGGAGTTTTCGGTTTACCATCTTGTGCAGAGTTGGCTTGAACCATACGACAAGTGGTCGGGTTGTTGTATCCCGGAGGGGACAAGTCATAGATTTATGACTGCTGCATCGATATTTGGGTTCTTCCTACCGTAGTGGCCTTGATCTCCCTTAAAGAAAACGAGATATCAGTGCCTCAGCCTAATCTATTTGTATCTTATTTTATTTGCATTATTTATCAATAAAATATATTTTTTCTGGTATTTTCACCAACATTTAGTACAACAATCCATTGAGATATAATCACTGACTTTATAAATGAGTGGCAAAAATAAACATAATTTAAATTTTTTTTTAGCAAATGAGAGAGAGCTTGATCAATTCGAGATCAACCTACCCAAGTCCGTCTCACCTACCAGTGAAATAGTATTTGAGTTCAAACTTAAAAAATAAGCATGAAAATCATGCATGACTAAGCTAGGTGAGCAAGGCTCTTGACTTGATCAGACACTAGACTACTAGTTTACCTAGGTGAACTGTCATTTTTCCAAAAAATATTATCAACTCTCAAATCCAGAAAATAGTAGCTGAATGCATACATATATATATATATATATAGAGAGAGAGAGAGAGAGAGAGAGAGAGAGATCCAAAGAGAGAGAAAATAAGAAAGAGAGTTTAAGAGAGAGAATGAGCGAATTCTTTTTCTACTTTTGATTTTCTGGTACAAAATCTTTTTATGTAGTGTTTTTGTTTTGATTGCTATATAAAGGCACACATAGTGTGAACACAATAAATGCCTGATTATTGCGTTAGGGAGTAAGGACCAATTGAATCTTTTATTTTATTATTTTTATTATTAAAAATTAAGGCAAAATCTGTTTTATCCATGTGATTTAGGTCAATTGTTTTTTACATCTTATTATTTAGAAATAGTCATTGTTGATTATTTTTGACACTTCAAAGCCATGAATGTAATTCAAGCAGGCCAGTAAGGATCTAAAAAGTCCTTACATATAATAAATGTCAATTTTTTATATCAAGCGATTGTGTTACACAGGCTTTGCACCAAACAAAAGCCTATTGGTACCATAGGGTCCCTCATTGGTGTCAAATAATAAGGTCTCCCATCCCATGGCAACTGCAAGATCTTTAAGTTCTTCGATAACAATGTCAGTGTCATGAATATAAACATGCCCACCTGGCCTTAAAATTCGATCCATCTTGAGCATGATTGTTGAGATATTACATATGCCTCAATTTTAGTTGGTATTACATAAAGTAATGTTCTTCCCAAAATTGTAAGGTGTATAGTGCATGAAATAAAGCACGATACAAACAAGAAAGACCAAGAATTGTACATTTTTTCCTCTACAAAGAAGAGTCCCACTGCATTCAGTAGGTCATATGCTCACACCTATGACAAATTTGAAAATTTTACTAAAAGAGCCAAAAAAGAGGAATAATGAAAAATTTTACACATTGCAATGCCTTGTGTGATAACATAAAATGGTTCGATAACAAAAAAGAAGTTCTTGGATGATTTAGGGCTCGTTCAAACTATTTTAATAACTTTTTGGCTTTTTACAAAAAGATGTGTAGAAAAGTAGAGAGAGTGATGTGACAACTTATGGTATTTATTTATTTATTTTGACTAAAATGTATAGTTGACAAACATGACTTTAATAATTATCTAGAGTTATGAACCACTTTCTTATTCCATAGCACAAGGCAAGGCACGATAAGCTTCAAAAACAAACATTCTAAAGATCTTCTCAAGTTATAGAATCTCGGTAGATTGAAATCAGTGAAAATTTTCAAATGCCTCGAGTCAACTTCAAGCACAAGTACCACTGATCTATAATGACTTGATACAATGATGATGATTTAGTTTGAAAGAAACCAAACCAAACCAAGCCTTAAGTCCCATCAAATGGGGTCGGCGATATGAATCCTTCTTCTCCATGCGGCCCTATCAAAGGCCATTTTGTTGTGAAGTGAATTAAAGAAACCATTCAAATTATATTATCAATTATTATATATGCTTGAGTGTGGATTATGAAACCTTAATTTCATTCATCCATAAGTTTATTCACTATTTACTTAAATTATTTATTTATCGCATCTTTAAATTTAATTTAGGGTTTATTAACTTTGAAATTGATTAGTTTTCTAAACATCATAAGTCTCTATGAGTTCGACCTCGCACTTATTAAATTATATTATTGTACAGTTCGTACGCTTACAAGTAATTAAAATTGACACATCAAGTTTTTAGGGTATGGGTTCGAATCCTTACTTGTATGCAAGTATACGACTTACCGTTATATGATTAAGAAGCCTTACTATGTAAAACTACTCAAGAATGACCTCTAAATCTCAACTCCTTATGATCTAACCCACATGTCACCATTTTGTCATTAAACACTTCTTTAAGTTTGTTTCCAAACTTCCATCCAATCTTTCTATATATTATATAACGAAAATAGTCTTTCTAATGAAGAGTCTTGTGAGAGTTTTAATATTTCATACTAATTTTCTTGATTTTCTTAATTTTAAATAATTAAGGAAATCTCCATTAGCTAACTTTTATTTGATAATCCCACATCGGGAAAAGAAGAAAAAGAAATGAGTTATTTTACTCATATAAAAAGAATCTTATACTCACATCTTATTTAGTGAGGAGCTTTGTGAGAGCTTCAATATCTCATACTAATTTTCTTGATTTTCTTAATTTTAAACAATTAAGAAAATCTTCATTAGCTAGCTTTTACTTGATAATTCCATATCAGGAAAAGAAGAAAAAAAAAAAAAAGAGTTATTTTACTCATATAAAGTGAATCTTATATTCTCATCCCATTTAATATTGTAGTATTGTGCATGTTTTAATTCAATATAGTTTAAATTTTAAAAGTTTTAATTAATTAATTAATTATGACCTAGCTAATTAGGTTAAATCATTTTTGATTTGATTGATTTATTGGTTTAACCGCGATTTTAACGGTTTTATCAAAATATATTGATTAGATTTGTTTGATTCGAAATAAACTAAATATTGATCTGATTAAAAATTGAAAGACTGAGATTACTTGATTAGAAATAAACTTTCCACCTAAATAATTGTTAACTTTTATTTTATAATCTCACATAAAAAAAAAGAAAAAGAAAAAAAGAAGTGAGTGGTTTCACTTATATAAGGTAAATCTTAATAGTATAGTATTGTGTATATTTCAATTCAAGACAGTTTAAATTTTAAAATTAAAATATCATTTAAAAGTTTTAATTAATTAATTTTTGTATAAGTTGGTTGGTCATTTGACTTAACCGATTAGGCTGAACCATTTTAGGTTTGACCGATTCGCTGGTTTAATCGCGATTTCTCATATTGATTTTATTAATTTTAAACAATTAAAAAAATTTCTATTGGCTAACTTCCATTTAAACATATAAAAATAAAACTCTAATTAATTTATGATTTATTTTATAATCCCACATCGAGAGAAGAAGAAAAAGCAAAGTTTGTTTCACTATCTATCTATATATTATATAAGGAAAACGGAGTTTTTAGGAAGAAACCTTTTAGGAGCTCTAAACGCTTATTCTAAAATTCTTGAATTTTATTAATTTTAAACAATTAAGAAAATTCTCGTTGGCTGGCTTCCATTTACCTTTTATTTTACAATCTCACATCGGACAAATAAAGAAAAAATGAATTATTTCACTTACATAAAGTAAATCTTATACTCCTATTTATATAAGCAAAAGGAGATTTTTAGTGAGAAGCCCTATGATCAATATCGCATACTCATTTTTTTGATTTTTTTAATTTTAAACAATTAAAAAAATCCCCATTGACTAGCTTTCATTTAACTTTTATTTTATAATCCCATATAGTTTTGATTTTAAAAATAATTTTGTATAAAATTTTGAAACTCTCATAATATTTAACTTTAAAATAATTATAATCTCACATCGAGAAAAGAAAGAAACATTGAGTTGTTTCACTTGTATAAAGTGTTACCATCCCACACCAGGAAAAGGAAAAAAAAAAAAAGTGAGTTGTTTCACTTATATAAAATGAATCTTATAAATAGAGTTCTAAGTGAGAAGCCTTCTATAAGCTCCAAACCCTCATTCTAAAATTATTGAATTTTCTTAATTTTGAACAATAACATTTTTTTCCCCCTTAATTTGAAACAATTAAGAAAATGTCCATTGCTTAGCTTCCAGTTAACTTTTATTTTACAATTACACATATATACTTTGATTTTAAAAATAATTTTGTATGAGATTATAAAACTCTCATAATATTTAACTTTTAAAATAATTACAATCACGCATCGATAAAAGAAATAAAAAGTGAGTTGTTTCACTTATATAAAGTGAATCTTATATTCTCATTTATAGTGTTGTGCATGTTTCAGTTCAAGATGGTTTAAATTTTAAAAGTTTTAATTAATTAATTTTGTTATAAATTGGTTGATCTTTTGACTTAGCCGATTAGGCTAAATCGTTTTCGGTTTGACTGATTCACTAGTTTAACCATGATTTTAGTTGTTTTATCAAAATATATTTCTTAGATTTGTTTGATTTAAAATAAACTAATATTGACCTTATTAAAAATTGAACAACTAAGATTGCTTGATTAAAAATGAACTTCCCGTCCAAACAATTGTTAACTTTTATTTTACAATCTTATATCAGGAAAATGAGAAGAAAAAAAATTAATTGTTTCACAATATAAACCTTATGCTCCCATTTAATATTGTAGTGTTGTGTATGTTTTAATTCAAGACAGTTTAAATTTTAAAATTAAAATAAAATTTAAAAGTTTTAATTAATTAATTTTTGTATAAGTTGGTTGGTTCTTTGACTTAGCCGATAGGGTGAACCGTTTTCGGTTTGACTGATTCGCTGGTTTAATTGCGATTTTAGCAGTTTTATCAAAATATATTGGTTAAATTTGTTTGATTCGAAATAAATTAAAGATTGATCTAATTAAAGATTAAATGGCTAAGATTGCTTGATTCAAAATAAACTTCCTGCCCAAAAAATTGTTTAACATTTAAACAAATAAAAAAATCCACATTGGTTAGATTTCATTTAACTTTTATTTTATAATCCCATATCGAGAAAAAAAAAAAAAAAAAAAATGAATTGCTTCATTTACATAAAATAAATCTTATATTCCCATTTATATAAGTAAAATGAAATTTTTAGTGAGAAGTTTTATGATCAATATTTTATACTAATTTTTTTGATTTTTTTTAATTTTAAACAATTAAGAAAATCTCAATTGATTAATTCTCATTTAAGTTTTATTTTATGTAAAATAAAAATTAAATATAATTATTATATTTTTATTAAATAATATATTATTTTATTACGTGTATAATACAAGTGATATACTAGTAAGAACTAAATCAAATGTCATTTTTCAGGGCACGATGTTGTTAATAGTATTGCCGCTTCCGGTCACTGAAATGGACCAATGAAAGAGTGTCTTGCAAGCCAATTAAGGTCTTGTTTGGGAAGACTAAATAAGTGTACTTTTTGTCTTTTTGGACAAAAAAATTGAGGTTGAAAATATGGATGTTTGGGTTAACTTTTTGACTTTTTATGGAAAAATGTGTAATAAAAAATTGTGAAAATTGGTTTTTAGAGAAAAATTTGAATTGAATTGTTGACTTTTGATGAATAGTGTTAACTTTTTAACTTTTTGAGTAACTTTTTGACTTTTTAGATTATTTGGGAGTACCCAAACTTGGCCTAAATAATCAGCGATGATCTAAAGTTTTAAAAGTAGAGTTTTAAATAGAATTTTATTGAACTCTGACAAGTTTTAAAAAAAAAAAATTTAAAATATCATATCAAAGTCACATCATTAGAGCAAGCTTTGAAACATTTTTCGTAAACAATTAACGGAGGAGTGGGTGTCGTGTCCACTTGTTTCTCTCATCTCTTATTTTGCTTTTTCGCTCTCATCATTTCACTTCTTCTTTTTTTGAAAATTATACAAATATTTCATGTAATTTATATGATATATCAATTTAATCTCTATTATTTTAATTTATTTAATTTTGTCTCTTAATTTAATTGATTGTATCATATTAGTTCAATATATAATAGCTGTTAAGATTGGTAGACAAAAAGTCGTCACGTGCTCAGACGATATGTCAATTTGATCCTCTAATTTATACAATATATTAATTTAGTCCCTAGCATTTTAATGCAAGTGACTTGTTCAGGTCGTTATTTTTTTTCTTTCTACACAAGATAGTATTTGGAGATGTTCTATAACCTTATGGAAATGACTTGTATTACGTTGTTATTTTTTTTTTCTTTCTACCCAGGATAGTATTTGGAGATGTTCTATGACCTTATGGAAACTCCTACGAAAACTTTCTGAGAATTCTTGAGAAACATTCTGGAAATTCATTTATAACAACTTCTTTATGAGCAGTTTTAGGAACTCAAAAAAATTATGCTGCTAGTCACTATACTTTGATTTTTGGGTCATTTTAGTCATTATAATTTCGGTTGGATTAATTTTAACTTTTAATTTTTTATTTTGTTTGAAATTGATCCGATTAATAATTTTTATGATAAATGTGTCCGTGAGCGGCATGTATCATGTTTTTAAAAATAAAATTATTAACTTAATCAATTTAATGACTTAGCCTCAACCAATTTAAAGAATTTTTTTTGTCAAAAACTCTACCAACATTATCAATTAGTCTAAATTAAGATAAAATTTAAAATTAAAAAGTGAAAATTGAATCAATCAAAACTGTAAGAACTAAAATGACACAAACAACAAAATGTAAAAACTACCGATATAATTTGTCTATAAATAAACTATCCAAAATTTGCCATCAAAATCAAAATTCATTCATGATGTGAGTCAGAATAATAATTTTAAATATAAGTAATGTTAGAGATCCACAATTTACATCTCTAAAATTATCAACAATAATTTAGCAAGAGAAGTAAGCCTTATAAAATTGAGTATACAATAAATTAAAAGTTGACATGTATCAAGTCACAATATTATGGATTAAATTGTAATTTTTCTTTTATTATTATTATTATTATTATTATTATTATTATTATTATTATTATTATTATTATTATTATTTTGTGGGTCATAAATATTCTCCTTTAAATATATACCATAAATTTGAAATTTTAGATCATTTGCAGATTTTCTGTTTATTTATAGAGTAATTTTACTATGCTTGAAAAGTTTTCTTGAAATTTTATTAGAAACAAATACATCAATGTGTGGACCTCACTCATTATTAATAAATGAAAATGTCCAACACTAATGTGATCGTTGTCTAATAAAATTTTGAGACAATTTTGAAATTTTTATAAATTTTAACACAACCTAATATTTGAAGGTAAAATGATTGGAATGAAAAGAAAGTGAATCAGTTTAAATTGGATTTTAAACTTTCAATCGCTTCTTGAGGATAGTGAATAGACTACCTTATTCATTAGTTTTGGTAATCAATAATGCTAGGTGGCCCGAATTTTCATGTTTCGAATGGCTCAAATACCTCAAAACGATATCGTTTTGGGTATAAAACAACGTCACTTTGAGTATAAAACGTCATTTTGATACATTCGAGCCACATAAATTCGGGTCACTAAGTATTTTTCTAATTTCTAAGGGATAATATTTATTAAAATTTAATTGACATTATGTGAAAATTTAATGGTACATGAGTGTGACAAGGGTAATTTACCCATAAAACTACTAAGATTAGGTAACAAATATTTTAAAAAAAATAAAAAATAAAGCTTCAAAGGTATGGGGAAAAAAAAAAAATTGGAAAAAATATAATATACGGTTTCTTTTTTAATCGATTTCCAGAATGTTTCTGAAGAATCTTTATAAAGTGTTGGATTAATTACACTTTACATCGTGTAATTTGATTTAAATTTGATTTTAATTTTTTTAAATTTAATTTGAATAATTTGATTATTATTTTTTAAGTGTAGTTTCAATTTGATCATTTTGTCTAAATTGAAGGCTAAAATTGGGACAAATTGCACTGATAGTCTTTACATTTTTCCTCTTGCATCATTTTGATCTCTACATTTTCATTTACTTCAATTTTAACCCTTAATTTTAGATTTTGTGTCAATCTGATTCAATTGATAACGCCATCAATGTTTTTGATGAAAAATTATCACTAAATTGATTGAAATTAATTTACTGAGTTAAATAAACTTATAATTTTGTCTTTAAAAGCATGACATATGTCACTTATCTGCATATTTTTTATTAAAAAATGCTAGCAATTGTAAGTAATTGAACTAAATTGTGACAAAGTTATAAATTTAAGGTCAAAATCGAACCAATTGAAATCATAAGGACCAAAATAATACAAAGAGCAAAATACAAGGACTATCTACATAATTTTCAATAAAATTAATAATTTAGGGACACTTGTCAATTTTTTAAAGTTTCAATTTGGTTCTTCCGTCTAAATTGGAGGTTAAAATTAACAATTTTGAAATGTTTGTCAATTTTTTAAGATGTATACGTAGACAAAAAATTTAGACAAAATGACTAAATTGAATCTAGACTTAAATTGTTTAAATTAAAATTTTATAAACTAAAGTAAAATTTAGATCAAATTACAAAAGTAAAAAGGGTAATTAACCCTAAACTTTTCCATGAGAGCTTACAGAAAGATTCAAAAACATTTCCAAATACAATCATTTAAAGTTCCTTTGGAATTTCCCATCCCACCGGAACATGTTTTCCTTTTGAAACAAATTTCAAGGCAACCTTGACCCCTCCAAGTTGATGGTTCTTCCGGATGCTTTCATTATTAGTAATTTCCATTTTATATATTTTCAGATTTTCTTAAAATCATTTTTATTTTATTTAATTAAACTTCTTGTGATTATGTAAGTTGTTTTCCGGTGAAGTACTTGCAATTTTCCATACATTTAACTAAAATTTGTATTCTTCTAATAAAGTTGGTGTTGAGGTTGCCAGCCACAATTTTCAGTTTCACCTTCCTCAATGAACCAAATGAGTCCAACCACCACCTCATTTGTGCAGTTAATTTTCAATTTTCTAGATCTTAAAAATTGATTAAAATATGGTTTTTCTTGCCCATTTTCAATTTCTAGATCCAAAAATGAATTAAAAATATGGTTTAAACATCATATTTGGTAAATTTAATTTCCATCATATGGTGATAGGCAAATGAGGAGAAAAACTGAAGCAATTTTGTGGATGGACACTACAATGTGTAAAAACCCAAGTAAAGATGGTTGATTTTCATTGTATTGCTTAGGGAATTCACACCCCACAAACAAAGAAACAACATAGAAATACACATCCATTTGCGAAGAAATGAGAATACACGATATCCTCCTCTATAAATATCAGCCACGTTTGATCTTCTCAAGCAAGCAAGTGAGCAACACAAAGACTCATTTGAGAGAGACAGAGACAAAGATAGAGACAAGGAGATGGAAAATAACGGAGCGAACAAAGGCAAAGGTAAGGGCAATGGAGGAGAGAGTGGAGAAATGAGCAAGCCAAGGTTCCAAACCAAGGAGGGTAGTGTGTTTCCCAAAAAGGATAAGTCAGTAAAGGATAAGTTAACTTGTGGTTAATCAAATAAATTGTAAAACGATTAAATAAAAAGGAGAAAGACGTAGGGTTGGAAGACATACACACACGCACACTTATTACAACATTATGCTCTCGCGAAGGAGGGTCCGAATGAAATAAGATCCAACTAGCTACGTGTAGCACGCCCGCGAGGGACCTCGGCTACAGTTCGGACTCCCCTTTTTGTTTGTTGCGGTTCTTAATCTGAACCAAAGAGTCCAACTCTGGCAAATCGTTTGAGAAAACAGATTTTTGAAAAGAAGTGCCAAACATGGACTGCTTTGCCAGATACAGAGTCGCCACCTAAATATTTTTTAAAATGGGAAATTTAGGAAACCCTGACTCGGTGCCGAAGGCCACGTGTCCGTCACCACCAAAGTTGTCTTGGCTCGGGAGCTTGGGTACGATTAGGGAAGGTCAGCTATGAGCACCCCCTTTCGCTCGGTCCGAAGACCGGCCTCTACTAACCGTGATATCTAATTTTGAAAACGCTACGCGTTCTTATTCCAATTATTAGCTTAGAATTACTATGTTATGCGCACAGCAAACAAGTATAGACTAGATTGCCTAATTTGGAAATAAACATTGCATACCCGTTTGTTTTGAAAGTGCTTTGAAATTTGCTACTCGCAAGTAGGCTAAAACACGGATTTCAACGAGTTTTCCAACTCAAGCAATCCAACCTCCACCCACGGGCATTCAAACAATTATATCACATAAGCAGATAGCCTCATGGTAATCATGCTCTTATGGCAACATTCGCACGCATGCGATATGCTAAAGCGTAAAACTCACCTAGTACTCTAAGCCAAAACAGAAACTAGTTAGTAATCACATGCATGATCCTAGTTCATGTTAAGTGGCTAATGCAACACAAGCAAGGGTGTAATTTAGACAGGCTCGGCTATCTTAAGCATGGCATGTGAAATGCTACAAGTAACAAGTATTCAATTTGAAAATTGAAATACAATGCAGTTAGCGTGATGTACCGAGCCCGGTGCATGTAAGACAAATGTATGGATGCACGCATGCTATCATACTGTATGCTAACTTAAATATGCCCTAATCTACCATCGTAAGCAGGTAAATAAAAGGGAAGAAAGAAATGGGGGTTGGAAGACATGCACACCACTCACCCACACTTATTACAAATACGCTCTCACTCGGAGGGACTAAAAGAATATACAAGCTGAATAAATAATACTAAATTACTTATTACAAAACTTCTAATCTGATTAAATTAAATGCAAAGATCAGATGGCCGCAGCTCCACCTTGGAATGCGTGTGATAATGCATGCTCGAGTCCGTCTCGCCCGGAAAACCCGTACCATGCCACTACTGCCTCTGTTTACACTGCCCTGCCTCTCCAAAGACTGCTAAAGTCCCAAAAAACCTTCTATGCATCTTATTTGTTACACATCGCTGGAGGAAACACCCACCGGCCATCTAAAATTTCCATCGGCTGCTTAGAAGGTTATCGGCCACCCATATAGTGCCGGTCAGCACTCTATACTGCCGGTCGGCAGAAAATTCCTGCAGAAGACAGTTTTGATAGCAACAGAGGACAGGTAGTGCATGGCATAGAATTTCAAGCACATGTGTGCACCAACACATCCCTTATCATGTTTGTGACTCAAAGGGACATGGTTCTCGATTCTCGGACCACCAATCGCGCATTTCAATACGTGATGGCCCAAGAAACCAAGTATGCATTTTGATTTCAAATGAGATGCACATCAAACAAACAAGTGAAACCCAACCTCTATCATACTCAATTCAAGAGGCAAGGCATGTATGCTCATGTAATGCAACCTAGGCATGTTAACTAAGTATGCAACATGGGCATGCAAGCATGTAATGCACAATGCATGTTAGGCACACAACCTAAGCGAGCAAGCATGCAAGATATGGAATAACAATGGGAGTGACAAGCATACAAGATGTGATCTAAGCATACAAGTGTGCAAGGCATGCATCATGTTAGGCAACCTAAACATACAACAACACACAAGTATGCAACAACACATAAGGTAAGCATGCATCAACATGCAAGGGATGGTCTTACGCTAACTTGGACAGCTCTCTACTAGGTCCAAAACAGTGGCCATAATGATGCAAGTGAGGCAACAAAATACATGGAATGCATGTACAATGCATTAACCAAGCTAAAGGCACAAAAATGCAACTCTACCAAAGCATGGCAAGGGGTGCAAGATGACATATAAGCATGTGAATTTCAGTACCAAAATATGATGCTAAACAGCCCTGAAACATGGAGATATGGCACCCGATGCATGAGATGAACCCCGAAATGCAAAACTAGGCACATGGAATGACTTACAGCTATACAAAGCATGCATTATTGGACTATGAAGCATGAAGACAGAATCTTGGCAGTCCCAAAACATGGACTTTTCCAGTTCTAAGCATGGCCTGTAAAACAAAAAGTAGTAAAAACGCAGCGGATGAAAAATATTTAGATCATACCTTTAGATGATAGATCCTCGTGGGTAAATCACGTGCTTCCTGAATGATTAATCAGTGATATTGAATGAATATCACCCACACAATTCACAGTGCAAAAGACTTGATCGTTGTTTTTGGGAGAGAGTTAGAGAGAGAGGAGAGTCTGGGAAAAAAGGTTATGGGTAAAAAACCCCATAACGTATCTGATATACGTATATTCAATATCTGATATATAACCAAATATCTATCTTATCATATCAATTATATGATAGACATATATATATCTTGAATGGTTATCCAAATAAGTTTGAATTAAAATTCAAACTTACATGGATAAGGTTCAAGAGGTTCTCAAAAGCTCAAAGGGCCATGCCACATGGGCAATTTCTAACATCTCCCACTGCACATGAGTTGGCATGACACCGCCACATCTCTATCTCAATCTCCCAAAATGAACAATCTCATACTAGCCAATGCGAGAACACTGCATGTGGGAGCTCTATACTAGAAACTCAAAAGAGCCAAAGATAGAGACATCAACCCAAAAGGAACAAAAATAGTGTCTCATATACCACCCATCTAATTACACCGGTCCAAAAACATCTCTAATCCTCAAAAGAGCATGTTTGACCCTCTCAATTCTTGCAATATATTCACACTCAATCCGCTTCTCATAGCGATGTGAGTTGAATATACATCGGTGGTGTAATACTAGATGATCTTCCCTTTGCACTCATGCCATTTAGTTTAGGATTGACCGCTTTGATGTCCAATCATACATGACCGCAGCAACATAAACATCAACCCCTTACCTTATGACATAGTCAAAAGTCACAAAAGGGTACAAAAATGAAAGTCATATCAATAATGACACGTAAGACTCACACGATGAGGAAACAGGGATCCATTCTCTCACCTCATTACTTGGTCGCCAAGCACATGTAGTATGAATACATGCTACGGTGGAGTAACTCTTCCAAAAGAGTGACGTCATACTCGATACGATATTAGTCTAGTCGCTTTCTAGCGCCTAACCCGAATTCTCTATTTGCTCGCCTTCTAGGCGCTAAATGAGATCTCGCATCTGGCTAATCATAACAGGCACAACATGGAAAGTGGGTACTAACATCCATGTTTGGTCCTTAACACGACCTTATCTTGGTTGTAACCAAGGCGACATGCATAGTGGTTAATTTCAGTCTCTCTTGGTTCCAAACAAAAATAAACCACTAGTCTCATCCTTGCTCGCTCCCAAGCGCCAAGGGCGATTGCTCGTGTGAGTGAGCGAATCTTACCTGCTGACATCATCATCTGCTAATCATTATGACACAAATCATAATAGTGTCAACATCCCATCATCTCAAAATAAGTGATCGATTTTTAAAAAATGACCACAACTCAATTCTAGATTCCAAACATAAGCCTTATCGGCACCTCTTGCGATAAGTATATAAATCCACCACATGAAGTGATTTAAAATCACAATTCTAGATTCCAAACATAAGCCTTATCGACCTCTTGCGATAAGCATATACAATGGAATCCTCTATGCGCCTCACATGAAGTGATTTAAGATCACTACCTCTTGCAATATCCTCTCTAAAGATATTTTGGTGACCAATTTGCTCATTCTTGATTAACTAGAAATAGCGCATAGAATCTTACAAGGAGCAAATTAATATACTACTAGTAAAGCATTCTATCCACAATCTAGCGAGCAAGGTCAATGTCTAAACAATTCAATTGACCATTTACCAAAGATAACACTTATTATCTTTGAATACGCCCACATAGCGTACTTTAGGCTCCCACGACAAAGAAAAGATCAAGGAATATAGGTCATTTGTTTATCTTAAAGACAATCCGAGGATTCACTCAATAGCTAAGGCTCTAGCTTTTACCGATAGGTAAGTCAATGGGTTTGCGATTTTGCATCTAGAATCGTTTTAGGATATTCCTTATGTAAGTCATCGAAGACAAAACATGAATTCTCCCAAAACAATCCCTAAGGATCGTATATCCGAGCATATAAATTACATCACCCATGTCCATCATATCTAAAATAGAGGACTGCCCATCCTAGGTGGCGACAACTTTATAAATTCCTGGCTTATAATAACTAAGTAAGGAAAAACTTCTTTTGGACCATTGATAATGCCTCAGTGGTCTTCATCGATTATCGTTTGCCTATCATGGCTTGACGAAATCTAAGAACCACTATTTGGATAACTGTTTTAGGCTGTAAAAGATTTATTGGAACTAGCAACCTTTTTGCGCTCCTAACTTTTCACCATAAAAACAGAAGGTAAATCCCTACGGATCTACTTATCCAATTCTCCAACGAGAAGTTGGGTCACAATGTCCACAAATTAATGTTCCGAACTTATGTCAATCATAGCCTAAGTCAAAATAACCTCACTCCCCAGGAGGAAGTCTTCTCATGGTCTACGCTTTCCTCAATGGTGTGACTTTTCAGTGTCTAGCGAGCCTTATGCCTCAACAATGACTATCCAAATTACGCATAACTTTAGAACAGTTTCGCGTCATAATGGAAAGTCAACCAAATTATAGAAATGGTTAATCCTCAAAGACTTTGTCTTAAACTGCGCAACATTAATCCACTTTCTAAAAACAGGAGACTAGAGCCTTTGGCATTATCCTAGACTCTTTATCATCTTGCGGAGCAATCATGAATGTTTTCCTCTCAATCACCCAGTGATGACATGGAAAATTTTTCACATTCGCTACCACGCAATTAAGAATGTAGAGTATTCTTCTCTAATGGATTAATCCATTAGTAGGCATATCACTCCCACTGCCCCTAGGATATTGGAAATTTCTTTCCATTCTCAACTAGGCTACATAAAGCGCTATGCTTAGAATTCTCTATCTTATAGAGTTCCAAAACTCTATTCACGTCACCTTTACTAAGAAAACTTTATGTGACTTAGTTACACTCCCACAAAGCTGCTTACCTATATGCACATGACCGGAGGTGCACATGTACAATAATGCACCACGTGACCCTATGTGTTCACAAGGATACAATAATGCGCTATAGAACCCTAGGTCTTAACTTCGTAATCTTATGAGAAGTAAAATAAAGACAGACGCCCATAGATGGCTCTCCGCTAATCCATTACTCAAATGGAGTGTAAAATCGATATGGAGGGCATTTAGTTAGGAATATAAAACTAGTGCAATTCCTAATTGGGAAACATTTTGCGCCATTATCCACCTAACATTAACAATATTTAATTCCTTATCTCTACTACACCATTGTGTTGTTGAGTATTAGGAATAATCAATTTTCTAAGCATCCATTTCTCTTCACAGAGTTCTCTAAAATAACTCAAATAGATACTCGCCACCTTGGTCAAAACTAAAAGCACAAAAGCTGTTATCTAATTGATCTCAACCTCATATGTGCAATGTCAAAAAATCATCTCAAAACTTTTGACTTATGGGAGATCAAATAGTCTTGACTCAAATGCGTATCGTAATCTATAAATGTGTCGAGATTGAGGCTTAGCTATCATACCCTTACACATATCTAGTCACAAAAATCATAGTGGACTAAATGCGCCAATACAAATGACCTTCTATGGCTTTCCTACTTACTTGTGCGCAACCATTGCGAACAAAGTTACACATTCACATGAGAACATGATGTCATAAGCCAGTGGGGCGCAGTAGGCCTACTCAAACCATCCTGTCATCATCTCATTAATGTGATTAAGTATAATAAGCCACCGGTTCATGACCAATGTCATAAACTAATTCCAATCATCTTTATGTGTGAGTTCTCGAAGACAAGTTTTAAAGGTTTAGGCCCAACTAGGTAATGACTCACAACTAACTCATATTTACTAGATCATAAAAGGATGTCATGGAGATTTCAAGTGCGCCTAAATCGCAAATTTAACTAGTAAGTGCTAATCCGTCAAGTCAATTTTATACTCCATACACTTTAATGCATCTAGTTGAAAAATGACGATACTCCTCTTGCCATATCTATTTCTCGCTTCATAGTTACTTGCAATTAATTCTACTATCCACAAGAAGGAGAGAATAAGCTATCAATCTTCTCTTGAAGTAACTTAAGCGGAATTAGGCTAAAGAGTCTAATTCAACACAATGCTCTCGTCAAATTCTTAGAGTCATAACAACCTTGTCGGCCTTGACCTTTTCATTACTATGCTTAGTGGTAAATGTTATTCAAAAACGTTAGCCTAGCTAAGGAATCATACAAAGAAGTCCCTCCTCATGTCTCACACCTAAGTGTGGAAACAGTAAGTGTCCTGATTTAGACAAGTTGGCAATGCTCATAGATTTTGCAGCCACTAAGCGCTAATCTTTTCACTTAGTGTTAATAGATTTTGCAGCTTCTAAGCGCTAATCTTTTCACTTAGTGTTAATAGATTTTGCAACTTCTAAGCGCTAATCTTTTAACTTCATGTGATATTTCAATGCACACTATAATAGTGCATGAAATTTTGCTCCATCCACTCCCAATAATTGGGTAGAGAGCAAAACATTGCTCATACTGGCTACTCGTCTTACACTTAATGACTAATTTATTTAAGCTCGTATTTCTTGAATGACGTGACTCTTGAATGTTACTTCATCCAATGATGTAACATTATTTACAAGTCAAATTACAAAGTCAATCCGCGCAGCTTAATAGTCAAGTTCATATACAGATCTATTGAGGGCTTTCTAATTTCATAACTCCAAAACTCGCCAACCAAAACTACGTAGCATGCCGCTAACCATAGCGCACACATTAGTTTTATTGTGCCAAACAAGGCAACAAAACCACAGCGACTTTGAGTCATGTTTCCTTACTTTGGCCAATTAAGGTTTGACCTAAAGTCTTCAAGACTTTTGCTCATCTAAAGAATGGGATTAGTTTGTTCACATTTGAACATCTCTACTAAGTCTAGGTCAACCAAATTAACTTTCATAAGCTGAATTAATTTAGAGAGAAATTCGCATTAGGATTAATTTGATTAGCATAATATAATTTTAAAAATCTAAATTAAATAGTGACAATATTACACAAGTAAGATCGAAAATCCGCTATGCTCGTAATCATCTCTGTGACAATTATCCAAAATTTAATTTAATTTATAAAATATTGGTTTAGTTAATCTACAAAGATTTCTCTCAACCTAATAACCTCCGACTATGGCATATACAAAGCATGATAAATTCCATACAATAGCATCTTAATGTAAATTTACAAATAACTCTTGCTATATTCATTTAATAATGGAATTCTAATAAATAAATAAATAAATAATCATGCTCCTCTAATTTCAACATATTAAAAATCCAAAAAATATGTTGTATTCAATATTCAGATTATGCCATAATTAAAGTGTACAACATTTTGAAATTTTCGAATTTAAATTTTCGAATTTTAAATAACTAATAAACACACATAAAATTAGAAATAAAAAACCGATAAGAGACAATATTACCAGGTAGATAGTAAAACATTTGAAGTCCACAATAAAAAATTCAACCCAAAATTATTTATGCAATACAATCATTTTAAAGCATAAAAATGAATTATTAACACATAAAAAATATTTTTATTTTCGTAAAATTTTCAACATTTGAAGATACAAAATTTAATGATGGTACCAACCATGCTTAAAACAAAGCTATAACGAATAAATTATGGCCAATTAACGCAATTAATTAAAACAAACAGGTGTTGTCCCATTTTGACTCCATTTTTCACAATAAAAACATTTATGGCATTAAAAATGACATTTAAAGAACATAAAATGAGGTATATCACTCTCTCAATCTAATGGAGTTAAAAACTTCATCTTCCTCCTCCATTATTATTCATAAATATATCATGTATATATATTTATATAAAAAATATACACATATTTTAATGCATAAAAATAAGCACGAAAATACCCTTATTTAAGGCTCTGATACCAATGTAAAACAAAAAGTAGTAAAAAAACGCAGCGGATGAAAAATATTTAGATCATACCTTTAGATGATAGAACCTCGTGGGTAAATCAAATGATTAATCAACGGAGTAATATGAATGAATATCACCTACACAATTCGACTTGATCGTTGTTTTTGGGAGAGAGTTAGAGAGAGAAAAAAGGTTATGGGTAAAAAACCCCATAACGTATCTGATATATGTATATTCAATATCTGATATATAACCAAATATCTATCTTATCATATCAATTATATGATAGACATATATATATCTTGAATGGTTATCCAAATAAGTTTGAATTAAAATTCAAACTTACATGGATAAGGTTCAAGAGGTTCAGGCTCAAAAAGCTCAAAGGGCCATGCCACATGGGCGCCCAATTTCTAACATGGCCAAAAAGTGCTAACAAGATGGACTAAATTAGTATGCGAATTTGACTAGCTAACATGGTTTACATGGCAAGTGTATGATGCACATGCAATCTGACCAAACCATCAAAAATCAGTGAATAAAACATGCAAAAATAGGCCCAAATAACCTCTGGAATGCAGCCAATGCATATCAAAATGAGGGGCTCCTTTGGAGGGCCATGCAAGGGATTCTTAAGCACATGCAAAATGGACAATCAACAAGGCCAAATCAACTCTGGAAATGGCCTATAGGGGTCCTAAAACGCACCAAAAAATGCCTGAACCGAGCTCAAGAAGTGTGCAAATAAGGGTTCTTTTGAAGGGCCAAACATGCTAGTAAACAAGACAACAAGGAGAGGGGATGGCCCTCTCCTTCCTAGGACCTCAAAACACCACCCCCACCACTGAAATCCCTCTAGATTTTAGTGGTGGGAGGGCCAATACAAGGTGGTCCCGAAGCTCACAAAAAATGCATAAAAATGAGGCCAAACAAGGCCTAAGAGGGGCCAAACAACCCCAAACACCAAAGTTGTCTTAATGAAAGATCTTAAGCATGAAAATACAAGACTTTTTTATGTTATACACAAAGCTCAAAATAGAAAGCAAGATAGGCTAAAAGCTTGTGCAAGATTGGGGAATCTAAAGTAAAAAAGATTACCCTTGAAGAACCTTTGATGAACAGCAGGTGCAGCCACTCTCCTCTGATCAAAACCAGCCCAAAAGCTCAAGAATCAACCCTCTAAGCCCCTCAAGGTCGAAGCATGGTGTAATGGTGTGTGCCTTGGTGCAAAACTAAGAAGAAATCACACTTTTGGCCCTTAAACACACACACAATGAAGAGAGAGAGGGAAATATAGAGAGATAAAGTGTATATATTAGAATATATGTGTATTAGGTCTGATTTTGCTGAACCAAAACAATGGAGGAGGTGGGTTTCCTTTTATAGGCCAAGCAAAGGCTCTAAGCTTCTTAGAGAAGCTATTGTAGAAGGGTCAAGGAGGTCAAGGGGGGCAAGGCTTATAAAGGAAGCTAAGGCAAGGGTGCAAGCTTCTTGAGGAAGCCAAGACAAGGGGTCAAGGCTTCCTCAAGAAGCCTTGAGCAAAAGGGGCAAAAATGGGATCAAAGGCTCAAAATAGCCACATATATGCACGGAGAGTGGCTCAGTCGTCCTAGGCAGCACACTGGCATGCACCATGCCTACAAGAGTCAAAAGGGTCAAACCGGCTAAGAAAAAGGGTCATCGGCCAAATAAATTGCCGGTCGGCACAATATATTGCCGACCTGCAATTTATACTGGCCGGTCGGATAAATAGAGTGCCGATGGGTGGCCGATGAGGTCAAAAAGTGCCGGTGGGTGTCCAGATTGAAGCCCCAGAAGTTAGCTTTCCAATGCCGCAAACCTTGCATTAAAATTCCTTCTATGGAAAAAGTTATGCGCTTTTTGGTAAAGCCGCGCAGCTTCGATCCAACCAGACTGATCCCCTACTTCAACCAATCATATCTCCCCCACCCGGACTTGGCTTTGAGAGATTCTTAAGTGAAAAATGAAGCCCCGGAAGTCTTCTTTCCAATGGTGGTAGCCTCATAACTTAACTCCAAGTGTATAGACAAATAAGCTCAATTCAGCGAGGGCTGCTCGACTCCCTTCTACCCGGATCCTTGCCGAACTTCTTCTCCAACTTGGTTTCTTCTCTCTTCTCCTCTTTTCTTCAACTTCAAACCCCTAAGCAAGGTGTTTTGAAAGATTTTTCAAAGATTTCATCTCTCTTTCATTCACTTCCACTTAGTCCTTGTCCAGTTTACCGAAAAGCACAACGTTTTGACAAAATGCGAGCTTCGGAACATCGTAGAAACTTTATTTCAAAAATGTCTTAAAAGAGAGGGTTTCGAGGTCTAAAAACCATTCAAAATAGCTTTGGTTCAAAATGGGGTGTAAAGTTAAGATTCGCCTCTCTCCTTGCCGAAGAAACTGGACCTGTGCCCTGCACACCTTCCAACACCAAGTAAACCATCAATAGTGCCCAAGTCTTGAGGGCAGCCAAAAATGGGGTGTCTACAGTTACCCCTCTTTGACAGAACTCGGAAGTCATAACAATGACGGGAGTGAATGTCAAAGCCCAGAGACGACCCATTTTTGACAAGGCCGAAGACTTGGACAAACAAACAAAATACTGATAAATAAATGGTTGTGCCCGCAGGCTGCCTACGTATCCCTTTGCAAGGAATCAAACCAGCGTAGTTCAGGGGCAGGACGCAAACAATATGCAGGAAGACTTTGATAATTGGACTTATATGCTACGCGAAGCCGGTTTGAAAATTGGACTTATACGCAACACGAAGCCGGTTTGAAAATTCAGGATTTATGCAAAATCACAGTGTGCACAAGACAATGTGATGCAGAGTGAGTGCACAAAACAATGCTAAGGAGATGCACAAAACAGTGCGAAACAGGTTGGAATGCACAAGACAGTGCTAACAAGATGCACAAAACAGTGCAATGCAAGAGTGAATGCTCAAAACAGTGCTATACAGGTGTACAAGAGAGTGCGATGTGGCATAGATGCACAAAGCGGTGCGATGCGCAAAATAGCGCGAATGAAATGTCATGCACTAACAAGTGCAGGTAAGGTGCGCAAGATAGCGCGATAAAATGCACGTGCAATGCAAGTAAAATGCACAAAATAGTGCGATGCGCAAAATAGCGCGAATGAAACAATGTAATGCACAAATCAGTGCGATGCGCAAGAAAGCGCGAAAGTAAATTGCACAGAACAGTGCGATACGCTAAACAACGCGAGTGTAATGGAATGCACAAGAGTGCGAGTGAGATATAGCATGTAAGTGCACAAGATAGTGCGATGCGCAAGAAAGCGTGAGTGCACAAGATAGTGCGATGGAGGTGCGCAAGATAGCGTGATGATGTGATGCACAAAACAGTGCGATTGAGTGCACAGACGGTGCGATGCGCAAAATAGCGCGATTGAATGGATGCAAAATGCAAGTAAGGTGCACAAAATAGTGCGATGCGCAAAATAGCGCGAATGATGAATTGCACAAAATAGTGCGATGCGCAAAATAGCGCGAATGAGATGTAATGCAAAATGCAGTGAGATGCACAAAATAGCGCGATGCGCAAAATAGCGCGAATGAAATGTAATGCACAAGACAGTGTGATGGAGGTGCGCAAGATAGCGCGATGATGTGATGCACAAAACAGTGTGATATGCTAAACAGCGCGAATGATTTTGAAATGCACTAAACAGTGCGATACACTAAACAGCGCGAGTGATTTGAAATGCACTAGACGGTCGCTAAACACGCTAAGCAATGAGTGATTTGAAATGCACTAGATAGTGCGATACGCTAAACAGCGCGAGTGAGATACAACCACAAGATGCACATGACAGTGCAAGTTGAGATACAAAGTGTAAGTGCACAAGATAGTGCGAGTGAGATAAAATGCACAAGAAAGTGCGATAAAATGCATCTTCTATGCAAGTATGGGGGCATTTTCCATGCAATATTGAAAGCAAACATATTTTATGCATGAATCATAACGATGTGCGGCACACATGCAACAACAGTGTATATGAAAGTTCATATTCTATGCAATAGAGGAGTATCAAATATGTACTATGGTGTCTCCGATTTACCTCTCAGAGGGTTTTGCAACACACTCAGCTCGAAAAGGGTATACCTTGTTCATATTTGCAAGAGATAACATCTGCTGCTGCTTTAATTGCCGTTCTGACTTGAAGCAGGCTTACTTAAGGTAGAGGCGCACTCATACTTCGGTAGCATTGACAAGGCCTGAAGAGGTACATCCGGAGTACAATCACGGAATTTGCTGAAGGTGAAACACACTCAGATGCTTCAATTTTCCCTCTCTTGTTTTGCTTGGCTGTCCAGAACCATTATAGCTTTAGATAGGTCCTGGTTCTACTGTTCTCACACGACCTGGGTTGAACCCTGCAGTTTTTGAAAGAACAAATTCCTTTTTGCACAAATGTGGAGAATGGCACTGCACTCTGAGCACAAAAACTATTTTATTTTTGAAATTGAGAGATGAGTTTTTGACCAGGTATTGAGCCTACGACTGGACAAAGCAAAACGACTCAACAAGGAAATAAAAGGCACACAACCTAGACACATCGAGACACGCTCGGAACGACTCAAAGTAAGAATCGAGACAAACAAAACAAAAGACACGACACACAGACGTATTACAAAGACGAGAGACCTCTCAATACACGAGGAGCCAGTTTCTCCGGGTATTATTTCCCACCCTTTCTCATTTGTGATTCTCACATCACTCGGCCCTCAGGCTCGGTTTTTCTCTCAAAAACCCTTTTGCTCACCTTTTCTCTCATCGCACATATCTCTATTCTTCAATCTCTTATTTTTCATCCCTTCCCTGGGTGGTTGGTGGATAAACAAGAAGTTGCGGGCTCTTGCCCCTAGCATTCAGATAGATTCTTCGTTTGTTCACAACAGTGAGATTCTTCCACAGAGGGGCTGCGCTACGATTGGGTGTGTAGCAAATCTGTGGCTGACATTGGTTGATGATGCCCTGCTGGGGAGTTTGGACGTGGTTAGATCTGTCCAGATGAGGGAATGGAATATCTGGCCCCATTCCAGTGCGTGCTTCGCACTTGGCTTGATACCTCGTTGTTTGGAGGATGAGAGAGCTTTCTGCCCTTTGTTGTTGACTTCAGTTGTGCCCTCTTCTGGCAGGTAGAGTGCCCTTCTTGGCGAGTATGTTGACAATGGGGAAAAGACAGGAAGCCTGACTCAACTATGCCCCTAGTTCATCATTTTGACCATTTTTTTTTATTTTTGAGCTTTTGCTAAAGTAATTTTGACCGACATGAGAGTTAGATTAACATGTTTGTTCGATTTTTGATTTGAAGACCATGCAAGTTAGGCTATGAGCACTGAAAATTTTTCTTTTTTGGGTCCAAGAAATGGTCCAGTTTTTGAAAAAGATGGAACAATTTTCGAGAAAATAGTCAACTTCAGTAAAAATTCTCAAAAATTATTTTTGCAAACGGCCACTGCTGGGCAAGCATGAAACCTACTCTCGAGATGCACCACCTAGGATCTGAAGGAAAATTGCCCCTTGCTTGAAGAGAGCTGCATGGCAAAGGAAAGTTGCCCCTTGTTTGAACGGCACCGCGGCGCATTGTAGGCAGTCCTCAGAGTGATGAACACAACCAAACCCTCGGATACAGTGAATGACAAAGACCAGAACCATCACATGGACATAATCGAATTTGAAGTGTTTTGCGGCTGGACTTCAGAATGAAGTTGCCTACGTATCCCAAAGATGGGAATCAAGCCTTACGTAGTTAGGGGTTAAGGTACACTCGGGTATTAACCTCCCCTTTTTATGCTCTAACTTTTGCCAAGGCGCCTGTTGCAGGTTTTCGACCTTGCGAGCTTTGTTCTTCATTCTTTTCAATTTTTTCATTTTTTCATTTTTTTTTTCTTTTTTTTTTTTTTTTGCATTTTTCTTTTTTGTATATTTTTTTGCATTTTTTTTTCTTTTCTCTTTTTGTATTTTTCTCTTGCCCTAACTTTTGCCTGGGTCGCCCTTCCGGGTTTTCGGCCCAGCGAGCCTCTCAAAGGGTAAAAGTGTAACAAGTCCATGCCAAATGGTTTTGAGATTGAAGCCCTCTGTATCCAGGAGAGTGGTTGTTGTATTGATTTGCAAAAAGATCCACCTTTGGCTCTTCGAGCACATCGGATATTTTTTGCCCCTAGTTCGAGGGGTGCTTCTGATCTAGCTTTGCAAGTTTTTTTTGACGACATCTGATCCTCTTGATCTGACTTTGGTGCCTCTTGTTCGAAGGCTGCTTCAAGTCTGGCCACACATGCCTCCCATCATGATTGTCCTTTGAACGTTCTGAATCCAAGTTCAAGATTTGAAAGCAAAGGGGTTGAGTCTCGAGGCCGAGAGCGATCCTAAGCTGCACAATCTCAAGAGCGATTCCACCCATGTCTTCGTAGGACCGCGCAAAACATTTTTTTTTAAAAGTTTTTAAGAAAGCGACAAATCGCTCGCGTTGAAGACAGTGTAGGACCAATCTGGATCAAAGCTAGGGTCCTTCTCAATACTCACACTAACAAGCATGATTTCATTCATTAAGGGCTTAGCACGGCTCTCTTTCTCTCAATTTGATCAAAGTTTTGCAAATCCCGAGGAATTTCTCCCTCTTTGTTTTCACCGCAGTGTTCAAAAAGGTTTTGAAAAACTTAGGTCAATGCAATAATTTCAAGGCACAGAAAAGACAGAGTTCTTAGTCAAATACTGCCATCTCATTTAGAATTTCTGACACAACTGGCACACGGCAGAAACAAACACGAGAGTGTGAAAATCACTGTTGTCCCATTCAGATCTGTTGGCATAACTGGCTCCAAGGCAGAAACAGACTCGAAAGGAAGCAAAAAGACAAACACAAAACAAGCAAGTGATGTCTGAGGTAACACCCCCGAAATCACCCGACTCTTAACAAAACAGGACTGACTCGATACAACAAGACAGACCCTGACTGACTCAGTATGAAAAGACTGACTCAATACAAAATGACAAGACTGACCCAATACCTAAGTCAGAAAGTACAAAACTAGCATTCGTAAATGCTCAAAGCAATGCGTGCCAAATGCCACATTCGGAGTAAATTGAGTGCCGCCCACAGGTGGTTCATCCCCTGATCACATATTCGTATTATCCCCCAAGTTCACTGATCCAGTGGTGATAGAATTTACTGAGCTGGTGCGGCAATGACCTTGTTGTCAAACAAATCTTGTATTTCGTGGCGAAGACGGAAACACTTATCGGTGACATGGCCGACCTGCTGATGAAAGGCACAGTACTTGGCCGAATCATGGGAGGAAGGAAGTCTATCTGGCAGTGGTCGCGGCTCCAGGGGTTTCAGGTACCCCTTTTTAATCAGGACCCTCAAGGCCGCTGATAAAGACATGTTCAGTGGGGTGAATACCCTCTGGCCCCGAGGTAGATAGTCCGATGTTCGGGGGTTTGAAGAAGATGCGCCATCAAAGAGGTCGGCAGGTGTTAGCCGGGTTTGCTGATCTTTTTCGAGAGTAGGGTTAGAGCTGAAAGGAACAGTCCTGACATAACGACCCTTCTCCCGGCTTGCCCCTTGATTCAAACTGCCCCCGACTTGAGTGGCGAAAGTGTCATCCATAGTTTTTGCCATAACTATGAGGACTTGCTCTTCATTCAATCCCTCGGCTTTCAAAGCCTCAACAGCCAACTGAAAATGTTCATAGGGACTAATGCTTGCCCCTGCCTTGCTCTTATCACTAGCCTCCACTTTGCTAAGAGATTGGCCTTCTCCCAATGCAGCCCATCCCAAGGTTAAGGAGCCTTTTGACATGAACTCCCTAGTATGTGATGCGGTTGATCACGGAGCCAAAACTCCAAAGGCCAGATCTGCCACAGTTCTCTGAAGATCTTCGATCATCCTCATCAGCTCAGAAGTAGTGGGTTCATGGGTTTGAGATGATTGGGGTTCAGATGCACCCATCATGCATAAGTCCAGGCTCTCTGGGATAAACACCTTCGGTTTGGGCAAATGGGCTGGGGTGATATATACGCTGGGGTCGTAAGGGGCGGCCAGTGTGTGGATTAGATTGAGATGTGGATGAGGTATTTGGTCATTGGGTTCTGAAGGTGGAGCTATCGTTTGGTTGTCAATGAGATTTGGATCTCATGACGAAGACGGTAGCAACGTTAGGTGCCATGACTGCGCTGCTGATGGTACATACAGTACTTGGAAGGGTTATGCCTGGCTGTGAGTGGGTTTGGAAGGGGTTGGGGTTCTAGGAGTTCTAGGTGCCCTTCTTCTCGCAGCTTTTTCAAAGCTTGAGAGAGACTCATGTAAAGATGATGGAATTTTCGGGTTTGGGGCTGAGTTGAGGTGGTTGGTTTTTGGCCATTGAGGGAGGCGGTGATAGTACCTACTTCTGAGCATTTCGCAGCTGTGCTACCATCAGTAGTAGCATTGGGACTACGAGCAGCATTCCTCTTCAAAGGCTCATTATCTTCTGCAAAGATCCCTTGTTTGATGGCATCCTCGATTTGAACCCCCATGTCATGAAGGGCTGGAAAGGTAAACAGAGGTAGTACGACCATCTTTTGCAGCAACTTGCCATGCAGATTCTGAACAATCATCCTGATCTGATCTTTGTCGGAAGGTTTTGTAGTCATCATTGAGGCCTTTGCTCTCCATCTCGTCATGAACTCTGAGAAACCCTCCATTGGCCCTTGGCGGGTGACTTCAAGATCACGAGTGGTGACCTCAATCTGTGTGTTGTAGGAGTATTGATCACTGAAGGCCTCAGCCATCTCTTCCCAGTTCTGTTTCACAAAGTTCTCCAATTTCGCATACCAGATTGCGGCTATCCCAGACAGGGTTCAGCCGAATAGTGACAATTTCTGGGCTGTGGTCAAACCCATTGGTCTTAGAATATCAGAAAACGGGTGGAGGTGCACCGTTGGGTCTCCAGAACCATCGAATCGATCAATATGTGGCATCTTGAACCGATCCGGTAATGTCACCATTGAGTCGGTATAACCATCCTCTATATCAGGAATAGAGTGAGCCCCTTGAGACTTTTTGAACAATTTCTCAAGCTTGCTCACTTTCAACGCTGTGGGGTCCGTCTTGAACTCAAAGGGGGAGTCTGGCAAGTTGATGGGTGTTTTAGATAGCTGGGGTAGAACCGGGGGCGGAGCCGGCCCTGTTGGAATGTCCGTATCTGCCTGGACATCTGGTGTCTCCTCGGGTATCGAAACCCTTGGCGGGGAGGAGCACGGTGAAGTAGATACTCGCTTTGTCGCTCTAGCCTGGAAATTGTCTCTACCTGTTGGGCTATGACCACAGCCTGTTGCTTGGCGAATTCCGCTTGATGGACAGCGTCTTGCTGCATGGCTTTCATACCATCCTGGAGTTGGCGCACCATCTCTTCCAGACTCGACATATTGTCCTGGTCTAACTGAGCAACCGGTATATCTGTGCCTACTGTAAGTTTAGAAATCTCTACCCAACTGTTCAAAGATCACTGATCTGGTAGCTGTGGTACTGGTGGTCTATGTCTGACTAGCCTTCTCTGGCCCTGATTACCCTTGAACTGAGCCTCTGACCTGACAAAGTCTATCAGCACAAATCCAATGTACCCGAGGGATAGTGGAGCCTTCTGAAGCTATAGTTCCAGGACTACCTAGCAAAAGAGAAAACAGACAGCATCTCAGCTCAACTTCACTGGAACGGATATGAGCAAAGCTGAACGACTGTATTCTATTACTGATCATCGTTCCGAAATCCTCGCTCCAAATCTGAATCTGATACCCGCAGATGTAACTGATTCTCAAAAACAAATCTTGGTGCCCTCGGGCGGATACAGACTTCATAAATGGTATATGCATTCCTCAGAGAGATACACTCTAAAAGCACATAGCAAGTAAAAGAGAGCCAAAACACCCCTATGTTGGGGTAGGGTTTCCCTGTCCTATTTTGTCAGGAGCTAGGGTTTCACTACGGACGCAGCGGTTTCAAACAACCTAACATCGGGTAAGCAACCTGTCCTAGTTTGGAATGGTCACTATGGATTCCAAATATGCACTAGGTCGAATGGTCAAAAAGGGTGCCCCGGTAAAACCGAGGTTTGTGTTCCCATACTGGCAGAGCCCGCAACCGGTCAGCCTTATGGTCATGCCTTGACAAGACAAGCCTCCGGCAAACCGCTCAGGAATAGCAGATGGCCAACACGGTGTCCTAGGCGTACCAATGCACATGCAATGCAAAGAAACACATAAGTGTAGTCAAAACAGGATATCACGAGTTCGAGTCAAGCTCTCTAAACTCCCCAGCAGAGTCACCAGAAACTGTAGCACGCCCGCGAGGGACCTCGGCTACAGTTCGGACTCCTCTTTTTTGTTTGTTGCGGTTCTTAATCTGAACCAAAGAGTCCAACTCTGGCAAATCGTTTGAGAAAACAAATTTTTAAAAAGAAGTGCCAAACATGGATTTGCTTTGCGGAATCTGATCGCCACCTAAATATTTTTAAAATGGGAAATTTAGGAAACCACGACTCGGTCTTAGAAAAGGCGTGTCCATCATCACCAAAGTTGTCTTAGCTCGGGAGCTTGGGTACTATCGGGGAAGGTCAGCTATGAGCACCCCCTTTCGCCCGGTCCGAAGACCGGCCTCTACTAACTGTGATATCTAATTTTGAAAACGTTACGCGTTCTTATTCCAATTATTAGCTTAGAATTACTATGTTATGTGCACAGCAAACAAGTATAGACTAGATTACTTAATTTGGAAATAAACATTGCATACCCGTTTGTTTTGAAAGTGCTTTGAAATTTGCTACTCGCAAGTAGGCTAAAACACGGATTTCAACGAGTTTTCCAACTCAAGCAATCTAACCTCCACCCACGGGCATTCAAACAGTTATATCACATAAGCAGATAGCCTCATGGTAATCATGCTCTTATGGCAACATTCGCACGCATGCGATATGCTAAAGCGTAAAACTCACCTACTACTCCAAGCCAAAATAGAAACTAGTTAGTAATCACATGCATGATCCTAGTTCATGTTAAGTGGCTAATGCAACACAAGCAAGGGTGTAATCTAGACAGGCTCGGCTATCTTAAGCATGGCATGTGAAATGCTACAAGTAACAAGTATTCAATTTGGAAATTGAAAAACAATGCAGTTAGCGTGATGTACCGAGCCCGGTGCATGTAAGACAAATGTATGGATGCACGCATGCTATCATACTGTATGCTAACTTAAATATGCCCGAATCTACCATCGTAAGCAGGTAAATAAAAGGGAAGAAAGAAATGGGGGTTGGAAGACATGCACACCACTCACCCACACTTATTACAAATACGCTCTCACTCGGAGGGACTAAAAGAATATACAAGCTGAATAAATAATACTAAATTACTTATTACAAAACTTCTAATCTGATTAAATTAAATGCAAAGATCAGATGGCCGCAGCTCCGCCTTGGAATGCGTGTGATAATGCATGCTCGAGTCCGTCTCGCCCGGAAAACCCGTACCATGCCACTACTGCCTCTGTTTACACTGCCCTACCTCTCCAAAGACTGCCAAAGTCCCAGAAAACCTTCTATGCATGCTGTTGCACATGACCGGCTGGAGGAAACACCCACCGGCCATCTAAAATTTCCATCGGCTGCTTAGAAGGTTATCGGCCACCCATATAGTGCCGGTCGGCACTCTATACTGCCGGTCGGCAGAAAATTCCTGCAGAAGACAGTTTTGATAGCAACAGAGGACAGGTAGTGCATGGCATAGAATTTCAAGCACATGTGTGCACCAACACATCCCTTATCATGTTTGTGACTCAAAGGGACATGGTTCTCAATTCTCGGACCACCAATCGCGCATTTCAATGCGTGATGGCCCAAGAAACCAAGTATGCATTTTGATTTCAAATGAGATGCACATCAAACAAACAAGTGAAACCCAACCTCTATCATACTCAATTCAAGAGGCAAGGCATGTATGCTCATGTAATGCAACCTAGGCATGTTAACTAAGTATGCAACATGGGCATGCAAGCATGTAATGCACAATGCATGTTAGGCACACAACCTAAGCGAGCAAGCATGCAAGATATGGAATAACAATGGGAGTGACAAGCATACAAGATGTGATCTAAGCATACAAGTGTGCAAGGCATGCATCATGTTAGGCAACCTAAACATACAACAACACACAAGTATGCAACAACACATAAGGTAAGCATGCATCAACATGCAAGGGATGGTCTTACGCTAACTTGGACAGCTCTCTACTAGATCCAAAACAGTGGCCATAATGATGCAAGTGAGGCAACAAAATACATGGAATGCATGCACAATGCATTAACCAAGCTAAAGGCAAAAAAATGCAACTCTACCAAAGCATGGCAAGGGGTGCAAGATGACATATAAGCATGTGAATTTCAGTAGCAAAATATGATGCTAAACAGCCCCGAAACATGGAGATATGGCACCCGATGCATGACATGAACCCCGAAATGCAAAACTAGGCACATGGAATGACTTACAGCTATACAAAGCATGCATTATTGGAGTATCAAGTATGAAGAAAGAATCTTCGCAGTCCCAAAACATGGACTTTTCCAGTTCTAAGCATGGCCAAAAAGTGCTAACAAGATGGACTAAATTAGCATGCAAATTTGACTAGCTAACATGGTTTACATGGCAAGTGTATGATGCACATGGAATCTGACCAAACCATCAAAAATGAGTGAATAAAACATGCAAAAATAGGCACAAATAACCTCTAGAATGCAGCCAATGCATATCAAAATGAGGGGCTCCTTTGGAGGGCCACGCAAGGGATTCTTAAGCACATGCAAGATGGACAATCAACAAGGCCAAATCAACTCTGGAAATGACCTATAGGGGTCCTAAAACCCACCGAAAAATGCCTGAACCGAGCTCAAGAAGTGTGCAAATAAGGGCTCCATTGAAGGGCCAAACATGCTAGTAAACAAGACAACAAGGAGAGGGGATGGCCCTCTCCTTCCTAGGACCTCAAAACACCACCCCCACCACTGAAATCCCTCTATATTTCAGTGGTGGGAGGGCCAATACAAGGTGGTCCCGAAGCTCACAAAAAATGCACAAAAATGAGGCCAAACAAGGCCTAAGAGGGGCCAAACAACCCCAAACACCAAAGTGGTCTTAATGAAAGATCTTAATCATGAAAATACAAGACTTTTTTATTTTATACACAAAGCTCAAAATAGAAAGAAAGATAGGCTAAAAGCTTGTGCAAGATTGGGGAATCTAAAGTAAAAAAGATTACCCTTGAAGAACCTTTGATGAACAGCAGGTGCAGCCACTCTCCTCTGATCAAAACCAGCCCAAAAGCTCAAGAATCAACCCTCTAAGCCCCTCAAGGTCGAAGCAAGGTGTAATGGTGTGTGCCATGGTGCAAAACTAAGAAGAAATCACACTTTTGGCCCTTAAACACACACACAATGAAGAGAGAGAGGGAAATATAGAGAGATAAAGTGTATATATCAGAATATATGTGTATTAGGTCTGATTTTGCTGAACCAAAACAATGGAGGAGGTGGGTTTCCTTTTATAGGCCAAGCAAAGGCTCTAAGCTTCTTAGAGAAGCTATTGTAGAAGGGTCAAGGGGGTCAAGGGGGGCAAGGCTTATCAAGGAAGCTAAGGCAAGGGTGCAAGCTTCTTGAGGAAGCCAAGACAAGGGGTCAAGGCTTCCTCAAGAAGCCTTGAGCAAAAGGTGCAAAAATGGGATCAAAGGCTCAAAATAGCCACATATATGCACGGAGAGCTGGGCCTGTGCGTCCCAGCTGGCACAGCTGGCATGCACCATGCCTACAAGAGTCAAAAGGGTCAAACCAACCAAGAAAAAGGGTCATCGGCCAAATAAATTGCCGGTCGGCACAATATATTGCCGACCTGCAATTTATACTGGCCGGTCGGATAAATAGAGTGCCGATGGGTGGCCGATGAGGTAAAAAAGTGCTGGTGGTGTCCATATTGAAGCCTCAGAAGTTATCTTTCCAATGCCGCAAACCTTGCATTAAAATTCCTTCTATGGAAAAAGTTATGCCCTTTTTGGTAAAGCCGCGCAGATTCGATCCAACCGGAGTGATCCCCTACTTCAACCAATCATATCTCCCCCACCCGGACTTGGCTTTGAGAGATTTTTAAGTGAAAAATGAAGCCCCGGAAGTCTTCTTTCCAATGGTGGTAGCCTCATAACTTAACTCCAAGTGTATAGATAAATAAGCTCAATTCAGCGAGGGCTGCTCGACTCCCTTCTACCCGAATCCTTGCCGAACTTCTTCTCCAACTTGGTTTCTCCTCTCTTCTCCTCTTTTCTTCAACTTCAAACCCCTAAGCAAGGTGTTTTGAAAGATTTTTCAAAGATTTCATCTCTCTTTCATTCACTTCCACTTAGTCCTTGCCCGGTTTACCGAAAAGCACAACGTTTTGACAAAATGCAAGCTTCGGAACATCGTAGAAACTTTATTTCAAAAATGTCTTGAAAGAGAGGGTTTCGAGGTCTAAAAACCATTCAAAATAGCTTTGGTTCAAAATGGGGTGTGAAGTTAAGATTCGCCTCTCTCCTTGCCGAAGAAATTGGACCTGTGCCCTGCACACCTTCCAACACCAAGTAAACCATCAGTAGTGCCCAAGTCTTAAAGGCAGTAAAAAATGGGGTGTCTATACTACGCTAATTAAGCTCACTAGTTAATTATTACAAAACTCGAAACTAATTAACTATTCTAGTTAACTAATTATTACAAACTGAATTAAGCTAATTAATTACAAAACGAATTAATTAACTAAATAGTTACAACACTTGTATGAATTAGCCATTCTAAGCTAACTAAAGCAATTAAACTAACTAATTAGCTATCACTAACTAACTAAACAAAGCAGTTAGATGGCCTCGGGAAGTGAGGGATGCATGCATGCTCGGTTTCTCCACCCAAAAACGTCACCGCCTTGCCATTACAGCCTCTGTTTGCACATGTTTGACCACTAAAAATTGTACTAACTCCCAGAACACCTTTGATCCTCTCAGGAGGACACTTGTGCAATTTTCTCATTGATGGTCAGTCGGCTACCAATGGTGGCCGGTCGCCCACCCCTGCCCTAAACTTCCTTTTTTGCTGTAACAGAGAGCAAACAGAGGCAAAGCAGTGTATTCTCAAGGGGTGTATGTACTGCTACCCTCCTTATCATCACACAAGCTCAAATGAGTGTAGCTCTTGGCCCTCAAATCATCAACCAAGCATTTTCCATGCATGATGGCTAAGGAACCAAGCTTGTACAAGCTTAATGAGTGCAAAACAAGACTCAACAAAACAACTACCCTATCATGCATGAACAAGGGTGATGGTGACCAAGGAAAGTGGCACGTTTCATCACTTTGAGTATGAAACGTCCCATTTTCCTTATGTTCGAATTAACGTCCGATCCGAACACATGCAATGCAACACGAAAGATGCTTTATCTTGCCTCTTTTACTTGTTCATTTTTATTTACTCATTTTAGCTTACCAATCCATTCTTTAATTGGTTAGTCCAAAAGTGAGTGTCCTCTAAGGGAAGCGGTATCAACCAAGGGATAGCTTAAGGTAAGAGAGAGGTCATGCCTTTGATTAGTGAACCCTCAAAGGAAGATTGAAACCATTAAGCACAAACCTCAATCTCAAGCTCAAACACAACCCTAAGGCTAAATAACCCTCAAAGCAAATGAAAAAGTGAAGAAACGAGGGAGGTTACAGATATTTAGGTGCTGGAATTAGGCATGAAAAAGCATTAAAACATGCATCCAAGACACACAAATGATGCTCAAAGCCCAAAAACACTAAGCTAGTGAAGGAAATTGCACCACAACTATACAAGACAAAGCTCAAATACCCAAATAGCCCAAAATAGAGCTAAAGCAGGTCAAAACAGAGGCAAAAACATACTGAGATCATGTTACAAAATGCTAGAAAAATATGCTCACATGTGAAGCTATCTAGGTATGTGTAGACACCCCATTTTTGACCGCCCTTAAGACTTTGGCGTCACTAATGGCTTACTTGATGATGTAGGCTATGCTATGCAAGGGTTTGATTTCTTTGGCAAGGAGAACTCCAAATCCAAACCTCACACCTCATTTCTTGATCAAAAGATTTTAGATCTTAAAACTCTCTCTTTCAAAATATTTTTGAAAAGAAGTTTCTACGATGTTCCGAGGCTCGTATTTTGTCAAATGTTGCGTTTTTCGGTAAACCGAGCAAGGACAAAGTGGAAATGAATGAAAGAGAGATGAAATCTTTAAAAAAATCTTTCAAAACACCTTGTTTAGGGGTTTCGAGTTGAGGAAAATTTGAGAAGAGGGAAGAAACCCAGTTGGGGAAAGAGTTGGGCATGAACCGTTAAGAGAGAGCCGGGCGGCCCTCGGTAAATCAGGCCTATCCTTTTGTATACTTGGATTTAAGCTATGAGGCCACCACCGTTGGAAATAAAACTTTTGGGGCTTCATTTTTCAATCAAGAATCTCCTAAAGACGAGTCTGGATGGAGGAGATATGATTGGTTGAAGTTGGGCATCATTCCGGTTGGACCGAAACTGAGCAATCTTCACTAAAAGAGGGATATCTCTTAGCACACTTCTAATTTTGATGCAAGGCTTCCACCATTGGAAATCTTACTTCTGGGGCTTCAATTTTCACACAAGAATGACCTGCAAAGGAGTTTATATGAAGGAGTTATGCCCATTTGAAGTCGGACCTGCAGAGCAGAATTTGCTGTCGGCCACTAGAAGTGGCCGATCGGCCAACAAAGTAGCAGATCGGCCAAAAAGATGGCCAGTTTGCCAGAAATGTCCAGAAAACTTAGAATTTTAAGATATTTTCCCTCCAGCTGTTGTACATTGCTCCAGATATTTCCAATTGAGATATTTTCGACCAAAAGCTCTTGAATTGCTATATATGAAGCTATATCTCATATTTTGCAAGATATAGAACATTGAAGCAATTTTGAGAGCCTCTCTCTCTAAAAACTCCTCTCTCTCTAGAATTTTCAGAGCTAAATCTCTGCCCCTCTCTCTAGAAGTTCACTTCCTCTTGCCCTTTTGTGCATGAAAGCTTAGATACACCTCTCATTTGCCTAAGCACCCTTAACCAAACTTGACCACTATTGAGCTGAGATTCTTTGGGACTTTGTTTGAGCTCCAAAAGGTGATTTGAGCTCAGATTTGTGCCTATTTTGCAGCTGTGCATCAAGGGTAAGAACTCTCTCCCTCCTAGCTTATTTTGCATGCTTGCTTGGCCATCTTTTCACACTACTTTGAGGCTTTTTTTGGGGTGGTGTTAAACTGAACAAAACTCTATTTTTCAGTCCTAAAAAGGGTCGTTTAAGCCCCTTTTGTGTTAGGGGGTTGTTTCTTCCTTTGCTCTTTGGCTTGTAAAGCCTTTTGAGCCAACTCTCTAAGTTTTTGAAACCACCTTTGTTTGGCCTTTTAACCACTGAAATCCAGTGAATTTTTAGTGGTAGAAAACTTGTTTTGAGGCTCAAAATAGGAGGGGGTGGTCCCCCCTCCTCTTGTCTTGTTAGTATGTGTTGTTAGCCTATCAAATGAACATGTATTTCTCCTTCCTTGAGGCTTAGTTTGAGCATATTTTTGTGACTTTTTGGGCATGCTTTAACTCTATTTTTGGCTGTCTTGGTTACCTCTTGCATGCTTATTGCACTTGTAGTGCAATCTTGCTCACTAGCCTTGTTAGCCTTATAAAGTAGCATGCTCTTGTGGTTTGAATTAGCTTAGTTCGAGCATTTTTTGGTGTTATTTGGGCATGTTATAACTCTGATTTTGATTGGTGGACTCACCTCTTGCATGCTTTATACACTTGTAGTGTAATCCTTGCTAGTTAGCCCTGCATGCTTGTGTCTTTAGCCTATTATTCTATCTCATTTTGGCTATACTCCAGCATGCTTTTGTTCATATTTTGGCATGCTTTAGCTCTGTTTTGAGCCTTCTTGGTCGTATGATGCTTGTTTTGTATAGCTATAGTGCAAATGCCTTGATTAGTCTTGACTTTTGAGGCCCCTACCATGCTATACTTGTGATGTTTGCATGCCTTGGCATCATTTGGCATAGTATTTCAGAGCATATACTTCCATCATACACTCGTATATATCGCTCTTTAATTGTGTTTAAGGGTTGAGCTTTATGCCTTGCTCATAGGCCAACATGTGTGCATGTTCTTCTAGCATTTTGAGCTCCCAGTTTCAGCATAACTAGGCCACTGTTTTAGCATGATTTAGCTCTGTCCAGAGCTGGTTTGGCCAATTGAGTTTGATATTGCATGCCTCTAGTGTAATGCTTGTCACTATTTTCAATGCCTTTGGCCCTTAACATGTTGTGCATGCGTTGCTTGCATGGTTTAGTGTCTTTAGCTTCTTATTTTAGCAATGAAATGTATGTCATTGCATTATATTCTTCATTTGTTATATCACTTTGAAAGAGGTTTTAAGCCCTTTGTTGGTTTGAGCACAAAATCGAGGCGTTCATGCTTAATGGTTTTAGCCTTCTCTTGAGGGTTTCTACTAAACAACGGCACGATGCTTCTTTCATGCTCAAGATGCTTGTGACTTAGTCTGTCCTTCCATTTAGAGGACTTCTCACTTTTGGACTTAACCGGTTAAAGGATTAATTGGTAATCTAAAATGAGTAAACAAATTGAATTGAAGTAAAACAAGCCAAGATAACATGTTTGTGTTGCATTGCATGTGTTTGGATCGAACGTTAATCCAAACTCAAAGTGATGAAACGTGCCTCATTTCTTAGTCGTCGACACCCTTGATCATGCAAGATAGGGTGGAGGCTCATCGAGTCTATTTGTGCATTCATTGACTTGTACAAACTTGGCTTCTTGACCATCGTGCATTGCGATGCTCGATTGGTGGCCCGAGAGTGGAGTACCATACTCCTTTGAGCTTGAGATATGATAAGTACTGTGGTGGTACACACATTTCCTTGCAAATACACTGACATGCCTCTGTTTGTGCTTTGTTGCAGAAAAAGGAGAAATTGCAGGAAACAGTGGCCGACCGGCCATCAAAGCTGCCGACCGACCACCAAGGCTGCCGATCAGCTATCAAATTTGGCCGATAACTATAAACTCTGGCCGATGGCCATTCCTCTTGGCCAACCACCCATCAGCATGGTCAAAAGGTGGATCAAAAGCATCTTGGAAGTTGGCACAATTTTCAAAAGTCTAAAAGAGTGCAAACAGAGGCATCATGAGGCACGGTAGTAGATTTCCGAGTGAAGCCGACTGAGCATGCATACACCCCTCGCCCCGAGGCTCCTTTTAACTGCTTTGCTTAGCTAGTTAACTATTTGGTTCTATACTTAAGCAGTTAATGCACTTAGCTATTCATTTGCATTTGTAATTAGTGAACTTGTTAGTTAATTAGTTTCGATTTGTAATTAATTAGCTTAGCGTAGCTAGTTAGTTATTTTATTCGGACCCTCCGTCGAGAGAGCAAATATTGTAATAAGCATACGTGTGTGTGATGCATGTCTTCCAACCCTATTTCTTTCTCCTTTTTACTTATCAGCTTTCGATGGTTAGTTTAGGGCATGTTTCAATTAGCATACTTATGCTTTGCATGCGTGCATTATTCATCTGTCTTGCATGCACCGGGCTCGACACATTATACAAACTGAATTGTACTTTAAATACACTTTCTTGAATACGTGTTTCAAAGCATGTTATCAAGTGTTGCATTCATATGCCATTCTAGATAGACGAGCCTATTTTTGTTGCATTTTTGCATGTGTTGCATTAGGCATTGTTAACGTAGCTAGGATCATGCATGATTACTAACTAGTTTTTGTTTTGGCTCGGAGTACTAGGTAAGTGTTTATGCTTTAGCATCCTTGCATGTGTGTAAGTGACTGCCATGTTAGCATACTTGCCATGAGGCTATTTGCTTAACTGCTATAACTGCATGAATGCCTATGGATAAAGGCTTCATTGCTTGAATTGGAACAATTCATCAAAATGCAAGTTTTAAGCCCACTTGAGAGTGGCAAAATCATGTTTTTCTAAGCCCACTTGAGGGTGGCAAATCCGCGACTTAGCCTATTTGCGAGTAGCAACTCCAAACCATTTTCAAAAACAAACATGAGATGTTTTGTTCCAAATTGAGCGATTGAGTCTATACTTGTATGATGTGCGCATCACATAGTAAATTAGGTTAAATAAACCAGAATAAGAACGCATGTGTTTTCAAAAACAACATATCATGTTAGTAGAGGCCAATCTTTGATCGGGCGAGCGAGGGTGCTCATTTCAGGACCTTCCCCTCTCGTACCCAAGTTCCCGAGCCAAGGCAACTTTGGTGATGACGGACACGTGGCCTTAGGCACGAGTTAGGGTTTTCTAAATTTTCCAAAACAAAAATATTTAGGTGGCGACTCTAAAATCTGGCAAAGCAATCCATGTTTGGCGCTTTTTGATTAAAATCGATTTTCCAAAACAATTTGCCGGATTTGGACTCTTTGGTGATTTATCAATCTTACATTGCACTTTGTGAGATTAGATTCAGAACCGTGACATGAGTCCGAACTGTAGTAGCTAAGAAACACGATTCGCGCCCTCGTGCATAGAGCGGAGTTCGGGGCGGTCTACAGTATGCAAACAAGACACAAGGAGCGGAGGCTAACCCCTCCAATTTTGGACTTCAAAACAAAGATTTTACCACTGAAAAATCTATGAATTTCAGTGATCAAAAGGCCAAAAACGTTTGATTTGACTACGATGAAAGATGGCGCAAAAGGCTAAACAATTAGGCAACAAGAAGGGTGGATTACCCCTTAACACAAAATAGCCTCAAACCATCATTTTTAAGCCTCAAAAATAGAGTTTTTTATAGTTGAAAACCAGCCCAAAAACAATACAAAAGGATGGCAAAACAAGTATTCAAAGCAAGTATACTAAGCAAGTAAACTACCTCTTGAAGCTCAAGCACAAATTAAGTAACAATCCAAGCTTAAACCTTCTTCTAGAGCACAAACAAGCCTCTAAAAGACCTCAGCTCCAAGGTGGACAAGTTTGAGTAAGGGTTGATGTGCAAAAGTGTACAGAAACTAGACTTTAAGGCACAAAATAAAGAGAGAGATAGAGAGAGATAGAGAGAGAGATAGAGAGAGAGAGAGAGAGAGAGAGAGATTTTGTCTAAGATGTCTAACCCCTCAAAATGGGGGAGAACACCCCCTATATGTAGAAAATCAAGGTTTGAGCTTGTATACATCCTACCATACACGTGTATGAAGATGCAACTCAGTGAGTAACAACTAGCACAGCTGGCGAACAAAAATTTGAAAAAGGAGACTAATGGTTGTCGGCCACCACTGGTGGCCAATAGGAACAATCCATGGCCGACAGGTCCCAGGGCTGACCGACAGGCCACTCTCTTCTCCAGGCAAGAGGCAACAAGCTCTTGGTCCAAAAACATGCACAAAACAGTAAGGTTGAGGCTAAAAAACAAGGCATTCCGCCGAGGACTTCGGGCGCTCAAAACAAACACAAACAAGCACAATCATCGAGTGCACAAACAATGACGTCCAAGTCTTAAGGACAGTAAAAAATGAGGTGTCTACAGTTGCCCCTCTTTGACAAAACTCAGAAGTTATGAAATGACGGGAGTAAATGCCAAAGCTCAGAGACGACCCATTTTTGACAAGGCCGAAGACTTGGACAAACAAACAACCGAAACAAAGACCGGTTGCGCCCGCAGGCTACCTACATATCCTTTTGCAAGGAATCAAACTAGCGTAGTTCTGGGGCAAGATGCAAATGATATGCACGATGCAAGAACATAACTTATGATCATGCAATGAGACTGTAATGAAACATTTAGATGGAAGTGCTATGCAAAGAAATACTATAGTAATCTCATATATGAAAGAAGTAAGTAAACACGCCATACGTGAGAATCACAAGCCAAACCATATTTCATGCAGAAAGGATGTAAGAAAATTATGCAAACTTAACTACGCAGGAAAGGCAAAGAACAACACAACTATCGAGCGCACCCGAGGCGTCAAACAAGATTCCAACAAGCTGCACACGTGAGGAGAAAGATGGTGTGAACACAGGGACACACTCGAATGTTTTAAACCGGAGCGTCCTAACGCGCCACGCACGAGAGGGAAAAAAGGTGATTAACACTGGGACACACCCTTGTGTTTGAAACCAAAGCGTCCTAACGCGTCGCACGCGAGAGGAGAAAGAGGTAACGAGAACACCGGGATGCACCCAAATGTTTCGAACCGAAAATGTCCTAACGCGCCGCATGCGAGAGGAGAAAGAGGGTGGTGAACACTAGGACACGCCTGCATGCTTCTAATCGAAGCGTCCTAACGCGTTGCACGCGAGAGGAGAAAGAGGATGGTGAACACCGGGACACGCCCACATTCTTTTAACCAAAAGGGAGTGGTGTAAGCACGGGGACACACCCGAATGCTTTTAACCAAAAAGAGTGGTGTAAACACCGGGACACGCCCGAATGCTTTTAACCAAAAGAAGTTAGAAGGATAGGAATGATCTCATTTGAAATTCCTCTGAATGAACCGTACAAACAATATTGTGCCTGCATAAGAAAGAAACTTAGCAAGCATAATATAGTAAGAGTGCATGTTCTATGCATAATAAACAGAAGCATGTTCCATGTAGTAATAGCAAAAGCATATTCTATGCAATAGATAGAGAAATGCATATTCTATACAATAGTATAGGATGCATGTTCTATGCAATGATCAATAGTAGAAAATGCATGTTCAATGCAAGATTAACAGCATGCTCGATTCAAAACACCAAATACATGCTCTATGCGAATGTAAAACTGAAGCATGTTCTATGCAAATACGAGTGCACATTCTATGCAAGATCTCATGAAAAGGCACGTTCCATGCAATGACAAAGAGATGCATGTTCTATGCAATAACAAAAGCATGCTTGATAAAAACAACTCAGTCGCAACTTCTGATTTACCTCTCAGAAGAGTTGCAATATGTTTTAAAAAGGATACACCTCGTTCATGTTGGCTAGTGATGAGTCATGCACCAAAGACATGGTTTAGAGCTTCCGCAGAGACACTTTGAGCTGAAAAGTGAACCTTCCTTGCACTTTCTTAAGAACCAAGGGCACAAAATAGCAGCAAAACACACAGGGAGAGCATTAGAGGCCTATCGGCCACCCTGGAGAGGTGTCGGCCACAAATGGTGGCCGGTCGGCCACAAATGGTAATTCGGGGATATTTTGGACATTTCATGCTGGGTCTTTAAGTACACATCTCCAAGCCTCATTTCCTCACACCTCCCTAGCCGAAATTGACCCCTCTTTCACCCTAGACCTTTCTTTTCCCCAGATCCGAGCTTTATACACGTTTTCCAATGCCCCATGTGAAGTTGATTCGCTAAAACCTATTGATTTCCTTCGTTTTGAACTGATTAGAATTTGTTTTCGATGCTTTTTTCTTCATTTTTGCTACTTGAGGCTTGTTCCCCTCGAGTTTCTCTTGGGTTCCGTGCCTTTTCCCGGGCTTTGACTTTTTCTCCCATTTTCTCTCTCCGTGGGTTGACTTTTGTTGACTTTTGGCATTCTCCACCCATTTTGCTCATTTTCGCCCACTTTCTCACCTCCTTGCCAGATAGCAGACGACATTCCCCATGATGGAGGTTCTCTAGGGATGGAGGGAGATCTCGAGCATGTTCCATTACCACCCAGGGTTCGACCCTTTAACTCGGAGACATACTGCCCCGAGGTGCATGTGTTACCGCACGATACCATCCGTCATTTCAGAGGATTTACACGAGGTGCGCTAGAGGACCTCTTGCTACAAGAGCCGGAGGCTCATTTATCCTACGGTGCCACTAAGGTATACACGGTCTTTCATCTACTTATCTCAAACACATTCATGCACTGTATTCCTTACACTACCTTCTGATTATAGGGGGACTCTCATTCTATCTAACGATATGGGACCACATCTGCGAGAGAGTGATATATGGACCTCCCCGTTGGTGTCTGCTAGATTGTCGACAAGGCCGGGTTTGGCTTATTCTGCATGGGGCTATCGCGTCTCATAGCGAGTAGGCCCCTACTTGGCACGCTAGTGGAGAGGTGGTGGGACACCACCAACTCCTTCCACTTCTCTACCACGGGAGACATGACGATGACTTCGTATGACTTTGCTATGCTCACCGGCATTGAGGTAGGGGGTCGGCCGATCCCATATGATACAGGCATGGGCGAGTGGGAGGCCGCCTGGATCTACCTACTGGGGGCACGCCCACCTCTCTTTTGATCAGGGACAGTTCAGTACAACTGGTTTGCGGATCATTTCAGAGGGACACAGCCAGAGACCCTAGAGGAGATCGAGCAGTACGCCCGAGGTTTCCTGACATTCCTCTTTGGCACCACCTTGTTCGCCGACAGGGCGAACACTGTTGGGCTATATCTCTTGAATACCTTGGTGGACTTGTCTTAGGTCCAGCATTACGACTGGGGCGACACTGGCCTCGCTACCTTGTACAGCTACATGAGCTCGACATCCCGCAGGAGTGGGAACAGAGCGGGCGGCTCCTGGAGAGCCTGGGAGGTATGCTTTACTTTTCTGCTTTACATTTCCTGTCATGCTTTTTGCTTTGCACTTTATGTACACTGCACACACATAGTCTGATTTCTACTTTGCATTTGTACTTTCTATACACTACACTATACACTCTGCTTTTTGCATTTTCTCCGCATTCTGTATTCTCTGCATTCTGCATTTTCTGGACATTGCATACATATTCTACTTTCTACATTGTCTGTGTTTATCTGTTGTATACTCACTGTCGCCCTTTTGCTTTTTGCAGCTATGGGTATATGCATATTTTCAGATACTTGCCCCAGAGCCAGAGGTCGAGATGTCTCCTGTTGTGCCATACTCTCACCAGTATGACGGGAGATGCCTACAGAGGACACGAGAGACTTTTTCATTCTTCTGCTGATATTTTGACACGGTGATTTCCGCAGAGGTAACGCAAAACTCAAAGCTCTTTCTACTTTACTTTAGCTCTGATTCATAGTGCATATCTAATGGCAGCTACCAATCTGTGTATTTGCTGTCTGCAGATCTCATGGCAGCCCTAGGTGACGATGCCTGAGGGTGTCCGATACCGCTTTGGTGCTTAGGTGCTTCAGATTCTGGCTTGTGCTTGAGGGACCCAGTGGCCGAGCCAGTTCCTAAGCGGCGCTTCCTCCGCCAGACCTTGGGTTTGCGTCAGCAGTTCCCATGCCACCTCCGCCATCCATGCGGCCACAAGAGTTTTCTCCTCTAGGAGGTGATCGACTTTACACGAGGTGTGGAGGCCGACTACTTTCTTGCAGAAGAGGACTATGTGACATACATCCAAACGCATCTCATGCCTCTTTTGACAGGTATTCATGCTCGTGCAGGCAAAGTAGCAGTCACCCCTTTGTGGCAGGCTCGAGGGCCAAGGCGGGGCTAGAGGTGCCCTCACTAGGAAAAGCCGGTTGGCGAGCTTGAGTTCCAATCGAGTTGGCGGCACAGAAGGCTTATAGGATTCCGATTGAGCCTCCAGTGGCTGGTCACAGATATGTCAGAGTGCCTGATTCACCTCCGATATGCACTATAGTTTTCATTTTTTCTATTCTTACTTAGATACTCATATATTCATTCCTTTCGGACGGTGATCATTCCAAATTGTATTTGCAGGCACCCGCAGGGTACTTCGGGGGATCGCTTGAGATGTTGGCCTCATTCAAGGGCATGATCTTGAAGATGAAGGCACTGTTCGGCTTCCATGGCATTCAAGTAATTTTTTTAGTTTTTTATATTTCGATCATACTGAAACTGACACTTCAACTGAACACTTCCCCACACTGCACTGATACACTGTATGTATAGATCACATCTGACACATTGTATTTTCATACTGTATTCATACTTTGTACCTGACCTCTGCATGTACTAATTCTGCACACCTACACACCATACTTGCATCCGATACACATAATGTGGTTGACATATAACTGCCTTTTCAGGTCCCACATTTACCGACAGCAGCAGTAGCACGACCATTAGTAGCCCCTCTAGCAGCAAGAAGAGAAAGACAAGCTCCAGCACGCAGCCGAGGGAGACATCGCAGTCGAGATCAGAGGAGCCCTTTAGAGACTATCATGAGCGATGACAATGATGAGGCCAGCGAGACCGAGGAGGCTGTGGGTCAATACACCGAGTCATTCGAGAGCGGAGACGCTGATGCTGGCTCGAGTTCTGCTAGTGGAGATGATGCTAAGCCAGGCTCTGAGGTAGAGAACGGTGATGGGTCCAGTTCAGATTCAGGTTCGGAGGGAGGTACAAATAGCGGCGCTAACGGAGACAGCTCTGAGTTCGTGCCCAAGAAGAGGACGAAGAAGGCCTCTCGAGATTGAGATGGTTAGCACTGATTCATATGTTTTTGCTTAGCTTCTTTTTGCTAGTAGTGTTAGCACATTGTACAGCTTAGGCAGTTTTATTTTCTTTAAAAACTTATACTCTTTTGTGAAAAAGAAACCATGATTGGAATGAAAACCAGCTTTTTGATGGAAAAGTGTTGTATTTTGCATCCTGAGCACCGCACGAGCACCATATTGCACAAAAACAAGATTGATGGACATTGATAACTGTACATTGTATTGGCATTTTCTTACTCAGGTAATGAACCAACCAACACTTAACAAACAAAGTAAAACAACTCGATGAACAATGCAACAACTCAATAAGCAAAACAATACAAATACAACTCCATAAGTAAAATGAATACAACTCGATAAGCAAATTGAAACAACTCGATAAACAAATTGAAACAACATAAAAGCAACTCAACAAAACTACTAAAACAAGATGCAAAACGCACCAAAAGCAGAACAAAACATAGGTTCTTAGCACTCTCAACACATAGATGGACCAGAGGACAAACCAGGAGGCCATCGGCCATAAGCAGAGGTTGTCGGCCACCAGTGGTGGCCGGTCGGCTACAAAAGGTGGCCGATTAACTACCAGCAGTGGCTGGTCGGCCAGGCCTCCAGATTGCTGCCACTTGTCTTCTACTCAATGCCTTATTTTCTACAAAAGTTGAGACTTCATAGTTTCTTCATTCCATCTTTGTTTTTGCCACAAATTGTGCCATTCTTTGCCGAAAAACACTCAAATTGGATTGCAACTTTAGATGGCTCGGAAAAATTGAATTTCTGGGGTTTCGAGATAAATGCACTATTCCCGCTAAGTCGTACACCGCTATGTTTTCCGTTCCTGCATGCCGCAGCTAGGTGTTGGAATCCGGTTACGCATGTTTTTAGCTTTGGGGGGCAAGAACTATGCCCAACAATTGAAGAATTCCAAGTTCTGATGGAATCCTGGCGTGACGAAGAAATCTTGCCCCAATCCCATTTTGGCCACACCCATGCCCTAGGATGGATGTGTGGGCTCACTTTACACGAGGCTCGATCATTAGTTCATAATGGAGAGCTGGATATTCCCATTCTCATTCATTGATTTTCTAACGCCGGTGACCGTGGCAACCGTCTCTGGTAGAGTTTTCGGCAGCATGCCCTCTGTTTGTGTATGCTAGCTCATTTCCTGCTCACCCCTAGTTTCGAAGGGTCTAGCATACAACTGATCGAAGTGGCCCAAAGCTTGAAAGAGGGCAAGAGCTATATTGGCTTAGCATTAGCCGAGACTTTGATAGGCTTGGACGCCTTCCATCGGCGAGAGACAAACAAATTGTCAGGGAGTCCACTACTTTTGTAGGTAATGTTTCCCACCCTACCTCATATGTGTTTCTCACATCACTCGGCACTCAGGCTCTGTTTTTCTCTCAAAACCCTTTCTCCTTTTTTCTCTCCACATACACCTCTCTATTCTTTAATCACTCTTTTCTTTCATCTCTCCCCAAATATAGCTCATGGACAAGTTGAAGGTAGTGGGGCTCTTGCCCTGCATATTTAGCACGAGGCTATTTTTTTTCACCAATGGCTAGTTGATTTCCCAAACGAAGGGTGGTGGTGCCATTGGATGGGCAACAGGTCTGCTGCTGACATTGCTTAGCATTGTTCATGGTTTGATCTGCTTGAGATGAGCTACAGCATGTCTCAGCAACCCGACATTCAGCTGATCAGTCTGACACATTGTGTCTTCTACTTTCGATTCTGGTTTAGGCGTCAGTTCGGACACGACCAGACTTGCCCTGAAGAGGGGATAGAGTACCCGGCTTCATTTCTAATTCGAGGCTCACAACTAGCTCGATATCCCACTGCATGGAGGATAAGAGAACTTCTGGCTCCTGCTCCTAATTTTAGTTGCGTCCTTTCTGGCGAATGCCTGGCTTGGCTTGAAGATGAGGCACAAACCGGGCCAACTTTAGCATCTGAGGCTTCCACAAGCTCAAAGAGGGGACGCAGGAACACCTGACTCATCTATGCCCCAAGTTTATTGCTCTAATCTGTACTTTCAAGTTTTCCTTTTGAATGTAATAAAAAAAGCAACTTTGATTTGCATCAAGAGTTGGGGAACTTTGTATTGAATCAATGAAATTGAAGTTGTGGGCACTGAAAATTTTCCTTTTGGTCCAAAAATGGTCTAAGTTGTAAAAAGATTAATTTGAACAAAATCAACTTTTATTAAAACTTTTCAAAACCATTTTTGATAAGGATCATAACTTGACACACATGGAGTCTATCGATGAGATGTACAACCCCGAATCCAGCAAATGGAAAGTTGCCTCTTGTTTGAATAGCGCTGCACTGTACTGTAACCAGCTGTCATAATAAAGATCACAGCTAAACTCTTGGATACAGAAAAGACAAAGATGACCTGAACAATCTCATGGATAGGACAGTTGAGTTTGAAGTGTTTATGGCTGAGCTTCAAAATGAAGTTGCCTACGTATTCCTAAGATGGGAATCAAGCCTTACGTAATTCAGTTCGGATTCACTCATGTATTAACACTCTCCTTTTGCGCTCTAACTTTTGCCAAGGCCGCCCTTTTCGGGTTTTCAACCTTGTGAGCTCAGTTTTTCTTATTTCAATTTTTTTATGCTCTAACTTTTGCCTAGGTCGCCCTTCCGAGTTTTCGGCCTAGCAAGCCACTCAAGGATAGTATTTCTTCAACTAGTCCATGTTGATTGGTTGGTAGAATTCCAGGCCATCTAGGTCCATAAGGATGACAGCTCCACCCGACCAGATTGATTTGATAATGTAAGGACCAGTCCAATTGGGTCTGAACTTGTCCCTAGGGTCATGGATGGGAGCTCGGTTGTCTTTCAGCACCAAATCCCCTTCATTCAGATTCCTGGACTTAACTTTCTTGTTGAAAGCCCTGGCGATTCTTCGTTGATAACCTTGAACATGGTATAGTACTTTCAGCCTTCTCTCGTCAAACAGCATTAATTCTTTGAACCTGCTCTGCTACCAATCCGCTTCTGCTATCTGGCACTTAGCCATAACTCGCAGCGACGGAACCTTAATCTCAATCAGCAGAACAACCTCCATACCATAAACCAGAGAATACGGAGTTGCCCAAGTAGATGTTTGAATTGAAGTCCTATACCCCAGAGAGCAAACGGAAATTTGTTTGGCCAATCCCTATAAGTCTCAACCATTTTCTGCAAAATGTGCTTGATGTTCTTGTTGGCAGCCTCAACAACTCCGTTGGTTTGCAGCTGATATGTGGATGACTTATGAAAAGCCACGTTACTTCTCTAATAAATCGATCACTTCTTTCTTGAAATGGGAGCCATTGTCTAAAATGATCTCATTTGGGACCCCATAACGACAAATGATGTTATTCCTGATGAACTTGGCTACATGCGACGCTTTCAGCACTGCATAGGACTGGGCTTCCACCCACTTTGTAAAGTAGTCAATTGCCACCAGGATATACTTATGCCCATTTGACCCTTTCGGCGTAACTGCCCCAATAACATCAATTCCCCAGACTGAAAAAGGTCATGGTGAAGTCATGTTGTATAGCTTTGACGGAGGAATGTTCATGCGATTGGCATGATCTGGCATTTATGGCATCGCTGAACAAAACCAATACAATCTTCCTTCATGGTTGACCAGTAATAACCCTGCCTGAGAATCTTCCGGGCTAGCATTACTCCACTCATGTACGATCTGCACTCCCCTTTGTGGATGGACTCCATTAGACGCTTTGACTCTTCTGCATCAATACACAGCTTGTGTATTCTCATATGGCCTCTTTTGTACAAATTACCTTCGCAAATGATAAACTGAGCAGCCATTCGCCGTATTGCCCTTTTATCTTTGGCATTTGCCCCTAGTGGATAAAGCTCCTTTTCTAAGAAGTTCCAGATGTCATAATACCAAGGGTTATGATCTTGTACTTCATCTGTTACGGCGATCAACTCGTAGGCTACTGCATATCTCTGTTCAATAATGATCGAACGCATCCGAACTCCCAAAGGGATGTCTATCATGGAAGATAGAGTTGATAAGTGTAGACACCCCATTTTTGACCGACCTTGAGACTGAGACGTCATCATCTGTGCACTCGGTGATTGAGCATGTTTGTGCTCGTTTTGAGTTTTCGGAGCCTTTGGCTGGGCGCCTTGTCTCAGGACCTCTTAACTTTCTTCTCTTGGCCTGGTTTTTGGATCATGCCTTGTTGCCTTTGCCTAGAGGGAAACAAATGCCTGTAGGCCACTTTTTGTAGCCGTAGGCTACCTTTCCCTCTCGTAGGCCACTTGTAGTGGCCCGTAGACTAGTTTTCGGGGCTTCCGACTGAGTGCCTTGCCTTGCGGACTCTTGTCTTTCTTCCTTTTGATTTGCTTTTGAACCAAACCTTGTTACCCTTTGCCTGGAGGGTGGAACAGGGGTGTAGACCAATTTTCCCCCTTGTAGACCACTTTTCTTCCCTGCTAGCACCTTTTGGTGGTTGGTCAGCTAGGGTGGGTGGTCTGTGGACCACCTAAGGTGGTCGGCAGCCTGCCATCACCTTCTACTCTCTCTGTAGACCTTCTTCCTCCCTTGCCGACCAGTTTTATTCCCTGTAGACCACTTTTGGTGGTCGGTCGACCACTTTAACTGGTCGGCGGCCTTTCTGCACTTTCTGCAGATATTTTCCTTGTCAGTTGTGCTAGCTATTGGGCACAGAAGGCATCCTCCATACACGTGTATGGAGGGATTGCACCAAGCCTCTAGCATGTCTAACAAGCTTGAGGCATGAATTCTATATAAGAGAGCTTCCTCCCTCTTGTTCAAGGTTCAAAATTTTGGATTAGGGCTAAACATATCTCTCTCTCTCTTGATTTCTCCCCCCTCTCTCTCTCTCTCTATATTTGTGTTATTTTGTGCCTTAAAGTGAGTTTTGTTCACACTTTTGCACTAAACACCCAGTGAAACACCTTCACTCTTGAGCTGAGGTTCTTGGAGGTAGCATTTGAGTGATTTTGGCTTAGTTTTTGCCTCAGAAGTGGCTGCTCTTGTCTTTCTTCAAGGGTGAGTCCTATTTTCCCCTTTTAAAGCTTTGTTTTGATTGCATACTTAGCCACCTTTGCATGCTTCTTTTGGCTTAACTTTCAACTGCAAAAACTCTTGTTTTTAAGTGTTTGAAATGTTTGTTTGAGGCTTTGTTTGAGTTAGGGGTGGTTTACCCCCTTTGGTGGCTTATTTTCCTTTACTTTGTTCTATCTCTTAAGGCCTTTCAAACCACCTTGTTTTGGCATTTTAACCACTGAATTCCAAAGGAATTTCAGTGGTGGAAAGTGGGTTTTGAGACCCAAAATGGGTGGGAGTTGCCCCCCTCCTCTTCTCTTGTTTGCATGTGTTGATGGCCCATCAAAAGAGCATGTGTTTCTACTTCTTTGTGGCTTTGTTTAGGCTCATTTTTGTGACTTTTTAGACCTACCATAACTTAATTTTTGGCTTTCTTGGTCACCTCTTGCATGCTTATTGCACTTGTAGTGTAATCCTACATGTAGCCTTGCAAAGTAACATGTCTTTGTGCCTTGAATTTGATTAGTTCAAACATGTTTTTAGCCATTATTTGCCATGTCATAATTCTGTTTTGGGTTGGTTTGGTTGCCTCTTGCATGCTCCTTGCCCTTGTAGTGCAATTTTGATCACTAGCCTAGTGTATTTGGTGTTTTAGTCTATTGATCTAACATGTGTATGCTCTACTCCAGTACATTTTTGGCTATGTTTTAGCATGCTTTAGGTCTGATTTGAGTGGCTTCAGTCATGCATGCTTGGCTTTGCATAGCTATAGTGTATTTGGCTTTGCTAGCCTTGCACTTTGGGACCTATAACATGTCATATTTGAGCTTTTTGCATGGCATAGCATCATTTGGCATGTTATTTTAGACCATATACCTCTTCCATATTCTCACATTTATCATCCCTTTGTTGTGTTGGAGGGTTGAGCCTTATGCTTCACTTATGAGCCAATATGTATGCATGCTTGCCTAAGCTTTTGGGCTACCATCTCATCATGTTTTTGGTGTTATTTTACCATGTTACAACTCTGATTTTTGTGGGTGAAGTCACCTCATGCTTGGTTTTGGTATGTGTAGTGTAATCCCACTCATTGGCCTTGCATGTGTCATGCTTTATGCCTCCCATGCTAGCTTGTTTTGGCTACACTCCATCATGTTTTGGCATTGTTTTGACCTACCTTGGGATTGTTTTGAGTCATCTTGGCCCTTTGGGGCTTGCTTGATATGGCTTTGGTGCAAGTACCTTAGCTAGTCTTGAGTTTTGAGCACCCTACTATGCTATATTTGTGATGGTTACATGTTTGGGCATTGTTTAACATGTTATTTCAGAGCATGTACGTGTGTCATGTTCTCACTTCTTTCATTCCTTGAGAGCTTTTGAGAGTTGTGTCTTTGTGCATTGTTAATGAGCCATCAAATGAGCATGTTCTCCTTGTGTTATATGCCTTGATCTTAACATATTTCAACCACTATTTTGGCATGTTCGACCTCTGTCCGGGGTTGGTTTGACCATTTGAGATTGATAGTGTATGCCTCATGTGTAATATGTTTCATTAGCTTTGATGCCTTAGCTTTTAAACATGCCATGCATGCATTGCTTACATGATAGAGTCTTGCGCATGTCACTTTAGCATTGAAGGTTGATCATCTTGTTTGCGTTGCATGTGTTCGGATTGGACGTTAATCCAAACACAAGGAATGTCGTAAGTTTCATACTCAAAGTGATGAAGCGTGTAGCATTTCTTGGTCGCCGACCTTCTTGATCAAGCATGATAGAGGTGGAGGCCCTTATGTGATTATTTGTGCATTCATTGACATTGACTTGTGCAAACTTGGCTTCTCGGCCATCGTGCATTGTGATGCTTGGTTGGTAGCCCGAGAGTCGAGTACTGCGCTCCCTTGAGCTTGAGAAATGATAGTGAGGGTGGTTGTGCACACATATCTTGCAAATACACTGCTATGCCCCTTGTTGTTCTCTGTTGCAGCAAAACTGGAGTTTGGCAAATCAACTGGTCGGCCGACCAATAGGGGTGATCGACCGACCAATTTTTCTGGTCTACAACCAGTTTTTTCGGTCTCTGACCCCTTCGACCCCACGGGGAGGTCCCTATGTTGGAGCAGAAGCAATTTGGAAGTTAGTGCACCTTTCAGAAATCAAATCGGATGCAAGCAGAGGCAATCAGGCATAGCAATGGATTTCTGAGCGAGGCGATCGAGCATGCATGCACCCCTCGCCCCAAGGACCTCTTTTAACTGCTTTAGCTGCTTTACTTAGTTAGCTAATTCGCTGGTTTTGTACTTAACTAGTTAATGTGCTTGATTAATAGATTTGTTTTGTAATAATTAGTTAACTAGGAATACTTAATTAATTTTGGTTTGTAATAATTAGTTTAATTAGCGTAGCTAGTTAGCTTATTATTCGGACCCTCTGTCGAGAGGGCAAATGTTGTAATAAGGGTGCGTGTGTGTGTGAATGTCTTCCAACCCCACGTCTTTCTCCCTTTTATTTACCAGCTTTTGATGGTTAGTTTTCGGGCATGTTTCAATTAGCATACTTATGCTTTGCATGCGTGCATCATTCATTCGTATTGCATGCACCGAGCTCGGCGCATCATTCAAACTGCATTGAATTTTAATACTTACTTGAATACGTGTTTCAAGGCATGTTATCTAGTGTTGCATTTATATGCCATCTTAGATAGCCGAGCCTACTTAGTTGCATTTTGCATGTGTTGCATTAGACATTGTTAACATAAACTAGGATAATGCATGATTTCTAACTAGTTTTCTGTTTTGGCTCGGAGTACACTGTAAGCGTTTTCGCTTTAGCATACTTGCATGAGTGTGAGTGTTGCCATGTTTAGCATGCTTGCCATGAGGCTATTTGCTTAACTGCTATAACTGCTTGAATGCCTGTGGATGAAGGCTTCATTGCTTGAATTGGAACAATTCATCCAAATGTGCGTTTTAAGCCCACTCTGCGAAGTGGCAAAATCATGTTTTAAGCCCACTTGAGGGTGGCAAATCCGTGCTTTAGCCTACTTGCGAGTAGCACCTTCAAACCATTTTCGAAAAAAACACAAGTTGAGTTGTTCCAACTTAAGTGATTGAGTCTATACTTGTATGCTGTGCGTATCACATAGTAAGCTAGCTAATAAATCAGAATAAGAACACTTGTGTTTTCAAAAACAACATATCATGTTAGTAGAGGCCGATCTTTGATCGGGTGAGCGGGGGTGCTCATTTCAGGACCTTCCCCTCTCGTACCCAAGTTCCCGAGCCGAGGCGACTTTGGTGATGACGGACACGTGGCCTTAGGCACAAGTCAGGGTTTCCTAAATTTCCTAAAATAAAATATTTAGGTGGCGACTCTGAAATCTGGCAAAGCAGTCCATGTTTGGCGCTTTTTAATTAAAATCGATTTTTCAAAACGATTTGCCGAATTTGGACTCTTCGGTAATTTATCAGTCTTACATTGTACTTTGTGAGATTAGATTCAGAACTGTGACAGGAGTCCGAACTGTAGTAGCTATGAACCCAATTCGTGCCCTTGCGCGCGGAACGAGTTCGGGCGGTCTACAATAAGGCATCAGCAAACCTGTTGTTTTCTCTTAACAAATGCGTGAAGGTTAGCCTCTCAAACCTAGGAATCAGAACATCCAGGGTCTGGTGATAGATTTTTATCCTTTCTTACTTAACCTTCCAGTCTTCTTTTGCTTGAGAAACAACCAGGTTTGAGTCCCCAATTACGTCCAATCTTTTTGCTCCTAGTTCTAGAGCGGCTTCCAAGCCAGCGATATATGCTTCGTATTCTACCTCATTGTCAAATACTTTGAACTGGAGTTTAAAAGCTAAGGGTATATGGGAATTGTCGAGTGCTATCAGCAACACCCATATCCCATAAACGTACTAGTTGGGCGCACTGTCAAAGTACATTGTCCAAATCTCTTCCTCAACCTGCAGAATAGCTTCATCCGAGAATAGGTATTGTACCGCTTTGCTCCCTTCCACTGGGTGATCTTCCAGGAACTCCGCTACAGCCCTTCCCTTAACAGACTTGCAAGTCATATACTTCAAATCAAATTCGGAGATAAGAAGCAGCCAACGGGCTAGCCTACTCGTAAGTGCTGGTTTCTCGAAGAGATATTTGATGGGATCTAATCTCGAAACAAAAATTATGAAGTGAGCTAACAGGTAGTACCTCAACTTCCTGGTGGCCCATACCAAGGCTAAGCAAGCCTCTTCCAGCTAGGTGTAACGGGTCTCATATTCCAGCATCTTCTTGCTCAGGTAATAGATGGCTTTCTCCACTCTATCCTCGGATTCCTGCGCAAGCATGCAGCCTATAGTCGTGTCGGTTACTGACAGATACAAAATCAACAACTTCCCCGGCTCTGGCAGTGACAACACGGGTGGGTTCTGGAGGTATTACTTGATCTGTTCAAAAGCAAACTGGCATTGGTCATCCCATTGGAATTTCTTTCCTTTCTTCAGGAGACCAAAGAGTGATTCACAAATCAAGGTTAATTTTGCAATAAACCATCTTATAAATTGCACTTTGCCTATAAAACCTCACACCTCCTTTTCAGTCCTTGGTGGTGGCATTTCTAGTATGGCCTTGATTTTAGAAGGATCAACCTCGATGCCCCTCTGCATAATCAAGAACCCCAACATTTTCCCTGCTGTGACACTAAAAGTGCATTTCTATGGATTCAGCATCAACCAATATTCTCTAATCCGTTGGAAAAATTTCTTCAAGGCGGTGTAGTGGCCCTCTCTTTCCTTGGACTTGACAATCATGTCGTCCATGTACACCTCAACCTCTTTGCGGATCATATCATGCAAGATAGTGGTTGCAGCCCGTTGATAAGTAGCCCCAGCATTTTTCAGACCGAATGGCATCACCCTGTAGCAGTAGGTTCCCCACGGCATGGTGAAGGCAGTCTTCTTTCTATCCTTGGGTGCCATCAAGATCTGGTTGTACCCGGAAAACCCATCCATAAAGGAAAACAATGCATGGCTTGCGGTAAAGTCAACCAATTCATCAATGTGCGGAAGAGAAAAGTCGTCCTTCGGACTGGCTTTGTTCAAATCTCTGAAATCCAGACACACGCAAATTCTGCCATCTTTCTTCGGCAGCGAAACAATGTTGGCCAACCAAGTAGGATACTCAGATACTGGCAAAAACTTTGCATCTATCTGCGTGGTGACCTCCTCCTTGATTTTCAAAGCCCAATCTGGGCATATTCTCCGAAGCTTCTACTTGACGGGTCGGACCTTAGAGTCAAGAGGGATCCGATGTTGTACAATCTCAAGATTGATTCCAGGCATGTCTTCGTAGGACCACGCGAAAACACTTTGAAATCTTTTAATAAAGCAACTAAGCGCTCGCGTTCCTCCGAAGACAACGTGGACCCGATCTAGACCAGATGTGGATCCTTCTCAGTACCTATATTAATTGCAACGATTTCATCAACAAGGGGTTTTACAAACCTTTCCTGCTCTCGATCAATCAAATGTTTCAAAACCAGAGGAATTCCTTCCTCATCGTTTTTATCAAAATTTTGAAAGTCATGATCAATGCAATATACAAGTGGCACAAAGAAATACTCAAAAACAGCAGTGGTATCATTCTCATTCAAAGGATCTTGCTCATCCCATTCCTCGGTTACAACCGACTCAAAAGAAAAGGAAAAAGACAACCTGGACAAAACAACGGCATCTGGGTTATCAACCCCAGGAATACTGGACTCCGACTCAAAAGAACTAGAATCTGACTCCGACTCCACAGACTCTGCAGAATCAGATTCCGATTCACTACCTGATTTAGAACTGCTAGACAAAAAGCCCTCCTCTAGTTGCCAAATTAGAGAGTGCGTTAAAGCATCCAAAATACGACCAAAAGGGTCCACACCTAATTGATCTCCGATCATGGAAACAATGAAGTCATCCCCCAAGCTCTCCAGTTTGATCTGAGGATCTAAAAGGAGACATGACAGAGCTGCTCCTGTCTCAAGTTCACTGCTGTTAGACTCACCCTCTGTATTACGTTTAGCCTCAGTAGTTACTTTAGTCTGTTCCTCTGTGACTTCATCCTCTTGCAGCTGTAGGTCGAAGAAAATCTCAAAGTCGGGCAGACGCCGCTTCTCAGAGTTCAACCATGGCTCAGGAAAGCCGCAAAATGGGAAGTCCTCCCCTTACCGGACAAAGCGGTCGTTTAGAGTTCCTTGAATTGGCCTGTGCACAAGCTCATAATGCTTCCCACTTTGCTTTGTTTTGGTTCTTCCAGCCATTTCCTTTCCTTTCTGAACCCAGTCCTCTTTGGTGGGCGTGTAGCCCAAGCCAAAGGCATGAGGGTTATGTGGCACTTCGGCCAGTGTAGTAATGCCCTTCCAGCCGCTCTTTCCTAATCCCATCCCGGGTATATGTTGTAGCTTGTTCATGAGGTAGACTAATTGAGCACTGACGTACAACCCCTTATCAGCAGCCAAGACATTTTGTATCACTCAAGCCTCAGCCAAGGTAAAGCCAGACAAGAAAACATCCTCGTCGTCGTGTACAATCTCCAGTACTGGGTGTAGTGACCTCCGGCAGAAGATGTATAAAAGAATTCCCAAAAACAGTGGCTACCTCCTTTCTAAGAGGGTACTTCAGCACCTGATGCAAGGTGGAAGAAACAGTTTTTACTTGGTGCAGCCACAGCCGCCCAAGTAATAAGTTGAAGGTAGCCGGAACATCCAGGCCATGAAACTCAATGTCCTGTTGGGCCAGTCCAACTTGTGTTCTAATCTGAACTGTTCCAATCACCTCTCTGCTTGTGTTGTCGTAAGCCCGGATCACCTGGGCCATTGGTACAAAGTCTGCTGGCTTCAAGCCAATAGCATAGGTCATGCGTGACAGACAAACATTGATTGCAAACCCAGTATCAACCAATACAACCGGCTCCCACTTCTCTCTGCATTCAACTGAGATGTATAGCGATTTGTTATGCTCAGAGCCCTTGGGTGGCAATTCCTTATCGGAAAAGGTCAAAGATGGCACAACACCTCCTGGGAAGACTAATCCTACTAGTTACTTTGAAGTTGTGTCGATAGACAGTTTGGCCTTATCCATTGCTGACAAGACAGCTTGCCGGTGCATGCGCGAGGCCATAAGCAACCCCCAGATAGATATGCCCGCTTGGATCTTCTTTAACTGTTTTAGCACAACCTCTTCCTCTAACAGTTTCTCCATCTATTTTTCAGCTTCCTTATCCTTTCCAAATGCTTCAGGTTGGTCCAGGTGTGGGGGCTTGAAGTACCGTCCGCTTCTAGTCATATGATCCACTTCCTCAGAATACCAAGCGTCGTCTAGTAGGTCCTGACCCCAATCCTCATCAATGTGGGCAAGATGCAGATCATCATCTTCCCACCATATTCCTTCAACAACCAAAAGGCAATTGTCTGGTTCCGTCTTGATTAATCCCACGTCAATATCACAATCATCCCCCGCAGGGTGTTTGGCCTTTCCAGCTTTCTGATCATTCTCATCTCTTTCCTGTTCAAACCACTTCAGTGCGGCTTCTTGCTCTATATCAGCTGTACTAACAATACTCAATTCCTAAGCACAATTCTTAATATCGGTACTCTCTGGCAATTTTTCCTTATCCTCGGCCATTCCGACCCTTGTAGCAGTTCCTGCTTTTGGATGTTCCCACTTTGGTTGAAGTCCCTCATCCATATCAGGTTCATCACTGAGCCACCCTGAATTATCTATTGACCCATTCAGATCGAACTAGCCAATCTGTACAGTCCCCAGATCTTGTTCATCGTAGAACTGCAGATTGCTGATGTCCTCCTCAAGATTGGCTAGATCATCTAATCCCTGGCTTGGACCATCCTCCCAGACTACACTAACCTCCATTCCTGTGGGCAACTCCAGCTTTGGTTTGGCCTAATTGGTTGGCACAATGTAACGGCATAGGTTGTATTTCTCCCCAGCTAAGTCCACGGATCCCTCAGGCACTGACCTAACATTCCCATTCTCTACCAAGGCTAGCCTACCTTCCTCTACCACAGTGACCACCACAGGTTTGGGTTGGGATATGAACGCATTTATCATGCACAAATTTGTGCTCTCTGGGATAAACAACACCAGCTTGGGTAGATGGGAGGGGATGATGTATATACTGAGGTCGTAAGGGACGACTAGTGTATGGATGAGGTTTCTTTGCTGAAGAAGAGGGACCTGGTTATGTGGTGGGAGGGGATTTTTAGTGACGTTAGGCTTTTGAGGAGGCGCTATCACCTTATTGTCAATGAGATCTTGAATCTCATGACATAATCTAAAGCATAGGTCAGTGTCGTGACCATGCTATTAATGAAAAACGTAATATTTGGCCGGGTTATGTTTCGGGGGAAGAGGATCGGGTAGGGGGCGAGGCTCTAGTGGCTTCAGGTGCCCCTTTTTCATCAGGACCCCTAAGGCTTTGGATAAGGACATGTATAGAGGGGTGAAGACCCTCTGGCCTCGGGGTTGGTGCTTCAAGGTTTGTGACGTTGTATCGGATGTACTAGCAAAGGGGTTGGCAGTTTTCGGTGTGGTGGTGACCATACCCACATCAAAAGGCCTTGCAGCTACACTACCACTTGTAGTCGCATTGAAGCTACGTGTGAAAGATCTCTTAGGCTGCTCCTTCTCATGGTCTATTAGACCCTACTTCATTGCATCCTCTATCTGTGCCCCTATCTCATGGAGGTCAGCAAAAGTAGACAGAGGCAAGACTATCATCTTCTGTAACAGTCTTGGTTGCAGGTTACGGACCACCATTCTGATCTGGTCCTTTTCAGCCGGTCGGACAGTCATCATAGAGGCCTTAGTCCTCCACCGAGTCACAAAATCAAAGAAGCCCTCCTTTGCCTCTTGGCAAGTTACTTTGAGATCACGAGTTGTGACCTCAATCTGAGTGTTGTAAGAGTACTGCACTATGAAGGCCTCCGCCATTTCCTCCTAGTTTCTCTTCACAGAGTCTTCAAGTTTGGCGTACCGGATGGTCGCTATACCCGACAGGGTCCGTAGAAAGAGACAACCGTAACTGGTGAGACCCATGGGTCGTAAGATGTCAGAGAATAGCCGTAGATAGACCATGGGATCCCCAGAACCATCAAACTGGTCTATATGAGACATTTTGAATCTGTCTGGCGACGTCACTGCCGACTCAGTATAGCCATCCTCTATATCAGGGATTGAGTTCACACCCTGTGCTCGTTTAAAGAGCTTCTCCAGCTTGCTCACTTCGGTCTGATGAGGTCGACCTCAATTCAAACCGCGCCTCTGTCGTCGTTAAACCTTGGAAGTGCGAGGTGGAATAGGTTTCGCCTGGATGCCAGCATTTTCCTAGACATTGATTGTGACCCTTGGTGTCGGGATTCCCACTTGGGGTGCATGGGATGTTGAGGCTAGTGTAGGTTGTGGCTGCTGTTGTTGAAGCCTTTCCATTACTTCCGCTTGGCTGGCTACAACCTTGGCTTGGCGAGCTGTGGTCTCCGCTTGCCGGGCAGCATCTAGCTGCATGTTCTCAATAGTCTGTTGGAGTTGACACAGCATGTCTTCCATGTTGGCTAGAGGACTTGGAATTGCCGAAATTGGCGAGTACTCTCTATCTCGAGTAAAAGTAGATGATTGAGCCTGACTGGGCACAAGTGAGGCAAACGGTGACTGCGGAATTGGCGAATTCTGTCGAACCCTCCTCCGTCTAGTAACCGGCAGGAGTGACACAAACACTGGCTGTCCCCTGACTAGATCCCTAGATCTACAAATCCTTCTAACTCGGGTCCAGAGTGCTTGGGGGAGTAACAGACTCGTCTGAAGCAATGGTAAAAGACTACCTTGCAAAAAAAAATAAATAAATAAAGCAAAAAGAAACAAGAATCAAAAACCGCACAGCACCTCGACTCAGACAGAAACGACACACAATTGCAATCATAAGCTGGATAACTGTAGTCAAACACTGATTTCTGCCCCAAAACTGATACCCTCAAACTGATACCCAGACTTGCAACTGATACATACATTCCTGCAGAGTTTCACTCTAAAAGCACGTATCAAGCAAGTAAGAGCCAAAACACCCCTACGGTAGGTGTAATAACCCTCACTTTGATTTAGTCATGCTTGCATGCATTCCTGTATGATCTTGTCTTGTGATATTGCAAACCTTGGTTATCTTGTTTTGCCTTGCTTTGTTTAAAGTGTTGCTTGCACGATTTTGTTCCTTGCTTGGTGTGTAGCCGAGGTCATCTTGAGCTTAGTTCACCCTTGAACCTTTGTACTTAGGACTATTTTGGAAACATTTGGTTGACCTCTATTTTCACCCCGGGCATGTTTGCCGAGATGTCACTATCTGGGCCAAGGTTTTCGGAACCAAGGCTGAGGAGTGTATCATCTAGGCCGAGATGTTTTGCACTTAGTGATCTTTGTCCTTGGGCAGGTGGCCTAGACCGAGGTGTGGCACACCCAGGCCAAGGTGTGGCACAGCTTAGTCGAGTGTCGTCCCCCCTAGCCGATGTCTTTGTTACCCTGTTGCCAAAGCTTTGTCTTTAGCCGATTCTTTGACTGCCGATGTGTCTTGCCTTAGCTTGTTGCATACGCTTTGTCATAGAATTGTCATGTCAATCAGTCACTTCTTGAGTTGAACCAACCCGGTAGTGCCACGTGTCCGAGCTGAGTGTTAAGATGGCGGAACCTAAAAACAAATCATTTTGTCTCAAATCTTTGTTTTAGAGAGAGAAACTCTAAAGGAAGAAGGAAGGAGTTTTAGAGTAAGAAAGTAGAGTTCCGAGCTTGATCTTTGAGGATCGAACCGTTAGATTTGAGTTTTGAGGTTAGATTCTTGTTTTGCTCTAGTTATTCTTATTGACTATCAAACTGCATTGCATGATCGAATTCGTTTTGCACGCCATGCATTGATTTGAAGTTGGTTTTTGAAGAGAAAAAAATGGTGTTCATGTGTTCTTGAAGAAAAGTCTCGTTTTGATCCAGAAGTTGGAACAAGAACCATGTTTTTGTGTTTGTACTTGCATGATCTTCTTGCATGGGTACCCAGGTCCATGTTTTTGAACTCCTAGCATGAAATCTCAGTTTTTGAATAAACGAGTTATGATTCTAGCATGCATGTTCTTGATGTTCTTGATAATCTTGTTCCTTGCATTCTTCAAGGGGGAAACCCAGGTTTTCCCGATTTCGTTTTGAATGTGGCCATCAGGACCACACCTCGGCAAGGAGGTGCAGGACCTCGGCTAGACCTGGATGGTACCCTGTGTGTTTCCATAAGGTGGAAAACAGTGTTTTGACTCCTAGCATGTTTTGCTTTGTTATTGATTTGGATCTGGTGAGAATGCCGAGATCATTGCGTGCATGTAAAGCTTGTTTTGAGAATGTGATTCGCCATGTGATTGTAGAACTTTGACCTTTGCTTTGAGCCTACACCCGAGAAGATCTAGGCGAGTGGTATTTTTAATAAAGCTATGTTATACTGTTTTGATAAATCTTGTTTTGCTTTGTTTCGACGAAAGTACTTGTTAAGCATGAACGATTAGCTCTATTTTGATGTATCAAGTATAAGCTTTGTTCGATGTCATCTTTGACAAGTCCCTTGTGCTGGAGGACTCTAAACTTTCGCAGCACTGAGTATAAAAGGATGCGGTCCTTTCTTGGAATGACTATCGTGTTAAAACGGGCTACGGGCCTAAGTAACACAAGATCCATCGTGTTAAAAAGAGCTACGAGCTTAAGTAACACAAGTCCCTTGTACTGGAGGACTATAAACTTTCGCAGTACCTTTGACTAATCGATTACGGATCGTGCAGTCCTTGTTTTGCCACTGACGGTTTACCGCGTGGATTTGTTGTTCGGAAAGCTGGATTTGTGTTTTGCCAATGCCAGTAAGCATCCCTTGAGACTTGTAAGACTTGATAGATGAATACGTTCATCTCTTGAATTGATAAAGTTTTGATGTGTTTTGCTCGGAAAGGATCTCGGCTAATATTCATATGGTTTTGGCATGTTTTGTTTTGAGAAGACTTCGGCTATTATTCATGCAAAAACCTTTATTACTAGTACCATTCACTAAGTATCCAAGCTCACCCTCTCTATATATATATAGGTGATGAGCAGGACGACGACGACGCCTAGATATGTTTTGCAAGCTTGTTTTGGATTCTGCTCACGTCGGCTTGACTCATATTTATGTCGGCTTTGTTTTGTGGTCATGTCGGCAATGTTGCATTTACGTCGGCAAATCTTGAAAATCATGCTTCTTGGCTTACACCTTTTGTATTTTGTACATGTCAGCTCGAGAAGCCTTTTGATCAAGATGTAACTTGTATTTTGGTTATTACGGACTGGATGAGGAACCATATTGTACATGTCATTCCATTTAAACTATGCACAGCTCTTATGGACCACTTGTATCTTGATTTATTTCTTCCGCATTTGTGAGCCCCATATATTATACTCTGATTGTGTTTGATCTTTGTAAGTTGGCCTTCGGTAACCACAGGTTACTGGCCATCACGGCACCATTCTTCTAGGGGCGGTTTGGGGTCGTGACAGTAGGGGAGGCTTACCCTGTCCTAATTTTGTTAGGAGCTAGGGGTTCACTATGCAAACATGCGGTTTCAAACAATCCTGCATTCGGGTGAGCAACATGTCCTAGTTTGGAACAGTCTCTATGGTTTCCGATATGCAACTAGGTCGATTGGTCAAAAAGGGTACCTCAGCAAGACTACCTAATATACCTCTCACACCTAACACCGAGAAGTGAAAGGAGGATCAAATGGTACAGTGGTAGTCCAGATCCAAGGGTTGTGTTCCCATCGTGGCAGAGCCCACAACCAGTCAGACTTTTGGCAAGCTTTTCCAAGAAGCCTCTGGCAAACCGTTCAAGAATAGCAAATGGCAAACACTATGACTTAGACACCCCGATGCAAATGGAAATACAAAAAAAACACATAATTATAGATAAAATAACATATCATAAGTTTGAGTCAAGTTCTCTAAATCCCCAGTAGAGTCGCCAGAAACTATGGACTCGCCTTTTTCTGCGCCTCGCCTTTCGGAAAAGGTTGAAAAGAAGGCCTCACAGTTTGGACTCCTGCGGTTCTGAATCTAGTCCCATGAGTGCAATGTGAAACTGATAATCACCAAAGAGTCCAAATCTGGAAAATAGTTTTGGAAAATTGATTTTGAATCAAAAAGTGCCAAAATTGAATGCTTTGCTGAATCTGAGTCCCCACCTAAATATTTTATTTTGGGAAAATTTAGAAAACCCTAACTCGTGCCAAAGGCCACGTGTCCGTCATCACCAAAGTTGCCTCGACTCGGGAACTTAGGTACGAGAGGGAAAGGTCCTGAAATGAGCACCCCTGCTCACCCGATCAAAGAACAGCCTCTACTAATCGTGATGTGTTCTTTTATAAACATTATGCCTAGCTTCTTGAGGAAGCTTGAATTGGCCCCTGTCTCAGCTTCCTCAGGAAGCCTTGGCCCCTTAGCCTTGGCCCCTTAGCCTTGGCTTCTTTAAGAAGCCTTGACCTCTTTGTTTAGCTTCCTTTAGAAGACTTGAGCCCTTGCCTTGTCTATATAAGGAGGCCCTCCCTCTCCTTTGAAGAGGTTCAGCAAAACCAGAGATAATACATATATATCTAATATATAAACCACTCTCTCTATATCTCCCTCTCTCTCTTCATTTGTGTGTGTTTGAGAGTTCAAAAGTGTGTTTTGTTCTTAGTTTTGCACTAGGACACATAGTATTACACCATACTTCGGTTCTTGAGGTGTTGAGAGATTGTTCTTGGAGGTTTTGGGTTGGTTTTGATTAGAAAAATGGGTTGGACTTGCTGTTCTTCAAGTGTTCTTCAAGGGTGAGTATAGTTGCTTTATATTCCCCATTCTTGCACTAGTTTTTAGCCTATCTTGCATACTAATTTAAGCTTTGTGTATAACTGAAAAAAGTCTTGTATTTTCATGCTTAAGATCTTTCATTAAGGCCTCTTTTGTGTTTGTGGTCGACCTTCCCCTCTTAGGCCTTGTTTGGCCCTTTTTGTGCCTTCTTTGTTGAGCTTTGGAATCTTTTGTGTATTGGCCTTCTCACCACTAAAATCCAGTGGATTTTTAGTGGTGAAGAAGAGGTTTTGAGGTCTTGCATAGGGGAGGGACACCCCTCTCCCTTAGTCTCTCTTTTGCTTATGTTTTTGGCTCACAAGGGTAGCATGCATGCTTAGTTGTTTTTGGTTCCACTTCAGAGGTTTTTGGATGTTATTTGGTCATATTATATCACTGTTTTTGGTCGGATTAATGGTCCATTTCATGCATCATATGCTTGCCTTATAATCCCATGTTTTGGCCTAAAATGTACTATGTTGTAGCATGTCATTTTACCATGAATTTGGTTTGGTTCTAAGAAGGTTTTAGCATTATTTTGTCATGTTTAAGGTTTGTCTTGGGTCTTTGGAGTCATGCTTGCCATGCTTTATATAGCCTCTTTGCATTGTGGCTTGTTAGCCTTGAGTGTGTGAGTCATTGGCTTGCATTACCTAGGCTATTTTAGTGATTTGGAATCACTTATTATGCCATTTCAGTCCATGTTTTGTGCTTACATGTTTCCATTTGTTACCCTTTCAATGCCTTGAAGAGATGTGGTCTTATGCTCCATGTTTGGGGCTTTTGTGCATGCCTATGTGTTTGAGGCTTTGGGCTGCTATATTAGAGGTTTTTGGGGCTCATTTTTGCATGATGAAACTCTGCTTTGCATTGAAAAATCCATGCCATGTTTGCTTGGGGTAGGTGTTGAGTAAGGCTTTCTTTGTGGCCTTGAATGTCTTCTATTTCGCATCCTTTCCCTAGCATGTTTTAGCATCATCCTTCGCATGCTTTTCAAAGTTTAACATGAGTGCTTAATGTCCATTTTTGTCACCTTTGAGTGTTCTTGAGAGTTGTTTTTCATGCCTTAGTCTTAGGCCCTTCGGTTGGCATGTTTATTTTGCATAATTGGCACCATTATTTTAGTATTCTTGGCCACTGTTTTGGGATGGGCTGAGGCCTCCCATTTCAGTCTAAGTCCACCATTGCATGTTTTGACGTGTTGCATTACTTTGGTTTCATGCTTGCATTGTATCATCTTTGCACATTTGCATGTCGTTTAGCTAGTTGCATTTCATATCCTAGCTTGCATGATGGGTTGCATTGCATTGTATCTTGCATGTTTGGCACATTGCATTTGGCATGCCTTGTTAACTTAACTTCATGTTGCATATTCGACCCATGTCGCATACTTGAGTCACATTGCATAGTTGCATTACATTTTGCTTGGATTGGGGTGTCAAACCAAGCATCAGGAATGAGGGGCGTCCGTACTCAAAGTGACGTAACGTGCCTCAATCCTCGGTCGCCGATGTCCTTGATCTCAACATGATAGGACATAGGCACTCATTTGTTTTGTTGCATGCATTTACATTGATTTGCGAACTTGGTACCTTTGTCCATCATGCATCGAGATGCATGGTTGGTGGCCCGAGGACCAAGGGCCACACTCCCTTGAGTCCATGACATGATTGGGAGAGTGACCATGCACACATTGCTTTGAAATTCCCATGCCATGTACTGTCTGTCCTCTGCTACTGTCAAAACAGGGTTTTGCAGGAATGAATGGCCGACCGGCCACTTACAATGCCGACCGGCTACCAAAGTCCAGCCGGTGGTTCAATCTTTGGCCGATGGCCACATTATCATAGCCGGTAATGCTCCTCATGGCCGCTGGCATCCCACAACACTCAAGGAGTTATTCAGAAGGGTCCTGGAAACTTTCATAATTTTCAGAGGAGTAAGGCAGTGTAAACAGAGGCAACAGTGGCATGGTACCGGGTTTCCGAGCAAGGCGAGTCAAGCATGCATCATCCACGTATTCCGAGGCAGAGCTGCGGCGGTCTCTTTAGTTTCATATTTAGACCTTTTTTTTTTAATTAATTTGTTAATTAATTAGGAGTTTTGTAATATTTAATTAGTTAGAGTAGTTGGTTATTTATTCGGACTGTATAATTTATTCGGACCCTCCGAGCGAGGGCAATTGTGTAATTAAGTGTGTGTGAGTGTGTGTATGTCTTCCAATCCCCACTTCTTTCTCCCTTTTATTTACCTGCTTTCAATGGTTAGTATTAGGACATATTTAAATTAGCATACCTTATGCTATGCATGCGAGCATCCATTCATTTGTATTGCATGCACTGGGCTCGGCGCATCATACTAACTACATTGTATTTTCAATTCCAAATTGAATACATGCTATCCGTTGCATTTCACGTGCCATTTTAGAATAGCCGAGCCTATTGTAGTTGCATTTTTGCATGTATTGCATTAGGCATCTCTGTATAGTTAGGATCATGCATGGATTTCTAATGTAGCTTTTGTTTTGGCTTGGAGTACTCGGTAAGTGTTTAAGCTTTAGCATCCTTGCATGCGTGTGAATAACTGCCATGATAGCATGCTTACCATGAGGCTATGTGCTTATGTGATATAACTGCTTGAATGCCTGTGAGTGGAGGTTGAATTACCTGAATTGGAATGATGCATTAACTGTGAGTTTTAAGCCCACTAGATAGTGGCAAAACCATCTTTTCTAAGCCCACCTGAGGGTGGCAAATCCACATTTTAGCCTACTGGCGAGTAGCAGACCATTTTTAAAACAAACATGAGATGTTTTGTTCCAATTCAGGCGATCCAGTCTATACTTGTATGCTGTGTGCATCACGTAGTAAATCTAGGCTAATAACTGGAATAAGAGCACATAATGTTTTCAAAACTCGATATCATGGTTAGTAGAGGCCGATTTTTGATCGGGCGAGCGGGGGTGCTCACGAAGTGACCTTCCCCAATCGTACCCAAGTTCCCGAGCCGAGGCAACTTTGGTGATGACGGACACGTGGCCTTAGGCAACGAGTCAGGGTTTCCTAAATTCCTCCAAAACAAATATTTAGGTGGCGACTCTGTATCTAGCAAAGCAGTCCATGTTTGGCACTTCTTTGAAAAAAATCTGTTTTCAAAAACGATTTGTCGGAGTTGGACTCTTTGATGATTCATCGGTCTTGCATTGCACTCTATGAGATTAGATACAGGACCATGACATTGAGTCATGAACTGTAGTGAGCCCAATGAACAGAACGGGGTTTCCCCCCGGGATGTTCGGGGACGTCTATAGTAGGCTAAGACGCAGATTTGTCACCCTCAAGTAGGCATAGAAAAACATGATTTTGCCACTTCAAGTGGGCTTAAAACTCGCATTTTGATGAATTGTTCCAATTCAAGCAATCCAACCTTCATCCACAGGCATTCATGCAATTACATCAGTTAAGTAAATAGCCTCATGGCAAGCATGCTAATATGGCAGTCACTTACATACATGCAACGATGCTAAAGCGTAAAAGCTTACCTAGTACTCCGAGCCAAAACAGAAGCTAGTTAGTAATCAATGCATGATCCTAGCTATGTTAAGATGCCTAATGCAACACATGCAAAAATGCAACTAAAATAGGATTGGCTATCTAGAATGGCATATGAATGCAACACTTGATAACATGCTGTTAAACACGTATTCAAGAAAGTGCATTAAAGTACAACGCAGTTAGTATGATGTGCCGAGCCCGGTGCATGCAAGACAGATGAATGAATGCAAACATGCGAAGCATAAGTATGCTAATTGAAACATGCCCTAAACTAACCGTTGAAAGTGGTTAAATAAAAGGGAGAAAGAAATGGAGGTTGGAAGGCATGCATCACACACACGCACGCCTGTTACAACATTTGTGCCCTCTCAACAGAAGGTCCGAATAATAAGCTAACTAGTTAATCTAAGCTAATTCAACTAATTATTACAAACAAAACTAATTAACTAATCCTAGTTAACTAATTATTACAAAACGAAGCTAATTAACTAACAAGTTAACTAACTAGTTATTACAAACACAAATGAATAGTTAAGTACATTAACTACTTAAGTACAAAACCAAAGCATTAGCTAGCTAAGCAAGCGGCTAAGTAAAGCAACAAAGAGATGTCCTCACGGTGAGAAGTGCATGCATACTCGGTCGCCTCGTTCGGAAATCCATCGCGATGCCCCAACTTGCCTCTATTTGCATTTGTTCTCAGAACTCTGCACAAAGCTCCATATAGCTTCTACTCCATCATGGAGACCTCCAGGAGCATGGCCGACAACTTATTGATGTTGTATACCATCTGTCGACCACTTACCTTTGCTGCAGACCAGAAAAAGTGGTCGGCCAGCCACTTTTACTAGTCTGTCAACCAGAAAATGCTGCATACTTCGGTTTCTTTGCCTTGAAGAGAACAAAAAGGGACATGGCAATGTATTTGCAAGATATGTGTGCACAACTACTCTCCCTATCATTTCTTGGGCTCAAGGGAGTGCGGTTCTCGACTCTCGGGCCACCAATCGAGCATCGCAATGCGCGATGGCCGAGAAGCCAAGATTGCACAATTCAATGTAAATGAATGCACAAATAACACATAAAGCCTTAACCTATCAATGCGAATGGCATGCAAACAATGCGAATGCAACATGAGCATACAAACACAATGCAATGCAACATGATCAACTTATCTATGCTAATGGCATGCGAACAATGCTAATGCAACATAATCAACCTAGCAATGCTAATGGCATGCAAACACAATGCAATGCAAAAACACGCAATCAACATGCTATATGGACTTAAACCGAATATGGACAGACCTCAATCATGCCCAAAACAATGGCCAAAATGCTATGAAAGGATGGTATGAAAGGCAAGATGATGCATGCACATGCATTGGCTCACCAATTAAGCATAAGAGCACAACTCTCAAAAGTGCTCAAAGAGTGACAAATGTGGAAGTGTGACAACACTATATACACTGAAATATCATGTGAAATGATGCCAAATCACCCAATCAACACAAGTATGGCATGCAAGAGTCCTTAAGCATGAAAGCTAGTGAAGGGGACTACACAAGAGGCATGCAATATATGGCACAAATGATTGAACCAATCATGGACAGAGCTCAAATAGGTCAAAACAAGGACCAAAACATGCTGAGATGGAAGTTCACAAATCTTGACAAGCATGCATATGCATTGGTCCCCAAACAAGGCGATAATGCACAACCCTTGAAAGCATTCAAAGAGTGAAAAAGCGGGAACATGGCAATGCCATATGCTCTGAAATAACATGGTAGATGATGCCAAATCATGCACATGTTACAAATGAAACATGCTATGGTGCTCAAAACTCAAAGCTAGCAAGGCCAATTGCACTACAACTATGCAATACATAAACCATATGGCCAAGGCAACCCAAAACAATCCTAGAGCATGTCAAAATGATTCTAAAACATGCATGGATTAGAGCTAACACATGCTACCATGAAGGGCATGAAGCATGGAATATGCAAGGCTAATGAGGAGGATTACACTACACCTACCGAAACCAAGCATGAGATGACTTTACCAATAAAAATCAGAGTTATGGCATGTCAAATTAACACCAAAAATGGGCTAATACCAAGTCAATACATGTTAGAATAACAAGCTCACTCATTAGGCATGCAAGACGAGTAAAGAGGACTTACACTACAAGTGTAAGAAGCAAATGAGGGATGCTCTAACCAACCAAAAACAGAGTTGTATCATAGCAAAACAACACCAAAAACACACTGAAATGGTGGCCCAAAAGGCTAGGCAAGATGGCATGCACAATGGCTCATACTTAAGGCATAAAGCACCAACCCTCCAAAGCATTGAAAGAGTGAAAGATGTGAGTGTATGGCCACACTACATATACTGAAATCACATATCAAATGATACCAAATCATGCAAATAGCCCAAGCAATGCATGCTAGTGGCTTGGGAACTCAAAGCTAGTGAGCATGAATGAACTACAGCTATACAAAGCAAGGCATGCATGGCCCAAAACACTTAAATTAGAGCTTAAGCATGGTAAAACATGAACAAAAGCTTCTTGGAGTTGAGCCAAAACATGCTAAAATGATGGTCCAAAAGCATGATGCATGTTAGGCTAGCATGCAAGATTACACTACAAGTGTAGAATGCATGCAAGTGGTGACTCAACCAAGCTAAAACAGAGGTATGCCATGTCAAAATAACACCAAAAACAAGTTGAGAACAAGCCAACACATGTTAGAAAACCATGCTTAAACATGAGGCTAATAAGGCAAGCATTCAAGATACAAAGAGAGGGGATGACCCGGTCCTATTTGGGACCTCAAAACACACTTTCCACCACTGAAATTCCTCTGAGTTTCAGTGGTGAGAAGGTCTAAAAGAGGTGGTCCCAATAGCTTAAAATGATAGCACAAAAACAAGGCCAAACAAGGCACAAGAGGGTGTAGACCACCCCCAACACCAACAAGGCCTTAAAAAAACATTTCAAACACTTGAAATCAGAACTTTTTGTAGTTAAAAGTTAGGCCTAAATCAGCATGGAAATAGGGCCAAAAGCTTAATCAAAAACAAAGGTTTAAGGGGTTAGTTTCTTACCCTTGTAGAATAACTTCAAGGAAGCAACTCCAGCAACTTTTTAGATCAAAAGTAGTCCAAGAACTCCAAAACCAACTTCAAAGTGCCTCAGCAACAATAGTATGGTGTTTCACTATGTGTTTGTGTGCAAAAGTGTGATGAAAAGTCACTTTCAAGCACAAATATGAAGCAAAGGAGCAATATAGAGACAAAGATATATGTATATCTCTCAGCCACTTTTTTCTGAACCTGGAGAAGAGAGAGAGGGCCTCCCTTATATAGAAAACCAAGCCTCAAGCTTGTTGAACAAGCTTGAAGCTGGATGCAATCCCTCCATACAGTGTATGGAGGATGGTTTATGTGCTCACCAGCTGGCACAGCTGGCAAAGAAAATATCTTCAGGAAACTGAAGAAAAGCTGCCCACTACTTAAAGTGGTCGGCTAGCTACTTACACTGATCGGTCGACCACCTAAAGTGATCTACAAGAAGACTAACTGGTCGGCAAGGGGGAGAGGTGGTCTGCACACAAAAGGCAAGGTGGTGGCATGGCTGCCAACCACTTTTGGTGGTCCCAAGACCACTAAGACCAGTTGGCCGACCAAAAAACTGGCTGGCGGGGAGGAAAAGTGGTTTTCAGGGAGAGAAACTGGTCTCCAACCCTTATTCCACTCTCCAAGCAAGGAAAACAAGGTTTGTGCCAAAAACAAACCAAAAAGGATGAAAGACAAAAGTCCGCAGGACAAGGCGCGCAGCTGGAAGCCTCAAAAACTAGTCTACGGGCACCAAAAGTGGTCTACAGCCACAAAATGTGGTCTACAAGACCTCTGTGTCCCTCTAGACCAAGGCAACAAGGCATGGTCTGAAAACCAGGCCAAAAGGAGAACGTTAAGCGGTCCCGAAACAAGGCGCGCGGCCGAAGGCTGCGAAAATCGGAAACTAGTCTCCAAGAGGGAAAAGTGGTCTAGGACCATAAAAAAGTGGTCTAGAGACTTCTGTCTCCCTCCAGGGAAGGGAAAACAAGGTTTGGTTCAAAACCAAACCAAAAGGAAAACAAGACAAGGCGCTCAGCCAAAGGCTCCAGAAACCGGAAACCGAAAACTAGCCTACAAGAGGGAAAAGTGGTCTATAAGACCTCTCCCTCCCTCCAGGCAAGGGAAAACAAGGTTTGGTTCAAAATGAAACCAAAAGGGAAACAAGACAAGGCGCTCGGCCAAAGGCTCCGAAAATCGGAAACAAGCCTACAAGAGGAAAAAGTGGTCTACAGACCTCTCCCTCCCTCCAAGCAAGGAAAACAAGGCTTGGTCCACAAACCGAGCCAAAACACAAAGAGTTCAGAGGCCCAGAGGCAAGGCACTCAGCCGCAAACCCCAAAAACTTGAAACGAGCACAAACATGCACGATCACCGAGCATTCAATTGATGACGTCTGAGTCTTACGGTCGGTCAAAAATGGGGTGTCTACAGTTGCCCCTCTTTGACAGAACTCGGAAGTCAAGAAGTGACGAGAGTAAATGTCAAAGCCCAGAGACGACCCATTTTTGATAAGGCCGAAGACTTAGATGAACAGGCAAGAAAACAAAGATATGCGCCCGCAGGCAGGGGCAAAATGCAAATGACATGCACAATGAAAAACATAACTTATGATCGTGCAAAGAGAGCTGTAATGAAGCAATTATGCAAAATAAATGCAACATTTTAAGCGAATGCTATGCAAGCAAGTAAACACGAACCAAACTACATCTCATGCAGAAAGGATGTAAGAAAATTATGCAATTCTCACTACGTCTCACGTGGAGAAAGCTAAAAGCAACTACCGAGAACACCCGAAGTCTCAAACGAAACACCTCCCAGCGTATCAAACGCAAAAGGAGAAAGACATCCAAACGCGTGCCAAACGCGAAAGGAGGAAGGTACGTTCAAAAGCATGCCAAACGCGAGTGGAGAAGGGATATGATCAACGAGCGGAACATCTCTTGAATGAACCGTACATACAATATCATGCCTGCACAAAAGAGAGATTTTAACAAGTACAATATAACAAGAACATATGATCAATGCTATATCAAGATACAATATCAACACAAGATAAACGCGTGCGCATATGATGCTGATGGAAATTGGCATAGCAATGCAAGTGAAAAGTACATAGCAATGCAAGTGAAAACTGCATGACAACGCAAGTAATGAGGTGCATAACAATGCAAGTAAAACGTGTGTGACAACGCAGGTGGAGAGGGTGCCTAACAATGCGGGTAAAACATGCGTGACAACGCAAGTGGAAAGGGTGCATAACAATGTAACCGAAGCGCACATAACAATGCAAGCAAAATGTGCGTGACAACGCGGGTGGAGAGGTGCGTGACAATGCAACCTAAGTGTGCGTGACAATGCAGGTGGAGAGGTGCATGACAAGGCAACCTACGTGTGCGTGACAACGCGGGAGGAGAGGTGCATGACAATGCAACCTAAGTGTGCGTGACAACGCCGGTGGAGAGGTGCATGACAATGCAACCTAAGTGTGCGTGACAATGCGGATGAGGTGCATAACAATGCAAGATAAACGTGCGTGACAACGAAAGTAAAATGTGCATGACAATGTGAGAGAAACATGCGCGATAACGCAAGTAAAATGTGCATGACAATGCGAGAGAAACATGCGACTTCAATAGTACATTTGAAGCAAAATGCCAAATAAAGAAATACAAGCCTTAACAAGAGCAAATTAACCGGAACCTCTAATTTACCTCTCAGAGGGGTCACAATGTACTTAAAAAGGATACACCTTGCTCTTGAGGAGTAACAATGAGCCACGCATCGAAGACTTGAATTGAAGTTCCCGCAGGGACAGTTTGAGCCAAAAAGTACACTTTTCTTGCACTTTCTCGAGGGCTAAGGACTCTAATCAGCACAAAAACACACAGGGAGGACAATGGGACCCTAGAGACCATCTAGGAGGGCTACTGACCACCTAGATAGCTTGCCAACCAGTTGTTGACCACTTAAGTGGTGGGCCAACTAAAAAAACTGGTCGGCCGACCAGTGTATACAACTTTGGGGCAGTTTGGTCTTTTAGCCTCGGTTATATAAGTGTACACCTCCAAAACACATTTCATTCACACCTCTAGTGCCGAAATTGACTCGTCTTCCTTCCTAGACCCTTTTCCCTCTCAGATCTGGGCTTTGCACACGTTTTCCAACATCCCACGCGAAGTTGATTCGCGAAAACTTTCAATTCTCTTCGATTTGAACCGATCAGAATTTGTTTTCGGAGCTTCTTTCTCCATTTTCACCACTTGAGCTATGTTTCTCTCAAAGTTTAGCACCTTTTCCCGGGCTTTGACTTTTGTTGACTTTTTCTCTTCCCGAGAGTTGACTTTTGTTGACTTTTTGCAATTTTGGCTCATTTTGCTCATTTTTGCACCTTTTTTCAGATGGCTGATCACATTCCACATGATGGGGGTTCTCCGAGGGTAGAGGACAAGCCTGACATCATGCCATTGCCTCTGAGGATTCGACCTTTCGACCCGGAGAGGTATCATTCTCAAGAGCACATCCTACCCCCAAGTACCTTTCATCATTTCACGAATTTTGCCATGAGCACCCACAGACTTGCTACTACGGGAGCCTGAGTCCCACTTATCTCACCACGCACACGAGGTGCATACTTCACTTTTACATTTCCTGCGATGTGTTTTGCATTTCTTGCACACTTCATGCTTTCACTATGTATTATATCTGCTCGTTCTGAACACATTTACATACACAACATCCTGTTCATTTGGCACACAGCTCATACATAACACTCTGCTCATTTGGCACACAGCTCACAACATAGCATTCTATTCATTTGGCACACAGCCCACAACATAATACTTTGTTCATTTGGCACGCAGCTCACAACATAGCATTCTATTCATTGGGCGCACAGCTCACAACACAATAATCTGTTCATTGGGCACACAGCTCAAAACACAATATTCTGTTCATTTGGCACATAGCTAAAAACACAACATTCTTTCCATTGGGCACACAGCTCAAAACACAGCATTCTTTTCATTAGGCACATAGCTCGTAAACAACACTCTGTTAATTTGGCACGTAGCTCACAACATAACACTATGTTGACTTGGCACAAAGCTCACAACATAGTATTCTGTTCATTTGGCACACAGCTCAAAACACAACATTCTTTTCATTGGGCACACAGCTCTAAACACAACATTCTTTTCATTGGGCACACAGCTCATAACACAGTACACTACTCATTCTGAACACACAGCTCATAACACAGTACACTGCTCATTCTGAACACACAACTCATAACACAATACACTGCTCATTCTGAACACACAGCTCATAACACAGTCCACTGTTCATTCTGAACACACAGCTCATAACACAGTACATTGTTCATTTTGAACACACAGCTCATAACACAGTACACTGCTCATTCTGAACAAACACCTCATAACACAGTACACTACTCATTCTGAACACACAGCTCATAACACAGTACACTATTTATTCTGAACACACAGCTCATAACACAGTACACTGTTCATTCTGAATACACAGCTCATAACACAGTACACTATTCATTCTGAACACACAGCTCATAACACAAGATAATCGCTCATTACGAATACACATTTCATAACACAAGATTATCGCTTTCATTACGAATACATGACTCATAACACAAGACACTGCTTTCATTCTCAACACACGACTCATAACACAAGATAATCGCTCATTCGAACACACGACTCATAACACAAGACCTTGCTTTATTTTGCAACTTAATACATCTGTTCATTCTGAACGCAGGTATCTTCCCGTTTCACCCGGGGATATGGATCGATCATCGCGAGGGAGTGGTACATGGAGCTCCCAGATGTTGTTCGACATATTGTGGATGAGGCAGGGTTTGGCCCATTTTGTATGGAGTTGTCGCGTCATCCGACGAGCAGGACCCTTCTGGATGCACTTGTAGAGAGATGGTGGGACACCACCAACTCCATCCACTTCTCAGCCACCGGAGACATGACGATGACCCTATATGACTTTTCCATGCTGACGGGCCTCGACGTGGGAGGCCGGCCGATCCCATACGATTTTGACATGGGCGAGTGGGAGACTGCTTGGACTCATCTGCTCGGAGCCCATCCGACGGCCTGCAGATCACCATGCATGGTCAGGTACACCTGGTTTACCGAGCAGTACAGGAGGACTATGCCCGAGACCTTTGAGGCCATAGAACAATATGCCCGGGGCTTTCTGATGTTCCTTCTCAAGACCACACTGTTCTCTGACAGGGAGAACACGGTCAGGCTATATCTGCTGAGTGCTCTAGTAGACCTATCACAGGTCCGGCACTTTGATTGGGGTGGCTCTGGCCTCGCCACCCTTTACTGCTATATGAGCGTGACCTCCTACGGGCAGGGGACCATAATAGGTGGCTACTGGAGAGCCTGGGAGGTACATTCTGCCCTCTTGATTTACATTTTTGCTTTTCACTATCTGTACACTACACACTGCATACATTACGCACATTACATTCTATACTCTGCATTCCGCACTAAGCATTCTGCATTTTCTGTATATTCTGTATTCTCATTACCACTATCTTGCCTTTCACAACTGTGGGTTTACGCCTACTTCTCAACGCTCACCCTCGATCCGGAGGTTGAGGCACCTCTAGATATACCATAGTCGCGCAGATTCGAGGGTCGGTGCCAGCCCAGGCCCTGAGAGACATTGCCATATCTCCGGCAATATTTTGACACCGTCCGGGCGACTGAGGTAATCTAGAACTCTCAGCTCTTCATGCTTTCAGCTTTGATTCAACTTGCATATTTGTGACAACTAATCAGTTTATACACTTGCTATCCGCAGATCACTTGGCAGCCTTGGTATTCTCGGTTCGATTATTTGAGGCATGGGGCACCTCGATGCAGATTTTGTTTGAGGACGGTCGTGTCACGCCCCAAACCCGCCCCTAAAAGTTTGGGCATGACCTAATCGGAAACAGACATTAAATCTAATATACATACATATGGGGCTAAACGGAAGCACACGATAACCAACTTCCATTCCATTGAGCTATTACTATTATGCCAGGATCACAACATCATATCAAATAAATAATATACAGGAAACATACACACACATACATCGACTCAGTCCATAATTGGGCGTATAACAAAACATATTAACAAAAGATAATCAAAGCATAAATCCCAAAAACCTAACAACACTCTACAAAATGCACAGGCTTCAGTTAGTGCCTGGACACACTGAGGTTGACAAGAGGGAGACGAATCTTAAGGGTTAGGTCTGGCCTCTCGGTTGATTACCTACAGAAATAGACAAAATACAGAATGAGTGAAACTCAGTGAATAATAGTACATAAATAATGTAAGGTTTAACTTGAATAATAAAGCATAAAACTGCAGAGGCATATGATTGATTTCATTCTGCAGTTATTCCAAAACAGCCATGGATCCAGTTTTCTTAACAGAGTGGTTTTAAGCCTAGTATGTACAGAACAGCCATAGGTCTTCAGATACAAAACGGCCATAGGCCCAGAAATATATCTGTAACAACCTTCGGCCCAGATCTGAATGACCTTTCGGCCCGAAATATATCTGAAACGACCTTTTCGCCCGAAAATATATCTGAGAATAGCCTTTCGGCCCAGAAATATCTATGTATGGACTCAAGAGGTGGCTCGCACGGATTCTAGAGGTGGCTCCCACCAAGGTGTAGCACTTAGTTCCGTACAGTACTTAGTTCCATACCAGATTATATCATTAGGTCATAAAGACCAAACAATGCATGTTATGTCATAACATAACAAACCGAAACGGATAAACAAAAAAACAGAATAACCTTAGTTCCTTAAGAATTCCATTATGGTATAGTGCACATAAACTTCTCATGACTTAGTTACCGATTAACAGAATCATCTCGTGTATAACAGAATACGAATCATACTATTACAGAGAGCATATAATCACGTTAAACCTTTGCATTCATATCGTAGGTTCTGAATGACCTCGGGTCCATATGTAACACAACAGAACTATTTCAGACTCATACGGATGCACATAGCTTATCCAATTATTTTGATCCCTCAGAAATATCCATACTCGATGATTTATAACTAATCGGCCTCAGGCCCATTAGTAGCAACACGGTATGCTTTCATAGTTACACTAAAACCATTATTCCAGAATGAACATAAGTTCTCTTTCTTCAATAATAAACGACATAATTTACTTATGAAAAATAGAATGTTCACATCAACTATTAATCAGAGTCATACATAGTTAGTTGGCGTTTGACAGAGTACTACTAATAATTATTAATAATAAGTACAACGCATTTCACAGCTTGGCCCTCGGCCTAATAGGTTCACAAATTCACAGATTGGCCCTTGGCCTAATAGGTTCACAAATTCACAGATTGGCCCTTGGCCTAATAGGTTCACAAATTCACAAGTCGGCCCTCGGCCTCATAAATTCACAAGTCGGCCCTCGGCCTCATAAATTCACAAGTCGGAGATTCATATTTCACAATTGACCCTCGGCCTCATCATTTCATATTTCACAATTGGCCCCCGACCTCATCATTTCATATTTCACAATTCTTTCAATGTTTCCATAGGTTCATAGTTCACAATTCCATGATTTCATACCGTTCCTTAGTAGCATACATGTTCAACATAACGTTAATAACAATACTAATTAACGTGATCACGGAACATTAAGAGTACTATTACTCACAGCATTGTGATGACGTGCTAGTCCCTCCCGGAGTATGTCCTGTACACATTCAAAGTTCAGAAATTAGCTTTCTTCTTTCTTGTTAAAATAATTCTTCAGTCGTTACGCTTCAAATGAGTTTACAACCATCGAAAGATCATCAAAAAAAGACTGTAAAAATAATAGAGGGTCGAGCACGTAAAACAGAGCAGACATTTTTCCCGACCTGGGCCGCACATGCGTAACCCCCTCAAGACGTCCTCATCTGCAACGGCCGTGGATAGTATGCAAACCTAGATTTTTCCCTCTTCTCTATGGCCTCGGCCAAGCCCATGTTTGGCCTGAAAATTTATACAAAAAGCCAAGTTTTAGTGAGCAACAAGAAGGTTCAAAGTAGGTCCTTTGATTACTAAAATATGATTCAAATTCATGTATTTAGAAGGCATAAATACACAACAATCTAGATCTTAACTTCACAACTCAATTTAATTCATCAAAACTTTAAACTCATAACTACTTTAAACTTTAAACTCACATATGTAGATATATATCCATATAGCCATATATCTCTATACTTGGATTCAAACATGATAAATCAAGGCACAAAATAATCAAATGATAGATTGATCTTATCAATTTTTCATCATAAACACACAAAATTTCCCTTACAACTCTAAGACACATAACATCAAGGAATTCCTACTCCAAATAGAGGAAGAGGGTTGAGTTAAGGGAATTACACTTACCTTAAGCTTCAATTTCTCTAAAACCCTCTAATTTCATCCCAAATCACTTCCTTGTTGAGCTTTCCCCTTTTCTCCTTCTTTCCTTAATCTCCTAGCCTCTCTAGGAGATATTTACGAAATGGGTTTTTCCCAAATCAAGTGGTTATAGGCAAGAATGCATTGATAGACATAATAGGACAAAAATCATTCGTTTAATCATTCCGAAATTGAAATTTCGTAAACATGCTTAATATTACATAAAAATTATGCTAATCGTTATTATAAAATCAATTTCAAATAATTAAGCCTCTAGGGCTTCCAATTTCTGATTTAACATTATAATTGTAACAGATGCTTTTCCTTATTAAATAGATACAGGTTCAATTCATAAGACATATATATACTTAAACTTAATTTCTCATGCAGTTTCTCATGCAGGTTCCACATTAAGCATTTGTAAGCACAGAATAAAGACTATAATATAGCAAAATCACATGCGAGGGTCGGGTTATTACAAGTCGGCAGAGCCTGGTTTCTCGGGGAGTGCTTCATGCGCTAGACGATGGGTAATCCCGCGCAGGAGATCCCTTCACCGCCTTCATTGGACATGCGGTCCACAAAGAGTCTCACTCCCGGGAGGTTGACGACCTCATGCTGGGTGTCGATGCAGTTCTTTTCCTGGTGGAGGGAGAGTACGCGACATACATCCACACATACCTGATGCCTCCACTGACAGGTGTCCGTACCCCCATGAGGACAGCTGCTGACATGCCTTCATCGAGCCACGCCCAAGCTGCCGACATTCCTTCGACTAGCGAGGCGACTTCGGAGGTAGAGTAGGGAGATCCCCCATTAGGCAAGGTGTCTTTGGATGGCGATCTTTCATGAGCTAACAGTGGCAAGATGGGGACGCCTACGATTTCACTGGTGCCTCCATTGCCCGATCATCGATATGTCAGTGACCCTGACTCACCACCGATATGCTCCACAGTTTTCATTTATCATTCAGATATTTAGACATTCATTCATTCACTGATGACTTGAACCTGCATCTGCAGCCTCCTAGAGGATATACTGAGGGGTTCCTCGAGATGGTGGCCTCACTTGAGAGCATGGTCTTGCAGAAGGAGATGCTACTGTATGCCTCCGGCATTCCAGTATTTTTTAATTTCCTTGCATTTACCATACTTCTAATGATATATGGAAACTGAACATTTCACATCACATTCACATACTCTATGTACCATTCTTGCATCTGATATCTAATATACATACTCTGGTTGATGTATTCAGAACTGCCTTTTCAGGTCACACCACTACAGGCCGGGCCATCCAGGCCTTCTCGAGTAGCTAGGAGAGGGGTCTCGACTCGCGGCTGAGAGAGGTTATAGACACCCCATTTTTGACCGACCTTAAGACTCAGACGTCCTTGATTGAGCACTTGGTGATTGTGCATGTTGTGCTCGTTTCGAGGTTCTGGAGTTTTGGCTGAGAGCCTTGCCCCCGGGCCTCTGAACTCTTTGTGCTTCGGCTCGGTTTGCAAACTAGGCCTTGTTTCTCTTCCCTGGAGGGAGGGAGTGGTCTGGTAGACCATCTCTTTGTGGTCGTAGACCACTTTTTGGCCACTTTTCCAGTTTGGAGACTAGTTTTCGATTTTCGGAGCCTTCGGCCGCGCGCCTTGTCTCGGGACCGCTTAACGTTCTCCGTTTGGCGCAGTTTTTGAACCATACCTTGTTTCCTTGGCCTAGAGGGCCACTGTGGTTTGGGAGACCACTTTTGTGGTCATAAACCACTTTTGGTCTTGTCAGCTAGTTTTCGAGGCTCCTGGCTACGCGCTTTGCCTCCCGAACTTTCGTTTTGCATCCGTTTTGGTTTGTTTTTGGTACAAACCTTGTTTTCCTTGTTTGGAAGGTGGTACAAGGGTGGGAGACCAGTATTTCCCCTTGGAGAACATTTTTTCTCTCTTGACCAGGTTTTACAGTGCGACAATTGGTCTCCCTGATCTTTGGACCATCAAAAGTGGTCGGCCACCACACCATTTGCTTGTTTTCATGCTTTAGACTTTCTCCCACCATGGCCGACCAGTTTTTGTTCTGGGAGACCACTTAAAGTGGTCGGCAGCTTTTTGTCACCTTTTTGGAGATATTTTGGGCCAGTTGGCACAGCTAGAGAGCACAAGAACCATCCTCCATACACATGTATGAAGGGATAGCCTTGAGCCTTAGCTTCTTCAAGAAGCTTATGCTTTTGCTCTCTATAAGAGGGAGGCTCCTCCTCCCTCCTCTAGGTTTAGAAAAATTGCCTTGAGAGTTATACATATAGCTTTGTCTCTATATTGCTCTTGTTCTTGATTTTGTGCCTTAAAAGTGTAGTTTTACCACACTTTAACACACAAACACACACTCAAACACCATACTCTTGGAGCTGACGTCCCTTGAGGTTATTTTTGAAGCTTTTGGACTAGTTTTGGTTGGAAAAAGCTGCTGGAGTTTTGGTTTTGAAGAGGGTCTTCAAGGGTGAGTTTTTAACCTTTTAAACCCCCATTCTTGCTTAAGCTTTTGGACCCTTTTTAATGCTATTTTAAGCTTAACTCTTAACTACAAAAAGTTCTTATTTTTGGTGCTTAAGATCTTTGTTTAAGGTCATTTTTGTGTTTGGGGTTGTTTACCCCCTCTTAGGCCTTGTTTGGCCTTGCTTTTGTGCCTTCTTTTTAAGCTTTGGGACCACCCTATTTTGGCCTTATCACCACTGAAACTCAGAGGAATTTCAGTGGTGGGAAGGGTGTTTTGAGGTCCCAAATAGGAGAGGGTCCCCTCTCCTTGTGTCTTCAATACTTGTCTTGAATGCCTTATGTGTGAGCATGTTTGTTAAGCTTATGTTGGCCATATCTTAGCATGTATTTGTGGCTATTCTACTGTGACATGCCACTATTTTTACTTAGTTTAGTCACTCCATGCATGCCTAATACACTTGTCGTGTAAATCACACAAACTAGTCTTGTATGCTTCATGAAGTAGCATGTCATTCTAGCTTGTTTTGTTTCCATTTCAGCATGTTTTTGGTGTTGTTTTGCCATGTCATACCTCTGTTAGGGTTTGTTTTGGTCACCTCTTGCATGCTCCATGCACTTGTAGTGCAATTCCATGAAATAGCCTAACATGCATCATGCTTTAACATGTTATTCTAGTATGCTTTTGGCTTAACTTCAAGAAGCTTTTGTCCATGTTTTAACGTGCTTTAGCTCTGATTTGTGTTGTTTTAGCCATGCATGACTTGTTTTGTATAGCCATGGTTCAATCTAGCTTGTTAGCTTTGTGCATCAAGTCCATTAGCATGCTTTACTTGGACTATTTGAATGATTTGGCATCATTTATTATGTGATTTTAGTCCATGTTTCATGCTCATGCATTCACATTTATCACTCATTCAATGCGTTGGAGGGTTTGCCCCTTTATGCCTTAACATGAACCATTGTGTATGCCTTCATGCCTTAGCTTGCGAGCCATCATTTCAATGTGTTTTGGGCATTATCTTGCCATGATATAACTCTGATTTTTGTTGGTTAAGTCATCCTATGCTTGGTCTTAATAGGTGTAGTGTAATCCACCTTATTTGCCTTGTATGCATCATGCCTTATGACCTTTATACTAGCTTGTTTTGGCTTTCTTCCATGCATGTTTTAGTATCATTTTGACATGTTCTAGGACTATTTTGGGTTGCCTTTTCCATATCCTTCATGCTTTGTATAGCTGTAGTGCAATTGGCCTTGCTAGCTTTGTGTTTTGATGCTTCTTGCATGCTATCTTTGAGCTATTTAGATGATTTGGCATCATTTAATACTTCATTTCAGAGTTTACAGCATTGCCATGTTCCCACTTCTTTCATGCTTTGAATGTCTTTAAGTGTTGTGCATTGTTGCCTTACTCATGGCCTAGCACGTATGCCATCTTGCCTAGGTCTTTGAGCCTCCATCTTAGCATGTTTTGGTCATTTTTTTGACCTATTTCAGCTATGTCCATGGTTGGTTCATGCATATTTGCCATATATTGCATGCCTCCTTTGCAGTCCTCTTTATTAGCTTTCATGCTTTAGGACCTTTGCATGCTATGCTTGTGTTGTTTGAATGATTTGGCATCATTTTTTACCTCATTTTAGTGCACTTAGTGTTGCTACACTTCCACTTTTGTCACTCTTTGAGCACTCTTGAGAGTTGTGCTCTTAGGCCTCTTTGATAGGCCATTGCATTGTGCATGCTTGTATGTGCTTCATGTGCCTTAATTTTATCACCAACGGCCACTGATTTGGGCATGGCTGAGGTCTATCCATTTTGGTTTAAGTCCATTGTGCATTGTGTATGCCATGTAGTTCATAGCATTGAGTATGCCATGTTGTTTGCATGATTGATTTAACATTGTATATACCATGTTGTTTGCATGCTTAGGTCACATTGCATTGAGTAGGCCATATTGATCATTGCATTTGTGTATGCCATGTTCATTGCATTGTGTATGCTAGTTTCCATTTGCATTGTGTATGCTAGTTGTCATGAGCATTGTGCATGCCATATAGTTCATTCGCATTGTGTATGCTAGTATGTTGTATTGCATATTTGCATGCTTGAGTCGCATTGTGTATGCCATGCTTGTGTTGCATTTTGTTTGGAATAGGTGTTAGTCCAAACACGAGAAACGAGGGATGTTTCATACTTGAAGTGATGAAACATGCCTCAATTCTCAGTCGCTGACACTCTTGATCATACATGATAGAGTTTTAGGCTTTATGTGTTTACTTGTGCATTCATTTTACATTAAATTGTGCAACTTCGCCTCTCGGCCATCATGCATTGAAATGCACGATTGGTGGCCCGAGGGTCAAGAACCACACTCTCTTGAGCTCATGAAATGATAGGGAGGGTGGTTGTGCACACATATCTTGCAAATACATTGCCATGCCCTTTTTTGCTCTCTGTTGCAGCAAACTGGAATTCAGCAGGAACAACTGGTCGACCGACCAGTATTACTAGCTGGCCGACCACTTTTTCTGGTTTTTCAACACAGAAAGTGGTCGACAGGTGGCTGGAGAGAGCAACAATTGGTCGGCCACCCTCCCACAGGTCCCCAAGATGTGTTAGAAGCTATCTGGAGCTTGGTGTAGTGTTCTAAGGACAATTGCAAACAGAGGCAAGTCAGGGCATCGCGATGGATTTCCGAACGAAGTGACCAAGCATGCATGAACTCCTCGCCTCGACGCTCCTGCTTTATTGCTTTCCTTAGCTGCCATGCTTAGATAGCTAGCTTATGCTTTGTTTTGTACTTAGATAGTTAATTTGTTCAACTATTCAATCTGTTTTGTAATAGTTAGTTAACTAGAATTAGTTAATTAGCTTCGTTGTGTAATAAGTAGTTTGATTAGCTTAGATTAGCTAGTTAGCTTCTTATTCGGTCTCTCCCTCGAGAGAGCCAATTGTTGTAATAAGCATGCGTGTGTATGATGCATGTCTTCTAACCCCCATTTCTTTCTCCCTTTTACTTAACCACTTACGATGGTTGGTTTTAGGGCATATCTCGATTAGCATACCTTATGCTTGCATGTGTACATCCATTCATCTGTATTGCATGCATCGGGCTCGGCGCATCATACTAACTGCATTGTATTTCAATACCTATTTGAATACATGTATCAAGTTGCATTTCATATGCCATTCTAGAATAGCCGAGCCTATTTTAATTGCATTCTTGCATGTGTTGCATTAGCCATCTTAACATGAACTAGGATCATGCATGATTTCTAACTAGTTCTCTGTTTTGGCTCGGAGTACACTATAAGTGTTTAAACTTTAGCATACTACATGTGTGTTAATGTTGCCATGAAAGCATGCTTGCCGTGAGGCTAACTGCTTATTTGATATAACTACCTGAATGTCTGTGGGTAAAGGTCGGATTACTTGAATTAGAACAATTTATTAAATCTCGAATTTAGCCTACTTGCGAGTAGCAAACTTCAAACCACTTTCACAAATGAACGTGCAATGTTTTGTTCCAAATTAGGCTATCTAGTCTATACTTGTTTGCTGTGCGCATCACGTAGTAAGATTAGCTAATTAACCAGAATAAGAGCACATGTGTTTTCAAAAACAAAATATCATGCTTAGTACAAGGGTGGGAGACCAGTACTTCCCCTTGGAGACCACTTTTCCTCCTGCCAGCCAGTTTTCTGGTTTGACAACTGGTCTCCCTGATCTTTGGACCAACAAAAGTGATCGGCCACTACACTATTTGCTTGTTTTCATCCTCTGGACTTTCTCCCACCATGGCCGACCAGTTGTTGTTCTGAGAGACCACCTAAAGTGGTCGGCCGACCACTTAAGTAGATGGCCAACCACTTTAAGTGGCCGGCCACTTTTTGTCACCTTTTTGGAGATATTTTCCTCCAGCTATGCTAGAGGACACTGACATGTATGGAGGGATTGGTTTGAGCCTTAGCTTCTTGGAGAAGCTTTCCCTTTTGTTCTCTATAAGAGGGAGGCTCCTCCTCCCTCCTCTAGGTTCAGAAAAATCACCTCTGAGTGATACATATAGTCTTGTATCTATATCTCCTTGTTGCTTCATTTTTGTGCTTCAAAAGTGTAGTTTTGTCTTAGTTTAACACACAAACACACACTTAAACCCCATCCTTGGGTTGCTGAAGTGCTAAGGAGTTGTTTTTGGTGTTCTTGGACTGGTTTAAGCTCAAAGAACTTGCTGGAGTTGCAGTTGTAAAGAAGGTCTTCAAGGGTGAGTCTTTAACCCTTAAATCCCCCATTCTTGCTTAAGCTTTTGAGCCTTCTTGCATACTGTTTTAAGCCTAACTCATAACTGGAAAAAGTTCTATTTTTGTGTTCTTAAGATCTTTGTTTAAGGTCACTTTTTCGTTTGGGGTGGTTTACTCCCTCTTAGGCCTTGTTAGGCCTTGTTTTGAGCCATCCCTTTAGGCTCTTGTTGAAGCCTTTGCATGACCTTTCCACCACTAAAATCCAGAGGATTTTCAGTGGTGGAAAGGTGGTTTTGGAGTCCTAAATAGGACCCCTCTCCTTTTATTGTGTTTACTAGTCATATATGCCTCATGTTTGAGCATGTGTTTTAAGCTTGTGTTGGCTTATTCTTAGCATGTATTTGTAGTTATTTTACTGAGGCTTAGCATTGTTTTTGCTTGTCTTGATCATTCCTTGCATGCCTAATACACTTGTAGTGTAAATCTCTTAAACTAGCTTTGCATGCCTCATGAAGTAGCATGCCATTCTAGCTTGGTTTGAGTCCATTTCAGCATGTATTTGGTGTTGCTCTACCATGTCATACCTCTATTAGGGTTTGGTTTGGTTAGCCTTTGCATGCTCCATGCACTTGTAGTGCATTCCTATCAAATAGCCTAACATGCATCATGCTTTGACATGTCATTTTAGCATGCTTTTGGCTTAGCTCTAAGAAGACTTTGTCCATGTTTTAGCATGTTTAAGGTCTGATTTGTGTTTTCTTGGCCATGCATGACTTGCTTTGTATAGATATGGTTCAGTCTAGCTTGTTAGCTTTGTGCATTAAGTCCTCTAGCATGCATTACTTGGACTATTTGAATGATTTGGCATCATTTATTATGTGATTTCAGTCCATGTTTCATGTTCATGCACTTGCATTTATCACATATTCCATGCTTTGGATAGTTTGTGTTTTGTGCCTTAACATGAGTCATTGTGTATGCCTTCATGCCTTAGCTTGCGAGCCATCATTTTAGTGCTTATTTGGGGTTATTATGCCATGATATAACTCTGATTTTTGTTCCTTAAGTCATCCCATGCTTGGTCTTAATAGGTGTAGTATAATCCACCTTACTTGCCTTGTATGCATCATGTCTTATGCCCCTCATGCTAGCATGTTTTGGCTTCCTTCCATGCATGTTTTAAACTCATTTTAACATGTTCTAGGACTATTTTGGGTTGCCTTAGCCATATGCTTCATGTTTTGTATAGCTATAGTACAAGTGCTCTCGTTTGCTTCAAGCTTTGAGCACCATAGCATGCTTCATTTGTGTTGTGTACATGATTTGGCATCACTTAATACTTCATTTCAGAGCATTTAGGACTGCCATGTTCCCACTTCATTCATGCTTTGAATGCCTTTGAGTATTGTGCATTGTTGCCTTACTTGTAGCCTAGCTTGTATGCTTGCATGCCTAGGTCTTTAAGCCTCCATCTTAGCATGTTTTGATCCATGTTTTGACCTATTTCAACTCTGTCCATGGTTGGTTCATGCATTTGTGCCATGTATTGCATGTCTCCTTTGTAGTCCTCTTTGCTACTTTTCATGCTTTAGGACCTTTGCATGCTATACTTGTGTTTGTTTGAATGATTTGGCATCATTTCTTACTTAATTTCAATGCATTTAGTGTTGTCACACTTCCATGTTTATCACTCTTTGAGCACTCTTAAGAGTTGTGTTCTTAGGCCTACTTGAATGGCCAATGCATTGTGCATGCATGCTTTGTATTTTGTGCCTTTGTTTTGGTGTTATGGCCACTAATTTGGGCAGGACTGAGGCCTTTAAGTCCATTGTGCATTGTGTATGCCATGTAGCCCATATTGCATTGAGTATGCCATATTGTTTCATTGCATTGAGTATGCTTATCTTACTTCGCATTATGTATACCATGTAGTTCATAGCATTGTGTATGCGAAGTTGCTCCTTGCATTGAGTATGCATGTTCCTAATATTGCTAAGTTGCCCTTGTAGTATTGCATTGTGCATGCATGCATTAGCATCATTCGCATGTCATTAGCTTTGTTAAGTTGATCATATCACATTGCATTGTGTATGCCATGTAGTAGCATTGTGCATGCCATGTTATGTGTTGCATTGTGTTTGGAATAGGTGTTAATCCAAACACGGGAAACGAGGGACGTTTCATACTTAAAGTGATGAAGCGTGCCTTAATTCCCGGTCGCCGACACTCTTGATCATACATGATAGAGTTTTAGGCTTTATGTGTTTACTTGTGCATTCATTTTATATTGAATTGTGCAACTTTGCCTCTCAGCCATCATGCATTGAAATGCACGATTGGTGGCCCGAGGCTCGAGAACCTACACTCCCTTGAGTTCATGACATGATAGGGAGGGTGGTTGTGCACACATATCTTGCAAATATATTGCCATGCCCTTTCTTGCTCTCTGCAAAGAAATTGCGATTCAAGAACAATGGTTGTGACCCAAAAAACTAGTGGTGACCACTTTTTCTAGCTTTCATCAAAGAAACTGGTTAGCAGGTGGCTGCAGAGACCAAAAGTGGTCGACCACCCTCCCACAGGTTTCCCAAGGTGGAGTTTAAGCTTTCTGGAGCTTGGTGCAAAGTTCTGAGGACAATTGAAAACAGAGGCGAATCAGGGCATCGCATTGGATTTCCAAACGAGGCGATCAGGCTTGCATGCGTTCCTCTCCCTCTGAGGCTCCTGATTTACTGCTTTATTTAGCTAATGTGTTTAGCTAGCTTATGCTTTGGTTTGTACCCTTTAATAGTTAATGCGTTTAGCTATTTTGTTTTGTAATAATTAGTTAACTAGGATTAGTTAATTAATTTGTTGTGTAATAATTAGTTTAATTAGCTTAGATTAGCTAGTTATCTTTTTATTCGGTCCCTCTGTTGAGAGGGCATATTGTTGTAATAAGCATGCGTATGTGTGATGCATGTCTTCCAATCCCCATTTCTTTCTCCCTTTTACTTAACCGCTTATAATGGTTAGTTTTAGGGCATGTTTCATTTAACATACCTTATGCTTGCATGCGTGTATCATTCATCTGTATTGTATGCACCGGGCTCGGCGCATCATACTAGTTGCATCGTATTTCAATACATTTACTTGAATACGTGTTCAACAGTATGTTATCAAGTTGCATCTCACATGACATTCTAGAATAGCCGAGCCTATTTTAGTTGCATTTTTGCATGTGTTGCATTAGCCATCTTAACATGAACTAGGATCATGCATGATTTCCAACTACTTCTCTATTTTGGCTCAGAATATACTGTGAGTGTTTACGCTTTAGCATACTGCATGTGTGTTATTGATTGCCATGAAAGCATGCTTGCCATGAGGCTAACTGTTTATGTGATATAACTGCCTAAATGCCTGTAGGTGAAGGTTGGATTACTTGAATTAGAACAATTCATTGAAATCCTCGATTTAGCCTACTTGCAAAGTAGCAAACTTCAAACCATTTTCAAACAAACGGATATGCAATGTTTTGTTCCAAATTAGACGATCTAGTCTATACTTGTATGTTGTGCGCATTACATAGTAATTCTAGGTTTAATAACCGGAATAAGAGTACATGTGTTTTCAAAAACAAAATATCATGTTTAGTACAGGCCGATCTTTGATTGGGCGAGCAGGGTTGCTCATTACATGACCTTCCCCAATCGTACCCAAGTTCCCGAGCTGAGACAACTTTGGTGATGACGGACACGTGGCCTTAGGCACGAGTCAGGGTTTCCTAAATTTTCCTAAAATAAAATATTTAGGTGGCGATTCTGAATCTGGCAAAGCAGTCCATGTTTGGCACTTCTTTATTAAAATCTGTTTTCCAAAACGATTTGCCAGATTTGGACTCTTTGGTGATTTATCAATTTCACATCGCACATTGTGAGATTAGATTTAGAACCGTGACACTTGAGTCCGAACTGTAGTAGCTCGGAACAAAACGAGATTTCGCGCCCTCGCAGGCGCGGATGTCAGGGAGTTCCCGGGAGCGCGTCTACAAAGTGCCATAGTGATGTGAGAATCACAAATAAGAAAGGGTGGGAAACAATACCCGGAGAAGCAAGCTTCTCATGAACTACAAGGTCACTCTCTGTTGGAACACATTCACGTGTTGTGTTTGTTTGTCTCGATTCTTGTTTTGAATCGTTTCGAGTGTAAATGTTTGTGTTTAGGTTGTTTTGCTTTGTTTTCCTTTGTTGAGTCCTTTTGACTGTAGTCAGTCGTAGGCTCAATACCTACTTAAGAACTCATTTCTCAATTTTAATTTCAAAATAAATCGTTTTGTACTCAGAGTGCTATGCCGTTCTCCACATTTGTACAAAACAGGATTCTTTCTTTCATAAACTATAGGGTTCAACCCAGGTTATATGAGAATAATGGAACAAGGACCTATCTGAAACTACATAGGTTCCAAACTACAAAGCAAAAAAAAACATGGAAAATTTGGATTATCTTAGTGTGTTTCAACTTCAGCAATTTTCGAGATTGCATTCCAAATGCATTTTCTCAGGCCTGATCAATGCTCCGAACTATGAGTGTACCTCTACCTCAAGCTCAAGATCAAGCCTACTTCAAGCCAAAATGGCAATCAAAAATGCTCTCCCTGAGCACCATTCCCTGCCAGAGGCATCTTGCCTATGTTTGCAATGAGTTCCTAGGAGACCAACTGTGACGGTGGAAACTAGAGTTCGAACGGCGATACCTAGAATACAAAGGTTTGGAATTTCCGAGACTAGAGTCTAGTTTAAATACCCAGGGGTGTATCCTCTGCTTGAAATCTGTATGGTAGCCCCATAGATTGAGATAGCATGTGTGTGCCTCAATTCTGGATACTGAACCAACCTAGTCTGTCACCCCGTTGGAGAATAAGGAAAGTTGTGAATATGATCAGGAAGAAAAGTGGAATCCATGGCATCTACGTGAAGAACCCTTGTCAGCATTTAAGGGCCTTTGAACTGTGAGTTGAAGGTAAGAGTTTGAAGAACACAAGGGAGAGATCCCTATCAAAGTAGAGCAATTCATCACCACTCACCCCATGAGGTATTTTTTAAAGCACCGCTTTGTTTGTTTATTGCATTCCCTAAGCATCATGCACTACATTGCTTATAACATGTATCATATCATCGCACTTATTACATTTATTTGCATCTTGTGTTATCTTGTATCATTTATCCTTTTACACTGAACAACATTTAGGATTGTTGTCAACCGGGGCTTATCTTAGAATGCGTGGAACGCACTCCTGACGGCTTTTCTTTAGACCTCTTCTCACAACTTTAGCGTGGTTAGAGTGTCCCTTTCCTCAAACAATTCTAGTGTGTTTAGAATTTATCTCAGAATGCATGGAACGCGCTCCTGATGGCTTTTCTTTGGACATCTTCTCACGATTTCAGCACGGTTAAAGTGTCCCTTTCCTCACACGATTTCAGTGTGTCAGGAATTTATCTCAGGATGCGTGGAACATGCTCCTGACGGCTTTTCTTTGGACCTCTTCTCACGATTTCAGCGTGATTAGAATTTCCGTTTCCTCACACGATTCCAGCGTGTTTGGAATTTATCTTAGGATGCGTGGAACGCGCCCCTAATGGCTTTTCTTTGGACCTCTTCTCACGATTTCAGCTTAGTTAGAGTGTCCCTTTCCTCACACGATTCCAGCATGTTTGGAATTTATCTGAGGATGCGTGGAATGCGCTCCTGACGGCTTTTCTTTGGACCTCTTCTCACGATTTCAGCATGGTTAGAGTGTCCATTTCCTCACATGATTTCAGCGTGTTTGGAACTTATCTCAGGATGCGTGGAACGTGCTCCTGACGGCTTTTCTTTGGACCTCTTCTCACGATTTCAGCATGGTTAGAGTGTTCCTTTCCTCACACGATTTCAGCGTGTTTGGAATTTATCTCAGGACACGTGAAGTGCGACCCTGGACATGTTTCATCTCAAGATGCGTAAAGTGCGAACCCGAGCAAATTTTCTCCTCTTGTTACGATTTCAGCGTGATTAGAGTAGCTCAGGGTGCGTGATACGCGAAGCTAGGCGTGTTTTATCTCGGGATGCATGAAACGCGACCCCGAGCAGTTTTTGATTCTTAGTTTGTCCTGAGTGGTATTTTTTTTCCTCGTCCTGTGTTTCGGTGTGGTTGGAGTTTGCTTTACAGCTTTTTGCTTGAAAGCTTGAAGCTGCTCATATATATGTTGTTATCTTGCTTATTGCATCTGTTATTGTTTGTTGCATCATTTCGCATGATCATAAGGTTTGTCAAAATAGCTGGCTTCGCGTAGCGTATGAGTTAAACCTTAAACTACTTTGCATTGTGTAAATCGTTTGTATCTTGCCCCTGAACTACGCTGGTTTGATTCCTTGCAAAGGGATACATAGGCAACCCTTAGGTTCAACCAATTGCATCTGCATTTTATTTGTTTGCCCAAGTCTTACAGCCTTGTCAAAATGGGTCGTCTTCGGGCTTTGACATTCACTCACGTCATTTCATGATTTCAAGCTTTGTCAAAGAGGGGCAACTGTAGACACTCCATTTTTGACCGCCCTTAAGACTTGGGCGCCACTGATTGATCACTCGATGGTGAGCGTTGTGTTATGCAAATGTTCGATTTCTTCAACAAGAAGAGCTCTAAATCCTAGCCTTACACCCCATTTTGGATCAAAATATTTTTTGACCAAAACAATTTTAGACCTTAAAACCCTCTCTTTCAAAATATTTTTTAAAAAGTTTTTACGGTGTTCCGAGGCTCGCATTTCGTTAAATATTGCACTTTTTGGTAAACCGAGCAAGGACAAATTGGAAATAAATGGAAGAGAGGTGAACTCTTTCAAAAATATTTTAAAACATCTTCTTTAGAGGTTTGGAGTTGAAGAAAATTGAAAGAGATGGAAGAAACCTAGTTGGGGAAGAAGTTGGGCATAATCCGTTAAGAGATTATACACTTGGACTTAAGTTGTAAAGCCACCACCATTGGAAAATGAATTTCTGGGGCTTCATTTTACACTCAAGAATCTCTAAAACCGAGTCCGGATGAAGGAGATATGGCTGGTTGAAGTTAGGCATCAATCCAATTAAGCTAAAACTGAGAAACCTTCACTAAAATAGGCATATCTCTTTCCACACTTAGAATTTTGATGTGAGGCCATTCCATTGGAAATTAGACTTCCGACGCTTCAATTTAGACCCAAGAATGACCTACAAAGGAGTCCAGATTAAGAAGATATGCCCATTTGAAGTTGGGCCTGGAAGCAAATTTTTTATGGCCGACCGGCCACCATTAATGGCCGACCATCCACACTTCTAGCCGATCGGCCACTGGTGAAAAACCTAGATATTTTTGGCCAACTATCCCCCACAAGCTCTAGCTGTTCAAGGCTTGATATTTTCAACCTGTTAGGCTGTTTTTCTATATATACCAAGCCAAACCTCTTGATTTAAGGTTCAAAAAAATTCCAAAAGCTCCAATTCTTGGAATTCTCTCTCTATCTCTGTCTTGCAACCTATACACCCTCTCTCTACACTTCCTAAACCAATATTGGAGCTCTCCTTGCTGAGATTATTGAGTCCAAATTTCAGCTCTTAAGAGTGAGAATTTGTTGGTTTGTGAACAAAAGTGTTGTTCCACTTCAAGAGGTATAATTTTGAGCACCTTTGCACTACTTCTTTTCTATCTTTTCTTGTTGATTTAGAAGTGTTTTTCAACTGTGCTATTGGGTTGAAGCTTGGGTCCTGAGGCCATTAAAGGTTGAGGGGTTGATAGCTCTTCTTTGTACCTTGTTTTGGAGGCTTTTGCCCTTGTCTTTCCCACCCTTTTATTATCTTTTTTTCAAGATTTTTGAACAATGATTTTCAAAGCTATTTCAGTGGCTAAAATCATGTTTTGAAGTCCAAAATTTTTTTTGGGGGGAGGGGTAGCCTCCCCTCCTTATGTTTTGTTTACTAGCTTAACATGTTCCATGTTTTAGCATATTAATCTAGCTATTTCTAGCTTAATTCCAGCATGTTTTAGGACTTGTTTTGGATTGTTTTAGGACTATTTTGGGCTGGTTGTGTCCTTTGGGCTTTATATTGCATAGTTGTAGTGTAAGTCCTTTCACTAGCTTGGTGTTTTAAGGCTTTAACCACCATTGGTTTGAGTTGATTGCATGTTTTAGTGCATTTTCTCACCTAATTTTAGCACATATAATCTTTGCAATCTCCCTCATTTCTTCACTTTTTCATTTGCTTTGAGGGTTGTTTCAACCTTAGGGTTGTTTAAGCTTGAGATTAAGGCTCATGCTTAATGGTTTAATCATCCTTTAACGGTTCATTACCAACAGCATGAAGCTTCTCTCATGCCTTAAACTATCCCTTGGTTGACACTTCTTTCACTTTAGAAGACACTCACCAATTAATGGACTAATCGATTAAAGAATGATTCGGTAATTAAAATGTGTAAACAAAATTGGCAAGTAAAATAAGCAAGATAAGCATTCTTTGTGTTGCATTGCATATGTTCAAATTGGAAGTCAGTTTGAACACAAGGAAAATGGAACATTTCATACTCAAAAGTGATGAAATGTGCCACTTTCCTAGGTCTCCATTGCCCTTGATCATGCATGATAGGGTGATGGACATTTTGAGTCTTATTTTGCATTTATTGAACTTGCACAATTGGTTTCACAAGCCATCATGCAATGAAATTGTTTGATTGATGGTTTATGAACCAAATTTTGTCCCCCCTTTGATTTCCCTTTGAAGAAAAGAGGCAAAGTGTGCAAATAACCCCTGAAAAATACACTGTTTTGCTCTATTTTGCTCTCTGTTGCAGTAAGAAAGTTCAGGACAACAGTGGCCGACAGCCACCACCAGTGGCCAACCGACCACCACCAGTAGCCGACCGGCCACCACTGGTAGCCGACCGGCCCCTTGTCGGCCATCAGTGAAATTTGCACAGTTTGTTAGTAAGGTGGAGCAGAGGTGTTTTCGAAGTGAGCAGCATTGTCAGTGTTCAAATGTGCAAACAGAGGCTTGTAGTAGCAAATCAGTGGCCTTTCGGGTGAAAAATCGAGCATGTATGCATCCCTCATTTCCCGACGCCATTAATTAATTTGCTTAGTTAATTAGTTGTAGCTAATTCATGTAAATGTTGTAACTATTAGCTTAGATACGGCCATCAGTGAAATTTGCACAGTTTGTTGGTAAGGTGGAGCAGAGGTGTTTTGGAAGTAAGCAAAGATCACGTTGTTCAAATGTGCAAACAGAGGCTTGCAACAGCAAATCAGTGGCCTTCCGGGTGAAAAATCGAGCATGTATGCATCCCTCGTTTCCCGACGCTATTAATTAATTTGCTTAGTTAATTAGTTGTAGCTAATTCATGTAAATGTTGTAACTATTAGCCTAGATAGTTAATTAGTTCATGTTGTGTAATTAATTAATTAAATAGCTTAGTCTAATTGATTAATTAGTTAAAGTATGTCGTAATAATTAATTAGCTTAGAATAGTTAGTTAATTCATTCCAAGTGTTGTAATAATTAGCTTAATTAGCCTAGTTAGCTAGTTAGCTTTATTCATTCAGACCCTCCTTCGCGAGGGCGTAATGATGTAATATGTCACGACCCAAACCTGCCCCTAGAAGTTTGGACATGGTCGGTCTGTCCTGAGGCCTTAACTATAATCTTGAATTTTAATTAATGATGGGGCCTGAACGAAAGCAAGATAATAGAATAAAACATTCATTGAGCTATGATACATGCCAGGATCTTAATGCATCACCATACATAAGTACATGACATTTCATACACCATTCCCATTTACTGAATGTGGAAAAAGGTAACGACCCCAAAAGTTAGGTATTGACAATATACTCACATGTCTATTCTTCCAAATTCCAACAAAACATGCCCACACACGGTTTCCCAAAAATAAAACCAAAGAGTCACTTCGGGTGACTCAGCAAAACAAGTCTAGCAAAAGGCTCCTGGGCTGACCTAAGGTTGTCCCACAACCTAATTACCTACAAAACATCCATAAAAATTGAGTGAGCAAGACTCAGTGAATGATAGCAACACAAACAGATCATGAGTATGAGTATAATTTAACAGTGCATGTTCTTAAATCATAAGTTGGTGTTATTCATATTTCCTTTCCTAAACGGCCTCGGGCCCACATAAGACAAAACGGCCTTAGGCCCATCGTAATACATAACGGCCTTAGGCCCATTATAATAGCAAAATGGCCTCGAGCCCAACGAAATAAAGGAATGGCCTTAGGCCCATCATATTAGCAAAACGTAATCGACCTCGGTCCATATCTCATGTGCCAAAGTTCAAACATATCTCATATTACATAAGTTGTTTACTAAAAGAGTGAATAAGATCTCAAACAACATATATAAACACAATACGTGAATAGAACATGATATTACACTACTATCACTCACTATAATGCGGGTGAAAGATGGTCCCCTCCTGTATGTGCCCTACACATAGCACACAACTCGTAAGTACATCACATTTCCTTAGTTTCCTTTTATTTCTCAATTATTCGATTCGTTAAGTTTCATGTAATTAAATGCATTATGGGAATATCGAATGGACATAATAACATATTTAGAGAGTTGAAAAGTGCAGAATTGAAACCTATTCATTAATATCTATCAAACAACAAATCTATGTTCAATATACAATTTTGGAAAAAAAAATTAAGAAAATTTTCAATTACATAATTATTCACAATTTTCTATGAAATTTCACAATTTATGCACCAAAAAAAAAATGAAAATTTGTATTTTTACAAACACATAAATAGATAAATATTATAATTTTCAAAATTCTCAACTCTAAAAAATTCGCAGATTCTATTCAAAAATTGTGAAATTTCATAGTTACTCAAACACAAAAACAATGTACTTTTACAATTTTTCAATTTGAACAACTATTACATTTGAAATTTCATAATTTCTCAAACACAAACTTTGAAATTTCACAATTTTGAAAACTAAGAAATTTACTTCAAAAACTGCAAGATTTATTATATGCATAATTTCATAATCCATTTTGATTTTATATCTCAATAAGTTGATTCTAAAAATTTTAATTTTATTTAAAAAGAATATACACAATAAAAATTTATGACATTTTGAAGTTTGAATTAAACGAAATAACTAACTTATGTTGCTGTGTGTGTAACTAAGGCACTCGCACTAAGAACAAATTTGTCTAAATTTTCACTTTCAGAAAAAGCACCTTTGGCGACTAAATTTTTATTCACCAAAAGTCTATTTTTAGTCGCCAAAAGTCGACTTTTTAGTTTCCCCGACTAAATTTTTTAGTCGCCGGTTTTGTCGCCAAAACACGGTCGGGGAAGGTATTGGCAACTAAAAAAGTTTTAGTCTGCAAAAAACAAGTCTTTAGCGACCAAAATTTTGGTCGCCAATAGTCAATTACACTTTTTAAAATTATACATTTACTGACTAATCTTTTAGTTGCCAATAGTGAAGAAATCGCCGACCAAACCTTTTAGTCGCCAAAAGCAACACTTTTGGTGACCAATAATTTTCGTCGCCAAAAGTCGTTCTGTGAAAAAAAAAAATATTAACTTTTCTTTCGCTGAGATTCGAACCACCAACCTCCCACATTCTAAATCTTAAGCAACACACTATCTCCACTATACCTCTACAACACCACATGATTATATATGCAACATATATTATTTATATAGTATATTGACCCCGTATTAATATAAAACTATATATATAAACATAATTATTTTTATTCAATATAATTTATGTAAAAAATAAATTATTTACTAAAAAAAAAAGGAGACCACTTTTGGCAACTAAATCTATTTTTAGTCGCCAATTCTATACTTTTGGCTACTAATTATTTTTTATTCGCTAAAAACATTAATTCCCGCCTAAAAATAACCATTTTTGGCGACTAAACTTATTTTTAGTCGCTAAAAACCTCCACTTTTGGCGACTAAACTGAATTTTAGTTACCAATTGTTGACTTTTAGCTACTAAATTTTTTTTAGTAGCCAAAAAGCTTCACTTTTGGCTACAAAATTTATTTTTGTCGGTAAAACACGTATAATCGCCAACCAAACTATTTTTCAGTCGCCAAAATCTATACTTTTGGCTACTAAATATTTTTAGTCACCAAAAACCTTCACTTTTGGCTACTAAGATTTTTTTAGTCGCTAAAACCCATATAATCGGCGACCAAACTGATTTTTAGTCGCCAGTACGTATCCATTTGGCTACTAAATTGTTTTAGTCACTTTTGGCTACTAATTCCATTTTAATCGCCGAAAATGCTACTTTCAGCGACGAAAGGGGATTTTTTAGTCGCCAATTCTGCTTTTTCTTGCAGTGTTTTATTAAAATTTGGAGAACAAAATTTAACTTATTAAAAAAAATAAAATATGAGGTGATCTGGAATTGCCAATTGTTTGTCCATCACAATCTTTCTATTTAAATACAGATTGTAGAAGTTGGTAATAATTAAACAACAAAATCTCTCTTTAAACCTCTTATTAAAACTATTTAGGGTTTAGTACTATGTAAAACAAAACATCAAATTGAACTATCCTGTAGAACTCACATATTGCTCACCTCCAGCCACTTCCTCCTTATCATACAATCAAGTACTGAATTAACAATCCGATAAATCCCTCATAAATCCCCTTTTAATACCAATCAAACATGTGAAAATTATAATGACATGCTGACAATAAACAATATTTACAAAAAGGTGAAAAATATTATAAATATTAATAATTAATATCATAAATTTTTTAATTACTATGTAATCATTTTTAAAAAATTATCCTTAATAATAATTTCCCTATCAAACATTCCCAAAAAGTAAAAAATGCAGGAATAATGTTAGAAATTTGAAAAGATTTACCAAATGTCACACATAGATATTAAACTCACATGATTTAAGTCCCACTCTCATATAAAAAATTTGATGTCTTTTGAGTCTTTAACATTTTTCAAAATGCAGTGCTCATATAGGGGGTGGTACCCCAAATTGTTCTCTAATGATATCAACGTGGCCTAATAAAATATAAAAAGAAGAAAAAAGTAATAAAATTTCTATTTTTAGAATATAAGATCTAAATTATTAAATATAATTCTACAACTTACCTTGTTGATCAATTCTTTAAATATTAATGAATGGGTAAAATTTAGGGAAAAAATTTGTCATATTGATAGTTATGTCCTAGTTATACATTAGTTGACTTCGTTATACATATTGGGGGTGTTAATTATGATATATTTTTATTATAATCCAAAAACAAATTTGGTTATACTTTAATGTTGTTTGGTTATAACTCATTTTTTTTATTTATGACTCCCATATAAATGAATTACGTGATAAATTACATATGATATAAGATTACATTCATAACATTATTATAAATAATTTCAACTTGAAAAAACAAACAAGAATTTACCATCATCAATGGATATATACAGCCAATATCATAGCTAGTATTATTACATTTTAGTTATTTCAATGACTAGCTATTAAAATAGTTATTTTAACCAAATTCTTAAAGGCTACAAAAAATTAAGGTTTTAAAGACTAAAATTTCAGGACAACATTATTTTTCAGGGATCAAATATTTTTGTTGCGAAAAGTTTCATTATTATATTTTTAGCAATGAAAATTGCATATTATTGATGAATTATTATCCTTTTGGGACCAAATTTAAGGACAACATTATTTTTCAGGGATCAAATATTTTTGTTGCGAAGTAGAATTTTTATTATTAGAATGCGAATTTTCTAAAGGGGTTGCTCTGCTCTCTTCCTTCTCTCTAACTTCTCTCTCTAAAAACCTCCTTCCCCGGCCTCTTTTTTGGGCTGGCTGGCCGCCGCCTTTGGCTATGGCGATCGGCTAGCCTTGCTCGTTTCGGCGGCTGTTTTGTTAGCTTTTTCTTTCAATAAACTTGAGTCTCTCATTCTCCCACCTAGGTGTGTTTTTATTGTCTTCAGGGGCTGCTCTGGTTTGTTTTCGGTCGTTTTCTTGTGCTTCATCCTTGCCGGTATAGCTGATTCATCAGGGGTGTCCAGGTGTTTCATTCGTGCGCTTTTGGCGAGTTGGAGCTTGAGGGTGCATTAGGTCAGAGGAGATTCAGCTCTCTCCGATTTTCATTCGAGCGCTCCTCCTCGAGTGAGAGTTTGAGGGGTGAAATTCTACCGTATGTATGGAGGTGACCCCACGGGTGGTCAGTGTTCGGTGGGTGTGTGGAGTTTGGCAGTTGTCCTGTTGGCTATGGAGTTTGGCAGCATCCCGGGAGGTGATCTGTGGGTGTGTGATCTGTGGAGCTTGGAGTCTTTAGCAAGGATGTGGGTGGTGGGAGTTTGGGTGTTGCAACAGCTTAGGGGTCCTGAGGGGGAGCTTGCAAGGAGTGATGTGGGGGAGCTTGCAACGAGCTTGAATAAGTTTCTGTCAGGAGTGGAGCTTTGGCAATGAGGCAACAGAGGTGATGTCCAGCCATAGAGATGTCCAGCCATGGAGTTGTAGCAGATGGGCATGGAGTGCAAAGAGCGGTGGGCGTTGGAGCAGCTTTAGGTGCTAGGCGTGGGCGTGTTGCAAAGATAGGCGAGGGTGGTGATTAGAAGGGCAAGACTTTGGGAGTGATGTAGGGCTTAAAATATTGGGTTCTTGATTAGATGGTTTTCGATTCATTGGGGTGTTGGTTTAGTTAGTTTAGTTTGATTTGGGTGTTTTGGTGGTTTGTTTTGTGAGGACTCATGTATTTTAATTTTTTAGTTAAGCTCTTCTTAACTTTATTTAAAAAAAAAAAATCGAGAGGTTTAGGGGTTGGTTGTATGGTCGCGAGTAGCAGTAGTAGGGGTATTTTTATACTACCGAATCTCTCTCGATGCGTCTCATTTTCCTGTACCTTTAATTTCATGCTGTTAAATGAAATTTTTCTTTGCCGATCAAAAATATATATATATATATATTTTTTTTTTTTTTTGTTGCGAAAAGTTTCATTATTATATTTTTAGCAATGAAAATTGGATATTATTGATGAATTATTATCTTTTTGGGACCAAATTTTTTGTCTCAAAAAATAAACTATTTTGAAATCAAATTATTTCATCTCTAAAAGTTTATTTATTAGTGACATTTTTAAAATTTTGTCGCTAAAAGCTTTATTTTGTACTTTTCAAGACAACTTTTTAACAACTATTCTCATGACGATAGAAATTGGTTCCTAAATGTCTTTTGTAACAAAATTTTCCCTTTAAGAGATCAAAAAATTAGTTTCTAAAACTCTTATATGTTGTACTGTAACTACATTTGAAGAGTTTTTGGAGGCTATTTAAACAGTTTTTGTATATAGATAAGTAAAATAAAGAGTAGCGTTAGAGAACATAGATTAAAAAAAAATTAAGAAAATAAAGAATTGCCTTCTTTATATGGGAAACCCCTCCATTGGACCATTGTTGGGTGAAAATGACAACTCAATTTATTTTGCTTCATAAACCCCTTCTGGAGAAAACACATTGTTAGGTTTTTATTCTTGGCAACCCCGTTTGACAAAACTCCTTTCAGATGTATTTTTTTTTCGCTTTTTTATTTCAGTGAGGTTTTGAGTTTATTAGATGCGAATCCAACCTGAATCGAGCCATGCAGAGAAGTTTGTAATGTTAATGCTTTCAAGATTGCCACTTCGCTGATTATTACGGGGGTCGAGCTGACCGGTCAGCTCGCGGCCGAAGCAAAATGCAAAATTGCATTCAAAATTGCATTCAAAATTGCATGTCTGCCATTGGTCGCTCGAGCCAAGAAGAGCTCGCTCGAGCGAAGGTTTGCTCGCTCGAGCCAAGGATTGCGTCCATACAAAAACCTGAAGAAATGTATTCTCGCCGAGCCAAGGATCCGCCGCCGAGCCAAGGCACTAGTAGAAATCATGAAAATTACTCTCCTCGCCGAGCCAGAAAGCTTCGCCGAGCGAGCCTCGTAATCCGGATTTTTTCAAAGAGTTGGTTTTCTTCAAATGATTTCTTTTGGTGTTCTACAAGGAGTTGGTTTTCTTCAAGTCAAGGATTATTTTGGTTCTTTATAAGTAGTTGGTTTTCTCCCAAAACTAGACTATCGATTAATTATTCCTCGAGATCTTCTTTTTGGTTCTTAAAGGTTTATATCTCGGGGATATTTTATTTTTCTTTGATGTCTTATTGAGTATTCAACTCATGATCCGAAAAAGGCTACATCAAAGGTTTTGTTTGTTACACAAAAGAGAGAGTTGTTCTTCGGATTCAAGAATTGAGTTCAAGCTTCAGCCAGAATTCGAGTGGCTCATCAAAGTTGTTCTTCGGCCAGGATTCAAGAATTGATCAAGCTTCGTGGTGGAATCTGAGTGGCTCATCAGAAAGACAATTCCGTGGTGAAGATGAGGTTGGAAGAGGCACATAGAGGTTGGTTCAATTAGGCGTTGTGGATTCGCTAGATAATTGAGAGTGATACCTGTGTAATTCCTTTATATCTTCTTAGTGGATTGTTCTGGTGGCTGTGGCCCGTGGTTTTTTTATCATAATTGGAAGGTGTCCAATTGTGGTTTTTCCACGTAAAATCTTTGTGTCTCTTTCTTTTGATTGTTTGATTGGGATTTTTATATTCTGCTTAAAATTGATACATAATCACAAATCAACATCTAGGAGGTTTCTAGATTTTTCACACATAATTGAGTAAAGACAAAATAAAATATTTTCTTTTTTTTTTCTTAGACAATATTGTCAAAGTACCATATTACTGTAAACCAGAGTAACATGTTACTGTCAAACAGAGTAGCATGTTACTGTGAAACAGAACTCTTTACATCAATTTCGACGGTAATATTTTTTTTTTAAGAATTTCATAGTCAATATGGATCTTATTTGATAGATTTTGATGAGAAAATTTTTAAAATATTAATTTTATTAAAAACTGACATTTACATCAAAAATTATTATTTTAAAGTTTAATATCTTGATAATAATGATATGTGTTGAATTTTTCAAGAAAAACCTTTTATATTTGTCTTTAATGCATTAAAATTTTATTATAAGAAAATTTTGATCAAATCTCCCTTTTTATATTTTAACTAGTAAAAAATGAAGAGTATAACTCACACCAAAATGAATCTGGCAAATCATTACAAATTCGAAACACTTTTTCTCAAATAATGCTATATGCACCAATTAATATACTAACTAGTGTATCAATTTATGATCTGGCATAATTTAAGAAGTTTTTTAGATTTGTAATGTGATTAATGAGTGGGGTCAATAATAATATCATAATTAGTGTTGGTATACTAGTTAGTACACTAATTAGTACATTTGGCACTACCACTTTTTCTCAACAGAATCACTACCAAGAAATGATATCATAAATACAATTTTGAGAATTTTTACATTATTTTATTTCCAATGTTTTTGGTCTATAATCACTTGGGTGAATGCACCATAAACTCACCCCTTGACGTTCCATTTTTTTTTTCCTTTATTTGCTTCTTTTCTCCTCTGTCACCCTCTGCCTAGGTAGCTATTTAAATGGTTCAGACGTTTAATCATCACCACTCTCTCTCTCTCTCTCTCTCAAAATTTTAGTAATGGCAACCATTTTCAATTCATACTCTGGCTTCCATCTTTTGACGTTCTTTTGTTTCATTCAGCTTTCAGTACTTAATTATCCCATTGCAGCCCAGACTAATGGCAGTAGTTTTGGTGGTGGTGGTTTCACCGCTGAACTCATCCACCGCGACTCCCCACTCTCCCCACTCTACAACCCATCCACCAACAAGTTGAACCGCCTCGTCAACTCTTTTCGTCGCTCATTTTCTCGTGCCAGTCACTTGAAGCAGACCATAAAATCTTCAACTGATGGTATCCAATCCCAAATTGTTTATGCCGGTGGAGAGTACATCATGAAGTTATCCGTTGGAACTCCACCTGTTCCATTTTTCGGGATTGTGGATACAGGTAGCGATCTGACTTGGACACAATGCAAGCCTTGCACTCAGTGTTTCAAGCAAAATTTACCATACTTCGATCCCAAGCATTCATCAACATACAAAGAGTTATCGTGCCGGTCACAATTTTGTGAGTTCTTGGGGAGTGCTGATCCCTCCACTTGTACCAGCAGGGATAGCATTTGCCAGTATAGCACACACTACGGAGACAATTCTTTCAGTATCGGTCACCTTGCTGCTGAAACATTCACCTTCGAATCATCGACTGACGGACGGGCAGTTCCGATCCCCATCATGGTCTTCGGGTGTGGACATGATGACGAGGGCACGTTCAACGAGACAGATACTGGTATAGTTGGCCTTGGGGGCGGCAAGCTTTCATTTGTAAGCCAATTGAGGCACTCAATTCACGGAAAATTCTCGTATTGTTTACCACCATTAGATTCATCACTTTCAAAAACCAAGTTAATTTTTGGCGACAATGCAGTGGTAAGTGGTGTCGGGGTTGTCTCAACTCCAATAACCAAAAAATCAACCGACACATTCTATTACCTCACATTGGAGGGCATTAAAGTTGGAAACAAGAGCCTAACATACACAACGCCTTCCAAAGCAAATTTGGTTGATCAGGGTAACATCATCATCGACTCGGGGACAACTTTAACGCTCCTGCCAAGTGAGTTGTATGAAAAATTAGAATCAGAATTGATAGAAGTCATTACAGGAAACCGTACTTCGGACCCACTAGGGTTGTTCAGCTTATGTTATAGTAATACCATCGATATTACAAAGTTGCCTACAATAACATTCAAATTCACCGGAACGGACCGGGAACTGCCACTGTTGATTACTTTCTTACAAAACGGAAATGGTCCGGTGTGTTTAGCCTTTGTTCCTACTGATGAACTCCCAATCTTTGGAAACTTGTCACAAATGAACCTCTTGATCGGTTATGATATTGTCAAAAGTGTAATTTCTTTCAAGCCAACTGATTGCACCAAGTGGAACTAGTGCTAATTAATTATTTTATAAATTATTTATGTATGAATAAAATGAAATTAGGTATATTAATCTTATTAAGTTTTTAAATATTGATTATGCTGGTGTTTGTTGATGCTTACAGTGTAGGTTAAAAACTAGCCTAAGAAAAGAATATATATAATGTTTTTTCAATTTTCATTTACATTTTTCAAGATCCAAACACAGCATTACTGTGTTTCTGCATTTCATTTTGTTAGTTTCTTGGACAAGTGCCTTCTTGTCTTGCCAAAAACGAAAGGTGAAAAAAAACAAAAAAAAAAAAAAAAAAAAGAAAGAGATGGGCATATGACCTTCCCAGGACAGTTGGTCATCAGCAAATTGCAGGTTCAAAAATGTTTTTAGTTTTCTTTGAAAATTTGGCAGTAGAAACACCATCCTCAGCCCTACTAGATTATCCAAAAACTTCTAGACTAAAGTTGCCAGAAGGAAAAAAAAAAATTTGTTAAATTTATGTTAATTCGGCCTCTCAACGAAGCAAGAAAGAAGAACGCGTGCTTTTGTTGTTAATTCATGTTAAAGTAGATATCAAATTTCATATGCATCAATTTCTATCACATGATGTACATAGACATATTTCATCTTGCATTTTCTCTGACCTCTAGGGAAATCTTCTTTGTAACGCCCTCAAAATAATACATATAAATCCACATTCTTGACACGCATAATCATAAGAGAATAAAGCACATTTCCATTCATCAGAGTATTCATTACAAAAATATTACATGTTAACAACAAAAGTAAATGCCATATGGGCTTACAACTTTCCAAATCAACACTTGGGTACAACAAAAGAAGAGTTCTAACTCTTTATAAAAAATAAGCCCTTGGCTTGATGTACATGTAATACAAAAAGGAATCAACAAAAGAGTATTTCAGCCTCAAAGCCTCCTAAGCTACGTCCTTGGAGGTGGCATATCACCTGAACTTGAAAATGATGTCCCATATAGGGTGAGCCAATGCCTAGTAGAGATATACTAAACCAATTATGAGAAATGACTAAAACATTAGCATTTGATAAATGGCTAACACTTATAAATCAACTTACTATACAATCCAGTTTCATGACAAATATGTCTATGTTTCATTCCACCTTCCATTACTTATACAACTTTGATTTATAAACATGACTCAGAACCTGGCCAAATAATTAAATAAGACTATGACTCATATTAAACCACTTCCTTTATTCACAATTTACATGAGACCAATACTCATATTAAAACACTTCCATACTTCGATTATCAACGTTATACAAACGTGAACAAGATTTCGGGACTTTCACCCTGGACACTCAGGCCAACTTAGTTATCAATGGAGTTCATCCCCTATCTCATCCCAAACCATAGAGTACATCCCCTATCTCCTCCCACACAACATACATATACAATGTATTTAAACACTTATCATATACAATGATCAATCAATACACATATTCGATGTATTATTCCAACCGTCATATTCAATGACATATTCAATGTGATTAGTTTCAGTTTTTCCTAATCAACATACAATATCTACAACAATCAAGACTATCCTCCACCGATAGCCCAAAGCAGTTATCTCCAAACAGATAATAAATTTATCAAACAGATAAAATATCGACATTTTCATAAGTGAGTGATTAATTTATCCAACTACACCATTCAATCTCACAACTCCCCAATTTCATGAATTTCAACTCAATTTCACAATTTTCCAAATTAATTATTCAAATTAATTATTCAACATAATTAGGACAGTTTCCCTTATCCTCAAATATTGATCCTAAAATCAAATTCCACCGATTTGACTCACAAACTCATATTCCCAAAGCCTTATATGCACATGGAGCTTCAAAACACAAAACCCCTCTTTTATAAATTACACATCAAACCCTAACTTTTCCAAAAATTACCTAACAACACCATCTAATCAAAACGCCCAACATTTATATCAAAACTCATAGAGAGGAGTAGGTTATCCCTACCTCAAATGGAGAGACCAAATGGAGGAGATGATGAAACTCGAAATGCTCCAAACCCAAGGATTTTCAGATTGAAATGTAGCCCACACCAAGCTCTAACTTTTATACAAAGAAAATAGTGTAGGAGGACCCTAGATCAAGAGTTCTTGTAGAGAGAAGTAGTGGTTTAGAGAGAGAGGCAGCTGTTCTAGGGTTTGAGAGAAAGAAAAGAGATGACAAAGTGAAGGAGAAACAAGCTGCTGTAATTGATATATTCGAGCCTTGCTTGAGCGACCAGACACAAAGAGACCTCGCTGGAGCCAACAATTCGAAACTTTAGGTCTGCAACCCAGAAGCACGCTCTAGCGCAAGAATGCTCGCTCGAGCGAAAAAGTCCAAAACATATAGCTCGCTCGCTCGAGCGAAGGAAAGCTCACTCGAGCCAAGAAATGCAACTCTCAGGTCCAGAACCAGACGTAGACGTAAACTTGAGCGCAAGACTTCTCACTCGAGCCACCAGACACAATACTCAACTCTCGCTCGAGCGAAGGAACCCTGGCTCAAGCGAAGGAACTAAAATACAGAGCTCGCTAGAGCGACAAAAGTCTCGCTCGAGCGAAGACACAAAAATCTGGGCAGCAACCATTTGTTCTCAAACACAACCAACCTGTTACAAACCTGCCCAACACATCCTAAAACTCAAATACAAAGAATTAAAGGACAGAAAAGAAGCATATACAGCAACAGACATCTACGGAATTGAGTCCGGAATACAATAACCAATCGAGGGAAAACCGGGATCCCTATACTCTTTCCCCATCCCCCATCCCCCAACTTTCCCCACACTAGCACAATTTGAAAGACGGGGAGAGAGCATGCAAAGGTTAGGGGGTGTGGAGAATGGCTTTCATCCTAAGCCTCAAACAATTATATGCACTTTAACAACTAATCAAACTCAAGCTTAGCTTTAGTTTTCATAACCATACTACAATGTTTGTATATGAAGTTCAATTCATTAACTACAGGGGCAAATATTTATCCAAAGCTGGTAATGACAAAGCCAATTAAAATACATATATGCTAAAATTGTGGAGTTTGTTGTTTTTTTTTTCAAACCTTAGGAGACGTAAGTGTAATTTACCCATGTTTATTAAATAGCTCTGAATACATACTGATTTTCTAGGATTGCCATTCGTCTTCAATTATTTGCATACCATATATAACTACTCTTAAATTTTTTTTCTTATTATATTATTATATTATTCATACCATATATGACTACTCTCAAATTTTTAAAATTCATAATAAAAATTAAGAACCTTCCAAATATTTTGATTTAATTTATGGAAGGTCAAAGGGTGAGTTTATGGTGCATTTACACGAGTGATTATAGACCAAAAACTTTGGAAACAAAATAATAATGTAAAATCTTATGATATTTCTTAGTAGTGCCTCTTGCTCATAAAAAATATTTCGAATTTGGAATGTTTTGACAAGATTCATTTTTGTGGGACTTACTGATACACCAAGTTTAAATTTACATAATAAATTCATATTTTAAATATTTCTTTTTGATATTTTTTTCTATGCATAATTTATGAATGATTTTTAGATTGAGAGAATATTAAGTAGAGCTTATTATGGTTATTCATGTCTAATTCTATGAATCTTGTGCATAGAATGTGACGATTCTGGTCAATTTGCCAGTAATGTACCAACTATATATATGCATTGATGATAGTTAATTCTTGCTTATTTTTTCAAGTTAAAATTATTTACAATAATGTTATAAAGGTAATGTTATACCATATGCAATTTATGAAATAATTCAATCATATGAGACTCATAATTATTAAAAAAATGAGTTATAAACAAATACCACAAAAGGTATAAACCTAGAAATGAGTCACAACTATTTAAAGGGAGAGATTTTGTTGTTTAATTATTACTGACTTCCACAATCAGTATTTAAATAGAAAGACTGTGATAGGCGTACAATTGGCAATTCCATATCACCTCAAGGGTTTTTTTTTAAAAAGGAACATTTACACACAACTCCTAATTTATGAATTTATACTCCATTAAGTCCTAACTAAGATTTTTTTGACATTCAAGTACCATTAAATTTTTAATAGTCTAAGTTGCCTTTCACACAATGATTGTTTATCATTTATGATTATCTATAAAAGAATATGATAATTTAACATTTATTTTGATTTTAAAAACTTTAAAATATCAACTTTTAAATTGAAAAAACTAAAAAAATTATGTGCAAAAAAAAAAAACTAATTTTTTTGAAAATTTTGATTTTTTTTTTTTTTGGGGTGCAAAATTGAAAATTTTGTGTCTATAACTTGATGATGGAACCAAAAAAAAATATTTAAAAATGAAAAATTTAATAATGTTATTAGTTTTAAAACTGGAAATGTGACGCCCGAAATTTTTGAAACATCAAGGGAAATTAAATAAACAAAATGACTTAATAGATCAAAATATTTATGATAAAAATTAGGAACCTTTAAAATATTTTGATTTAATTACACACATTTAATTTCTGTTGTACACTTTTTTTTCTTTTTTGATTTGTTTTGTACACTCGTGAGGAATATTGTGGGAGCTCCAAAACCTCATAATAAATTTGTAAATTTATTGAATTAAAATATTAATTTAAATTGGCTAATCCATTGAAGTAATAGTTTTCAAAATATTAATTATTCCATAATTTATAGTTTCAAATGGAAAAATAAAAAAAAATATATATTCCATATCTCTCCAACCTAATCATCTCCCACTTATTTTTATTTCCTTTAAAAAAAATTATAACTTTTTTCTTCCTATATTACTATATTATTCATATCATATATAACTACTTTTAAATTTTAAAAATTCATGATAAAAATTAAGAACCTTCCAAATATTTTTGATTTAATTTATGGAAGGTCAAAGGGTGAGTTTATGGTGCATTCACACGAGTGATTATAGACCAAAAATATTGGAAACAAATTAATAATGTAAAATCTCTCAAGATTGTATTTATGATATCATTTCTTAGCAAAGGCCTCCTGCTTATAAAAAGTATTTCGAATTTGGAATGTTTTGACTAGATTCATTTTAATATGACTTACTAATACACCAAGTTTAAATTTACATAATAAATTCATATTTAAATATTTCTTTTTGGTATTTTTTCTAAGCATAATTTATGAATGGTTTTTAGATTGAGAGAATATTGAGTAGAGCATGCTATGGTTATTCATGTCTGATTCTGTGAATCTTGTGCATAGAATAAAACGATTCTAGTTAACTTGCGAGTAATGTACTAGCTATACACACAATAACAATTTGCAATTTTGGCGATCAAATTTGGTAAACTTTTTTTAGTCACCAAAAGTTGTAAAATAGGTGACTAAAAATTACATTAGTCGCCGTTGAATATGGTTTTTAGCTACTAATTTTTTTTAGTAGTTGTATCTTAATTATTGGCGAATAAAAAAAATTAGTCGCTAACTATGCCACAATTGGCGACTAATAATTGTTTTAGTCGGCATTAGATCTTGTTTTAGGCTACTAAAATTTTTGTTAGTCGTGGTATACCAGTTTTTGGCTACTAAAATAAATTTGGTTGCCAAAAAGCTAGCGTAATGTTTGCAATTAAACTTTGGCGACCAAAGTTTTGGTTCGCAAATATTCATGTTCAATGACTAAAAAATTTGTAGTCGCTGTAAGGTAATTTTTGCCTACCAAAATAATTTAGTTACTAAATAAAAAGTATAAATTTTACTTTTATCTTTGGTGACCAAAAATTTTGTCGGTGAATATTTATTTTCGATGACCAATATATCTTCAGTTGCCAAAATGGTTACTTTTGGCGACTAAAATATTAGTCGTTGTTAGTTAAATGTTTGGCTACTAAATAAGTTAGTCGTAATAAATTAACCTTTGGCGACAAACAAGTTCAATTGCCAAAGGTATATAAAATTTTAATAGGAAAAATTGAAAGATTGGCTATTTTACCTTTCTTTTAAATTCATTAACAACAAAAAAAGTACAATTATGACAATTGATATTCTCCAAAAAATGTACTATCAAAGGATAATTTTGAAAAATTAATTTTTTTAAAATGCAATAATTGTACTACTAAAAAAGGTTAGATTCTCTAAAAGGAACTATTATTTTGGGACGGGGAGAGTATTAACGACCAAATGTAGCCCACATTTTTTGCAACCAAATAATTGTCGTCGCCAAAAAGGTACATTTGGTGACTATAATTTTAGTCGACATATATTAACTATAGCCGAAACTTTTTCCTCATTCCTATGCAAAAATCTAGCCTTGCGCCAAACCCAACCGCGACCAACCATGTTCACTACTCGCCAATAATTTAGTTTTTGGAAACCAATCAATATACAGTCACCGATTATGTACATTTAGCAACCAATTTATATTATGTTGCCAACAATAGTCGCCAAAAATTATACTTGTTGTAGTTTGGGCCATGTGCGGTTTGTCCCTCTAATGCTTGGAAATAGCCACATAACTTTCTTATGGTTTGTGGACTGGAATGTACTATTAGACCCGTTCACGATTTAATTAAAAAGACTAAAATATTCTTACATTTTCATCATTTATTTGGAAGACAAAGTGCACTTAAGCCACCTATATTTTACTCTTCCCCTTAAAATTTAAAAATGAGCATATAACCCCTTAGTATGTCACATGTGCTATTAAATTAAACGGAATGTTTAATTATATATTTAAGTCCACAAATTACGTAAAAATTATACGATTGTTCAAAACATTAAGTGATAAACTGCACAAAGACCAAACCATATGGTAAAGTGAACCCTTTCATATATGTCGAAAAACAACACTCTTGACTCTCTCTCTCTCTCTCTCTCTCTCTCTGTCTCTCTCTCTCTCTCTTTCTCCTTTTTATTCTGCTTCTTGGGCCTTCCCTCCTCTCTATTCATGAGAATGTTAGTTGTGGGAAATTCTATTTCCACACACCTACTTATCTTAGTGCACATATTTAATGAAATTTTATTTTAATGACAATTATATTCGAAAGTAAAATGACTATAATAGACAACAAAAACACCCTTAAAAAAATTAAATTAATAATTCAATTAAGCGTGGGTGTGTGTTTGGGTGAAAATATGTGTACAAGACTCTATTTGACCCCAAAACTCTTCCTTCTTTATCAACCCTATTTTGCCCCAGAACCCTAACCATTACATCAAGAAGAACTCGCCTTCTGCGAGTTCACTCCTTGTCTTTCGAGAAGGAGACACCAGAGCTCCAATGCCCTCACACATTTCTCCGCCAATTGGAAGACAATTCAAATTCAACCACGCCATCTTCGTCTTCGTCTTCGTCTTCATCTTCATCTTTTTCTGTGAGGGCTTGCTTTGAGAAGATGGTAAGAAAGGCACAAGACAATGTTTGCTCCACCATTGAGGCTGTCAATGGTGGTGAAAAGTTCCAAGAAGACGTCTAGTCGAGGCGTGGTAGTGGCGGCGGTGAAATCACTTGTCTATTTTCATCTCTATTTATTTGTATATTTATTTATTATTCACTTGTCTAATCTTTTCGGATCAAATGAACAATAATAATTTAAATTATTATACCATCTCTATTTATTTATTATTTACTTGTCTATTTACGTCCTTTATTTTTTACAAGTCATTTTATAGCGATTCCGGTTTTGACCCGACCTTTATTGTATTCCGGACTCAGATTTCATGGCTTAGTATCGTTATTCATGTCTCTTTCCCCTTTTTCCTTTCCTATTTAAGTATTGGAATGTCTTGGGCATGTTTGGGACAGTTTGGTTGCTAGTTAGTGTAGATAAGTCCGCGGGGGACCTCGCTACAGTTCGGACTCAATTTTTGTGTCCCGATTCTTAATCTGAAACAAAGAGTCCAGATCCGGCAAATCGTTTTGAGAAAACAGATTTTTAGAAAAGAAGTGCCAAAAATGGATTGCTTTGCCAGATACAGAGTCGCCACATAAATATTTTATTTTGGGGGAATTTAGGAAACCCTGACTCGGTGCCAAAGGCCACGTGTCCGTCATCACCAAAGTTGCCTCGGCTCGGGAACTTGGGTACGATTGGGGAAGGTCACTTCGTGAGCATTCCCGTCCCGATCAAAGATCGGCCTCTACTAACCATGATATCTATTTTTGAAAACATTGTGTGTTCTTATTCCGGTTATTAGCCTAGATTTACTATGTGATGCGCACAGCATACAAGTATAGACTGGATTGCCTGAATTGGAACAAAACATTTCATGTTTGTTTATTTGAACATAGTTTGATGGTGCTACTCGCAAGTAGGCTAAGACGTGGATTTGCCACCCTCGGGTGGGCTTAGAAATGATGGTTTTGCCAGTATCTAGTGGGCTTAAAACTCACAGTTAATGATTTGTCCCAATCCAAATAACCCAACCTTCACCCACAGGCATTCAGGCAGTTATATCATATAAGCAGTTAGCCTCATGGTAAGCATGCTATTCATGGCTGTCACTCACACGCATGCAAGGATGCTAAAGCATAAAACTTACCGAGTACTCCAAGCCAAAACAGAAACTGGTTAGAAATCCATGCATGATCCTAAGTATACAGAAATGCCTAATGCAACACATGCAAAATGCAACTATAGCAGGCTCGGCTATTCTATGCATGGCATATGGAATGCTACAGCTAACACGTATTCAACTCGGAATTGAAATACAATGCAGTTAGTATGATGCGCCGAGCCCGGTGCATGCAAAACAGATGAATGAATGCAAACATGCTATCATACTGTATGCTAATTGAAACATGCCCTAATCTAACCATCAGAAGTGGGTAAATAGAGAGAAGTAGTGGTTTAGAGAGAGAGGCAGCCGTTCTAGGGTTTGAGAGAAAGAAAAGAGATGACAAAGTGAAAGAGAAACAAGCTGCTGTAACTGATATATTCGAGCCTTGCTTGAGCGACCAGACACAAAGAGACCTCGCTCGAGCCAACAATTCGAAGCTTCAGGTCTGCAACCCAGAAGCACGCTCGAGCGCAAGAATGCTCACTCGAGCGAAGAAGTCCAAAACATACAGCTCGCTCGCTTGAGCAAAGGAAAGCTTGCTCGAGCCAAGAAATGCAACTCTCAGGTCCAGAACCAGACGCAGACACAAGCTCGAGCACAAGACTTCTCACTCAAGCCACCAGACACAATACTCAACTCGCTTAAGCAAAGGAACCCTGGCTCCAGCGAAGGAACTAAAACACAGAGCTCGCTCGAGCGACAAAAGTCTCGCTCAAGCGAAAACACAAAAATTTGGGCAGTAACCATTTGTTCCCAAACACAACCAACCTGTTACAAACCTGCCCAACACATCCTAAAACTCAAATACAAGAAATTAAAGGACGAAAAATAAGCATATACAATAACAGACATCTACGAAACCGAGTCCGGAATACAATAACCAATGGAGGGAAAATCGGGATCGCTATAACCTCCCCCCATTAAAGAATTGCATCCCCGAAATTAGATACAAGTTTCAAAAACAAGATTTTTCAACTCTCAACAACAATACAATTCAATATTCAATATCTTGACCCATTACCGGTCATCTCATCTCTCTTGAAGAGGCAAATTACAATATATGTTACAACATGCATTATCAACATGCATTTTCTGAAATCCAACAATTTCCAATGTACATGGTTCACAATTCCATAACATATTCAAGGTTAATGATATAATTGCATTGCTACAGTACATTCAACATATACAATGCTAAATTAACTTCCATTTTCAAGGCATATCCCATAATACTTCCATAAACCGAAACATATACAATGTTCTACAACTTAAGACATATTCAATGTTCTTAAAGTTTATCAATACAACAAAATATTCAACATATGCTCAAACATCCACAAATAGATCTGGATACTTCTCTCGGACCTCCAATTCACGTTCAAAAATGGCTTCCTCAACCCCGTGATGTTTCCACAAAACTTTTACCAAGGGTATTGTCTTGCCACGCAGGACTTGATCTCGCCTATCCAAGACCCGCACCGGTCTCTCCTCATACGAGGCATCCTCATCAACCTCTAAGTCAGTCCAATCCAATACATGCGACGGATCCAGCTCATACTTCCGAAGCATACTAACATGAAACATGTCATGCACTCCAGACAACTGCGGCGGCAAAGCTAAACGATAGGCAACCTCTCCAATCCTCTCAAGGATCTCAAAAAGGCCAATAAACCGAGGGGGCTACTTCCCACTCTTCCCAAACCTCATCAAACCCTGCCTGGGTGATATTTTCAGGAAGACATGATCACCCACTTCAAATGCCAAAGGCCTCCTTCTACGGTCGGCATAACTCTTTTGACGACTCTGGGCCGTAGCAAGTCTCTTACGGATAAGCTCAACTTTCTCCGTCGTCTCTCAAACCAACTCCGGGCCCAAAAAAGGTGCATCACCCACCTCGGCCCAACAAATTGGAAACCTACACGATCGGCCATACAAGGCCTCAAACGGTGCCATACCAATACTCGATTGGAAACTGTTGTTGTAGGCAAACTCCACTAAGGGCAAGTGCCTCTCCCACGACCCACTAAAGTCAAGGACACAGCCTCGGAGCATATCCTCAAGGATCTGAATAGTACGCTCGAACTGCCCATCAGTCTGAGGATGATAAGCCATGCTAAAGGTCAATCTAGTGTCCAAGGCACTCTGCAAACTCTGCCACAACCTAGCAGTGAAACGTGGATCTCTATCTGAGACGATCGACACTACGACCCCGTGCAACCTCACTATGTCCGGAATATACAAGTCGGCAAGATGATCCACCGAATCTCTCACGCACATAGGGATAAAGTGCGCCGACTTAGTCAACCGGTCTACAACCACCCAAATAGCATTACTACCCCGCTGGGTCCTCGGAAGACCTACAACGAAGTCCATAGTGACATGCTCCCACTTCTACTCGACAATAGGCAAGGGTTGCAACAAACCCGTTGGCCTCTAATGCTCGACATTCACTTGCTGACAAGTAAGGCACTTAAACACAAAAACTGCCACATCTTTCTTCATACCCCGCCACCAAAACTGGCGACCCAAATCACGATACATCTTAGTGCCTCCCAGATGCACCGCAAGGCGTGAATGGTGAAACTCTCAGAGTACCTCCTCTCGGCAAGACTCCGGCACAAACAGAAGGTCTCGGTATCTCACACTCAAGTCGGGATACACAGTCAAACCCTTCTCAACCTTCCCACTGGAGATCTTTCCCCGGAGGGATTCTGCCTCAAGGTCACTCCCCTGTGCCTCTAATACTCGACTCACAAGTGTAGGTTGTAGAACTACGTAAAAACAAGGCCGCAGACTCAACAGATTCACCCAGAATCAAATCAAACTCGCCAAGTGCACCCAACATTTCCCACCCTGAATGGCTATACAAGCTACATCATTAATGGATTTCCTACTAAGGGCATCGGCCACAACATTGACCTTCCCCGGGTGATTATGCAACTCGAAGTCGTAATCCTCAATAAACTCCATCCACCTCATTTGCCTCCAATTCAAGTCTTTCTGTGTAAACAGATACTTCAGACTCTTATGATCTGAGAACACCTCAAATCTCTCACCATACAAGTAGTGCCTCCAAATCTTCAAGGCAAAAATTACAGCTGCTAACTCTAGGTCATGTGTAGGGTAATTCCTCTCGTGTATTTTTAACTGCCGCGAGCCATAGGCTACCACTTTCCCCTCTTGCATTAGCACACAACCCAAACCCTCTCGTGAAACATCACAATAAACTACATTACCCAAACCTCTCTCCGGAATAATCAAAATTGGAGCGGTGGTGAGTCTAACCTTAAGTTCTTGGAACGACTTTTCACAAGTCTTGCTCCATACAAATTTGACCCCTTTCCGCGTCAATCTAGTCAAAGGCGGAGCTAGCCTGGAGAAATCTTTCACAAATCGACGGTAATACCCAGCTAATCCCAGAAAACTGCGAATCTCAAAAATACTCTTAGGCTGTGCCCAATCTTGCACTGCCTCTATCTTGGATGTATCAACAGACACTCCTTCTCCGAAGACTACATGGCCTAAGAATTTAACCTCTCTTAGCCAGAACTCACACTTCCCGAACTTGGCATATAACTTATAGGCTCTAAGCAACTCAAGCACCACTCTCAAGTGTCCCTCGTGCTCCTCCTTAGAAGGTGAATAGATCAGAATGTCGTCCACGAAAACGACTACAAAACGATCCAAGAATTCCCAAAATATCTGGTTCATTAAGTCAATAAACACTGCCGGTGCATTGGTGAGCCCAAAAGGCATCACCAGAAACTCATAATGGCCATACCGCATACGGAATGCTGTCTTCGGAATATCTTCCTCCCTGACCCTCAACTGATGGCAACCCGATCTCAAGTCTATCTTAGAGAAACAATGGGACCCTTTCAACTGGTCAAATAAATCATCAATACGAGGCATAGGGTACTTGTTCTTAACCGTAGCCCGATTCAATTTCTGGTAATCGATACAAAGTCTCAAAGCCCGTCTTTCTTTTTAGCAAAGAGGGCTGGTGCTCCCCACGGTGAAGTACTAGGGCAAACGAAGCCCTTATCTAACAAGTTCTGGAGTTGAATCTTCAACTCACTCAACTCAGCTGAGGCAAAACGATACAGTGCCATAGAAATCGGCGCCATGCCGGGCACTAAATCAATAGAAAATTCCACCTCTCGATGGGGTGGCAAACTAACAAGATCCTCGGGAAAGACGTCCGAGTACTCACAAACCACTCTGGGTAACTCAATCTGGATCTCATCACACTCACTACTCATAAAGCTGGCGAGAAGACCACTAAGCTCACTCCACCCTCGCGGATCATACACTGGTGGCAAAGCACTACCAACTCGATCCCCTAAGAAATGGAAGCAATCCCCGCTCAAGGTACATACAGTAACCCTCTGGCAGTAGCAATCAATAACAGCCCGGTATGACGATAACCAGTCCATACCCAAAATCACGTCAAAACCAGACATAGACATAACTACAAAAGAGGATGGAAGCCGGCGGTCGGCGACCTCTATGTCACAGCCCCGACACCCTTGTTTCAAAATCAACTCACCCCCAACAGGTGATACAACACAAATAGGAGAAGCTAACTGCGCCAACTCCAACCCCAAGACAGATGCAAATGCAGCAGATATAAAGGAATGGGATGCACCGGTATCAATCAACACATTGGCAACCAAGTTGCAAAACAAAAAGGTACCTCTCACGACAGATGGAGCCGGTACAAGATCCTGCGTGGTAACAGCATACACGCACCCCTAAAGGTCTCTGATCTACCTGCTCACCCCTCGAAGCATAAGACTGCTATACAGACTGAGACGATGAGGCACCCTGATTGGCCCTTGAGGCCTGAACTGACTAAGCTGGCTGATGGCTCTGAGTCTGCGTCGAACAAGATGCACCAGATATGCCACTCAATTGTAGGCAAAACCTCTTCAGGTGCCCCGCCTGACCACACTGGTAACAAGAGAGCGGCTGGCCTCTGCCCTGACTCTGGCTCTGAGGTCGAGCCAAAGATAAAGCTACTCTCTGCCCTCCTCCCCTCTGCGAGCAAACTGGAGACTTGTGGCCCAACTAACCACATTTGTAACAAGTAAAGTCTTCCTGACTGCCTCTCCCAGAGCCTGAACTCAGCACTGGAAAAGTAGATCTCGCAAAAGCACCCTGGGACTGCTAAGGGTTAAAACCCCTCTGCCTCCTACCATCCCCCTGGCCATCCTGACTCCTCTTGGAGCCCCTCATCCTCCTCATGCATAATAATCTCAAGATGCGCTGCAGCATCCACAAGGCTTCCATACTCCCAAGTCATGGACCCAAAACCCTAACTTTGAGCCCGTGTCTCAACTTCTTCTCGAACTCAAGACAACGGCGTTCCTCAGATGCCACTAGCTCAGGTGCAAACCTAGATAAACTGGTAAATGCGGCCTCAAACTCGGCCATTGATGAACTCAACTGCTTGAGCTGATAGAACTGATCTCTCAACTTCTCCCTAACAGCGGGAGACAAAAACTTCTCCTGGAAGGCGCCAACGAAAGCCTCCCAAGTCCCACCAATACGGCCCCGAACAAACTTCCACCACTGACCCGCGTCTCCTTTCAGCTGGAAGGACACCAAGGTCACCTTCAAAGCCCCGTCTTCGATGCCAAGCATCTCAAACGTCTTCATTATCTGCTCAAGCCACTCATCAGCCTTAAGTGGCTCTTTCGGATCCCCCAGAAACTCATCCAGATTGGACTAGAAAAACTCCCTCTTCAGAAAGGAAGGCCCTGCCTTAGTAACATGGGTCTGGACTTGATTCTCAGCTCTGAGAATGTCCATGGATTCCCTCAATGCTCCTGCCATCTCGCGGGCTAAGGCGCTTATGGCCTGCTGACCTACTGGCTCGGCCACATTGGCCTGACCAACACCCTCCTGCTGCACCAGAATCTCATCCGGTATAGGCATCTCCTGCCTCATAGGCCTACCTCGCCTACCACCACGTCCTCGTCCTGACATCTTAATAAAGGTAACAAAAACATTAGCACATTCACAAATGTGCCGAAGCTATTTCACTTGCGTCCTAAAGCATTGGACAACAGTAATTCATTCCACGTAAGCACAAAATCACATAAGCACTTACGAATTTCATTTCCGGATAATGACAGTCCTGAGGCGTTGCTAGAGTTTCGATTAGAAACAGCATTAATCAAGTGCTTTTCCAACAGTCAGAAACCCAAGGATCCAATCAACATCCTAGAAATTAAATCTCATACTCATATAGTCACATAAACATGTTATCACATAAGTACATAACATTACACCTAAGTCTCTAACAAGCGAGACAAACCCATTGTGGTACTAACCACTTCCCACGTACCCGAAGTATTCAAACCTGGTACACTCTGATACCAAGTTGTAATGCCCTCAAAAAAATACATATAAACCCACATTCTTGACATGCATAATCATAAGAGAATAAAACATATTTCCATTCATCAGACTATTCATTACAAAAGTATTACATGTTGACAACAAAAATAAATGCCCTACGGGCTTACAACTTTCCAAGTCAACACTTGGGTACAACAAAAGAAAAGTTCTAAATCTTTATACAAAATAAGCCCTTGTCTTGATGTACATTTAATACAAAAAGAAATCAACAAAAGAGTCTTTCAGCCTCAAAGCCTCCCAAGCTACATCCTTGGAGGTGGTATATCACCTAAACCTAAAAATGATGTCCCACATAGGGTAAGCCAATGCCCAGTAGAGATATACTAAACCAATTATAAGAAATGACTAAAACATTAGCATTTGATAAATGGCTAACACTTGTAAATAAACTTACTATACAATCCAGTTTCATGACAAATATGTCTATGTTTCATTCCACCTTCCATTACTTATACAACTTTGATTTATAAACATGGCTCAGAACCTGGCCAAATAATTAAATGAGGCTATGAATCATATTAAACCACTTCCTTTATTCACAATTTACATGAGACCAATACTCATATTAAAACACTTCCATACTTCGATTATCAACGTTATACAAACGTGAACAAGATTTCAGGACTTTCACCCTGGACACTCAAGCCAACTTAGTTATCAATGGAGTCCATCCCCTATCTCCTCCCAAAAAGGTTTAAGAGTCCATCCCCTATCTCCTCCCAAACCATGGAGTACATCCCCTATCTCCTCCCACACAACATACATATACAATGTATTTAAACACTTATCATATACAATGATCAATCAATACATATATTCGATGTATTATTCCAATCGTCATATTCAATTACATATTCAATGTGATTAGTTTCAGTTTTCCCTAATCAACATACAATGTCTACAACAATCAAGGCTATCCTCCACCGATAGCCCAAAGCAGTTATCTCCAAACAGATAATAAATTTATCAAACAAATAAAATATCGACGTTTTCATAAGTGAGTGATTAATTTATCCAACTACACCATTCAGTCTCACAACTCCCCAATTTCATGAATTTCAACTCAATTTCACAATTTCCTGAATTAATTATTCAAATTAATTATTCAACATAATTAGGGCATTTTCCCTTTTCCTCAAATATTGATCCTAAGACCAAATTCCACCGATTTGACTCACAAACTCATATTCCCAAAGCCTTATATGCACATGGAGCTTCAAAACACAAAACCCCTCTTTTATAAATTACACATCAAATCCTAACTTTTCCCAAAATTACCCAACAACACCATCTAATCAAAATGCCCAACATTTATATCAAAACTCATAGAGAGGACTAGGTTATCCCTACCTCAAATGGAGAGACCAAATGGAGGAGATGATGAAACTCAAACTACTCCAAACCCAAGGATTTTCGAATTGAAATGTAGTCCACACCAAGCTCTAACTTTTATACAAAGGAAATAGTGTAGGAGGACCCTAGATCAAGAGTTCTTGCAGAGAGAAGTGGTGGTTTAGAGAGAGAGGCAGCCGTTCTAGGGTTTGAGAGAAAGAAAAGAGATGACAAAGTGAAAGAGAAACAAGCTGCTACAACTGATATATTTGAGCCTCGCTTGAGCGACCAGACACAAAGAGACCTCGCTCAAGCCAACAATTAGAAACTTCAGGTCTGCAACCCAGAAGCACGCTCAAGCACAAGAATGCTCACTCGAGTGAAGAAGTCCAAAACATACAGCTCGCTCGCTCGAGCGAAGGAAAGCTCGCTCGAGCCAAGAAATGCAACTCTCAGGTCCAGAACCAGACTCAAACGTAAGCTCGAAGGCAAGACTTCTCGCTCGAGCCACCAGACACAATACTCAACTCTCGTTCGAGCGAAGAAACCCTGGCTCGAGCGAAGGAACTAAAACACAGAACTCGCTCGAGCGACAAAAGTCTCGCTCGAGCGAAGACACAAAAATCTGGGCAGCAACCATTTGTTCCCAAACACAACCAACCAGTTACAAACCTGCCCAACACATCCTAAAACTCAAATATAAGGAATTAAAGGACGAAAAAGAAGCATATACAACAACAGACATCTACAGAACCGAGTCCGAAATACAATAACCAATGGAGGGAAAATCGGGATCGCTATACTCTTTCCCCATCCCCCATCCCCCAACTTTCCCCACACTAGCACAATTTGGAGGACGGGGAGAGAGCATGCAAACGTTAGGGGGTGTGGAGAATGGCTTTCATCCTAAGCCTCAAACAATTGTCTGCACTTTAACAACTAATCAAACTCAAGCTTAGCTTTAGTTTACATAACCATACTTCAATGTTTGTATATGAAGTTCAATTTATTAACTACAGGAGCAAATTTTATCCAAAACTAGTAATGACAAAGCCAATTAAAATACATATATGCTAAAATTGTGGAGTTTGTTGTTTTTTTTTCAAACCTCAGGAGAGGTAAGTGTAATTTACCCATGTTTATTATATAGCTCTGAATACATACTGATTTTCCAGGATTGCCATTCGTCTTCAATTATTTGCATACCATATATAACTACTCTCAAATTTTTTTCTTATTATATTATTATATTATTCATACCATATATAACTACTCTCAAATTTTTAAAATTCATAATAAAAATTAAGAACCTTCCAAATATTTTGATTTAATTTATGGAAGGTCAAAGGGTGAGTTTATGGTGCATTCACACAAGTGATTATAGACCAAAAACATTGGAAATAAAATAATAATATAAAATCTTATGATATTTCTTAGTAGTGCCTTATGCTCATAAAAAATATTTTGAATTTGGAATGTTTTCACTAGATTCATTTTAGTGTGACTAACTAATACAATAAGTTTAAATTTACATAATAAATTCATATTTTAGATATTTCTTTTTGATATTTTTTTCTAAGCATAATTTATGAATGATTTTTTGATTGAGAGAATATTGAGCAATATAGTGATTCCAGTTTTGATCCGACTTTTATTATGTTCCGAACTCGAGTTCCGCGGTTGTTTATTGTGTCTCAGATTCTTTTTTCTCTTTTAACTCTTTGAATTTGAGCTTTGGAATACGTTGGGCATGGTTGGAACAGGTTAGATGTTACTTGGTCTTGGTTGTTGTTGCTCAGATTTTGGCTTCTTCGCTCGAGCGAGGCTTCTTGCGCTCGAGCGAGCCTTGTGTATTTGGTTTCTTCGCTCAAGTGAGATTTCTTGCGCTCAAGTGAGGTTTGAGGGTCCTTAGGTTTCTCTCCCAGACGCAGTTTTTCTGGGAAGGGGAAGTTCTTCGCTCGAATGAAGCTTCTTGCGCTTAAGCGAGTCTGGTGAAATTGCTTCTTCGCTCAAGCGAGACTTCTTGCGCTCGAACGTGCGTGTGCATGTGCATCTGTTGCAGATCTGAAGCTTTGCATTCTGCGCTTGAGCGACGCTTCTTGCTCTCGAGCGAGGTCACTTGTTGTGCCTGATCGCTCGAGAGAAGACCACGTATATCAGTTCACAGCAGAGGATTTTTGTATCACTTTAGTATCTCTTTTCACTCAAAACCCTAATCCGGTAGCCTCTCTCTCTCTCTCTCTCTCTCTCTCTCTCTACAAATACTCCAAGATCCAAGCACCTCTACCCTACTTCCTTTGAGAAAAAGATAGGGCAACTCGTGGGCTTCCATTTGATCCAAGAAAGTTTGAGTTTTGGGCATCTTCGAAGTTCCTCCTTTTCTCCTTTGGGCTCCTACATTTGAGGTAAGGATGTTCTACTCTTTAATATGAGTTTTAACCTAGGTGTTTGTCATTTTGTATAAATGGTGGGATTTGGGAAGATTTGGGTGAAGTTAGGGTTTGGATTTGAATTTTTGAAAGAGGGATTTTCTATATTTGGCCCTATATATGTATGTGAGGTCTTGATTATGATGTTATATGAGAATAATTGGTGAGATTGAGCCTTAGGGTTGATATTTAAAAAAAATGAGAGATTTGCCCTAATATGAGTTAAATAAATTATTTGTATAAATAATGAAATTGATATGAGAAATATGAAATTGGACGGATGTATAAATGGAATGTGTAGTTGGAGTTGATAAATCACTCTCCTATAGAAAATACGATAAATTATATGTTGATAGACTATATATATGTTTTGAGCTATCGATGGAGGATAGTTATGATTGTTGTAGAAATTGCATGAGGATTAAGTAAATTGAAACTAATCATGCGGATTGTATCATTGAATATGACGGTTTGATTAAACCATTGAATACGTGATTTAATTAGTCATTGTATATGACAACGCTTCTAAATATATTGTATATGTATCATTGTTTGAGAGGAGATAGGGGATGTACTCCATTGAAAATTAAGTTGGCCGGAGTGTCCAGGGTGAAAATCCCGAAATCTTATATATATACAAGTGCCAGTTCCCTCGAATGTGATTCCGTAAAATGGCAAGGAAATGGAAGTGTTTGAATAATGGTTGTTATTGAAGTGTTAATAAATGAGTTGTAGTCTCGTTTTGAATTGTTTAGACTACAATGAACTATACCAATGAATTGATTTGGATAAATGAATAGAAATGGACTAAAATATAGACGTTGATATTGATTGGTCATAGAAAGGGTGTAAGTTGGTTTGCAAGTATTAAACTTTTATCTGATGCTGATATCTTAGTTAATTCTCATACATTGTTTTAACATATCTCTACTGGGCTTTGGCTCACCTTACTTGGGAAACCATTTTTAGGTACAGGTGACGTACCACCTCCAAGGGCATAGTTTGAGAAGACGGGGCTGAAGGCTCTATTTTTGTTACCTATATGTTTATTTGTTTTCTTCTTAAGCCGAGGGCTATAATTGTAAAGAGCTTATGACTCTCACTTTTGTTGTAACCAAGTTATCTCTTGGAAAGATGAAAGCCCGTAGGGCATTTATTTTGTTGTTATTAATTAGTGTTTCATGTTGTAGTTTCAGAATGAATATTTATGAAAGTGTAATGCATGTAATCTCTTTTGTAATATAAACTATGATGAATGAAAGTAATACATTTCATATTATGTTTATGAATCCCTTGGGTTGATTTATATCATATTTTGAGGGCGTTACAAGTAGAGCTTAGTATGGTTATTCATAGCTGATTCTATGAATCTTGTGTATAGAATGAGACGGTTCTGGTTAATTTGCCAGTAATGTACTAACTATATATATGCATTGATAATAGTTAACTCTTGCTTATTTTTTCAAGTTGAAATTGTTTACAATAATGTTATAAAGGTAATGTTATATCATATGCAATTTATGAAATAATTCAATTATATGAGAGTCATAATTATTATAAAAAAAAAAATGAGTGATAAACAAATACCACATAAGGTATAAATCTAAAAATGAGTCATAATTATTTAAAGGGAGAGATTTTGTTGTTTAATTATTACCAACTTCCACAATCAGTATTTAAATAGAAAGACTGTGATAGGCATACAATTGCCAATTCTAGAGCACCTCAGATTTTTTTTTAAGGGGCATTTACACACAAGTCCTAATTTATGAACTTGTACTCCATTAAGTCCTAACTAAGATTTTTTTGACTTTCAAGTCCCATTAAATTCTTAATAGTCTAAGTTGCCCTTTCAAACAATGATTGTTTATCATTTATGATTATCTACAAAAAAAAATTATTTTGATTTTAAAAACATTGAAACATTAACTTTTAAATTGAAAATATTTTTAAAAATTATGTGCCAAAAAAAAAAAACTAATTTTTTTTGAAAAAATTGAATTATTTTTTTGTGCAAAACTGAAAATTTTATATCTATAAAGGACCTTGATGATGGAACATTGATGTGCAAAACTGAAAAGAACAAAAAAAACTTTAAAAATGAAAAAATTGATAATGTTATCAGTTTTAAAACTGGAAATGTGACGTCCCAAATTTTTGGAACATCAAGGGAAATTAAATAAACAAAATGACTTAATAAATCAAAAAGTTGACATCTTAATAGTACATTCCAACTCTTGTACATAACCAGAGGTCCAAACAATTAAATGAAAACTTAAAATTATCCAAATACAACATCAAATAAAATTATAAAGTCCTTAATAGCTAATACATAAGATAATAAAATTTATTCGGCTCTAGTCATGGTTTCAAGTCAGCCAAGGCTCTATGTTATTGTCAACTCTATTTCAGCTTCAATTATTTCCTTGCCAAAACCTCGCATAAAACGCCAGGGCAACAAAACATATGTCATGAGTTTCATAACACAGTAAGAAAACACAACAAATCTACCTTTCTTTTTAAGAGAAAAATAATGAGACTATAAGATAACAATATAATTGTAAATATAAATTACAATCATTAAAATAATTTCAATAATTTGAATAAATTAGGTGACACTCAAAATCTCACCAAAGAGATTTAACTTACCAACCACTAAGCCATGGCCACAGTTAATTTGAAACCCCCCTTGGTCAAATATTCAAGTGTTACCAACCGTAACTACCAAGGATGTCCACGTTCGAAGTTATATACCCAAGTAGTGGCATCCATGGTCTGCCCCAAGGAAATGGTCTGCTAAGGGTACGTAACTCCCTGTGTGCCACTTACACATCCACACTTATTCCAAAATCGAATATCGAAAAGGGTTCAAATAAGTCTCGTGCCATCTTCCTGTTTTGCGATACAATATACATAAGAATTCTCAAAACTAGGGCTCACACTAAACAACCGGTATTAACCGTCAACCCTTAATTTCGTACATTCTTTAAAATCAGGACTCACCCTAAACAACCGGTATTAACCGTCAACCGTTAATTTCATACACTTCGTTGATCATTTTAATTAATTTTCATACTAATCACTAATAATTACAAATTAGATCACAATCGATATTATACCATTTCAATACAATTTTTAACATAAAATATCAACACATAAGTTCTACAACAATCCGTCAATGTTTATAAATTATTGTGAATAGTTTAATCAAGCCATGGTGTGAAATAATAATTTTAAATACTAAAATAAATCACAATACACACATGCATGGACTACTAATTTACAAGTAATAATCTTGATTCTTTATCATTCTGTCCAAAATTTTCAGAACATAATTTTTGTAGTTAAAATTATAAATAAAATATTTATACAATTCTAAAATTCATGTAATTATATGGGAGATTCAAAAAACATGTTATGGTCATTTTTCATAAAGAATTTCCCAAAAATAAGTTATAAATAATTATGTAAAATTTCAAGAAATTTCATGACACAAATTCATCATATTTTCTTAAAATAATTCCACACTTAAATTTACAAATCAATTCCATAATCTAAAAATTAATTGTGAAACTAGAATTCCCAAATTTCATTTTTTATTTAGAAAATACCAGATTTGGTTTAATATAGGATTTTTAATGATTTTTCAAATATGCTATAAAATCTGTCTACTGTTTCAGATTTAATTAAAATTTTGTATAAATTCGTACAAAACTAGAATAATTGTGACAAAAATTCCTAGATGAACTAGACTTTATTCTTAACAACTTTGTAGAAGAAATTATATCAAAATTTTGAGCATAAACTTGTCTAAAAATTCATACAAGTTTCTGGAAGTTTTAAGAGTCATATAATCAAATCAAATAAAATCTTCAGTCATCTCTTTTTAATGGCACAAACTATACATGCAAGTCTAATTCCAAAATTATACCATGATTTTAAGGCTACTAATAGAAAAATAACCTTCAAATATTTAATATACAAATCACAATTTACATACAACTATAAACAAGATTTTATCTAAATTTTTAGCTATTTTAACATATGGACATACAAATCTGAAAATTTAACAATTAAAAAGAATTAGAGGGTTGAGAGGGTTTTCTTACTATGTTAGGTTGTTAACGTTTATCATCCGATTTTGATTTATGATTCTGATCGTAAGATATGACCGTCCTGGCTCCATGATCTTCTTGTTGAAATTTCACATCAATCGGACACGATCTCAACATTGATCTTCTATTTGATTCTCTCAGAACTTTTTGTAACGCCCCAAAAAAAAACACCATAAAAGTACACCAACCACCGCTCTTTAGGATGAACCAAAATGAATCACCAACACTTACATTACATGATCAAAGAGGTTTTTACAAAATGGTCCCCCATGCGAATATACATTCAACGATTTTTAGCACATGAATCTATAGCATATAGAACATCTAGTCAAAAGTAAATAAATGCCCTCAATGGCTACAAAGTCCATGGCTTAAGCCCGGTTACACAAAATGGTTGCTCGAACCCATACAATTATAGCCCTTGGCTTGCAAAAAGTATAATCACAACAAAACAAGAGCTTTATGCTCTCAACATACACATCTACGCCCTAGTTTGGTGAAATCACCACATCTTTTCCTGCACCAAAATCTCATAGGGTGAGCATAAAGTCCAGTAGGAAATTCTTAACAAAGTATATACATTTTATACAAGTCTCATGATTTGAAATGTACGTGCCATACTATGCTTTTAAAAGAAAGTCACGTTATCATTTTTTTTTTTTTTTTTTTTTTGAGAACCATCATGCTCAATGAAAACTTGAAACCTTAACAATTCCATAATTATACATCAAGTTCAAAGGGCGGTAAATACAACTCAAATAATCCTTAAGTATGTGTCTACAAGTAGGCATAACTAGTACTACCAAATCTCCACTTTACCGGTAGCTAATCGAAAGGCACGTGGTACCTCCTCCATGCGTGTTTTTGGTCTTTCACCCTAGACAATCAGGCCAACTTAATCAATTTCATCTACACCCGCTATCCGGACTTACCAACATATTTACCTCAAAACATTTCAATGAGATCTTATTTCACAACCTTCCTTTCTCAATGCAAAAATTTCCAAATCTCAATTCAAAATTTGTAACAACCAAATAAATTGAAATACCAATGCAACATATATCAAGATAGTCTTCCATTTGTAATGTTTCCACACAATTTCTTCATTTCGATCACAATTTCCATTTCCATTTCCAATGCCATTTCACAACATAAACATATATTAATTTATATCTATCCAAGAGTAGCAACAATTCCACATTTCATACATTCTCAACAACTTAATCATTTCATGGCTATATTCACATTTTTTTGAATAACAAACTTCAAAACCAACAATTCCTCATTTTCCATGAAATTTTTTTCATTCAACATTGTCATAATATGTGTCAAAAATCAATTTCATAACATCACCACATTTTCTTAAAAATTTTCAAATTTCTAGGGTTTCCATACACTAGGTCTTCTCTTCATTTTAAAAGAAATTATTTCAATATAGTACTCCTCTACAAAAAAAAATAACCCAAAATCTCAAGACTTTTTAGAAAACATTATGGAAACCCACTTTTAAAATTATTCACACCACATGAGTCAAATCCCAAGTTTAATCATCACAATAGAGAGTCCCAATAACAACATACTTTGTAAAAATGTGTATATAACTCAAAGAAAAATTCCTACCTCAAGTTCTTGAAGGAAAAGAGAAAATGCCCCAAAATCAACGGTGTTGAAACTTGATCTCCACCGTACACAATGTAGCCCTCGAAGAGTTCTCCAACTTTGATGAAGGGACTAAGATCAAAACTCCAATGGATTTCAAGAAATCAAAGATTTAATCTAATTTGGTGTAGAAAATGTAGAGAGAAAGAAGAGAAAAGTGTTTTTAGAGAGAGAGATGATGAAAAAGTGATATACACTCAGCCCAAGAAGAAAGAAAAAGGCTAATTTTTAGACTCAACGGCATAAGCTCCTTTCAAGACGTCGCGTGCCCAAAAAAACACCATAAAAGTACACCATCCACCGCTCTTTCGGATGAACCAAAATGAATCACCAACACTTACATTACATGATCAAAGAGGTTTTTACAAAATGGTCCCCCATGCGAATATACATTCAAAGATTTTTAGCACATGAATCTATAGCATATAGAACATCTAGTCAAAAGTAAATAAATGCCATTCCTTCCCACACCTGCTGCTTCACGTGCAATTATTTGATGTGCACCCATTGCACCCATGCGTCATGACGGCGGCCCTCTTCTGTCAGACGCAGAGCCCACACTTATGCCCCGCCTGACTTAGAATTCTCTGCATTGAACAAAAAACTCTCCAATCCAACCCCCTATCTCCCGAAACACATGAAACTGGACATCAGAATAAATAAGGACAAGGATTTTGAGAAAAGTTTCCAAAAATAACAAACCCGAACAGTTGACAAGGCATCAAGTTAAACTTGACACTCAAACAAGAGCAAACCCAACATAAATCAAAGAGGAACAAGGCGGTTTACGTACCCAGTCATCACATTTTAGTTGTCAATCATCATCTTAGACTCATAATTTGCAAGATCTAACCCCAAAAATGGATTTTACACGTCGAAAAACCTAAGGATAGTCATCCCCGAAGTCATAAAACCACTCGATTAACCCAAATTTACTAGGATGTACCATAGCACCATGAGCTAAGAAAGGCTGAATAAAATTCAGTTCATCTTCACCCAACAGCCGCAGCATGCCTGAACAAAAAGACCCAGAAATTTAGTTTCAAATCCACCGGTTCAAATACTTGTATCTTCTTCATTGTAACTCTGTTTTGCCTTGTCCTTACATCATTGGATTTACCTCACGGCCTAATTTTTGTTTCACTCCTCACACGCCTCGTTCTGTCTCTTTTTGCATGCCATTGAATCTCTAAAATTTGACCAAAAATAAGATTTTTTCTCCCATCTCCAACTTTTTTTCGAACAATCTTTTGGACTCCATAACTTTCTTGATTCCTAATGGTTTTATTCCATTCTTTCACCAATCTCTTCAACTTACTTCGTACTTCATCTTACATGACCTAGTTTTTTCACTTCTTCCTGGAATGGATGGTTTTGGCATGCCGAGAATAACCTAAAAGCCAACTTTTAAAATTCAAAATAAACTTCTCTAACTTTGTTTCTTTCTCCTCCGTCTTCCTTCTTCTTCTCTTTTTTCACCTACAACTTGTTGTGAATGGTGGTTCTAGATGATAATGGAATTAGGTGATGGTGGTGGTGGTGGTGGTGGTTCAACAGTGCGACGGTGGTGAAGAAGTTCGCGGGTTGGTGGTTCGGGTGGTGATAGTATAGGTTAAGGTTATGGCTATGGAGGTCGGGAGGATGAGGATAAACAGAGATAAAGAAGGAAAAAGAGAGTTTTGAGAATGCCACGCCCTCAAAATAATACATAGAAACCCACATTTGTTGATATGCATAGACATAAGTAAACAAAACTTAATTCCATTCATCAGAGTATTCCTTACAAATGTATTACATGTTGACAACAAAAGTAAATGCCCATCGGGCTTATAACTTTCTAAGCCAATACTTGGTTACACAAAAAAGAGAGTACTAACTCAAAACACATTAAGCCCTTGGCTTGAATTTACATGTAATGCATAAAGGATATCACAAAAAGTCTTTCAGCCTCTAGCCTCCCAAGCTACGTCCTTGGAGGTGGCATACCTTCTGTACTTGAAAACGATGTCCCATATAGGGTGAGCCACAGCCCAGCAGAGATATACTAAACCAAATATAAGCAATGACTAAAACAATAGCACTTAATAGATGATTAACACTTATAAACCATTTTATATCACAATCCAGTTCTACGACAATCATGTCCATGTTTCATTTCAATTTTCCTTCCTTATACAAACCCGATACATAAACATGGCTCAGAACCTAGCTTACCAATTCAATGAGACTATGGCTCATATTGATACGTTTCCATATTTCACAATTTCACATGAGATTTACAACTCATATTCAAACACTTCCATACTTCAAATGATGCACATATTTGCTGTATCAACACTTCAATTTAATACACATATTTGCTGTATTAATGGAGTCCATCCCCTATCTCCTCTCAAATAGGTTTGAGAGTCCGTCCCCTATCTTCCCTCAAACCATGGAGTACATCCCCTATCTCCTCCCACACAATACACATATTCCAAGTATATAAACAATTATCATATACAGGAATCAATCAATACATATATTTGATGTATTATTCCAACTGTCATACTCAATACATATTCAATGTGATTAGTTTCAGTTTTCCCTAATCAATATTCAGTGTCTACAACAATTAAGATTATCCTCCACCGATAGCCCAAAGCAGTTATTTCTAAACAGAAAATAAATGCATTAAACAAATATAATATCAACTTTTACATAGGTGAGTGATAAATTAATCCAACTACACCATTCAATCCCATAACTTCCCAATTTCACAATTCCCAATTCAATTTCATATTTTCCCAAATTAATTTTACCAATTAATTTATCACAATAATTAGGGCATTTTTCCCTAATCCTCAATATCAATCCTAAGGTCCAATTTCATCGATAATACAACAATAATTCCGTTTCTCAATGTCTTACATACATATGGGTTTTAATATTTGAAAACATCTCTTTTATAAATTACACAATAACCCCAACTTTTTCAAAAATTGCCCAACATTACCAACTAATCAAAATGACCAAAATTAAAGACAAAGCTCATAAGATGGAGTAGGGTATCCCTACCTCGAAGTTAGAAGCCCAAAGGAGTAGATGAGGAAAAACCAAAGTGCTCCAAATCCACTATTGTTCAGATTAAAACGTAGTCCAAACAACCCTCTTGTAACACGTCCGCGGGGGACCTCGCTACAGTTTGGACTCCCTTTTTTTGTTTGTTGCGGTTCTTAATCTGAACCAAAGAGTCCAACTCTGGCAAATCGTTTTGAAGAAAAACAGATTTTTGAAAAGTAGTGCCAAACATGGACTGCTTTGCCAGATTACAGAGTCGCCACCTAAATATTTAAAAAATGGGAAATTTAGGAAACCCTGACTCGGTGCCGAAGGCCACGTGTCCGTCATCACCAAAGTGTCTTGGCTCGGGAGCTTGGGGACGATTGGGGAAGGTCAGCTATGAGCACCCCCTTTCGCCCGGTCCGAAAACCGGCCTCTACTAACCGTGATATCCGTTTTTGAAAACATTATGTGTTCTTATTCCAATTATTTAACCTAGAATTACTATATTATGCGCGCAGCAAACAAGTATAGACTAGATTGCCTAATTTGGAAATAATCATTGCATATCCGTTTGTTTTGAAAATGTTTCGGGATTTGCTACTCGCAAGTAGGCTAAAACACGGATTTCAATGAGTTTTTCCAACTCAAGCAATCCAACCTCCACCCACAGGCATTCAAACAGTTATATCACATAAGCACTTAGCCTCATGGTAGTCATGCTATTATGGCAACATTCACACGCATGTGGTTATGCTAAAGCATAAATACTTACATCGTACTCCGTGCCAAAACAATAAACTAGTTAGCAAAATATGCATGACCTAGCTCATGTTCAGATGACTAATGCAACGCATACAGAGTGCAATTTAGGATAGGCTCGGCTAACCCTAAACATGGCATGTGAAATGCACGAGTAACACGTATTCAAGTTAGATTTGAAATACAATACGGTTTGTATGATGTACCGAGCCCGATGCATGTCAACAAATGCATGGATGCACGCATGCATTGCATAAGGTATGCTAAAATAAACGTGCCCTAATCTACCATCATAAGCAGGTAAATAAAAGGGAGAAAGAAATGGGGGTTGGAAGACATACACACACTCACCCACACTTATTACAATTATGTCCTCACTCGGAGGGACCGAAAGAATATACAGATAATTAACTACGCAAGCTAATTAAATATTACAAACCCATTATATTAACAAATGAATTAACTAATTCGATCAAAACAATAAATCGCCTCGGGAAGAGGGCCAGACGCATCGCACGCTTGGGACTTGCTCGGAATCGCATTGCCATGCCTAACTTGCCTCTGTTTTCCCTGTTTTGCATCTCAGAAGACTGCCAAAGTCTCAGAACTGCTTCCTTAGGTATTGGGGATCACCACCGGCCAACCAGAATAGCCACCGGCTGCCATGTATGGCCATCGGCACAAAATTCTTCCATCGGCAGATAATAGACTGCCGGTCGGCACTAAAAACTGCCGGTCGGCACAAAATGCCTGCAGAACCTGCAACTCACAGCAGCAGAGGGCAAAACTTGCATGGCAATACAATTCAAAGCATATATGCACTAAACACACTCCTTATCATACTAATGACTCAAAGGAAGATGTGCCTCGATTCTTGGACCACCAATCACGCATTTCCATGCATGGTGGCCTAAAGGATCAAGTGTGCAACTTGAATTTCAAATGCATGCAAACCAATCAAACAAAGTGAGGCCCAATTCCCATCACCAAGTCAAGGAACAAGGCATGCATGCCTATGTGTGCAATCCTAAGCATGTCAACTAGGGATGCAACATGAGCATATAGACAAACAATGCAAGCATACAAGCAAACATGAGGTAGCATGCAAGCAAGTAAATAATGGTCTTACCCATGACCTAGGCAACTCCAAGTAGGCCTAAAATCAGTAGCCATATGCTAAGAATGAGGGCCAAACACATATACACACATGCACATGTTAAAGCACCAATACTTAAGCATAAAAAAAACCACTCTCAAGCACACTTGAAAATAGATAACATGGATGATTAGCATGCAACATGAGCTCTAAAATCATGTCAAAGTGTGGTGCTAAAACCAACTCAAGATAGGCCAAACAAAGCATGCAAATGGTCTAAGACTTAAAGCAAGTCAATAAGGCATTGAACTATACTTATGCAAGACAATTATGGCATGCATTAAACAACTAAAAACAGGTTTTAGCATGTTAAAACAAAGCCAAAAGGCTACTTAGATGACATCTAAGAGGCTTAAAACCAAAGGCATGTACAATGACCAAAACATGGAGCATTCAATACATGCTTTTAAAGCATTAAAGAGGCAACTAAGGCAAGCATACAAGCACACCAAAGGGACTGAAATGACATACCAAATGGTTCCAAACCATCAAAATAAGGCAAGCAACACATACTACATATGCATGCTCAAAGGCTAGCAAGCCTAAAATGCAAAGGGGCTATATAATGCATGTCAAGATCAACCCAAATGACTATGGACAGAGCTAAAACATGTCAAAATAAGCATACAAGCTTCATGAATCTAAGCCTAAAACATGTTAGAATAGAGGCACACAACCTAATGCATGTTAAAGGACTAAAGAGGCATTACAAAGCATCTATGCAAAACTTGCAAGGAGTACTAAAACCAACATGATACGAAGTTAAATCATGATATCCTAAGCATGAATAACAGTCCATACATGCTCAACACATACTCAAGCACAATGCTCCTCAAGAGACAAAACTTGCCCTTTTCAGGACATCAAGGAGAGGGGTGACCCTCCTTCTTAGGACTTTAAGGCATCATCTTCACCACGAAATCCTCAAGATTTCAGTGGTGAAGAGACCCCAACACCAAAATCCCGGAGCTCACAAAATAGCAAAAAGAGGCCTTTTCAAGGCCTAAGAGGGTCAAACCTCCCCAAAGCACAAAACACTCTTAATAAACTATCAAGAGGGCCTAAAAACAGAACTCTTTGTATTAAACACTAAGCTTAAAAACAGCTTTAAGATAGGTAAAAATAAGATGCAAAAATGGGGAATAAAGGCTAGTTTTGTTACCCTTGTAGACCTCTTCACAAATGTTGATATTGTTGCTTCCTTGAGCTCAAATCCACCAAAAACAAGAACAACCTCTTGGGACCTCATTAGCCAAGGAAGGTGAAACACTAGGTGTTGATGAGCAATAGTAAGTCACAAACACCTAGTGTACAAACAAGAGGGAAGAAGAGAGATAGGATAGATACAAAGCTTCTAACCTAGAACCGAGCTTTCTTCTCTTTTTTCTCTAAAAATGTCTAAGTTTGCTAACCCTAAGCCAAGAGAAGAGAGCCTTCTCTTATAGGAATCAAAGCTTACAAGCTAAGCAAAATCAGCTCATCCCTCCATACACGTGTATGGAGAGGAAACAAATCCGGACATTGCCTTAAAATATCTCATAAAGCAAGCTAAGAGTCGGCAGCAGGCAAAATGGTCATTTTGCCAAAAATAGTGCCGACCGGGCACAATATAGTGCCGATGGCAACACCAACCAGCCGTGGCCTCTAGCCATCCGCCGGTGTGGGGATGTCTCACAAGGCATCCTCTGCCCTTCCAAGGCAGAACACAAGTGTTTGGTGCAAAACCAGACACAAAACGGTCAAGTTCGGAGGTCCTGAGGCAAGGCGTGTAGCCGAGAACTCCGGGAACTCCAAACGAACACGAACATGGATAATCACCGAGTGTTCAAGCGGTGACGTCCAAGTCTTGAGGACGGTCAAAAATGGGGTGTCTACAGTTGCCCCTCTTTGACAGAACTCGGAAGTCATAACAATGAGGGGAGTGAATGTCAAAGCCCAGAGACGACCCATTTTTGACAAGGCCGAAGACTTGGACAAACATACAAAGCGCAAATGGTTGAACTCGCAAGCTGCCTACGTATCCCTTTAGGAATCAAACCAGCGTAGTTCAGGCACAGGCATACAAGCCGCAGATAAGGTATGCGCCCGTAGGCGGGGGCAAGATGCAACTGACGATGCAAAAGGCCGAGCATAACTTATGATCATGCAAAGAAAGCTGTAATGAAGCACACATGCGACAGTTATAAGCTAGCATACGCCAAACTACACTACAATGCAGAAAGGATGTAAGAGAATTATGCAATTCTCAACATGTCTCACGCGGAGGATACAATACCTGTGCGGCTCGTTCGGTTACACCGGCCTCAAATGAACCGTACATACAATATCGTGCCTGCAAAGAAAGCAAACTTAACAGGTGCAATATTGTTAGCAATATGCATGACAATGCAAAATGAATGCAAAATGATATGCAATATATACAACAACAATGTATGAATAATGCAACTAATATGCAATGCAATTGAAACTATATGCAATGCAAATGATATGCAATGTAATATGCAATGTAATTGAATCATGATCCAATCATGAGCGGTTCAAAACCACACAAATGTCAAATAAATTGATGGAGGTAACGAGCCTGTCTCCCATAGAACGATGTCTGATCTATGAGTACTTCGCACGGACATAAGAACAAGTATTGGGTGGAATGACATAAGTGGGGTAACGACCCGCTGAGGAAAGAACAATGATCCTAATGCCGGATGCAACAATTACACCACAATGTAATATGTACAATGGATATGGCGCGCGAGCCAAACCAAATCTTGCTTAGGAAAGGCATGCACACATACAAACCATGTCTAACACAGAAAAGGTGCCGCAACCTCAAACCAAGTTCACCAAGGAGTAGGCGCGATACACATGCGGAACTGTGTTTCAACGTGAAAAGTAAGGGCACATACCAGACCAAGCTCAACAAGGAAAGGCGCAAGCCATAAATGGAGGATGATGCAGTGGATGCATGCAAACTACAATGCAATGGATATGGATACAATGGATATGGCACGCGGGCCAAACCAAATCTTGCCTAGGAAAGGCATGCACACATACAAACCATGTCTAACACAGAAAAGGTGCCGCAACCTCAAACCAAGTTCATCAAGGAGTAGGCGCGATACACATGCAGAACTGTGCTTCAACGTGAAAAGTAAGGGCACATACCAGACCAAGCTCAACAAGGAGAGGCGCAAGCCATAAATGGAAGATGATGCAGTGGATGCATGCAAGCTACAATGCACTATGCACTGGATGTTTTACAGAAAATGCATGACATATATACTATATTACAATGAAATACATGACATATACACTATATTACAATGAAATGCATGACATATGCATGGGTTTTTTTGTTTTTTTTTTTTTTGAAATGCATGACATAAGCAGTATTTACAATGATGCATGACAATGCATTATGATGCAACGACTACGATTGCAGCTTTCCCTATCTTACCAACAAGGCGATATACTAGGTTGGTTCAGTATCCAGAATTGAGGCGCAGACATGCCACCTCAACCTATGGGGCTTCCATACAGATTTCAAGCCGAGGGTACACCCCCTGGGTATTTAAACCAGACTTTAGTCTCAGAAATTCCGAACCTTTACGTTCTAGGCATAAGCCGTTCGAACTCTAGTTTTTACCATCCCAGTTGGTCTTCTAGGAACTCACCATGAAGCACGTGGTGTGGCTTTACCAGACCACCGAAAGTCGTTCGGGCACGACAAACACCAAAGGAATTGCACCTTCAGAGGATTTAAGGTCTCCTAGACCATGATGCAAAATGTATGCATGACAATGTATGTTTTTTTTGTTTTTGAAATGCGCATGATGCATGATGTTTGAAATGCGCGCCAATGCGCGACCTTACGAATGCACGACAATGCATGAATTGTGTGTGCCGAAGCAACGAAGGTCTTGCACCTTCAGAGGACTTAGGGTCTCCTAGACCGTGCGTGTTTAAGGTCTCGCCAGACCAGTGGGGCAATGCATGATTTGAGATGCGGTGCACAAGACAGTGCGATGTGTAAGATAATATGATGGAATGCATGCAAAATGCAATGAGATGCGCAAAACAGCGCGATGCGTTAGACAACGCAAGTGCACAGGACAGTGCGATACGATGCATGCCAAATGCGATGAGGTGCACACCTTAATGCACCGAAGGTCTTACACCTCCCGAGGATTTAAGGTCTCCTAGACCGCGCGTGTTTAAGGTCTCGCCAGACCCGGAGGGCAATGAGTACACAACACTTTAAGTGAATGCGATGCAAGTGAGCAAACTCGAACCAAACTACCTCTCATGCAACAGGGATTAAGCGAGTTATGCAATTCTCACGGCGTCTACGCGGAGAAGGCTAGCAGCGACTACCGAGAACACTCGGAGTCTCAAACACAACGTCTCTCTGCGTATCGCACGCAGGAGAGGAAAAAACAAGGCAAAAAAAGAAACCTCTCAGCGTAGTACACACGAGAGGGGAAAGACAAAAAGGTCTCTCAGCGTAGTACACGCGAGAGAGGGAAAACAAAAGGAAACCTCTCGGCGTAGTACACACGAGAAAGGAAAACAAAAGGAAACCTCTCAGCGTAGTACACGCGAGAGAGGAAAAACAAAAGGAAACCTCTCAGCGTAGTACACGCGAGAGAGGGAAAACAAAAGTCTCTCAGCGTAGTACACGTGAGAGAGGGAAAACAAAAGCAAAAAGAAGCCTCTCAGCATAGTACACGCGAGAGGGGGGGGACAAAAGGCAAAAAGAAACCTCTCAGCGTAGTACACGCGAGAGGGGGGAGTGCGAGGCAACGCACATGGGACACGCGTGCCTCAAAGGGTGGAAAATGGAGTGCAATGAGGTACGCATGCCTCAAAGGATGCAAGACAGTGCAAAGGGGGTGCGCCAAACGGCGCGATGCGCAAAATAGCGCGAATGAAATGTAATGCACAAGATAGTGCACTGTGCAAAATAGCGCGATGCGTTAGACAACGCGAGTGCACAAAACGGTGTGATTGAATGCATGCCAAATGCAATGTGATGCGCAAGATAGCGCGATGCGTTAGACAACGCGAGTGCACAAAACAGTGCGATTGAATGCATGCCAAATGCAATGTGATGCGCAAGATAGCGCGATGCGTTAGACAACGCGAGTGCACAAAATAGTGCGATTGAATGCATGCCAAATGCAATATGATGCGCAAGATAGCGCGATGCGTTAGACAACGCGAGTGCACAAAACAGTGCGATTGAATGCATGCCAAATGCAATATGATGCGCAAGATAGCGCGATGCGACGTGTCGGACAATGTGATGGGTGCGTGCAACGCACACGGGGCAACTTTTGAATCTTGTAAAAGACAAAAGGATACAAAAGGATACAATTTTTTCTTGAATTTGAGTGCCACGCACAGAAGACACGGTCCGAGGTCAAAACGGAGGGCCGGTTGAGCATCGGGGATGCACTTTCTTGCATTTTCTTGAGCTATGAAGACCCAAAACTGCTCACATGGCCTAAACAAGGCTGTGGGAACATCACCGGCTGGACTAGGTGGCCACCGGCTGGCCACCGGCTGCATAAAAAGTTCCACCGGCACAATATTGTGCCGACCGGCACAAAATAGTGCCGACCGGCCAAAAGTTGCTGATCGGGGACAATTTTGACATTTCACCTCGGGTCTTTTAAAATAGGGTTTTAAACCCTATTTCCTCACTTCCCTACCGCCGAAAAACTTCTCCCTCTCTCTCTAGAGTCTCTTTTCCTCCTCATTCGCTCATTTCTTTGCGTTACGACATTTTCGCTCAATTCATGGAAGTTCATCGCGTTTCAGACATTTTCGACCGATCGAAATTTCGTTTCGGCACTCCCTTTGCTATTTCCACTTTTTCGGGACTTGTTCCCCTCGATTTCCTCTTCATTTCCGCGTCTTTCCATCTTCTGGCCTTCCCGATCATTTTCGGCCCGCTCGGGGTTGACTTTTTCGATTGACTTTTCGCATTCCAGCTTTTTCGGCCATTTTCTCACCGCCATTGCTATGGCTGACAACATTCCACCCATCGGGACTCCCCCGGATCACGAGATGGATCCCGGGGTCGAGCTCCTCCCATTGAGCGAGCGTCCCTTCGATCCGGTGACATACCGCCCGGCGATCCACGTCCTACCTCCGGATGGTCTTCGCCATTTCCGCGGCTTTGACCGAAGGCCGACCCGAGCTTCTCATGAGCCGACCTTCTCATCTATCCTTCGGCTTCCGAGGTAACATTTTTTCTGCTTTTACTTTCTACAATGTAGAATCGTTTAATCGCCATATATGAATCTGTTTTTAATCGCTTAGCTCGATATATCAGAGATCGAAGTTGATCGCAATCATGCTTACAACTGATATCTGTTCAAGGCGGGCACATGCACACACACTGCACTAGTCTCAATCACCCAAACACACGGCACACACCGTACTTCACTGCAAACCTACCGACACCTGGCACTTATTTGAATCTTAAAACATATTGTATGTCAGATTTAAATCGAACCACACAAAACACGCCGACATCATACGTTGTAGCTCACCCATCGCACACTATAACCCGATATTCGCTTGAATCAAAAATGTGCACACATGCACCATATCTCAGACTCTCACAAACACATCGACACATCACAAAGCCGTTGTCCACCGTAGTACACTCGAAACCTCGATATCCGCTGATTCAAAAATTTGCATGCATGCTAGATTTGTATCGACTTTTAACATGTTTCTCGTAATCGTACATTTCATATTGCCGCAACTTATTTGTTTGAAAACAGGAGATTCCCATACCATCCGGGTATGGGAATGTCGCGTTCGAGATTGGTACTTGAGCTTCCCATATGCGGTTCGACGATCGTGGAGGCGGGCTTTGGTTCCTTCGCAGGGTTCGACCCGCCATCGCCTCTGGGGCTCTTCTAGTCGCCTGGCAGAGAGGTGGTGGGACACCACCGATTCATTCCACCTATCCGCGGCCGGGGACATGACGATGACCCCTTACGATTTCTCGGTGCTCACCGGCATCGGGGTAGGGGGTGATCCGATCCCCTTCGACACCGACATGGACGAGTGGACCGCCGCTCAGATCTACTTGCTTGGCGAGGCGCCACCTCTTGCTCGTCCAGGCTTTGTCCGCTACTCCTGGTTCGAGGTGCAGTTCAGAGTGCGACTGCGTTGGCGGCGTCTGGCGACCGAGGCGGTCAGAGCAAGATGCTGCTGCTTTTTGATGTTTTTGCTAGGGACGACTTCGCCGACCGGGCGAACACTGCCTTCGCTTACTCAACAGACCGTGGACGCCCGAGATATCTTGCGTTTTGATTGGGGTGGCGCGGCACTGGCCACACTTTACGAGTGCATGAGCTCGGATTCTCATGGTAGCGGCAGCTTCTCTGAGGCTATCGGGCGAAGCTTGGGAGGTACGCCTACTTTCTTACTTTACATTTCTTTTCATTTTCCAGACACGCACATCGAAGTTCTGCCACACGAATCAGATATATCTAATACACGCACACACATACTCGCTTTTAATCGACTATACATCGCTCACACGGACACTCATGCTCGCTTACAATCGACCGTATAATCGCTCACACGGTACACTCGCCAATACACCGCACAACACACGGCTCGCTTATTTCTACTTTATTCTCAGATTCGCTTCGATAATCATACCGACATCCGCCTTGCGCTTGTGGTTTACGCCTACTTTCCCAGTCGAGCAGTCGGAGACGAGACTCTCTAGTCATTCCTTCTCACGCCGCTATGACGGAGATGCGCCGAGGTCATGAGACTTTTCTTTCGCCGCTACTTTCGACACCATCACCCTCGCCGAGGTACGTTTTACTTGCGCTTTTATTTAAGCTTCACTTTTCCATCAGATATTTGCAATACCAAGATAACAAACTCAGATTTCAACTTCAGATCACCGGTACCGTGGGCTCTCCGGCGATGGTGTGGGATCGGTTTCGGGCGCCGCTGAGACCTCGCGTTCACGGATTTTGCCGAGGGTCTTGGCCTCGGGCTTGGTACTGGCGAGCGCTTCTTGCATCGACCTTAGGGTTACTCGAGCAGATAGTCCTGCATCCTCCCCGAGCATATGAGGGACACCGAGCTGCATCACCGAAAGCAGATGGCGGACTACACCATCGGTTGGGAGGCGGACGGCTTCAGAGGTGAGGGCGATTACTCAGAGTACGTCCGGACCTTCATCATGCGGCCGCTGAGTGGTGGTCGTTGAGCTGAGAGAGAGAGACCTGCAGCGCCGGCGGCCGGAGCAGGAGTAGGAGGAGGAGCGCCGAGGAGGGCTCGAGTCCGCGGCATGGGCGGAGTCCAGAGAGGACGGGAGGCCAGTTGGCCCGCTCTACCCGCTTCACTGTCTTTCCGGGGGTTGGATGGGGCGACCTATCAGATACCCTTCGCCCCTCCGCCGACTGATCACGAGTTTGTCGGTATCCCCGACTTGCCTCCGGTATGTATTACTACATTTCTGTACAGTTATTTTATTTTAGTTTATTTGATATTCCACAGAATATTGATGCATCTGATTCCTTTGCAGGCGTCTTCTGAGTACACCCGGCGGTCATTGGAGATGAATGCCTCCATGGCGGATGTGCAGCAATGACCTTCGACTTCCTAGCCTTTTTACGCCTTCCCAGATGTTCTCTCTCATAGCTTCAAATCATACCCAAATCGCCGATAACTGATGCACGATACAACACCGATACCCAAATTTCACGACACTTGATACTCAGATTCATACACCGTGATTCGTGACCGATAACCGCTCACGGCATTCATACTCAGATTCATACATCGCATTCTACACCGATAAACCGCCACGGCATTCATATCAGATTCATACACATCGATTCTCGTGACCGATAAACTGTTTCATACATACCGATGCATTTGCCTTTTCATGTTTTTCACCTCCTTCCCACTTCTCCGGCTGGTGGCGCCTCCACTGACCTCCTGCCTCTACTCGGATGGCAGGATATTCCTCGCACTGAGGAGGGCGATTACACGCCGAGCACCACTGCTCCAGCCTGCACGATGATTCTGAGGAGGAGGTGGAGGCATCCGAGGAGGAGGCCGGGGGCAGCTCGGACTCAGACAGTGACACTTCCGGTGATGCTTCTGGACTTCTGCCCAGGAAGAGGGCGAGGACAGATCCCCCGGCGCGAGGCCATTGATGACACTGACGACCCAGACTTTTGCTGTTTTTCTTATTTCTTTTCTTGTACCTTTCTCTTTTGTTGGTAGATAGAGTACTTTGTACTGCCGTAGGCAGGTTTTTGTTTTCCTCAAGATTTGTACTTGAAAAAGATTATATGAAACAAACCTTTTGTCTAAAAAGAGTGTTATATCTATACATCTCGTGGTTTGCACTGCATTGCATCATATTACACCTCAAATGTACATGATATTGATCTGTTGTCCAAACTTGAGCAATTATCTTTGTGGTAGTCGATAGTCACCCAATTAATCAAAGAAAACAACTCATACAAATCATCGCTCAACTGGATATACCCATACTTCATCGGGATTGACTCGATATAGCCCATAACACAAAGATTCGGTTCATTCTCGCACACCAACCCCAACAAATAGCCTCAATCGACAAGACGGATCACAAAGTTGACACGGTTGCGGCTTGAAACACACTCGAATGTCCCAAATTTTCCTTTTTCTTCTTTGCAGACGGATGTAGAGAATGGCACAAGATTCTAAGCACGTTTATTACTTTTTGGAAGAGGATGGGTTTTCAACCGGGGTATCGAGCCTACCATAGAATACGACAAGACAGACTCAAACATAGAAATAAAAGGCACACAACCTAACCTAATGAGACATGTTTGGAAAAGACTCAAAGCCAAAACCGAGACCGACAAATCAAAAGACACGACACACAGACATGTTTACAAAAAGACCTCAGATCTCGATAAGCCAATTCCTCCGGGTATTATGCCCACCCTTTCTAATTTGTGATACTCACATTACTCGGCCCTCAGGCTCGGTTTTTCTCTCAAAACCCTTTTCTCACTTTTCTCTCAACTTACACCTCTCTATTCTTTATTCTCTCATTTTTTATCCCTCCCCAGAGTGGTTGATAGGTAGATGAGAGGTTGTGGGTTCACACCCAACACTGTTAGCTCACGGCTATTCCTTCCTGGTGATGGAGTGCCTTCTTGACAAGTGCATTGATAAGAAAGGGGGAAGGCGGAACACCCGACTCAACTGTGCCCCTAGTTCATCATTTTGACCATTTTTGTTTGTTTTCTAAAACAGTTTTGATCAAAAATGAGAGTCGGATTAACACACTTGTTCGATTTTTGATTTGAAAATCACGTGAATCAGGCTGAGAGCACTAAAAATTCTCCTTTTTGGGTCCAAACATGGTCCAATTTTGAAAATGAAACAGTTTTCGAGAAAATAAGTCAACCTCAGTGAAAATTTTCAAAAACTATTTTTGCAAACAGTCAATGCTCAAACGAGCACGGAACTTACCCTCGAGATGCACACCCTCGGTTTGGAGGCAATGGAAAATTGCCCCTGGCTTAAAGGGAGATAAGGCAACGGAAAGTTGCCCCTGGTTTGGACAGCAACTCAGGGCAACTTATGGCAATGCATGGCAACGAAAAGTTGCCCCTTGTTTGGATGATATCGCGGCATGCTGTAAGCCAGTCCTTGTTGATGACGATCGGTCTCTCGGAAGCGGAGGAGACGAGGACGGTTTGAATCAATATATGGACACAGTCACCTTGAAGGTGTGGGTGGTTTGGGCTTCATGATGAAGTTGGTCACGTGATTCCAGGTTGCTGCAATCAAGGTATTGGATTTGGAGGAGGCAAAAGTGATCAAAACCATGACATGGACTGAGACGCTATGGAAGCGTTGGGGGCTGGACTTCAGGATGAAGTTGCCTACATATCCCAAACATGGAAATCAAGCCTTACGTAGTTCCGGTTAAGGTACACTAGGGTATTTTAACCTTCACTGTTTAGGCTCTAATTTTTGCCAAGGCACCTGTTGCAGGTTTTCGACCTTGCGAGCTATGTTTTTCTTCTCCTTTCTTTCTTTTTTCTTTTGCATTTTCATTTTCTTTACTTCTTTTGCTATACATTTTTCTTTTCTCTTTTTTTCTTTCTTCTTTTTTTTGCTTTTCCTTTCGCTTCTTTCTCTCGTATATACTTTTTCTTCTCTTCTTTTTTTTTCATTGCTCTAACTTTTGCCTAAGCCGCCCTTCCGGGTTTTCGGCCCAGCGAGCCTCTCAAAGGGTAAAAGGTGTAGCAAGCCCATGCCAAATGGTTTTGAGATTGAAGCCTCTCCGTATCCGGGAGAGCGACTGTTGTGTTGATTTGCAGGAAAAGTCCATCACGGTTGCTTCTCAAGCTTTGCTTGGTGGGATCTGATCTCCCTGATCTGACTTTGATGCCTCTTGCTCGAGGGCTGCTTCAAATTGGGCCACACAGGCGTTTCATGGCACTGAATGTTTTGAACGGATTCCAGGTTTGAACAGATAAATCGAATCTCGAGGCTGAGAGCGATCCTGGGCTGCACAATCTCAAGAGCAGTTCCAACACCGGCCTTCGCAAGACCACGCAAAACACTGTTTTTGAAAAATTTTAAGGAAGCGACAAATCATTCGCATTGAAGATAGTGTGGAACCGGTCTGGATCAAACCAGGATCCTTCTCAGTGCTCACACCAACAAGCATGATTTCATTCATTAAAAGTTTAGCAAGCCTTTCTTTCTCTCAAAATGATCAAAATTTTGCAAAACCCGAGGAATTACTTCCTCTTCGTTTTCATCACCACGGTGTTTAAAAGGGTTTTGAAAAACTTAGGTCATCATAACAATGTTTAAGGCATAAGAGAGTAGGTGGTATGCATTGTCATTCCATTCACATTTCCTAGCACGGTTGATTCGAACAGCAACAAATACGGAGTCGTGATAGCCACAGCTGTTTCATTCAGATTTGTTGGCATAACTGGCTCCTCGGGAGAAACAAATTCAAAAAAAGTAAAGACAACTATTCATAAGACAAAACGGTGTTTGAGGCAACAACCCCGAAATCACCTGGTATTCTATACAAGAGGGACTGACTCATTACAATTAGACAGACCCTTAAGCAAAAGGACTGACTCAAAACAATGAGACAGGCTCAAGACAAAACAGAGGACTAACTCGACACCCAAGTCGGGATTTACAAAACTAGCGCTAAGGTGTGCTCAAAAATGCATGCCGACGCCATATCCAAAATGTACCAGACACCGCTCAAGAAGCGGTTCACCTTTTGATTACATGCTCGCAGTATCTGTATCTTCAAAATCCAACAACTGGGTGGTGACGGACTTTGCTGAAGTAGGGGGGAGGATAACTTCGTTATCAATCAAATCTTGCACCTCGTGCCGGAGGCGGAAGCAATTATCAGTGGCATGGCCAGTCTGCTGGTGGTACGCACAGTACAGGGTAGCATCATGGGTGGCCGGGAGATTCTTCGGGAGCGGCCGAGGCTCCAGGGGCTTAAGGTGTCCCCTTTCAGCAAGGATCTGCAATGCCTTGGACAATGGCATATAGAGAGCATGAAAGACCCTGCGCCTGGGTATTTTGGAGCACTCTTGCTAGATGCACTAGCAAACGGATCACGCGCTTTTGGATTGATCCTTCCGGATGTAAGGCCGAAGGGAAGAACTGCTTCGCCCCGATGGGGCCTACCCGTTTTTCGATTGATCGAATCGCCTCAGTGCGTAATGGAAAGCATCCTCCATGGCTTTTGCCAAAACTGCAGATATCTGTTGCTTGTTCATTCCCCCGGCTTTCAAAGCCTCTACGCCACGGTTGTTCAATAGGTCACCTCGCCTTCATCTTGCCTTTTGTCTCGCCTCACCGATCTAGAGCTTGATTTAATGCGTTGCTGTTATAGCCGGAGGCCATCTCGGGTTGGCCGAGTTCGACATAATTCGTCCCCAAGAATGGGGCTCTTGGGGTATAAAGCCTCCGGCATATGGTGCAGCTGGTGGCGAAACTGACATTCCATAGGCGAGATCTGTCACAGACCTTTGGAGATCACCTATCATCCCCATTAGTTCAAACATAGTAGGCTCGCGAGCCTGGCATAGTTGAGGGGTCCAAATTGGCTGTGCGGCGGGCGACCTAGGTGGATGTGGTCTGCCGACAGCAGCGTCATCCGGTGGGGTGACTACTTGACCCAACGCGGCCGTCATGACCACAATCTCTTCTGAGTTCTCATATTGTTCACCTCGGCCAAAGAAGAGAAGACACTAGCTGATCAAATCTCTGAATCTCTGAACTGAAACGGAAAACAAGCAGCATTTCAGCCCCAAACAGATCAAATACGGGTGTTTGACAATCAAGGCTTACTATCAATACTGTTCTTTAATCACTATCAAAACTGAACTGATACCCGCAGATACAACTGATTCTCAACAACGCTGATACTGGTGCCCTCAGGCCGGATACCCAATCTTGCAAACTGATATATGCGTTCACTGTAGAGATACACTCTAAAAGCACATAATCATGTAAGAGAGAGCCAATACACCCCTATGTCGGGGTAGGGTTTCCCTGTCCTATTTTGTCAGGAGCTAGGGTTTCGCTACGCACACAGCGGTTTCAAACAACCTATATCGGGTAAGCAACCTGTTCTAGTTTGGAATGGTCACTATGGATCCAAAATATGCACTAGGTCGAATGGTCAAAAAGGGTGCCCCGGTAAAACCGGGGTTTGTGTTCCCATACTGGCAGAGCCCGCAACCGGTCAGCCTTATGGACATGCCTTGACAAGACAAGCCTCCAAGAAACCGCCAGAATAGCAGATGGCCAACACGGTGTTCCTAGGCGCACTAATGCACATGCAATGCAAAGAAACACATAAGTGGAGTCAAACAGATATCACGAGTTCGAAGCTTTCTAAACTCAAACAGAGTCGCCAGAATCAGTAATATGTCCGCGGGACCTCGCTACGATTCGGACTTTTTTTTTTGTTGCGGTTCTTAATCAACCAAAGAGTCCAACTCGCAAATCGCTTTTGAAGAAAAATGATTTTGAAAAGTAGTGCCAAACATGGATCGCTGCTGAGACATGAGTCGCCACCTAAATATTTAAAAATGGGAAATTTAGGAAACCCCGACTTCGGTCAAGGCCACGTGTCCGTCATCACCAAAGTGTCTTGGCTCGAGCTTGGGACGATTGGGAAGGTCATTATGAGCACCCCCTTCGCCGTCAAAACCGCCTCTACTAACCGTGATATCCGTTTTTGAAAACATTATGTGTTCTTATTCCAATTATTTAACCTAGAATTACTATATTATGCGCGCAGCAAACAAGTATAGACTAGATTGCCTAATTTGGAAATAATCATTGCATATCCGTTTGTTTTGAAAATGTTTCGGGATTTGCTACTCGCAAGTAGGCTAAAATACGGATTTCAACGAGTTATTCCAACTCAAGCAATCCAACCTCCACCCACAGGCATTCAAACAGTTTATACCACATAAGCACTTAGCCTCATGGTAATCATGCTATTATGGCAACATTCACACGCATGTGGTTATGCTAAAGCATAAATACTTACATCGTACTCCGTGCCAAAACAATAAACTAGTTAGCAAAATATGCATGACCTAGCTCATGTTCAGATGACTAATGCAACGCATACAGAGTGCAATTTAGGATAGGCTCGGCTAACCCTAAACATGGCATGTGAAATGCACGAGTAACACGTATTCAAGTTAGATTTGAAATACAATACGGTTTGTATGATGTACCGAGTCCGATGCATGTCAACAAATGCATGGATGCACGCATGCATTGCATAAGGTATGCTAAAATAAACGTGCCCTAATCTACCATCATAAGCAGGTAAATAAAAGGGAGAAAGAAATGGGGGTTGGAAGACATACACACACTCACCCACACTTATTACAATTATGCCCTCACTCGGAGGGACCGAAAGAATATACAGATAATTAACTACGCAAGCTAATTAAATATTACAAACCCATTATATTAACAAATGAATTAACTAATTCGATCAAAACAATAAATCGCCTCGGGAAGAGGGCCAGACGCATCGCACGCTTGGGACTTGCTCGGAATCGCATTGCCATGCCTAACTTGCCTCGCTTTTCCGTTTTTGCATCTCGAAGATCGCCAAAGTCTCTAATCGCGCCTTAGGTATTGGGATCACCACCGCCCAACCGTAATAGCCACCGGCTGCCATGTATGGCCATCGGCACAAAATTCTTCCATCGGCAGATAATAGACTGCCGGTCGGCACTAAAAACTGCCGGTCGGCACAAAATGCCTGCAGAACCTGCAACTCACAACAGCAGAGGGCAAAACTTGCATGGCAATACAATTCAAAGCATATATGCACTAAACACACTCCTTATCATACTAATGACTCAAAGGAAGATGTGCCTCGATTCTTGGACCACCAATCACGCATTTCCATGCATGGTGGCCTACAGGATCAAGTGTGCAACTTGAATTTCAAATGCATGCAAACCAATCAAACAAAGTGAGGCCCAATTCCCATCACCAAGTCAAGGAACAAGGCATGCATGCCTATGTGTGCAATCCTAAGCATGTCAACTAGGGATGCAACATGAGCATATAGACAAACAATGCAAGCATACAAGCAAACATGAGGTAGCATGCAAGCAAGTAAATAATGGTCTTACCCATGACCTAGGCAACTCCAAGTAGGCCTAAAATCAGTAGCCATATGCTAAGAATGAGGGCCAAACACATATACACACATGCACATGTTAAAGCACCAATACTTAAGCATAAAAAAAACCACTCTCAAGCACACTTGAAAATAGATAACATGGATGATTAGCATGCAACATGAGCTCTAAAATCATGTCAAAGTGTGGTGCTAAAACCAACTCAAGATAGGCCAAACAAAGCATGCAAATGGTCTAAGACTTAAAGCAAGTCAATAAGGCATTGAACTATACTTATGCAAGACAATTATGGCATGCATTAAACAACTAAAAACAGGTTTTTAGCATGTTAAAACAAAGCCAAAAGGCTACTTAGATGACATCTAAGAGGCTTAAAACCAAAGGCATGTACAATGACCAAAACATGGAGCATTCAATACATGCTTTTAAAGCATTAAAGAGGCAACTAAGGCAAGCATACAAGCACACCAAAGGGACTGAAATGACATACCAAATGGTTCCAAACCATCAAAATAAGGCAAGCAACACATACTACATATGCATGCTCAAAGGCTAGCAAGCCTAAAATGCAAAGGGGCTATATAATGCATGTCAAGATCAACCCAAATGACTATGGACAGAGCTAAAACATGTCAAAATAAGCATACAAGCTTCATGAATCTAAGCCTAAAACATGTTAGAATAGAGGCACACAACCTAATGCATGTTAAAGGACTAAAGAGGCATTACAAAGCATCTATGCAAAACTTGCAAGGAGTACTAAAACCAACATGATACGAAGTTAAATCATGATATCCTAAGCATGAATAACAGTCCATACATGCTCAACACATACTCAAGCACAATGCTCCCTCAAGAGACAAAACTTGCCCTTTTCAAGGACATCAAGGAGAGGGGGTGACCCTCTCCTTCTTAGGACTTTAAGGCATCATCTTCACCATCGAAATCCTCAAGATTTCAGTGGTGAAGAGACCCCAACACCAAAATCCCGGAGCTCTCACAAAATAGCACAAAGAGGCCTTTTCAAGGCCTAAGAGGTCAAACCTCCCCAAAGCACAAAACACTCTTAATAAACTATCAAGAGGGCCTAAAAACAGAACTCTTTTGTATTAAACACTAAGCTTAAAAACAGCTTTAAGATAGGTAAAAATAAGATGCAAAAATGGGGAATAAAAGGCTAGTTTTGTTACCCTTGTAGACCTCTTCACAAATGTTGATATTGTTGCTTCCTTGAGCTCAAATCCAGCCAAAAACAGCAAGAACAACCTCTTGGGACCTCAGTAGCCAAGGGAAGGTGAAACACTAGGTGTTGATGAGCAATAGTAAGTCACAAACACCTAGTGTACAAACAAGAGGGAAGAAGAGAGATAGGATAGATACAAAGCTTCTAACCTAGAACCAGAGCTTCCTTTCTCTCTTTTCTCTCTAAAAATGTCTAAGTTTGCTAACCCTAAGCCAAGAGAAGAGAGCCTTCTCTTATAGGAATCAAAGCTTACAAGCTAAGCAAAATCAAGGCTCATCCCTCCATACACGTGTATGGAGAGGAAACAAATGCTGGACAGCTGCCTTAAAATATTTCATAAAGCAACTGAACAGTAGTCGGCAGGGCAAAATGGTCATTTTGCCAAAAATAGTGCCAACCGGCACAATATAGTGCCGATGGCAACACCAACCAGCCGGTGGCCTCTAGCCACTGCCGGTGGTGTGTGGGGATGTCTCACAAGGCATCCTCTGCCCTTCCAAGGCAGAACACAAGTGTTTGGTGCAAAACCAGACACAAAACGGTCAAGTTCGGAGGTTCTAAGGCAAGGCGTGTAGCTGAGAACTCCGGGAACTCCAAACGAACACGAACATGGATGATCACCGAGTGTTCAAGCGGTGACGTCCAAGTCTTGAGGACGGTCAAAAATGGGGTGTCTACACCTCTATCTTTCTTACAACGAACTTAGGGTAGAAACACACTCAAAATAGATGAATTCCTAGAGAGAAGGTGTGTAGAGAGAGAGAGAGAGCTCGGATCTAGGGTTTGAAAGAAAAAGAGGATGAAAAAGTGAAGTGTTTACCCGCTGCTATCTACTGATATAACACAGGCTCGCTTGAGCGACCAGACACAAAGAAACCTCGCTCGAGCGTAGAAAGCCTCGCTCGAGCCAACAATCCAAACTTTCAGGTCTGCAATGTAGAAGCACGCTCGAGCGATAGAATGCTCGCTCGAGCAAAGAAACCCAAAACATAGACCTCGCTCGCTCGAGCGAATGAAAGCTTGCTCGAGCCAAGAATCAAAACCATCAGGTCAAAAAGAGACGCAGACGCAAGCTCGAGCACAGGACTTCTCGCTTAAGCCACCAGACAGACCACCCAACTATCGCTCAAGCGAAGGAACCCTGGCTCAAGCGAAGGATCTAAAACAATGAGCTCGCTCGAGTGACAAAAGGCTCGCTCGAGCGAAGAACGAAATTCATAAAGAACCATTTCCTCCCAATCACACCCAACCTGTAACAAACCTGCCCAAAACATCCTATAACTCAAATACAAAGTATTAAAGGACGGAAACAAGATATATACAACAACCAACATCCACGGAACCAAGTCCGGATTACACTAATCAATGGAGGGAAAACCAGGGTCGCCATAGAGAATGAGAGGTGGAGAGATGGAGAGAAAAAGAGAAAACAGAGAGAAAGAGAGAGAAAAAGAAAGAAAGATGAAACGGACAGAGAGAGAGAGAGAGAGATGAAACTGGAAGAGAAGCAAAAGGTGAAGAAATGTGAGGAAAAGTTAGGCTCAATTTATGGTTAAAATGAGGAAGAGTGAAAGAAGATATAAAAAATGAAAAGAAATTTATTTTAAAAAAAATTAAACAACTGGTGATATGGCATCATGTCCACTACGACCATGTTTTGTTTTGGTATAGACAATGATAACCGAGAGAAGGGTACTCGTGGAAGGTGGGAGGCAAGAAAACGTGGGGAGCAAATTCATGGTTTTTTTATTAGGTTTTAGTATATAAAATATTACGTTTCAATGTAATTTGGTTTGAAAAAAATATAGAGAAAAATATAATAAAAATATTATAAGGTTCTGAAATTAATATTGAGTAATAATATGAAGTTAAAAATATTTTATTTTATTTTATTTTGAATAAATTTTTGGTATAAAATATGCAGACTATTAAATTCAAAAATATTGTGAATAATTATAAAAAAATTAAAATATATATTATTTTTATTATATAAAAATACAAGATTTTACAGGAAAAAATTATGAATGTTCTCGATTTTATTAGATAGTTGAATTAAACCAACAAATAGAAAGACAAAAACATTTAATCGCATAATTTGTTTTTTTTTTCATCAATCAGTGAAACAATTATCTGGAATATTACTATGCAAAATTGATAATGTTCTTAGCTTTAAAAATTAAGAAAAACTGATAATATTCTCAGTTTTACTAAATAAGACTTACTGGTTCAAAAAAATCTTAAATAGAACCTAAGCTATCATAACATTTGTAAATAAGACTTTTAAGTAATTAACTCTTTTTTTAATAAGTTAAGTTTTGTTCTTCAAATTTTAATAAAAATTCAAACAAATTTGTCCTTAGTGGGAGCGCCTTAGTTGCACACTCAACAACATCAAGTTAGTTATTTTGTTTGATTCAAACTTCAAAATGTCATAAATTTTGATTGCGTATATTCTTTTTAAATAAAATTAAAAATTTTAGAATCTACTTATCGTGATATAAAATCAAAATGTATTATAAAATTATGCATATAAAAAAACTAATAAATTTAGTAGTTTTTGAATTAAATTTCTTAGTCTTCTAAATTGTGAAATTTCAAATGTAATAGTTATTCAAACTGAAAAATTGTAAAATTATATATTCTAGTTTGGCGACCAATCAAGTTTCTAGTTGGTAAAAATTCATATTCTATATATTCACCCACAGACTTTTAGCAACAAAAACAAAGTGTCACCAAAAGTAAATTCACAACTAAAAAATCTATCACCAAAAATTAAAAAAACAGCGCTCAATTAATACACATTAATGTGTGTTTGGAAGGGAAAAAATTGAGTACACATCTAACCTTTGGCATAATGTACAAAGTGGTGGCTCCAAGACTCGAATCCATAACTTTAAAGTTATTAGGCCAAATCTTAACTATTGAACCAATGGTTACCCCTACCATCTTTCACCAAAAATTCATTATTTATATTTATTTTTTTACAATTTCCCTGTCAATACATAATTCATAAACCTATAAAAAAAATAATCCAAACCCAAACTTACTTTTGTGCATCATTTCTACACATACATGCAATCAAAACAAATTAACAAACTTGCAAAGCATCCAAAATATAAACTTAATTCAAAAGTAACAAGCATATTAAACGTAACTAAAATATCAAATCCAAAACACCTAGCATAAATACAAATCCCTTACAATTCAAAACTTCAAAAATGTCACAATGAATTCCAAAAAACTTCAATCAAATTTTTATTGGACAATAGTAGCTTGTGGAAATCAACCCAATTGTTAGGTTTTTGTAATTGGCAATTTCGTTGGACAAAACTCTATTCAGTTGTATTTTTATTCGCTCTATTATATTTGTGAGTTATAAGAGTTTAGATGTGAATCAAACTCAAATTGTGCCTGAGTATAGAAGTTTGTCCTGACATTTCGCATCTTGTTTTGAGCATTCCTTATTTGCCACTTCGCTAACTAAAAGTATGGGGTGCTCGAGCGATGAAGTGATTGATTCATCCAGTATCTCTGTCTGCATTCTGAACTTTTGGTAGACAAGTTTTACTATTCGAACGGTTGGTCTATATGTGAGTACTACCTATAGTCACATCGCTCGAGCGGTCTTTGAGACTCTATTTAGTATAAAGTGCGCCGTTTGCTCGTTTTAGGGTTGAACCCGTCCAGATTCTCTAGGAGGAGTAAAATACAAAATGTTTTATATTGGAGGGTGTTTTTATATGAGTTTCCTTGATGTATAGAAAGTGATCGATTGATCAATGAACTACATATTGACAAACATCAAGGGTTGATTTTGTTCTTTTATTCATAAAAAGAGAGGTGTTCATCGATGGATTCTAGGAATTTGGGCCTGAAACTTTGGTGGATTCTAGAGTGGCTCATCGTCCTAGATTCGATATTGGCATTGTGGATTTAATATTGGACAAAACAATTCTAAGGTGAAGATTGTAATGCCCTGGAAGAAACTTTCCTAATCCTGTCCACTAGGCATTACTACCATATAACCCGTACAATTAAAAGGAGAAATGGCAATAAGAAAATAACATCCATTATATTTCTATCCCTTTAACCTATTCTTCAACATTTACCATATTGTTCCATTACATCATAAATAAAACAAAACAGTTCAAAAGGCAAGAAACGTCTACTACAATTAAGTCCCAACTAAACTCCTTACAAATGTACATCTTCAAAACATATCAACAGACAATTACAATGCTTGTAAACCAAGTTCAACGAAATATGATAAAACATGCCAGCAAACTCCCAAAAAGGTTCCTTCTTATCAAGACAATCACTTGGTGGGTCCTTTATCATCATTCCCTAAAATTGTTATCCTTTGGGTGAGCATAAGCCCAGTAGGTGATGAATTTAACAAGTTATATAGTCAGTTGAAACACATATGATCATGCAATGCAACATTGGAATTATAGAAATGAAAATGGGTACAAGTGTCTATGTATGTAAAAGAAGAGATGTGATGCATGAACTTTGTTCTATCTTTCCCACATTTGCTTCGGGAGGTAAACATACTATGACATCCCAAGTAAGAGCCCAGAAACCGGGGGGGCGATGGGCACCCAAAACATTTTCCCTTCCACATTTGCCGGCTCCATAAATGGCAAGGATGTGGACACCCAAAATCATGTTTTTCACATTTGCCAGCTCCAGAAACAGCGGGCTCGTGGACACCCAAATATATTTTCCCACATTAAATGCATCGATATGCAGACAGGGGCAATTGGGCACCTTGACTCCTCATATCATTACCAATTACATTAGTCCACTCAACTCAACCCGACTCACTACCTGGACTCATAAACAATTTACCGCCTTACAACCTTTTAACCTTCATTTTAATATGATGTTAAGAGGGAATGCAAGATGCATATGATGCATGAATTTTGAAACCTTCAATTTCCCTAAGAAAATTCCAAAACATAACAATTTAATATTTCTTACATCAATAATGAAGGATACCTCATAAGCAATTCTCATTGTCATTAAGAATTATAAAGGGTAAGAGCTCCAAATCTTACAGTCTATCCTTAAAGTCAAGGAATTTCATTCAATTTCATGTTTTTGAAGCCAATTGAGCAAAACCCTCCTTTATTGAAGAAATCTCAACATTAGGATTTATGAAAAATTGGGGTTTTCTCTCCAATGTACAAATTGGAGATCAACTCTAATCATCACTTCTATAATCTTTAGTAATAATCCTGATTTCATCCATAGTGATAGAATATCACCACATTTTTTCCAAATCACTTATTAGCAACACAATTTATACATATATATATATACACACACACAACATGAATAGCTAATGAAATTTCCACATAAGTGTTTCAAAGTGGAGATATAGTGAGTTAAAAACACCCTTACCTCGAAATAGGAAGCTAGGCTTGAAAAAAAAGGAAAAAGAATATTGTAGCATAAGATTAATAAAAGTAAAGAGTTGGGATTTAGTGAATAAAATAAATAAATTAATGAATATTACAATTCAAAAAATAAAATGAAATAAATTAATGAACATTATTTTAACATAAAAAAATTCTTATTAAAATTTAGGTTTGGATTCTCTTAAGTTGGCCATCTAATTTGAGTGGGTGTTTGGGTTTGGCAAGTTCATTTTTGGAGCAGATCTCAGTTATCTGAACCAATCACTTTTTAGGTCTTGTTGAGTAGAATATTGAAACAAAAAAACAATATGATCGGATATCAATATTTATATATTTGAATCACATTTATTTTTAAAAAATAAACGACAATTATAATTTAATTTTTTGTAATATAAATGTGATTCAACATATAGTTACCAATATCGGATCATGTTTTTTTTTTTTTTTTTTTTGCATGAATATTTTTCGGAGTTCTAAAAAGTAAACAATGTAGATTACTAAAAATGATTCCAAAATAACACTACCAAACCCAATTATGCTCCCAAGATAGTTTGAGAGAATCCAACCCTTCAAATTTTAATTTACATCTCGCTTAAGAGTTGGACCAGAATATAATTGACCCTTCCCTTTATTTGTTGTCTAGGTTTTCCTTAAACCTGCCGATAAGTATATATGGCTTGCTGTAACAACCGAGAAAAGCGACAATTTTGTGTCTGCTTTTCACTGGCAAAGAAGCAAAGGTGCAACAGTGCTCCACCACTAATGTAACGCCCCAACCCTTTACATGTCATCGATATTGTCCGCTTTGGGCCACGCCCGCACGGATTTGTTCTTCCCAGTGGGTCACCCATTCCAGAACTACTCCAGCCTAAGCACGCTTAACTGGGGAGTTTTGCTAGGGATTTCACCACTCAAAAAAAAGGCCTTGATACTATATAAGGGTCCAGGTTTTTATTTTTATAACCCAGGAACTCCCCTTTCATTCGCGATGTGGGACACCGGGACCTTACAATCCACCCCGCCTTAGGTGTAACACCCCAACTCTTCACATGTCATCGATATTGTCCGCTTTGGGCCACGCCTGCACGGATTTCTATTGAGCACAAAAAACCAGTCATCACCGACTCTCCTCCATCGCTGTAAGTGTGCGTAAGCCGTGGCATACCAGGAATATCTATATTCACAGTTCTTCTAGTACAATCTAGAGTCACAAAGTGTTTTCGCAGCCAATCCATACCCAAAATAATTACAAACCCCTCAAACCCTAACACAATTAGATTCGCATACAAGACTTTGCCCGCAAAATCAATCTCAAAATCTTTACACATCTCATACAGAGTAACTGCCCCTCCTAAAGAGGTCTCAACACGAATAAGTCTAGACAAGGAGATAGTTATAAGGTGTTCTCTTTCTACAAACTGTCTAGATATGAAAGAATGAGAGGCACCAATATCAAAAAGTACTATAATGGGTTTTTGAAAAAGAGAAAAGATACCTTCTAACCATCACTTTCAAGTTAAACAAATAAAAATTCGTGCATAAATACTAAGACTAAATTCAACCACCAAACTAAACCAGCTAACCCATGTTTCCATAATCCGAAGATCACCTAAACTCTCACAAGTCTAGAGTAACCTAGAGCTCTAATACCAAACTATCACGCCCCAAAATTCGGACAATTAAATATTAAACTAGGACTAAACCTCAATATTCCATCATCTAAATCCTAGAGTGACACAAAAATCTAAACGTTCTCATCTCAAAAAGGTTTAAGTAAATTTCCACGCTCAAAAGATTACAAGGGAGAAAAAAAACTAACAAAACGCCAACCAAACCATCCACCATAATTTCATAACTATCCAATACCTCCAACGTTAAAGTAACAATAAATAATAAAAACAACTTAAATAATGTAAAGTTACAAACCATGCCAAATTGTCAAAATACTCAGGTCATAAAAAAAATAATAAATACATAAACTAATATTAACCCTAAGTTCAAGAAAACAAAAGAAATCCAAAAGACATATCCAACAACTATAGTTATTTCTCATCACTACCGTAGCCCCAACTAATCCTGCAAAGGAAGTTCGGCTGCATTCAAACAGAACACACCCGAGATGCCAAGAGACAAAAAGGGTCAGTATACAAGTATACTAGTATAAGTACAAATATTTGACACCCACGTATCCACCAGACACAAATAAAAATACCTTTAATTCTTGCTATGGGACAAGACAAGTAGTTCCATTCGCACCGAGACGAATGGGTAGTTTCCTGAGATACGGTGGCATTTAGTTTCTTACCCGTACACAACTAAATATAAATTGAGTATAAAATAAACAAAATAAAAATAAAAAAATGGTGGGTCAACCCTGCATAAAAAGTTAGTAAGATCCACCATTCTACAAAAAATAAAGTTAGTATAATTTAATCATAAATAACTTGCTGAATAAGTATAAAAATACACCGTTTCATGTTTAAATAATTCGAATTAACCAAAACTCAAAGAACAAAAGTTGTACATAATCAAATTTCCTAAAAGGCAAAGTGAACGAATTTAGTAGAAACTGAACAGGTTGAGAGAAAAATTTGATAGAAGAACCTAGACAAAATTCAACCGAAAAATCTGAAGCTGAAAGCGAAAAGAAACTGCCCTAAGATGATTTTTTTCCAAAAAGTTCAAAACACAAAAAGTGTTCAGAATAATGTTTTACTTCAGTTTACATGAAACCAATAAAAATGAGCTCGTTTCGTGGGTTAAAACAGCATATAAAATCTGCATTGTTAAAATGAATAAAAACTATTGTAACCAAAATCATCCGATTACAAGTTCTAATCGATCTTTTTAATAAAAAGTTAAAACACAAAAATTGTCTAGAATCACGTATACATGCCTCTTCTCAAATTTCATAATTTATCGAGGTCATTTATCATTTTTCAAGATGTACAAATCAATACAATTCACACTATAACAATAAACTCATATTTAATTCTTTGTACCTTAACTTCACCACTTCAGCCCTTCACTTCCAACCTACACATATATCCCATGTGCCTCCCATATATCTAACACCGCTCCGAAGCCAAACTTGCACAGGGATATCATCCTGAGTTTGACCCGCACTCCCCGAATGGTTAGCATATACGTACGCGCGTAAATCAAAATACTCGTCTACTCTTGAGAACAAGACAACAATATATATACACAATCCCTCATCTACTCATGAGAACAAACATAATAATGCCAAGCCTAAGGCATTCAAATAAATCTCATAATACTCCCTTTTTTTTATACACTCTTTCTCATCAATACTCAAATAAAATAACAATCCATGAAGTCATGGTGGAATGTAAGGGATTTATCTATGGGTTCTAAGTTTATTTTAATTTCATATAACCATAGTGTGATTACAATAATAAAATAAATACATATAAAAACCCTAAACCTGACATACACAACTAATCAAAATAATTAAAATCAATCTATCATCTTCATGTAAATACAAAATCAAACTAACATCAAATAAATAAAAACAACGAATTAAACATAAATTAAGGGAAGTGAATTTTGTACTCACAATATTTTTTTGAAGATCAAAGAATCACTTGAAAAATTAATAGAGCCACCAAAATAAAACCCTAACCCTTTTTATTTTGAACCTTTTCCTTACCTCTCTTTCCTGTTTCTCTTTTTGCCGTGGCTGCTGCTCCTCTCTTTTCTTTTCTTCTTCTTCCTTTTTTTTTTTTTTTTAAGTGAGGCTCTAACACTTATAACCTAATAAACTATTATATTATATAATACAACATAATTACAATATACATAAAACACTTTTTTTTATATCTAAAAAATATAAATATATCAATATTCGAATTAATTACATATAATTAAATACCACATTAAACAATTAAATGTCATATTAAATTAACTAAACAACATATTAAATTCTCATGTAATCATGCAATTAATAAAGTCAAAAATAAAATAAAGTAATAATAAATAATGACTTATAAAAAAAAAATTAGGGTCGCTACAATATACACACCTCAAAAGAATCTCGCCCCAAGATTCGATAGGAGAGAGTACTAAACAAAAAGCTCCGGGTGCATATGCCGAACTTTCTCTTCCAATTCCCAAGTGATGTCATTCTCATCCTCACTCCATTGCACTTTCACCAAGTTCACTTTCTTGCACCGCAACTGCTTTACATCCCGGTCTAGAATAGTAATCGGTCGCACCACATACGTTAGATCATCACTAATCTCCAACACTTTTGGTGATACTACTTAGGAATGGTCTTGCACACACTTCCGCAATAAAGATACATGGAACACATTGTGAATAATAGTTCAAGCAAGGGGTAAGGCTAATTTGTAAGCCACATTACGAATCCTCTCAGTGAATCTCGTATGGTCCAACAAATCTAGGTGCCAACTTTTCCTTCTTTCCAAACCGCATAATACCCTTTATCAATGAGACCTTCAAAAACACAAAATCTCCAACATTCAACTCAACCCCCTTTACGTTTTCTATTAGTGTAACTCTTTTGACTACTCTATGCAATCTTAATACATTCTCGAATAATGTTCACCTTCTCTGTGGTCTCTTTCACCAACTCTGGCCCTAACAACGGCACATCTCTTACCTCTATCCAACAAGTAGGTGATCGACATGGCCTCCCATATAAAGCCTCAAAAGGTGCCATCCCCGATACCAGAGTGATAGCTATTATTATAAGCAAACTCCACCAATGGCAAGTGTTCTTCCCAATTACCACCAAGATCGAGGGCACAAGCTCTCAACATATCATCCAAGATCTAAGTTACCCGCTCAGTTTGCCCATCTATCTGAGGATGGTAAGCTGTGCTCAAGTCTAACCTAGCACCCAAAGCATGCTGAAAACTCTCCAAGAACTTTGCCACAAACAACGAATCACGATTCAAAACTATAGAAACTGGTGCGCTATGAAGTCGTACCACCTCCCGAATATACAACCTAGTCAGTTTATCCATAGTTCTGTTAACACTGATAGGAATAAAATGAGCAAACTTAGTGAGTCGATCTACTATCACCCAAATAGATTCATTGCCTTGCTTAGATCACGGCAATCCATCCCTGAAATCTATAGAGATATACTCCCATTTCCAAGTAGGGATCTCAAGAGGTTGCAGAAGTCCAAACGGTCGTTGGTGTTCTGCCTTAACCTATTGACACACATAACATCGAGAAACATACTCTCCTATGTCCTTCTTCATACGTTCCCACCAAAATGTCCTCTTCAGGTCATGATACATCTTAGTCCCACCAGGGTAAATGGCATATCGAGACCTATGGGCATCATCCATAATCTCTTTCTTCAATTCAACTATATTAGGTACACACAATCTGCCCCTAAATCGCAATCCCCCATCTGAGTCCACAGACCAACTAATAGGACAATCTTCAATCAAATCCACCATAAGGTCATCGAGCTTGCTGACGAGAAACCCATCTAAATATTGCATCTGACGAACTTTACCCAGCAACGTCGGCTGCACGGTCAAACTACCAATGTATGCCCTCTCGACACTCTCTATTGGTTGAACATAATGCATTGAAATGAACTCCAAGGACTTCCATTCCTGAATCATCAAGGAAACTATAATCCCATGTTGTCGACTAAGTGCATCTGCAACCACATTTCCTTTTCCCAGGTGGTAAAGGATCTCAAAATCATAACTGCTGATGAATTCAACCCATTTCTGTTGCCTCATGTTTAACTCTTTTTGAGAAAATAGATATTTGAGGCTCTTGTAATCTGTATATAACTCAAGGCGCTCCCTAAACAAGTAGTGTCGCCATACTTTTAACGCAAAAACAACTGCTGCCAACTCTAAGTCATGAGTAGGGTGTCGTCTCTCATGAGGTTTTAACTATCGTGAGGCATAAAATACAACCTTCTGATACTACATCAACACACTTCCCAAACCAGTTCCACTCACATCAGTAAACACTACTAACTTTTCCCCTTATACTAGTATAGTTAACACCAGTGTTGTAGTCAAACGCTGCTTTAACTCCTGAAAAGCTCTCTCACAATCATCTGACCATAAGAACTTCACATTCTTGCGGGTCAACTTGGTCATGGATGCTGCAATAGTGGAAAACTTCTCTATAAATCTCCTATAATAACCGGCTAGTCCTAAAAAACTCCTCACCTCTAAAGGATTTGTGGGCTACTTCTATTCTTTGACTGCAATAATTTTTTCAAGATCTACCGCTATCCCCTGATTGGATACAACATGTCCCAAAAATCAGACTTCTTTCTCCCAAAAGTGACACTTACTGAACTTAGCGTATAACTACTGCTCCCTCAAAGTCTGCAATATAACTTTAACTTTCAAGTGTTATCTGTGTTTTTCCTCATTCTTAGAATACACCAGGATATCATCTATGAAGATAATCACAAACTTATCTAGATACAGTTGAAAAATTATGTTAATCAAGTCCATGAAATAGGCAGGAGCATTAGTCAAACCAAAAGGCATTACAGGAAATTCGTACAACCCATACCGGGTCCCAAAAGCAATAAGTAGTATACTTTCCTCTGACACACCCATTTGATGGTAACTCGTTTTGAGATCAAACTAAGAGAATATGGTTGCCCCCTTCAACTGATCAAACAAGTCATCAATTCTAGGTAGCGGATACTTGTTCTTGATAGTCATCTTGTTCAGCTCTCTGTAATCTATGCAAATGCGAAGAGTGTCATCTTTCTCTGTAATCAAAAGTTGTATTTTACAATTAAGATGATTCAGGTGTAGAAGATGACGATGATGGGATGCCTGAGTTTGCTCATAAGGAATACTAAGAATATACTTGACAAAGAACCGAAAGCGATGTACGTGTGTGTGTGCACGTGCGCTTTGATTCATTTTTATCTCAAATTTCCTTTAAATCATATATTAAATTATTATTGTAATTTTCCTTGATTCACCCTAACTTTCACAAGTTCAACCACTTCAAAGCCACATAAAGAAGAGTTGTTAAAATTCTCATTGCACTTGTATAAATCAATGCCAGAGAAAATACATGAACTATGTACTTCCCATGATAATGAATCCTCTTGATTGTCCCTGTATCCAAGATGGTGGACTGGCCATAGGCCATCACAAATTAGAAATTAACTTCAGATCTATCCATCAGAGAGGGAGAGACATCGTCCATCTATGCTTGGGAGTCCACAAACTAGGCAGCCATTGGAGCTAAACAATGAGCAACAAAGTTTCCTTCCCTACCCACATGATAAACCAAGATGCTCCTAATTGCTCAACAACTAGAAACAACTAACTAATATTTTTACTAAAACCAATTTGGTATTTTGAAATACCTAATTATAAACTACACTGCTCAGTTAAACTTTCATTACAAACAACACAACCATCAAAATAAAAGAAACGTACATACTCATTCAAATTTCAAACCAATAAAAATAAGTACACACAATTCACACATACATTGTCTTTACAACACAAATATCTATACTATTATATTACCTAAAGAAGACACATAAGGAACTACTACATAATCTACTATGCTCTAATTGGATAGTACTCAATCTTTTATTCTCTTGAACACTCAAACTATTCCACATTTTCTGGATAGTACTCAATCATCCATTCTCTTGAACAAATAAGCGGGAAGATTTGAACTACGCATAACTTTAGCATATCCATTCATGTCCCAACCTGCATCCAAGAATTCTGAATCACCCAGAAGTTCTTCCCTATCTCCTTATCTATACCGCATCCCATTAGCAATATAGAATGGGGATATGACTTTAAAGATTCAGTGGGGATCTCATCCGGTTCTTCATATATACCTACAATATGAATATATGAATAATAACTATTATAAAAATAAATAAATTATGCAACTATAGTAAATAAAATAAAGCATAATCATTGTTTTTTTTTTTTTTGGTACAAACCTTCTTGTATTTTTTAGGATGCTTCTTCAGAACTTCAATTATACCATCATTATCTTCTTTGTCTATGTTCTTGAAGCTTTTAATTCTCAAAGAAGGCTTTTTATAACAAAAAATAAATAAGTAAATAAAATAGTATCAAATCAAATCAATTAAGCAAAATAGTAATTTTGCATTCATAAAGCAAAAATAAAATTATTTATATTTTTACTGAATCCTTGTCTTTATTGACACAAGGTTGTTTTTGGGCTTGGTGATGTATTTGGTTTGGGTAGAGATTTGAAAAGGAAAAAGTAAATCAAATATAACTATATTTCACCTATATTTCACATACATTTTCTCTTTACCTTTCAAATCGTTTCTCAAATCCATGAACCAAATATAAAATTAGTAATAACATTTTCATGCATGCAAAGAATGATTGTCATGAGAGTTCCCATTGCAGAGCGTCAAAGGTAGAGCACAAGACTTATGGAGCGTTAACTTGTACTTCAATAATTATGTTGAGTATACGATGCAGCGAAGTCCAAAACATACACTAAAAAATTCAATATTATATTACTAACAAGTTCATACTCAAATAAATATAGATAATAAAAGCACAATAGACAAACATGCATATAAAATACTAATTATACTTGACTCTCATTACAAACACTATTTGGGTTGGTGAGTTTCTCACCACACCATCATACTCTCCATCACAACACTCTCATGGCATTTCTATGCTATATAAAATTAGGAGTCTTTCTTTATATAGTCTTCCACCTCCTTAATGGATAGTCAGGATCAACTTAATCCAAAGGCTATCATTAGCCTTCTAAAATGTTCTAGAATCTTTTTACATTTTCAATATATTATAGAATTATCTAAACTAATCTAATACATAGTGGAGTTTTGTATATATTTCTAGAATACTCTATAATCTTCTCAAACCTTCTAGATTTGTCTAGATTTCCCCAAGTGTCTCTAATATTCTAGATTCTTCTAGGATGTTCTAGAATCTTTTGAATTTCTCTAGAACTTTTTGAAATCTTATAGATTCATGTAGAAGACTTTAGAGAGTCTGTGTTGAATCCCAACAAATTAAAATCAACAACATGACTTTAAAGGAGGAATTTTGAAAAGCTAAAAATGGAAGAAACTTCAAGAGGGAAGTAAGAAACTTGCAAATTCATAACAAAATCCTATGAAAAAATTTATTCAAAAAGTTAAAATGTAATCCTCTAATGTTCTCCCAACTACGTTCCATCCATCGCCAATCTGTCAAACATATGAAAAAAAATTACAATATTAAAATGTTAGTAATAAAATGCTTGGTCTCAAAACTATGATATACCAATTGGAGTGTTTCTACTTAAAGTTGCCAAATTTAGCTCGAGTATCATGCACAATGCAATAAAATTTGTAAATCCAAAGTAGATTAATTAGTGTCCTGCAAGTGAACAATCCTAATACCTAACTTGCAAAAAAAGTAAATACTCCAGAAAACAACATTAACTATCTTTCAATAATTCTGCTAAGTACAGTTAGGTGGAAATTCAAGTGTTATGGGAAATTCAGATTTAGCATCAATAATAACAAAGTAGAATGGTCAGTGCCAGTGTTATGGGACATTCAAATTTATCCTTTAAGCTTTCATATATTAAGGAAGAACGACAAAGCAAACAAAAGAAGAAATCATGTAAATTTCACTAAAGAAGAAAGTTGCCTTGAAGAAAAACACTAATGAAGAAACCAAATGAAGAAGCTCCAATTCAAGCCATTTGTAAACAGAAGTGTAAAATTTCAAACCCACAATACCTCAATATAGAGAGAGGAGAGAGAAGGGATATTTGACCAAGGAGAGGACTTGGAATCAATCAAACAAGGGTTCCCCTGTGTAACAGAAAAACCTAATAAGCAGTGAAGCCAAAGATTTGATGAAATTTGGGCTTCATTCAAAACGACGTAGTGTTAACAAATAAATTACTTCTTTCCTCTCAAAATATCAGTTCCTTATTTCATTTTTTATTATTCCAAAATATTAGTGTCTTTTCAAAAATGAAGGACTAAAATAATATTAATTTTCTATTTTACCTTTCTTTTAAATTCATTAACAATACAAAAACTACCATTATGACCATTGATATTTCCCAAAAAATGTATTATCAAAGGGTAATTTTGAAAATTTAATTTTTTTAAAATGCAATAATTGTACTACCGAAAAAAGTTAAATTCTCCTAAAAGAACTATTATTTTGGGACAGAGGAAGTATTAATGACCAAATGTAGCCCACATTTTCTGCAACTAAATAATTGTCGTCGCCAAAAAGTTACATTTGGTGATTATAATTTTCGCCATATATTAACTTTGTCACATAAACTTTTTCCTCGTTCCCGTGCAGAAATCTAGCCTTGCGCCAACCCCAACCGCGACCAATCATGTTAACTAGTCACCAATAGTTTAGTTTTTGGAAACCAATCAATATATAGTTGCTGATTATGTATATTTGGCGACCAATTTATATTATGTTGCCAAAAATGGTTTTTGTTGTAGTTTGGGCCATGTGCGGTTTATCCCTCTAATGTTTAGAAATAACCACATAACCTTCTTATGGTTTGTGGAGTGAAGTACGTTATTAGGCTTACTCACGATTTAATAAAAAACACTAAAATATTCTTGTATTTTCATCATTTATCTGGAAAACGAAGGGCACTTAAACCTCCTATATTTTACTGTTCCCCTTGAAATTTAAAAATGAGCATATAACCCTTTAGTCTGTCACGTGTTTCACACTTACTATTAAATTAAACCAAAAAATTTAACTATATATTTTAGTCCACAAATTACGTAAAAATTATATGATTGTTCTAAACACAAAGTGATAAACTGCACAAAGACCAAACCATATGGTAAAGTAAAGTTTGCCCTTTTATATATGGCAAAAAACCACACTATTGACTCTCTCTCTCTCTCCTTTTTATTCTGCTTCTTGGGCCTCCTCTCCTCTTTGTTCATGAGATTGTTAATTATGGGAAATTCTATTTCCACACACCTACTTACCTCAATGTATATACTTAATGAAATTTTATTTTAATGACAATTATACCCAAAAGTAAAATGACTGTAATGGATTAGGAATGGCAACAGGGCGGGGCGAGGCAGAGCTGGGGATCACCCTCCCCATCTCTAATCCCTGAAAGCACAAAAGTCCCCATCCCCGTCCCTGATCCCCGGCGGGGAACCCATAACCCTCCCCGCCCCCGTCCCCGCCCCCGCCCCCTAACGAGGATCAGGGATCCCCGACCCCAAAAAATCCCCGTACAAAAACAGCATCCACAACAAACAACCACAACCCCAACAGATCAACAACCACAACATTACAACCAAAAAAAATGGACAGATCTGATACACACACATACATGTATACATACATGTCAACATATACAACAAATGGACCAAAAAAAATAATGGATACTGATACACACTCACAGACACACATACATGTATACATATACACAGATCTGTGTGGATCGCGCATCGATCCATGTCGATCAACTCAGAAACATAGCTGAAACCACGGTGCTACGGCGAGAGAGAAGGTGCTACGGCGGTGCTGCGATAGAGGATGGCAGAGGAAGTATTGCGACGGAGGACGAGGGGAGGCGAGCAGCCGTTGTGTATAAGAGAGAGAGAGAGTGAGGCGAAACTCTAAGTTCTAACTAGTAGCGGCGATGAGGGAGGAGGATCTGTGAGGTACGAGCAGCAGTGAGGAAGGATCAGGGGTGACGGAGAATCGGCGGTGACAGAGGATCGGCGCCATCGTTGTGTGAAAGAGAGAGAGAGAGAGAAAGACGAAACCCTAGAGAGAGAGAGAGAGAGAGCAGAGACAGCTCTGTGTTGTGTTTGTGTTGAGTGTGTGTGAGTGTTCAGACAAAACCCTACACACACACACATATGTTATATATAAGCAAGGGCAAAAGAGTAATTTCACGTCGAGGGGCAGCCAAGCTGGGGATCGGGGCTGAGTCTGGGGCTAAAACATGTATCCCCGTCCTCGACTCGAATATCATCAGGGATTTAATTTTAATACCATCCCTGGCCCGTCGGGGGTATTTTTCGGGGAATAACTGCTCAATTCGGGGTCGGGGGATCGGGTCCCCGTCGGGCCAGGTTCCGATTGCCATCTCTATAATGGATAACAAAACACCCTTAAAAAATTAAATTAATAATTCAATTAAGTGTTGGTGTGTGTTTGGCTGAAAAATGTGTGTACTAGACTCTATTTTGCCTCAAAACTCTTCCTTCTTCATCAACCCTATTTTGCCCCAGAACCCTAACCATTACATCAAAAAGAACTCACCTTCTGCGAGTTCATTCCTTGTCTTCCGAGAAGGAGACACGAGAGCTCCAACGCCTTCACATATTTCTCCACCAATTGGAAAACAATTCAAATTCAACCATGCCATTTTCGTCTTCATCTTTATCTTCATCTTCTTCTTCTTCTGTGAGGGCTTCATTTAATAAAATGGTAAGGGAGGCACAAGACAACATTTGCTCCGACATTGAGGCCATCAACGATGGCGAAAAGTTCCAAGAAAACGTCTGGTTGAGGCTTGGTAGTGGCGGCGGCGAAATCAATAGGGTTTTGCAAGACAATGCCGTTTGGAAAAAGGTTGGTGTAAATGTTTGTGGTTTATGGAGTTGTAGACACCCCATTTTTGACCGACCTTAAGAAACTCTCTAACCAAACCCGAGGGAAGGAATGGTCAGACTATCTCCCAATGGCCGTGAGCTACTTTTTGTGGTCAGAGGCCATTTAACCATCTCGGTTTTTGGCATGCACCTCTGTTTTATCATTCATTCATTTTGCATCTTTTGTCATTGAACCTCTGTTTTGTCATTAGATGCCCACAACACCACTTCATTTCTCATTAGTTTTATTCAAATTTGGAAGATCAATTATCGCCAATGTTGAACACCGCATATTTTCTTCCAACCAAAGCTACATATCTGTGATCGGGGACATGGGAGGACCCTAAAAAATTGTTGAGTTCATTTTTGAGCCTCTCCTTCAAGCTCTATGTTGTGGCGACCTTGGAACCTTGTTCAGGACCCTAAAAGTTGGTGGTCGAATTGTTGATTTCATTTTGAGGCTCTCCTTCAAGCTCTATGTTGGGAGGACACCATATATTTTTGCCCAAATATCACCCCATCCGGATATTTTGCTTTTTCCCTAGGGTTACAAAATTTTGTCTAAAAAATCCTTCATTTCCATAGCCAAATTCTCAAAAACCTTTAGGATTCTAGGCCAATCCTTCATCAACCCTTAGTACCACCATCAACATCTCCATTCCAGCACAACAAATTGAAGCTAAGTCTCTAAATCCTTTTCCTATCACTTTCTTGCTTCCTATTTCTACCCTATTTGCCTACTGTTTTGGGCTTTGACCCCTACTGGTTTTATTTTGAGCCGCTCTACATCTTTGTAGAAGGGCTCAACCTCATTTCGTATCTCTTTCATATTCTTGCTTCAATACCACTCTTTAGGCCATAAAATTGCATGCTTTGTTTGGCTTTTGAGTGATCTGTTTTAGAGCATACTATATACTTTTCTTCAACATTGAAGAAGGGCTCAATCATGTTGGCTCTAGCATGCAATTCCTTTGAAATTCCTCCATTTTGCATGCTATTTTTAGCCCATTTGTGATCTGATTTGGAGCATGAAACCTACTGATATTGTGCTCATTTTGAGCCCCTCTTCAACATTGAAGAAGGGCTCAACCTGGTTTTCATCCTCTATCATGCACTTGCTTTGAATTCTTGTTCTACTCCCATGTTGCATGCTTTTTTAAGCTTACCATGCTTCTGTTTTGGGTCTCCATCAGGCTTGTAAAGTGTCATATTTTGGTCTGTTCTTTGTGTTTTGTTAAGGGCCTTAAGCCATTTGATGTTTGGTTTTGGTACTTCATGTTGTATCCATCTTATTTTCCGTAAAATTGCATGATTGTTTAGGCCATTCTACCTTCTGTTTTAGGTCTTAATCAGGCTTAGAAAGTGTCTTGTTTTGGTCTGTTCTTTGTGTTTTATTAAGGGTCTGAGGCCATTTGATGTTTTCTTATAGTACCTCTCTTTATAGCCTTGGTTAGCCCAAATTTTGCATGCTATCTTTAGTATATCTACACACTGAATTAGAGGCTATCATCTTCTGTAAAAATTCATATTTTTAGTCCCTCTCTAATGTTGTAGAACTGATTTTTTGGTTTTGAGCATTGTAGATATCACTTGCTTTGTAAATCCTCTCTTTTTCCGTATTTTTGCAAGCTATTGTTGTCATATCTATGCTTACAATTTGGCCATGTTTTGTACTGGAAAAATGCTATTTTCGGGGCTGCCTTGCTACTGTTTTTGCTGTCATGTGCCAATTTTGCATGTTTAGTATAATTGCATTGATGATTTCCTACATTGATTGTCATTTTCATTTAGTGGCTGAAATTTGGTCTGCATGCTTGCATATCATTTCCCATGTCATTTCATGCCTATCTCATTTTCATCTCATTTTATACTAGGTTGTATCTTAGCATGCTATATCACATATTAGCTACATTTCATGCATACCATGGGATCAACAACTTTATACATTATTCATCATTTTCTTAGTTAATTTGTAAATTAATTAGATGGTTAGATATAGGGCATATTTCAATCTCATATGCCATATTTAGAATATATTTAGGATCATGCATGATTTCAGTACTAGGTAAGTCTTATGCTTTAGCATCCTTGCATAGTGTTGCCATGATAGCATGCTACAATTCATCAATTGTTTATTTTAAGCCTACTAGATAGTGGCAAAATCATGTCTTCTAAGCCTAGCAAACCATCTTTCACAAACAAACATGAAATGTTTTGTTCAATATACTTGTTAGCATCACATAGTAATCTAGGCTAATAAATAAGAGAATTCACAATGTTTTCAAAAACCAACTTTGGTGATAAATTTCCCATTTTAAAATATTTGAGTCATGCCTCCTAAAGCCTATAGAGCCGCTAGTCTTGTTCATTTGGATAATGCCAATTCATCTAACCCTATCTCGCTTTTTTACTCTTGGAATCAGCTTGATAAATTTGCAATCAATTGGGTTTTGATGCTTTACTAGTTTTGTAATTTGGGTATGGATGGTTTGTGAATTTATGGTTTGACACACCGATTTCAAATTAGGTTAGGTTGGTGGATGAATTTTGTTGAACTGATAAAGGATATTGTTGAAAATGACTTATCTGATCATCCTTCAATTATTTGGGATTTAAAACAACTGACTGTAAATTTGCAATCAACTGGCTATGTGAGTGTGTGTTTGGCTGGAAAGTGTGTGTATAATATTTAAGTTAAAGGTTATAATTGAAATATGTGGTATGTAGAATGAGACAAATAATACCTAATCAAATTCATATAAGTGTGTGCACTGAGGTAAATATATATGTTGAAATAGTATTTCCTGTTAGTGATTGTTCATGTAGAGTCCTGTCTTCTCGGGATCTGTACAAACCTAGGTCTTCTCTAATCTTCTAGCTTTTTTTTTTATTATTTTTATTTCTATACAATTACCCACTTGTATACGTGAATTATTATATATATATACACACACACATATAAAGGAGGGAAACATTATGGTGCACATTATTCAAAAAATATGCACTATATGTACCTTATAACTAAAAAAAAATGACATAACTTTAATTTTTTGAGTCATGATTAATATATATATATATATATAACATAATTAAATACAATATGAGATATAACTAAAGAACTATGAGTCATAATTAAAATAATATCATAACTAAAGAAAAAAAATGTTTATAACTAAAAAAGAAAATAGCATAACTAGAAGTGTATATGGTGCATCCTTTTTAAAGAGATATATATTAGAATTTTCCTACAAAGGAATTGTGAAATGGAAGTGTACAGTGTTATACCCAATGGAAACCATTAAAAAGCCAGCAAGCAAACTAAAGGAACAAGTAGCCAAACACTAGCAGGTACAATCTTCTTCGATTCAACTTCCTATTTGGTTTCTGAGAATTTTGAATTATGAGTTTTTGTCGCCTCGTTCAATTTCAACACTTGGAAGACTACTGCTAGGCTTCATTTTGATTTCGTGTTTGAGAGAGGATCTTCTTTGTTGTAGTGGTTAATGGCGTGATTGCTTAATTGTCTTGTACCTAAATGTGTATATTTAGGTATACTATATTGGGCTTTTCATTACTCTTTGGTTAAATCTTGATTCACTTTTTATTGAAATCAGATTGATGAGTTGGGAATTTGAGATTTTTGTGTATGGACGTGCTTGGGGATACAATGAGTCCAGAATTGTATTTATTTTGATGTCCCTGTGTACTTTTCTACAAGATCAACAAAGGTATAGATATTGAGTCCTTGCCAAGTGATTTCTTGATTTATTGAGTTGGTTTGTTTGATCTAATAAATGAATCCTTTGGCACATGCCACAACAACTACAACCAATAATACATTAATTGATATGTGATCAAAGTCTTAAAATGCATGTTGCACGGCATTTTCAAAAGGACATTGCACGTGGTGTGGAGGGTTTTATTTCAACAGGCAAAAAACAAATGGAGATAGGTGAGTGTGGTTCTAGTTCTCTCTACATCACAATTCCGAGGGAAGATATAAATGTTTGACCTTGAATTTTGTAGCAAGAAAATTAGCTTGAAACTAAAATCTAAATTGTCAAAACCAACAATTTTGAACCAGCAATTTCCTGCACTAATGACCACCAACTGTCTTGGGAAAAAGGTCCCATGCCCATCTTCTTCTTTTTTTCTCCTTTCCTTTTTGGCAAGACAAGAAGGCACTTGTCCAAGAAACAAATCAAATGAAAGGCAGAAACACAGTAATGCTGTGTTTGGATCTTAGAAAATGTAATTGAAAATCCAAAAAATATATATTCTTTTCTTAGGCTAGTTTTTAACCCTACACTGTCTGCATCAACAAGCACCAAGATGGTCAAATATTTAAAAACTTAATAAGATTAATACAACCTAAATTTCAATTTATTCATGCATATTCAAAATAATTAATTTCCACTAGCTGCACTTGTGCAATCAGTTGGCTTGAAAGAAATTACACTTTTGACAAGGTCATAACCAATCAAGAAGTTCATTTGTGACAACTTTCCGAAGATTGAGATATCATTGGTAGGAACAAAGGCTAAACACACTGGACCATCTCCGTTTTGGATGAAAATAATCAACGGTGGCAATTCCAGGTCAGCTCCGGTGAATTTGACTGATATTGTAGGCAACTTCGTAACATCAATATTACTGTAACATAGGCTCAAGAACCCTAGTGGGTCTGAAGTAAGTTTTCCTTGAATGACTTTTTTCAATTCTGATTCTAATTTTTCATATAACTCACTTGGCAAGAACATTAAAGTTGTCCCTGAGTCAATGATGATGTTACCCTGATCAAGCTCATCAGCAGAATCAACCAAATTCGTTTTTTAAGGCATTTTGTATGATAGGCTCTTGTTTCCAACTTTAATGCCCTCCAGTCTGCGGTAATAGAATGTATCGGGTGATTTTTTGGTTACTGGAGTTGAAATGACCCCGGCATCACTTACCACCGCATTGTCACCAAAAATTAACTTGGTTGTCAGGTTTGAATCTGATGAATCTAATGGTGGTAAGCAGTAGGAGAATTTTTCGTGAATCGAGTCGCTCAATTGGCTTGTGAATGAAAGCTTGCCGCCCCCAAGGCCAAATATACCAGTAGCTGTCTCGCTGAACCTATGAACGTAACCGCCCATAAAAAATTAAAAAAAAAAAAAAAAAAACCAACAAATAAATAAAAACAACTAAACCAACACAACCCAACAAATAAATAAATTAAAAAAAACAACCAAACCAACACAGTCCAAAAAAAAAAAAAAAAACAAGAACAAAAAAAAAAAACACCAATTCGAGGTATTCGAGGACTCAATCTTTTTCCTTTTTTCTATTAGGCCACGTTGATATCATTAGAGTGTGACTACGGGTACCACTAGCTATATGAGCATTGCATTTTTTAATTCTTGGGAATGTTTGAATGGTATTACAAGGGGGTTTATGTCGGATTTATGGGATTGTTAATTCAATATTATGTAAACTAATATTTAAGACATAAAATGTCAGTATAATTATATAAAAAATGTGACAGTAATTTCATACTTTCCAAACTTCATGGAAAGTTAGTGTAATTTAACTCTTAAAAAAATAAATTATATAATAGATATAATATAAGGAAAATTTTAAATATACATAAAATTTATACAAAAAATTTAATAAGTGATGTGACAATATCATTATTATAAATATATTTTTTTTGAATAATATTTTATTTTGAAATGAAAGGTCACATCATTATATATAAGAGTAAAAATTATGTATAAATTTTTTATTTGTATATTATTACTTACGCTTATTTTGACAATTGAGTTAAAAGTTAACTTTTTAATTTTTTAATTTTTTTTATCATATCATCTCACTATTTTTTTACATTTTTTCAAAAAAAAAAAATTAACTTTTAACTTATTTTCTAAGATAGACATAATATAATGCCGTATAATTTAGGGGACAAGTGGCAATTAAAATACTAAAAAAAGTTAGGGTCGGTGTGAAAAAATATTAAATTAACAGAGTACTTATCTTTTCTCCCTCTTTCACAAAAAAAAGTTAATTAATTATTAAATATTAATTAATTTAAAGAGAACAAATAAGACACAGCACAAGTGTCACTAAGCGCCACCATGTGCGCACTCCCACACCACACAGAGGTTCGGTCTAGGTGGGCCCAATAATCCACGCGTCAACAATCCAGAACGCCAATGCGTACGTGGACCAATCGCATCGCTTAAACTGATCGTATCTCGACCCTCCCTCTCGTCCACGAAATCGGATACCCATCCACTCTCTGCAGTCATTGTTTTGATCTCCACGCCACGTGTCGCCTCACGCGTGACCCTCTTTTTTTAGCTTTTAAGAAATCAATAAAATAATCACGAGAATTTTCCAAGCTCTATCTCAACCCCTTCTCTCTCTCTAGAACCTCCTCGATTTCTCTCTCTCTAAGCTTTCGAATTAGGGTTTCTCTTCGCAGTTCTGTGATCTGAGGTCTTGGATTTCGGCTGAGTTCGTGATTCTCCGGCGAGGAATCGGTTTTCCGGTGAGTCTTCCGGTTAGATCTTAGTAGAAATGATGATTTTTGCATAAAAGCTTGTGATTTTAGTTGTTTGTCGTTGGTTTAATAGTACATGTTGTTTTTGTTCTTGTATTTGATACGGATTTGATATCGATTGTGCTTTGTTTGGCTGCTGGGAAAGTATCGGGAAAAGAAACGAAAACATGATTTTGAGTATTGGATTTCTAATTTTGGGACTGCCCTATACTGAAAACTTCACTGAACTGAGCTTGATTAACTATTTGACTTACTTTGAGTCTATTAAAATTTCGAATTTCAACGAATTTTCAGTTGCTTTCTCAGCAACCAAACGGGATTTGAAGGGGGGAAGAGTTTGGGTGGTTATAATTGATTAGAAGATAAGTGATCTATCACTATTGATTTCTGATTATTTTAGTTTTTGGTTGTTGCTTTTATTGAGTTGACGTACGGAGGCCAAGGGTGGATTTGTGTTTTAAATATGACATCTTATCAGGCAAGTGCATCTGCTTTTAATGCTGGATAGAACAAATTGGAGGAATGTCTGACTTGCATATGTACGAGGTAAGAGTCTCTTTCCTATTATTGGAAATACGAAAGGTTATTTAATCATTGTTACATATTTTTCAGTCTTCTTGTAATTTATTGCGATGTAAATGGCTGATAGACTTCAGAATTCTTATTTATTTGTTCGTGTTTTGGACTCATCCTTAGCGAGCAACAGTTTTGGCATTTTCTGTCTTTGAGTAACTTTTTTCGTCTTAATTTGTTGCCTCAAATTTCTAATAGTTGAATAGTAATACATGCACGTTTGTTTCATGGAACTGAGGCATGGGATTGGACTCCATATCCAATAGATTTACTAGTGACTAATAGTCAAATACACATAATTTCCAACCCATATTTATCTCAGGATTAACAGTCCATTGCATTGCAATCCCCTTATCCAATCAATCCAAACAAACGTCCCGGACGTGTAGTGCATGTAATATGACTTATGGTTTCTGTCTTTGTCTACGTCAGTTAAGGACCTTTCTGATTTTGTTTTGAAGAATGTCAAATAAAAATATATAAGATATGAATGTCAAAACTACACTATAGTTCATTTATACAATTTTAGAAAGTTGGATAATTGTATTAGAAGCACCTAGATAATCACTGCCGACTACTTGTTGCATACTTGAATGCATTGAATTATTAGCCACCCAAGTAAAAGAAGGGGCCTTATAAATATGGGACTAATTTTGTTCTTTAGCATTAATGTTTTTAGCATTAATGATTAACAAATTTGTGACAAGTGAGAACAATGATTTCTATTGATTTTAGTATAGAATGAGATAATAGTTAAAAGATATATTTTAAAATTGCAAAACTCCACTATATTGCTTGAAGTTTTTTGTTTTATAGCCTAGAGTCCTAGACTAATATAGGATATCATATAGATGGTCCTATTTTTGAAACATATCTCTCACGTCATTAGAAGTCAGTAGATGTTGATGCTTATACTATCATCGGGGGTTTTCGACAAGCAAATTGAATTGATACATCATCAATGAATAGAATCAATGCTATATGGATGAAAAAAAATTAATTTGCAAAATAGCTGGAAGCCGGGAATAAGAATGTGTACTAAATTCTGCCCTATTTGTCACACCTTGAAATCCGGGGGGTTATAATGAAATAGAATAATATATGGAAAATAAAACGTAATTTCTAATGTTCCAAAATAATAGTCTAATTAAAGTTGAGACCAAATGGTACGTTAGAGCATCTAAATGTCTCATAGTAAAATACTTATCAAAAAAAAAAAAATGTCTCATAGTAAAATAATTACAACAATCCAAAATACAATGATGCTAATAAATCGAGGAGTATTTATGTCTCTTATTACATGTAAAATCAATATGAGTAACATATTTTTATTATCTCAATCTTTACTCCCTGCCCATCCTAACTCCGCATTCAGTAAACCTGCAATGTCTAGTAGGGGGTGAATTTGCACCCGATAGTCCAAAAAACCCAACATACAAAAAAAGTAACATATAATGCAAGAATAAAACATGTGGGTAATAACATACAATGCTACATGAATGCATGCACAAGGCAAGATCGCTTTTATAACAATTGTTGTATTTTCCATTTTTTCATCTCCTTCTTTTACATTCTTTTACTTCCATTTATTTAATTCAATATCATGTAGTCATCATCCATCTGATTCGTACCAAGCTTATCTCTAGTCCATTTCTTCCATTTACAATAATTCTTGTAATTACTTGGGAACCAACCTAAACTTAAGTGTCACCTCACATTCCTCAACCACAAACTTTCAGTGTCATTTCACTTAGGGAAATTTGTCACACAAGAATGTATAATAAATCTTGCCCTTTCTTTAAAAACAGCCAAAGTTTTGACATGTGTTACTAATGCTCACATCGTGGTGAGGCTAAGGCAAAACGCATCAAGACTTTGATTTTTAGGTGACACATTCCAAAAGGCTGGCACATCACAATTTGAGGCGTGGGCTTTATATTTGACATATGAGGACTATGCATATGTAGAGCTTGTCTTGAGCTAAACTTAGTCTAATATATTTCATGGAAAAAATGACTGGACAAGAGAAAACACAAAGCTTATGCGCAAGCGAGAAGTTCAATAATTGAAGCTAGGAATGTTAATATCTTCTTCAATGCGATATGGGCAAACTTACTTCTTTGCAGTGAAATGTCTTGCCCTTTCTTTGAAAACAGCCAAAGTTTTGACAGGTGTTACTAATGCTCACGTCGAGGTGAGAGTAAGGCAAAACACATGGCGACACATTCCAAAAGGCTTGCACATCACATTCTGAAGCGTGGCTTTATATTTGACATATGAGGACTATGCATATGTAGAGCTTGTCTTGAGCTAAACTTAGTCTAATACATGATTTAAACATAAAAATGAAGAAGTTTTTTTTTTTGACTATATTTCATGGAAAAAAATTAAGTAAATGGCTAGACAAGAGAAAACACAAAGCTTATGTGCTAGCGAGAAGTTCAATAATTGAAGCTAGGAATGTTAATATCTTCTTCAATGCGATATGGGCAAACTTCCTTCTTTGCAGTGAAATGTTCGATGCCTTAGGGAGATAAGTATTTACACCTTTATATTTAATATTTAATTTCTAGTATTTTATTTTACTATTTTAAAATATTTCATTTATTCACTAAATGTAAAAATTCAGAATTGCATAAATGCTTACGCCTTCACGCCATGAGGTTTACACCTTGCGTTACAAGGGAAACTTTTCCACTGTTACTCTCTTAGAAGGTAGAACTTGTGCAGTTCCAGTAACTTGCATGCAACATTTTCTTCACTTATTAGCATTTAACTAAATCCCTTACATGACATTTTATCCTGCGTGTTTTCAGGTTCTCAAGAGATAGAAGATAATTGGTGGAGGGCATGATTGGGATGGCCTCTACCATCTTGATTGCAATATAAGTGTCAGTTTCTAGCCCTTGATTCGATGTTTCGGAAAGTATTGACATTAAAATATCTTCCATTCCATTCATTCAAACTCTAGAGCTAGTATCCCCATTTAGTTTTTTCTTTGTCTTAGGATGTGATGCTTGTGAATTTGGCAGCATCATAGGGTCTCGTTTCCAAGGGTTTATATTTTCTAGGTTTTCACCATTAGTTATCTTGTGTGTTTGGATAACAAGTGAAGGAGAAAGAACAGAAAGGGAAAAGGTACAATAACTGAAGATTTCTTCAGCTATTATTAACTCTAGCTCGATCTGGAGTAGTAGAAGGTTCACTCTAATGTGAGCATTACCAAATTCAATTGACTATGCAGAAACTCTATTTTAATTTGCTAAGATGTAGGACTGCACTCCAATATAGCCAATTTATGGAACCATTAATCTTCTGAGGAGCAGAACTTAGCTATCTACGATTCAAGATGGGAATTCCTTTGATCATGTGCAAATAAATTAAGTATATAGAATGTAATCAATGTCTGGAGAATAAGTAATCGTAATACCCTTTTCTATCTTTCAGGATCTGTATTCTCTCTGTATTCCTTAAGTAGTTAACTGGATATAGTGTCAGTAGGCCTACACTGAAATTCCAATATTTGTTAAGTAATAATTACAATATACTTTTCTTTCCATAGCTGACCAGGCTATGTTAATCTCCAGAAAATATGTAATTTGATTTGATCAATTCCTAAAGGGCAGTCCCAGACTCAAACTCCCACAAGGCTCCCACCACTTCACGTCTGTGGATTTACCTGAAAGTCCTGAATTTTTTCTTATCTACTTAATTTTGTCTTTTAGTTTCACTAAAATTCCTATTTTCAGTTTTGTTTGTGTTTTTATAAGTTTCCACTGTGGCTGTGAAATGATGATTGCAAATTCTTAAATTCTTTATATTTGGCATGTGCTGTCATTATCTGCAAGTTATCACAGGTTTATGTATTTCCACTGTGGCTGTGAAATAACGGTTGCAAATTCCTAAATCCTTTATATCTGGCATGTACTATCATCATCCACAAGTTATCACAGTTTTATGTATTTAGTTTATTACTCTTATTTAGTTGAAATTATTCGGAGGAAGATTTCTTGAACTCTGCAGTCATTAATGCTAAAATTATGTAACTGGTGTTACAGCTTGAAGATATATTTTGGGATGAATTTGATCAGACTGATGATCATATAGTACCTCACCCTGGTTATGAACACGGGATTGAACCAGCATTTGAGGGCAATAGCTGTAAGAAACCTCGACGTGAAGTAATTGGCATTTCAAGTAAGGCTGCTGACCGTTCTACTGCTAAGTATGTTAGTAGGGGAAAGGGTGGAGGATTCCAACCTTTGAAGAACGCAAGGGGTACAATGTTGGAGAAAAATTCATGGTCTAATACACCTGAAGGTGTCTTTCCCGCTTCATATGATAGTCACTCAAACAAAGAAGTGACAAGCTTAGCATCAGATAATACAAGGATATCTAGTCATTGCTTGAAAACCAGTAACATAGACACAGTTGGTACAGAGTTTTGTGTTGATGATCCTAACACTATTGAGAGGTGTGCTGCAGTTGATAGTAACTCCTATCGTTATCCTCTGGGTGACATTTGTCAAACAGACGATGGTCTCAGTTTCTTAGATAATGATGATGGGTGGCCTGATATCGGAAATTTTGACGATGTTGACAGGATGTTTAGGTACATTCTAAATAGTGCCTTCATTTTATACTTTGTTTCTGTCCCTTCTTGTTGTGTATATGTATTTACTTATATGTTTTGCTGTCAGAAGTTGTGATTCAACATTTGGGCTTGGGAGCGTTGGCAATGAAGATGAGTTTAGTTGGTTATCATCATCACATACTATTGAAGAATCTGAGGATGTGTTGAAGTCAGCCTTCGAGTTTTCTTGTCCTGAATCAAGTCCATTTAAAAATATATCAGAACAACATGAACCTTCTAAACTGAACAATGGAAGTTCTTCAGTAAATGATTCCAACATGGACTGTGCATCTATTAGCTATAAATCTAGTTTTCAGGCATCAGAAGGCAGTGAGCCTGATGATCTTGGTCACTTGACTTTCTTGAATGGGTCTGATGCTATTTCTGAAATCAAAGATGAGTTTGCACCTAAAGAGCAGGTTGGTAGAAACTATACTCTCAAATGCACCCCAAGTAATTGTTTACCAAATTAAAAGTATGAGTGTTGTATTGTTTTTGCAGGGAGTTGAGTTTAATGGTGCAGTTCATTTCAACACTTCAACGGACCGCTCTAAAGATGAAAACAGTGTGATGGTATGCTGCTGCTGAACAAAAGATTGTACTACAAGAAACTTATTTCCTTTCTAAAGATGAAAGCAGTTTGATTGAATGTTGAAACATAATTTTTTCTTGCTTACATAAATCTCATTTTGAATTGCGTTCATAGTTGTTCACAGTCCATTTGATTTGTTCTTGAAAACTCTTGCACGTCAATTGCCCACTTTGTTTATTCTTCAAAATATTTTTACATTTATTTACCAATTTTTTGTATTAGAAGTACGTTATTATTATTAATTGATATTAAGTCTAACAAGTTGGTCAGCCTGAAATTCTTTCAGAAGTCAACAATTTCAACTGTTTATATATTTGAAGTGTGATATTACATGGCAGATCAATTTTCACAAGAAGCAGGCAAAGCACCGTAATCAATCAGAAGGAAAAAGAAAGCAACGCTCAGAGAATGGTGGTTCATTGCATCATACTGGCAGCATACAGTTTAAAGACACTAAGTTCCCTTCCAGGGACTCATCTCGTCAAGCTTTCACCTCTCCAGACATGCAGGAAAGCTCTTGCATGAGCTCTGGGTTGGATGAAATCTCACTGGAAGCTTCTAGTTTTCGCCACCTTCAACAAGTCATGGAACAGGTACCATGGTTTCGAACCTCTAATCATATTGGTGCAACTAAGAGCATCTAATTTTTCAGCTATCGTGATCTAGTAATTATTTAGATGCATGTGCTTTTTTGTGTCACTTGTAGCATTTTTTATCTTGTAAGCACCTCAAACATGATGCAAATATTACACAGGTTCTATGTGCAGGTCACCTCGTATTAGAACTTCAACATGTGTGAAAATTGTCATATAGGTTGGTCAACATTTGGGATGGGCAAAAATCCTATTGTTGAATTGTGATTGTCTTATCTGTCGTATGCATGCTAGGAAAGTCAAAAAATCTCTTGTGACTTCCATGTTACATATCAAATAGTAATAATAATGCAATTGCCATGTTGTAGCGTTGGAGTCACACATACTTGGATAAATAGGTTCCATTGAAAGAAAAATTTCATCTTGTACTATATTGTTCTCCATGCATGCTTATCTTAACGATGAAGCAGGTGGGTGTGGGTTGGAGTGGATGAAGGTGACAGAAAAATGATTAAGAGTTATGCTTAGAAGGTTTCTATATATATATATACACACTAGTGCTGTGTTGTTTATGATATTGTATGGGTCTGTTCTTCTACTTGGTAATTGACTTGGCTGAATATGCTCCATTGCAGCTGGATATAAGGACAAAATTATGCATAAGGGATAGTCTGTACCGCTTGGCTAGGAGTGCTGAACAAAGACATCATTATGTAAATTTGAATGGTGGCAGCATAGATGATAGAGACACCAGTGGAGCGTTGATGGCTGAAGGAACAAATAAGTATGTAATCACTGCTTGCTTTTTGCACTTCAATTTACCATTATGTTTTAAAATAAATGATCCTACTGACAGGCTTTTGTTTTCACTATTTTTCATGCGACATGCCTATGATATCACATGGGATCTAGAAACACTGCATATAGTGATTATTGTTTTTCCTGAGCCCTTTAATAACGTGGAGTGATCCAGTTCACACTACTGAAATTGACTGGTTTTGACAATAATGTATCATTAGCAATAAATGCTAATGGCATCCTTGGTTAGCTCAGACTTCCCATGGTTGTTACTTACGGTATCAGAGCAAGGACCCTCTCTGTTAAATTACTCTCCCATAATTTCACTGTATGAACTAATTTTTAGTGCCATGATACTTGGCACAACTTTGAATATCACCTCCTTTACTCCTATGTATTGGAACTAATACTTCTTCTCCGTGCATCAGGCATCTTTTTAGTATGGAAGATATTCTTAATCAAATTAGTCAACCAAATTGCCCCTTCAACACCCAAACACTTCCAAACTTCAATAGGAATTACGGTCATTTTTTCTCCCTGAAATATAATGCACGTACCTCCCACTATTTCCAGCCTTTATTCTGCTATAAAATTAAATTTGTAATCATCAAGTTCTTGTTCAGAGTGTTGATCAGGACTTGATTATCAACAACACTTGGGCATGCCATGTTTGAATCATTATTGAAGGTGGGGGGAACAATGAAGAAGATAATGAGAACCTACCATCCCCTTCCCAAAGGAGAAATGAAAATAAATTGATTTTCCTGGACTACTGTAACAACAAAGATCATAACTATGACAAGACAATAGAATGGAGCCGGTTCCTTTATCTAGACTGCTTGAAGTACATTTTCATTTTTAACCAATGATCTAGTATATCATTTGTTCTATAAGTTTTCATGGTAATATGTTTGATTGGCCCTCATTTTGCTAAATCATGTGATTATTTCAGGTGCAATGGTCTTATGGATATGGAAACTGATACAAACCCTATAGATCGGTCTATAGCGCACTTGTTATTTCACAGGCCTACTGACCCATCTGTAATCCCAGCTCATAATGGTTCATCTCCCAATTCACATACCATGGTAAGCTTTTATAAATATTTTAGTAATAGATTTGTAGCTATTGCTGAAAGACAACTTTATCCTTTTAAGTTCACGTCTACGTATTTGAATGAACAGATTCATGGGTCTATCACCAGTCCACCTGTGAAGGCTGAGAAACTGGTTTGTCAGGAAGAAGCTGCCTGTGAAGCAGATCAAAAAGTTTTTGATCACTAATGACGAGTACGAATGAAATCATTAGCTTCAGCGCAGTCACAAATGAAACATGTCTATTATGAATTTACAGTGCATGATCATGTATAAAGTACATCTGGGAAGCTCCCATGGAAATACCAGTTTTATCTGAAATTAGTTTTTAGTTATGTCAGGTGACTATACTTGCAACACCTCCATGATAAGCTATTTTATCTGGCTTATCTTTGACTAATATTTTGAGATTGTGTATATCTAAATGTTCGCATATTTTAGTTATGCCAACCATTTTGGAACATGAATTGTACAATGGTACTAGGTCATTTGTTTTAAGATTGCTTTTTGCTTTCGAAACTTTCTGGATCATCGCCCTAACGCTCTTAAAAGTCACATGATGTCATGGGCCCCTGCAGTTTTTAGGTGGGTCTCACGTGTGTGGAATAACTTGTTCATCTGCAGGTGTACTGTAGGCATATCTATATTCAAATGGTTGTGTTGCATAAGTTCCATGAGACTTGGACCCAACCATGGAATTTGTTAAGATATCTTAGGATAAATCATCGGGTCTTGCATTCATGTATGTGAGTCAAGACCTCTGTTTTAGCTGATCACATCTATGGTTAGTAATGTTTGATTTCTCACTTCCACCAACAAAAAAAATGACGACAATGTTACGTAGTTCAAATTTTGTGGCTCAAAAGTAGCTCAAATGGTCAAAACGACGTCGTTTTGAGTATAAAACAACATAAAAATGATCAAAATTACGTCGTTTTGGCCATTTGAATCATAAAATTTGAGTTACGAGACATTTTTTAAAAATTAAATATATGTTGATTGTCCTTGTGAGTGTTGGGGCCAGCTGGTTAGACCAATTGCTATTTCTCATGATTATTGCATCAACCTTCGGCCGTCTGGCTTTGAGTTCCTATGATTGTCATTTCAAGCACTGACATCTTATTCATTCGAAAGCTTTTAAAAAGACTTTAAACTTTTAATTTGTCATAAATTTAAATAATTAAATTATAATCTCATGCCACATTATTTGTGGGTTACGTGGGTATAACTTTTTGGGTATGCATAGCGACAAGTAACCATTTGACTTTGACCTGGTGGCTAGGCCAATTGGTTGGGCAGTTGCATTCCTGTGTCATCTACCCGGGTTGCATTGAGCATCTCCAATGGTTAGATATCGGTTGGGCAGTTGCATCCCCGTGTCATCTACCCGGGTTGCATTGAGCATCTTCAATAATGGTTAGATAAGTAAAGAGCTAGTTATCACTGGGGTAAATTACACTGACATTATTTGACATTTCTGTTTATTTTAAGTTGTTTCTTCGCATTTTAAAAATTACACGTATTAAGATAGTATATTTGTCCCTTAGCCTTTATATATATATAATAATAAAATAATATAGATATTTTATTTATGTCATTTTAAGGAAAATAACATTCATTTTCTTTGATTTAACTTACACAAAAAATTGAATTTTTTTATTTTTTGCTTTTTTTATTGAATTTTTTTAATATTTTAAGCAATTTTTTATTTTTTAAATACACATGATCTAGATATACTTAAAAAGTATAATATTGCGTTTTTTTTTTAATAAAAAATATAAAAACTCAATACATTATCTTATTTTGTTGTATTCAATGAATTTTTTTTATAAAAAAATTATACAAATTTTATACTTTTTAAATATATCTAAATTAAATTGATCTAATCTAGATATAATGGTGGAAATAAAAATGAAAAATTATATTTATATATAAAAATTTATATAAAAAATATCATAAAAATATTGTGATAGTGATATTTTTGGGTAATTATTGTGATAGTGATATTGTTGTAAATATAAATCATGTCTATGGGTATTTTGTTTTAAAGTGAAAGGTAACCATTAAGTTATATCATTGTGTTTGAAAATTCTATATAAAATTTATATTTGTATATCATAACTCAATAAGAATATTTTCAGTTAGAATTTAATGATGAAAAGTTGTAAAATATAGTCATGATAATGGAAAGAAGAAATGGTAAGAAAAAGGGTAAGATGGTCATTTAAAAAAAATTAAAACATGACATCAACAATCCAATAAACAATTTGTAATGAAATTACAAATCTCGGAGAGAGAAATGTAATTTTTCAAATGTGATGGAGAAATCTATATTAAATAGAAAACTCAGGGGTGTCAGTGTAATTTACCCTTGTTACTATAATTTTAACAATAAATAGTGTAAAAATACTTTATTGTAGCAATTTTGTTCCAATAATGTAAATTTAAAAAATAATAATAATAATAATTTCAAATCAAAATATTATATGTGAATCTCTAGACAAAGACACAAACACAAACACAAATTTTAGTTATAGATAAACCTTATTTTATATTGAACACAATATTTATTTGTAAATAACATATAACAAGTCATATGGCTTATCATTAGGGTGAAACTTTAAAAAGTTTCATGACAAAAAATAGTAATAACAAGCTATATAGTCCATTATTGGAGAAGCTCTTAGGTTTAGTATAATATATTGATGTTCGACTTTATGAGTCAAATGCATTAAAAAAATAAAAATAAAAATAAAAAAAGATATTGATGATCATAATTTGCACGGATGATACGCTTCAAGTGGGGAGATGAACACCAAGGCAAAAGAAACAAAATAACAGCTCTCAACGAGGACCAAAAGAGAAATCTAATCAATGTCTTTTGGTTTGAATTTTTTGAATTAAATTTTTTAAAAATTGAGATTTTTAATTTTCGTATTTTTTTAGTTTTAGTAAATATTTTTAAAATTTTAAACATTTTTTTTACTTTTTTAGATGGACCTTACTTATATGTATCTAAAAAGTAAATAATTTGTGAAAAAATATTTTAAAAAATTAATAAATACATAAAAATACAAAAAAAAAATGCACTAAATTCTCGTATTTTTTTTTTTATATTTTAGATATTTAGTGAATTTTTAAAAAAAAAATCACAAATTTTTTACTTTTTAAGTATATTTATGTTAGGTATGTCTAAAAAGTAAAAAAATTACTTAAAATATTAAAAAAAATTCAGTAAAAACAAAAAAAAAACATATGAAAAATAAGAAAGTATAATTTTCTAAAAGTATTTTTAGAAAAGTGTAACCATAGTTTGAAATGATTGAACACCGAGAATCAGCATGAAGACCTTAAAATAAATGATTAGTAAGACAAACATAAAAAGCCAATTAAACAGCCACTATGGATGCATAAAAATGACAATTTAGAAATGAATAAGGAGCTTTCCTTTTGTTCTTTCCTTTTTATTTTCCCCACCACAAATCCAAGATCCAAAACAGCCTTGGGATTTTTGATCTTCAGAATCAAATTCAAATTACTAAAACCAGCAATTAAATTCATGTTCACAGTACAATCTAGCTTGATCTAGAAACTCGGTTTAACAATAGAAACACAGTTTCAGCAATATCCATGAGCAACAAACTGATAGGCTATGGAAAAACACATTCAGAAACTAAACGTCAAAGCACACGCCATGATGCACCTTGGTGTTAACAAACCTGCTGAAAACCGATTGAACTACAACAATTCGATAATTGTGCTTTCAAGATCCTACATCATGTAATATTACCAAGGAAACCCACGAAAGATGCTCTAAATATCCTGCTAATCAAACTGCTGCCGAAGCTGCATTTCTGTCTCACTTTTCCAAGTGGCGTGTGATGATTGGCCTTTCATCCTCTTACTCTTCTCCTTATCTTTAATCATGGATCCCTTCTTCTTCGCAGGCTCATCGTCTGTGTCTGCAGGAGGGCGATCACCACATACCGGGCATACCATTCCCCTCGCGTTAGAGTAAGTTTTGGGTATTCCACATCGCACGCACATCCTATAAACATAACTCTTTGTAAGCAAAGTACATAACTAGTTATGTATATCATGCACCAGGCTAACTTGCACACACACGACGCCCAAGTTATTTAGAGAGTGCATAGAAACAATGACAGCAAGAGCAGAGTGCGAAAGCACAAATAGAAGCAAGAGACAAAGCAGTTTCTCAATAATTCCCTGCTCATGACTAGTGATAAGTGACCGCTAAACATTAGTCTAATTCTGAGTTATTTATTTATTTTTCATAATATAAATATGTACATATGAATCATTTAGGGCATACATTTGTATGCATATAGGTACAGAGTACATCGTGGGTGTGCACATGATGCAGGCAAGAGAGAGAGAGAGAGAGCTGTTTTAATGGCTGGCATGGACTTTAAAAAGAAACAAGATGTACCTCAGAAGCTCTGCTGCATCTTCAACATTTGGATTGGTTGCAGTTGCCATGCGCTTGCCTCCTCCTTGTGCTGTGCTCATTGAACTATTAGGTTGAACAGATGATGCTGAAGGAGTGTTACCCACAATATCACTTCTTACTCGCTCATGAATTCCAATGAGTTGGGCTTTGGCCTCCACTACAGTGCCTAAGAATACCATACAGCAAACATCAAAATATATCTTTTGCAAAAGCAAGAAGCATTACTTTTGAGTGACAACTAGTAAGGAAATTGGGTGTTTGAGGTAAAGGTGTGCGTGGTAGGGGATAGCTTATAGTCATGCCGGTAGGCCTTTAGGAAGAACTAGTGATAGAAAATAAGTGACAATTCTGATTACAACAGCACTACACATTGATTAACTCATAGGTACTTTGAAAAGTGATATATATATATATATTCCCCTTTTGCTACGCTAATTGAAGTGGTTGAGATTTGTAACAATTACAATTTACAAGCCTCAAGGAAATAGATGGTGGTGAGTTTGTATTTTTTCCTTAGATTGACAAAAGTACAGTGATAAATCAAGTCTTCTTAACTGAAATTTTCATAACCTTTTGGTGGAATTTCAGATTAAGTGGCTCGTCATAAATGCTAATGTGTTAGCACATGCACTCTACAAATATCACATAAAAAGATTTCAAACTTAACCATTCAATAGAGTTATCAAGCAACCCCTTAGTTGTCATAACAAGCCATCCACATGCTTGCAAATCACCTCAAATAATACTTCATGTAATACCCAACCCATCTCCTTGGGGCCAACCCCACATATCCACCTGCATAATTAAACCTTAGAAAGAGAGCAAGCAACACTCCACTTGTGATCTACAAAGTTCAAACAATTAACTAAATAGTTGTTTAGAAAGAACAAAAAAATTCAATCTTGATGTGAAGTCTCACACTTGTTAGTCGTTTATTTCCCTCCATAATTCACTTGTTCTGTCGATACAATAAGCATTAAATCAAATTGTTGGTCATTTTTAAGAAAACTCATCTTCATTCAAATTCGACATTGATTTGTCAAGCCACACTACTGAGGTCATCTTCAATCCTTGCCTCAAACCTATATTGGAGTGAAATTAGTTTCATCAACAATCCTTGACTCAAACCTATAAATTAGTGAAATTTATTCTAAAATTTATGCTTAAATCGGAGTTTGTCTTCATTGGAGTGGTTCATATATATATCAAATAAAGATCTCAAATTTGGAAATTTCAAGTATGTCACAAAACTGCTTACCGGCCGGTAAATCTTTCTTCTCTTTCCGATGTCTCCGGCGACCGTGCCGCCACCGATTCCCATCATCTCCCGCCGCAGCCGAAGCCGGTTCTTCAACGCAATTGTTCAGAAACTCCGGCGGCCCCGAAACCTCCAAAATTTACCAGAAATTCGAAACGAACGAGATGTTAGTTTTCCTGACCTAAACAACAAGCAGAAAGAAATAGAATAGATGAAATTGAAAGAGATTTACTTCGTCGAAAACGTCGAGGGCGGAGGGAAGAGAAGAGCCGCCATGGGAGGAGGGTTTTGGGACTTGGAACAAGGGTTTGGAGGCGTAATCGGAGACGTTGTGGTTGTGTTCTTCGTCATCTGAAGAGTCGTGCAGATGGTTCTCTGCTGCTGATTCTTCTTCTTCTTCTTCGGCAGAGGAATAGCTTTGGATGAGTGCTAAGCTCATTGTGTTCTTAGACGATAATGGAGCTTCGAAGAAAATCAGAGTACGATATTCGTGTGTTGATTGCATATACCGGCTGTACAAATACGGTATGGGATAACTTAAATACTTGTTTGGGGGATAACTAATCCTTAACCAATATTGACTACAACATGGGTAATATTTTAAAGTTGGTGATTCTATTTACTTTATCCTTAATTTTTAATTACACCACAAAATTTTGATGTTTTTGTAATAATACTAGACATACCTACATCTATATCCCTAACATTTCAATCTTTAATTATGTACGGGGGCGAAATATTCTTTGCTCTCCGTACGCCAACTTTCGTCAATCTGGCGTCTATCTCGCAACACAAAATGGTGAAATTTGCCGGTGGTGTCTTGGGAAAGACCCTCCGACGATCAAGTCAGTTTGGAAGAAGACAATGAGGAGAAAGTGTTTGTGAGAGTGAGTTCACATACCTCCAACGTCCGTCTCCTCCCCTATTTCTAGGCTGGCCATGCAGCCTCAAGGTCGTGCGCGCACTACCTCTGCTGTCCTTCCCTGGACAGGTGGCAGTACGCGCCTCTCACCACCTTACGCGTGTAAAGGTTTTGTCCTTTCACCAGTACACACTGAACTATCTAACGGTATTGAGAGCAGATGTCCTCTCCTTCACACCATTGGCATACCTTGACCGGATACCATGACCCATTTATTGCTTGCGGAAGATCACCAACCGAAGCTACATCTTGCCGAGCTATCCCTTGGTGATCATGTGAAAGACAGACCACCTCGGCGAGCTACTCAACCGATCCATCAGACCAACCGGCCATGAGGCATGCTTCCAACCATTTCTTCTAAATCATCGGTTGCAAGGAACCATTCATCTCGGTTGGCCGGTCGGAGGCACGCCGGCCTTCCCGCAGCCTCGGCCCAGCCCGGGTCATCCGATAGCTCAATCACTGTCTCGGACCGTGCGAGTCCGATAGCCTCGGCTAGGGCTTACTTTTCGGTCGGGTCTCGATCGAGGACAAGTCCGGTCGTCTTGAGAGTTAGCTTCGGCGCCAAGCACTCAATTAACGACGGCGTCGCCAATTTCGGCCGTATTGTCATACAAATCTTCCCTCTCAAATTCTATTCAATGTCTAATCATTATTTTTAATAGTCATTGTTGTCATTTTCAATCACCAACACGCAGCTGACCCTTCTTATATTTTGGTGATCCCCTCCACTATTGCAACCCTTCATCTTCTTCCAACTATCACGACTTTCTCTATCGCTACAATTACTTTCTTAACTCGTATTCTTTCGTTACAAATTCCCTTTCAATCATCTTTTACACTGTAATCCCTCTTCCACGCTACAACATTTTTCACCGCCTACAAACCCTTACCACAATATCCCCATAACCTTGCGATCCACTACTATCATACTCTTTATTCCCATGACCAACCACCATTACAACTCCTTGCCCTTTTATAAAATCAAATTTTCATAATAATTTTTAATACAAAACGAAAACAATATTTGTAATCAATTCAGAGTGAATCATTACAATCGGGAGGTGAACAAATGCGCTGATTTACTTGCAAATGTCAGGAACTTTATGGCATTAAGAATCAACTTCTTTAATATTGCACCTTATTGTATTGCTAGTCAACTAGCATTAGATGCTAGAGGCACAACTTGTATTAGACTTTCTTTAACTTTATGGTAGTACCTTTTAATTTTAGAATTAAACAAGGGATTTTATAAATAAATAAAAAATTTATTATAATCATCTTAAAGTAATTTAATTTTTTGTCTTGTGATACACATAAAATTTATAAGTTAACTTTTATGTTTATAACTTTTTAAATTATTGGTTTAAAAAATTAAAAAATATATATATAAATCTATTTAGTGCAAATTTTGATAATTTGTATTAAAAAAAATTAAATCTGATTAAATGAGTTATGAAATACCTCTTCTTGTTATGAAAATATACAAATTTAAAAGTTATAATTAAGATAAATATATAATTTTATTATTAAATGTGAAGTGAAGTGATGTTTAATAATAATTAATATGATATTTCTATTATTAATCTAATAATTTAAGTTACATTTCTTTTGATTTCAATTTCATAACTAAAAATACAATATGAATATAATACACACATAGATTTCTAGTATTTAATAATAAAAAAATTTTAAAATATTTTCAAACTTTCATTATTTTCTTTTAATTTTTTTTAATCTAATTTGATTTTAAATTTGAATAAACATTTTGATTTGATATGAATTACTTTAATTTTTTCATTAAATTTTTATCAATTTTTAAAAGAATTTCATTCTTATCCCATTTTTTTTTTCACCAATTTTGATGGAAAAAACAATAACTTTCGACATTTCATCTTTTTAAATTTTTATCAAATTATAATTTGATAAAAAAAATATTAAAGGTTAAAGATTCTCTTAATTAGAATTATAGTGAAATAACATATTGAAATAGTCAAAATTTGAGTATGTGATTGGCTGAAATGTATAATTTAATTAATTCTCTTCTCATATTTGTGTAAAAATTGACACTTACAACTACGTCATTATAAGTCAGATTATGAAAAAAAAAATTTGAGGTGTCAAACATTTTCCATTTGTAAATATTATAAATATTAAAAAAAATGTATAGTTTTTGGATATGTATTTATCAGTTTTGTTTTATGGATATAAACAATTGATGTTTCAATTTAAAAATTAAAAAGTTTAAAAAAAAATAGATTAGATTTTTTAGAGATAAAAGAAGCCATATAATTCTTCTATATACTATTTAAGATTGACTATTTAATCACATAAAAAAAATAAAAATTATATTTAGAGATTATCCCTATATATTATGCTATTATATACAACTATAGTTGTAACAAATTAACTATAATGTATATGAAAAGTTATATTAAATTTTCATTTTTAATTAATTGAATTATAATTAACAAACTAACAAATTGTAATAATGCTATAATGGGATAAAAAGAAGATAAAAATAAATAATACAATGATATTTTAAAGTTTTAAATTTACCTAATGTTATAGTAAAATCTTGAATTCTCGGGAGCTTCTATTTACACACCATAGTTTACCTCAATACACATCATTTCTAGTTCACACCTCTACACCATCTTCATTTTTTATTATTTTCTCAATTCATACCCTTTATTCCCAAAATACGCTAACCCTACCTACTCCCAACCCAGCTACCACTAGATCCAGCGACCCATCCCCGCCCCCATCCACCCTCCACAACCCATCCCGACTACAATCGTCCCTCCTCTAGACTCCTTCAACCCTTCATTGCCTCAACTCTGTCCCACTACGACACCTCCACAACCACACCTCGCCATTACCGCAGTCTTAGTGACCGCCACTATCACGACCCACTCCCCATACCCAAGAGTTAAATATCGTGATGGCCAGTAACTGAAGTTACCTTTGGCCAATTCTTGAACAAATTAATAAACGCAAGCGGAAATAATATTTAAGTGAGGGTACCAAAATAATTATCGGAGTTTCTATTTTTATTATAAAATTTATTGACCAAAAAGGCCAATATTTACATATAAAAATATCATAGAAGTGTTGTGTGTGTCTATTCCGCAGCCTCGCGTCTAAGACTTTCCAAAAGTTATTTTTGAATTGCATTATTTCATCAAAATTGGTAAACAGCTATAAGCACATGGCAGAGTGAGAAATATTATGCCAAGAGTATAAGGGACACAAAATAACCATGAATAGTTATGTAACTAAAATATTTAAGATAACTTAGTCTGAACAAATAATCATTTAAGTAGCAAAACTGAGATTATGTAAATAAATAACCATAACCACGGTACCGAACAAAACAAAATAGAGGTCACAGGAGCGACAGTCAGAACAGATGTACGGACTCAATAGGCTCGTATGAATTATAGAGGTGGCTCCCACAATAGTATAACACTTATCTCTGCACAGAATAGATGTCAATAGATCCATGACAATAGAGAGCCACAAAGTGACTAATCAGAGGGCCAATGGTTATTTAAATCCCCCAAGACATAGGACCTCTCTAGTGGTACTTATAAAATAATTACTCAAAACACATTTTAATAAACAGTTATATCCATGGGTTTTCCTTATTATATAAATTAAGGTTCATAAACTATAAAGGTTAATATAATTTATAAAACACAATTTACATAAAATAAACTATGATAATTCAAAACATACGTAAAACATATAATGGTAACTCAAGGTATAATATAACTCACCTTAAAATTAATACATCACTCTTTCTTCTTTACTTCTAGTATTTCTTCTCATTTCCTTACTTCTGTTTTTTTTGTTCCTTCTTTCCATTTATAGCCACACTCCTCCTTTTATACTAAATTTATTACTTGCTCAACACGTTTGGTGACACGTAGCCTCTATAATTGCAGCCATCATCAAGCTAAAATCTTATCCCTCAAATGAATAAGTGTAGATTAGTTCCTTATTTATACATTGACCCCTAAATTTCGTATTAATTATATTGTTTTTATAAAATTACACATAATAATACAAATAAATTATATATTTTTCCAACTGTAATTAAATAATATTAGTATCTATTTTAAAGAATAATTAAAAATTTGGGTTGTTACGGCCCCCCCCCCAACCCTTGCATTTGACCAAGATCGATGAATAATCAATCGAATAGAGAGAAAGAGAGAAAACGAACAAGTGAAGAAGAGAAGAAGAGGTCGCGATGGGAGGGGTTTGCCAAAGGGGGCTCTGGAGAGTTAGGGAGATGGTACCAGAGGTAAGGGAGGGGGTGGAAGTGGGGTAGATGGCAACCGGCAATGAAAGTGAGATAGATGGCAACCGGCAGTAGAAGTATGGTAGATGGCAACCGGCGGCGATGGGAATAGTGTTATTGGAGGTAAGGAGTGGCAACCGGTGCTGGTGGGGTTAAAGGAGGTAGCAGCCGGCGGTCGTGGGGTTGGGAAGAGGTGGCAGTCGGCGGTGGTGAGTTGAGAGGGAGGGAGGGGTGTACAGGTAATTTAATTAAAAGATAAAATGATAATTAAAAAAAAATTAGGATAATGGTGTGAATTAAGAGAATGGGTGGTGTGCAAATAGAAGCTCCCTGAATTCTCAATAAATTTTCACATTTTCTATAAAATAAAAAATATAAAAAAATTGATACCCATTTTTTTCTTCAATTTTATGGTCTTCATTGAAGAAAACAAAATCCGATCAAAATCCTTGGCACAGAATGGTCATAAACACTTCGATTGCAATCATAATCACCACTAAATCTTCTTCACCATGCAAACCTATAAACAAATGCATAAACCTCACTAAAACTAAAACTAAAACTAAAACTAAAACCAAAACCAAAACCAAACCAACAGCAGAGAAAAAGAATCATACACGAAAAAAAATAAAATTAAAAAACAAATAAATTTATGGAATGAGAAAATGTTACCTCCAACAATTTAGACCTTACCTAACTCAATCCGTTAGCTCATCCGTTAGCGCTCGCGAAGTCTAGAAGTTGGGATGACTAATCAGATTATTTTTTAAATAAGACTTAAAAATTGATTAATTTGTCTCATTAAGTAATTTAAAATTTTGATAGATATACATAACAAAAAATAAATAATTATATTACTAAATCATAATTCAAATTTAGATATTGCCATATTATTTTGAAATCCATATCTAAATTTTTATCTTTTTTAAAATTTTTGTGAGGTTTCTATTTGGTTTGTTTTTCTTTTCTTTTCTTTTTTCAATTTATTTAAGATTGAGTTATGGGTTTCTATTTTTTTTCCAATTTAATTTATCTATGGTTTTTATTTGTTTTTAATTATTATTATTTAGATAAGTTATTATATGAGTTAGATATGTGATAGACATGTGGGTTTTATTGATTTAAAGTATGATGGTGAGAGATATTTTTAAATTAGATTTGTTTAGATAAGCTTAAAGATTTTTAAAATTTAAAATTGGATATTGAGATACAAAAGAAAGATTTTACCTGAATAAATAAAAATCAAATTTATTAATTTTATCTGTTTGTATATCTGACTTTTAGTTTTTTTTTGGTTATAATATAATATATAAGATATAGATAGCTATTCACAACTTTCATGAAAAATATTATCTATTTTTTTGGAAAAGAGAGAAGCCAGGCAAGTTTTAATATTTCTTTCAGAAATCGGTGAGAGGTATTATGATGAAGAGATTATGAAATATTTCTTTTTATCTTTTCATTTGAAATTCATAAATTAAAGGATAATTATTATTTCTAAAATAATTAAATAAATAAATCAGTCAATAATTTTTTTTAAAAAAAATCTATTTTATAAATTAAAAAATCAATAATTTTATAAAATTGATTAATTTGTCTCATTAAGTGATTTGAAATTTTGATAGATATACATCAAAAAAATAGATAATTAGATTATTAAATCATAATTCAAATTTAAATATTGTAATATCTTTTTGAGATCTATATTTAAATTCTTATCTTCTTTGTTTTTGTGTGATTTCTTATTTTTCAATTTATTTTAGATGGAGTTATGGGTTTCTATTTTTTTTTTAAATTTAATTTATTTGTGATTTCTATTTGTTTTTAATTATTATTATTTAGGTAAGTTATAATATGAGTTAAATATGTGATAGATATGTGAGTTTTATTGATTTAAAGTATGATAGTGAGAGATATTCTCAAATCAGATTTATTTAGATAGACTTTATAGATTTTTAAAATTTAAAATTGGATATTGAGAGGTAAAAGAAATATTTTAACTAAATAAATAAAAATCAAATTTATTAATTTTATTTGTTTGTATATCTGATTTTTATTTTTATTTTTTTGTTATGCTATAATGTAATATATAAGATATAGACAGATATCCACAACTTTCATAAAAAATATTATCTGATTTTTGGAGGAGAGAAAAAGAATGTAAGTTTTGATATTTTTTTTTTTTTGAAAATTGGTGAGAGAGATTATGATGGAGAGATTATGAAATATTTTTGTTATCTTACTATTATTATTTCCAAAATAATTAAATAAATAAATCAGCCAATAAGTTTTTTTAATGTATTTTATAAATTGAAATTTTTAATTTTAATTTGCTTGGTTAAAGTTTTTCAAAAACACTTTTTAGAAAATTCTACTTTCTTATTTTTTGTTTTTTTGTTTTTACTGAATTTTTTTAATATTTTACGCATTTTTTTTTATATAATTTTTAGACATATCTAACATAAATATACCTAAAAAGTAAAGAAATTGTGAAAAAACCTTTTAAAAAATCACTAAATACCAAAAATATAAAATAAAAAAAACGAAAATAATACATTTTTTTTTTTGTATTTTTATGTATTTATTAATTTTTTAAAATATTTTTTTCACAATTTTTTTACTTTTTAGATACGTCCAAGTAAGGTGCATTTAAAAAAGTAAAAAAAATGTTTAAAATTTTAAAAATATTTACTAAAAACAAAAAACAAAAAAAAAAAAAAAACCAAAAAACTTAGTTTCAAAAAACTTAATTCAAAAAACTCAAACCAAACACACTGACATAATTTTAGAATGAGAGTTTGGAGCTCCTAATTAGAAACCCCTTTTTTCTTATATATAATATTGATAGATATAGATATTTATTTATGTTTTAGATATTCAAATTATCTTTTTAGATTTTTTATAAAAATAATTCAATAATCTCATCAATAACTATAGGAGTTGTTTATTACAGCTTCTAGGAGTTGATTGTCACTTATTTTAATTTTGGGAGTCTGTACTAGACAGTTTGGTGTAGCTTCTGCTTATAGTTTATTAGACAGAAATAACTTAAATAAGCTGATTATTTGGAAGCTAGAGAACGGGTGCTTTTAGCTTCTGTTTTCTGATTATTAACTTTTAGCTTAAAAAAAGCACCATAAAACAAGGCCATAATGTATGGGAGAAATTGAAAAGGATACTGTTATAATTATAAGAGAAGTGAAAAAGTCTTATGGGTTGAGAGAAATTGATAAGAAATCAATAAATGTTAATTTTTTTTAAAAAAAATTTTTAAATCAAAAAATAAGAAAATTAAGATTTGAATATTGGAGTTCCTACAAGGCTTGTGGGTTAGAAATTTCCTTTTCCTTATATATTTTCCTTATATAATATATATGACACCGTTTGGGAAGGTGGGTTGGAAACTTTTTTGGCTATTTTAAAAGACAAAATATACTATTTTAGCTACAACAAACAAAACATCACATCCAACTCATAATCATTACACTCTTCTCTCACAAAAAAAGTCAAAAAAATCAAAAAGTCAAAAAGCCCTTCCCAAACCAAACTTTTTAGCCCAAGCTAAAATAGCCAAAAAGTCAAAAAGCCAACCCACTTTCCAAACGACACCATGTGCCTGTTTGGTGTAGCCTAAAAACTGCTTCAGCTTTTAGCTTAATTTAAGTTATTTTGATGTGTTTGGTTTAGCTTATAGTTTATAGCTTATAGCTTTTTGGACGTCAGAAATCAGCTTATTCTTTGAATGAGGCAGGAGATACTTAATTTATAAGTCAGAAATCAGCTTATGTTCATAGTTATAAGTTATAAGTTATAAGTTATTTAGGCATAAGCTATAAGCACTTTCCTACAGATCTATCAAACAGGGCCCATATATAGATTACGATTAGGATTAGGGGTTTTAATTAATTATGTTAGGTAGTCTTGTTTGACATATGCTATTTTAACATATCTTTTTGTCTTATTTAGATTATATCATCTTTCTATTACATTGCACATCCTTTAATAAAAAATAAAAAATATAATTATTTAAATCACCTCAAATAATAAACCCTTGTAATTAACTATATTTTATTTTCCATATGTGTTAATAGATTTAACAAAATCCTCCATCTAAAATATATACATATATATATATATATATATATTAATAGATTGCACTCTATTGATTTAATTATTAAAATTATAAGATATAAATAAAAAAAACTAAAAGTTCAAGAGTTGCAATAAAATTAAGAAAAATTAGGAATCAGGGGAAATTTTCAAAATTAATTACATTTTCATAGAAAAATTTATAAGTTTAATAACTAAAATTTGTAAATTTTACCATGAATCTGATTTTTTTTTTTCCCCGACTAAACACTGATTAGTTATTTTTCCATAAAACTAAAACAAATTGAAAAACTAAAATAAATAAAAAAAATTTATAATTACATTAAAAATAATAAAGTAAAATTAGAACAACTAATTGATAACATTTAGCCAAAATCTTGGTGACCTTCATTTCTAGGGGTGAGTATGGTTCGGATTGGATCGGATTGAGATAAAATCATGATCAATTCGTTATTTACGGTTTTTAAAAAATTGGAACCAATCCAATCCGTTTAAATCATGGAATCAATCCGAACCAATCTATTTAAATACGAATTAAATCGGTTTAGGACCACGGATTCACATAATTAAATAACGAATATATATATATATATATAATACTTTAATTTCATAAAAATATAAACATAGCGCTATATTAATTCCACAATAGCAACATGTTTTTCTATAATAGCGATATACTGTTCTAGAATTTAAAAAATCATAAAAAAAATTGATTTCACCATAAGTATTTAGATCATTACAAATTAAAATTAAAAATTAACAAACCAAAGTAATAAAAGAAGGTATTATACGATTTTAGGTTTGAGTTTATATTTTATATAGAATAAGAAAAGATATTATGGGAGAAGATGTATAATAAAAATATAAACTATTTATATACGGCCTGGATCGGTTCCAATCCGGAACCGTAAAGTTCAATCCGAAACCAATTCGTAAACTATGAATTTTTAATTTTTCAATCTAAAATTGAATCACAAATTTAAAAAACCAATTCAAACCTATCAAATTAGATTAAACTGAATTAGATTTTACGGATTCCTTCGTCCTACTCATCCCCAAGATCTGCCCCCATGTTGGACTATAGAACGAGTGTTGGATCCTCCGTTCTTATGACTGTCTTTATGTGAACGAGTTGACTGACCCCACACCCTTTTCTTTACCATTCTTCTCATTGTTTTGGTTTTCTGTAACTCACCAAATCCAAACCAAACCCCAAAAAACTAAAATCCAATCGAACAATTGCTTGTAAAACCAAGTTTCCTTCACACAACACAGCTCATCACTCTGCGCCGGCCTTGTTCTTTGAAGCCACAGAGAGGATTCTAGAGAGAGAATCAGATATATAGAGAGAGTGAGCGGGAAGAAAAGGGGAATACTTTACTGTTTAATGTTTATATATAGTGAAAAGTGTATGAGAAATTGAAGGGTTTCAGCTTCGATTCTTGTGGGTATGGATAAAGTGTTTGGAAAGCTTCGGCACTTGGATGCTTACCCTAAAATCAATGAGGATTTCTACAGCCGTACTCTCTCCGGTGGCGTTATCACCGTTGTTTCCTCCATCGCTATCCTTTTGCTCTTCTTCTCCGAGCTTAGTATGTCCTATCTCTCTCTCTCTAGACCTTCTTTTCTCTTCTGCTGATCTAGGGTTCTGTTTTAGGCTTTTTGTGTGATATTTATGCTTATTTCTGTAGTACAATTTTGGGTTTTTAATTTTCTTTAGTGGGTTTAACATAGCATAGCAATATATATATGTATGCACATGGGTTTGTCAACCATCTACTTCTCTATTAGGATCATGTATGTTTAACTATTTTTGTGTTGACTACTTGCTTGTTGCAATTCAACTTGGAAATCTGGGGCATCAATTGATTAGAATCAAGAATATACAGGGTTGATATTTTGATTGGAATTCTTATCTTACTTTGTTACACACACATACAGAGAGTGAAGCTATTCCAAATATTTTGATGGTTATTTCCTCTCCAAGACTTTAATTTCCTTCTCTCAGGAAGAGGCCACTCTATAGGCCTAACAAAACCCTAACAAGAAGTAATTAAGTCCCAAGATTTCATTAAAACACAAAATCACAATGAAAATTCTCTTTAGAATCCAAGTTAATGAGTTGAAGATCTTCACTTGAAACTCGCATTGACTAAGCTGCATCATACAATGACCAAGCTAAGTTCCATCTCACCAATTTAAAGCTTGACTATGACAAATTTCTGTTTACAAACCAAGCTAAGTCAATGTACTAGCGTCAACTGGTGTCTATTGTAGTTGTGGTAAAGATACCCAACTATTGTAGTTATGATGGTACTGTACAATCATCATAACTATAGTGTATAGATAAATGACCAATATTGTTTCAGAAAGAGCTTCAGAACTTTCAGAAAGCAAAAGAAGTGTCAAGTGGAATCAGATTGCAATGAGTGTATGAACGAATCTCCAACTAAGAATGAAAATGCTTGGTTGGCAGAAAGATGAAACCCGGCATTGATGATGCCTCTGTTTTCTGTTTTTTACTTGAGCCCATGCTACTGCAGTTGCCTGTACTTCCTATTCGGTTTATATCATGCAACTATTAAAGATTTTCTATTAAAGCGTCAGCAAAATTTTCATGTTACAAGTGATGTTTTCGCAGATGTTGATCTCAGGAACTGTAGTGGTTTTGCTCGGTTGAAGTTGTAAGTTCTTATTCATCTATACTGATGCCTTGTTCTGGTTGCAGGGTTATATCTCCACACTGTTACTGAAACAAAGCTGGTAGTGGATACTTCGAGGGGAGAAACCCTACATATCAATGTAAAGATCATTATATTCTCTTTGGAAATGCCAATTAACTCCTATCTCATTCATTATTATCAGTGATATTCGTTTTGATACTCACTAGTCACTACTTCTGCATTTGTGATCTATAACATGTTTAACCTTTTTATTTTTAATTTTTATGTGAGATGCCTTTTTCAATGTCGTACTACCCACTGGAGATTTTTATTGCAGTTACAGAGTTCGAACCTTTTCTGGTGGATGAATATTTTATTGTATAAATAAAAACGTTTGATTTAAAAAGGAAAGTTTCTAATTTTTTTTTAAAAAAAAATTTAATAAAAAGAAATAACTTGTGATATTGCTTCTCATTTCTATTTAGTGAGTGATTCGTCCAATCTGTCTCTGTTTAATTAATTGACATCCCCCTTTTCCCTTGAACTTGCAGTTTGATGTTACTTTTCCGTCCATTCCATGTTCGATACTCAGTCTCGATGCCATGGATATTAGTGGAGAGCAACATCTTGATATAGTACGTGCTGTTCAAAGTTGCTTTGTGTTAATTTATTTACAGTTTTTACAATGGTATCCTATAATGCTTGTGGAGTGATAGTTGCTTTAACTCCTTTGCTTCATTTGTATACCTTCTGACATAATTTTCCACAGCAATTATGCCCATTTTTTCTTACTGATTGGTTGTGTACATATGCTTTTAACTTGCAGAGACATGATATTTTCAAGAAAAGAATAGATTCCCATGGCAATGTAATAGAAGTTAGACAGGAAGGAATTGGTGCCCCAAAGGTTAGTGAAATTTGATTCTGTAATTAAATTTCTTCAGAAGCTGTGGTGTACATATCTTGTACGAGTTGAGACCTATATTTGACACATAATGTTCTCAAATGATCTTTGGTTATGATCATATGAAGCGAAGTATACAAGTCAGCATTCTGGACTTGGTCCTTAACTGTGATATTTTACATTACTTCTAAGTGGGTTTAAGTGATATTGCTCTCAAAATATTCAACTTCAGCCTATGCATCGGCAACTGTACATTTCTGAACCTTCTATTTTTTTCTCTCCCGAATGCACCAACATTAAAAACAGGAAAGGGGGAAGGGGGGGTGCACTCTCTAAGCCTACTTCACTTTGCACCTATTTTTTTTTTTTAACTCAAAAGACATTACCTTGGGGAAAGATTTTCTTTCACCACCATTGGATGCCTGAGTGTTTTATTTCTGTCATTAAGTATTATCTCGTAACAATGAAGCCATCTTCTAATTTTCTGTTTCCCTATGCTCATTTGTTTAGAACCCGTCTCTCCCTCTCTTCTCTTCTTCTGTTCCTTATATTGTAACTCGTGTTTTGACCCAATGCAGATTGAGAAGCCTTTGCAGAGACATGGTGGGAGGCTTGAGAAGGATGAGAAATACTGTGGTTCATGTTTTGGTGCAGAAATGGTACATTGGCCTATCTCCCTTCTCTGCCTTGAAAGTTGTTGTAAAAATACTTATTCGATATCGATGTGTACTTTCAAACTAATAAATTGGAAAAATGTCTATGGATGCCTTTTGAGCTTTTACAGTGAGTGCATTGCTTTGGCCACTCGTAGGATCTTATCAGATTTGAATGAGCAGCTATAGAATTTCTCTTCTTTCAGCATTTTGCTGATTCATTGAATCTTTTGTTGAATTGCTTTTCTTGGAACAATTCATTGAATCATATTAGGTGAGGGTGCACCCATAAGTTTGGGTTTTCATCCTCTCCTTGCCTTTTCTTCCGATAGGGATTACTGAATCTCCAATCAGATGTATGGAAGATTGCATCATGAGGCACTTGAATTGATGTGCAGAGAGTTCCCAAGAGTGGCATTTCTTTGGTGCAAATCTTTGTGATAAGCGTGGTGCAGTAAAAATAGTTTGGGGGCAAAGTTGTGTTCCGCTGAAGTGACTTGGGGAATATATCCTCTCGTTATTGTCTTCTTGGCTTTTTTTCTCAAATAATTTGGTTTATTGATGCATGTTTCTATAAGAATAGTTTCAATTTATCTCGAACTTTCTGCATGTGACTTCATTAATTCTTTTCTTTCAGGAATTGTTTCTCAGGTTCTTCATTCTCTTTTGCAGTCAGATGATGATTGTTGTAATTCATGTGAAGAAGTTCGTGAAGCATATAGAAAGAAAGGTTGGGGAATGACAAACCCAGATTTGATTGACCAGGTTGGCTAGTGTGCAATATCTTTATTTTTAGAGTGCTTATTGGTGGAACCAGATATATTGATTTGTTTTGAGTTAGGATCTAAAATAGCTGAACACATGGGTGATCTATTTGAACATTGATTGTCTTGTGTGAGTGCAGATGAGTCACCCTATTTCTTTATTCTCACTATTAGTGATGAAAAATATTTGTGGAAAGTGTTTTTTTATAAAGATATCCTCCTGGGATTTCACATTGCCACATGTTTTTCTTCTTGTCACTCTCTCTCTCTCTCTCTCTCTCTCCTTTCTTGACATGAAATGTTTTTTTTTTCTTTTTTTCTTTTTTTCTTGAGAGAGAAACTAAACAACTATCAGACAAAGAGGTAAGAAATATAAGATAGGTTTAGGAAAGTTTCACTAAGGCTACTTGCAAGTGAATTTGTGGTGGCTTTTGTTTTGTCTTCATTTGTGAAGTGTGTGATTGCAGGATTTTTAGAAATTAGCATTTGGAAGTCTAAGGACAACACTATATTATAACATTTACAATAACGAGGTGGAATTAAGGCCACATTGGGAAAAAGATTGTGAACGATTTGGGTTTAATTAGGTGTTGTTCTAAGGCTGTGAACAGGAACCCAAGAATAGTTGCTTTATGTATTTGATTAGATCCCAACCTTGAGAAAATGACTGAATCATTTTTCTTTTTCATCTCAAATTTTTTTTTTTAAAAAAAAATAAAAAATCTGAGAAATATGACTCTCAACATTCAGTGCAAAAGAGAAGGTTTCGTCCAGAAGATTAAAGATGAAGAAGGTGAAGGATGCAACATTCACGGATCACTGGAAGTTAATAAAGTGGCTGGGAACTTCCATTTTGCCCTTGGGAAGAGCTTTCATCAGTCAAATGTTCATCTGAATGAGTTACTGGCTTTTCAAAATGATATGTACAATGTAAGATTCCGACTTCCTACCTACTATCTTTGGGATAAAATGATAGAAGTAAAGTGATTTTTTAAATACTTGTTTTAGACTCATCCCCTTAGGCATTGGTCATTTTGTTCTTTTTTTCAATGTTTCTTTATTTTATTTGGCCTCATGTGATCAATTTATTAACTTGATGATGCTTATACAGATAAGCCACAAGATCAATAAATTAGCTTTTGGCGACTATTTTCCAGGAGTTGTAAATCCCCTTGACGGGTAATTTTTATTTTTATTTTTTAAAAATATATATCTCCCAGGATCATTTCTGTGATACACTTGCTTAATTTCTGTTACTGCATTATTGGTGATGTCTAAAATTCATGCATGACCTAGAGGCTTCTAGAAAAGGCGGTGAAATATATAAGATAGCACACTGTATACTCATGACATATGCCTAGTCTTATAACCTTTCAATGGAGTTGATATGGTCATGACTCATGACATCAATAGTATGTAGTGGAGAACTCGAGTGTGCAACCAAGTAGGGAGGATGTCTTGAATAGTCATGACCATCAATAGCTGGCTTCTATGTGAAGGTTGTCCGATGATGGAGGGATAAAAAGTGAGCCGGTACCAGGTGCCCACAAAATCTGAGTCTTGAATTTATTTTGGCATTAATGTTTTTGAAATGAACCCAAAAATGATAACAGTATTAAAAAATAGTACCTGATAACCAATTTTGGTCAGCCTACTTTTCACATCTGTCAGAACAAATTTATTCTTGGCACTCTCCCTGTTTATAGTTTCTTCGCAAATTTTACTTATGCAATAAAATCATTCCTTTTACAATCAAGTTTTCACAGAGAGAGAAATAAGGTCTTCATTTAAATTAAATCTTGAATTTTGTTAGAATTTTGCAGGTCTGAGTTCAGGGGAGTCCCTTTTATATTGTTGTTTTAGTGGCATAATATTTTTCCTTTCGCTTTCATTCAGGGTGCAATGGGTTCATGAAACACCAAATGGAATGTACCAGTATTTTATCAAGGTCAGTATTCTTAGGAGTTCAGAAATTTTCCTTCTTGCCTTTCTTTTCTTTGTTTAGTGTGTTAGTAATGAAAGCTAAGAAAACTTGATAATGTAATTGATTTTCTTTCTGAATGAATGCTGAAACAAGCTACTATGCAATATCATTGCATTTTATTTTATTTTGGTGTCCATGATCGAAGAGTTGTGCATTGTCCTTTAACATGAATTGTAAGCCCTAGCTTACAATGTTAGAAATTTTGATGTATTATAACAAAATTTGACAATTGAAGCTACTATATATATGTCACAAAAGGTAAAAAGAGGGTCTCTCATTATTTATCGAAAAAAAGAAACAGAAAATAAAGGGTCAGTCTTCAATTTGTCTTGCCACCCTTTTAAATCTCTGAACTTTTGTCCTTGATCGTTGAAAGATACAAAATTCAAGAGTTGGACTCACGTGTCTGCATTTGTCTGGCCATCTCCAACTTTGGTCCGTTATTTTTTTTGCACCTGTAACATTAAAATGCAACATGTAACAGTGAACTAACATTTAATTAATTGAGCTGAGCCAATCTTGGCTTGCAAGCTTGTGATATAGTCACAAGCAGAGCCCAAACACACCTTCACCTTAGCTGGTCCGAACCCAAACACCTTAAACCTTCATTTCGATTGGCTCATTTGCAACCCCAGGAAGATACTTAAATACAGTGAAAAAATAGTTGGATCATGTATGGTATCTTTGATCAAAAAAAAAAAAAAATGTATGGTATCTTGGAATATGTGTGGTCTAAGATGCAGTTCCACTAGGGCAGTAGTCTTTTATGGTGGTTAAAATCTCAAATGAACTACTCTTATCCATGAAGCCAATGGTGTTTCTTACTACCAGTGAATGGATTCTCAAGTCCCCTTGACTAGGATGAGCACACAATTCCCACTTAAATAACTGGTAGATAAATTTCTTAGATGAATCTTATACAAAATTTCTTTGAATCTGCTCAAAGCCTTACTGCTATTGAGGTAGGTTATATGGACTTGCCATTGGAAGTGCCTCTCACCCCTTTCTTGAACAATACTATATTTTCCACCCTGCTAGTATTTTTTAACCTGTCCACTGGGATTGTTTAGATGTTGAAATCAGTACGGATATGATGATATTCCAATTTGAACTGAAGTACATATACCGAGGTCTGAGTCTGAATTTGAATCCATTGGACCGTAAATAACATTGTTCGCGTGACTTCAATAAAATATCCAAAATTTTCAAAATATCTGAATTGGAGACCAATAATGTTTAGATTGATTTTATGCTATACAATATCTGAAGAAATTGTTACTTTATCCTTGTAAAAGATGAACGTACAATGCTATTATAATCAGATTTCTTCAGCTGGACATGCCGGGGACACACCAACTAGTTTTGTTTTTTCCGCTCTTTAATGCTTTTAATGGATGGATGATGCTTAATGTTCATTACATTTTGTTTAGATTTAAAATATTGATAGATCATTCATGACAGAGCATAAGAGTTAACTTAATAGTGTGAGTGTGTATTTTTTTTAAAAATATTGAATTAGTATTAGTTTTTGTTAATTTTGATTATTTGTGGATGTAATATTAATTTACATAGCAAATAAAAAGTTTATATATAAATTTAGTGCTGTGTTCCCACTGTGTCCGTGCCCCCGTTTTTTTGAAATCATTGTGTCCCGTTTCTGTGCTTCTTAGATGGCATGAAACATATTCGATATATTCAACCACACCAGACACCTGTTTCCTTGTTTTCTTTCTTGCTTTTCTGCTAGTGTTTACCTAGGTACAGATGCAGTGTTTCAAATTTGTGACATTAGAATCTAATATGATAGTTGAATTTTTTGTTTACTTCCAGGTGGTGCCTACAATTTACACTAATGTTAGAGGCCGCACTATTCAGTCAAATCAGGTATTTCTTCATATATTGGAGATGGAACTTTCTTATTGTTTTTTCTTTTCATCGGATGCTCTAAGATGCATGGTGTTGGTATATACAGTTCTCCGTGACAGAGCATTTTAAGGGTTCAGAAATTGGTCGCTTTCAGTCACCTCATGGAGTTTACTTCTTTTATGACCTTTCTGCTATTAAGGTGCATTTCCTTCTCCATTTTGAACAAACTGGTGGAAACTAGGTCTTGATTCTGCATCCAGTCGAGCATTAATTAATGAAGGTTTTTTATGTTGATTTTCTTTCTTGGGGGTTGCAAATGGATCATTTTAGGGTAAATTACACCAAGATCCCCTCAACTATTAGTGAATTTCAACTTAACCACATCTATGAACCTGTATATTTTGACTTCTTCAACCATAAAAATGTCATTTTCGCTCCCTCCAGACCATCTTCAAGAAGGGGAGGGGGGGGGGTGATCTTCGTTAATAGTTGAGGGATATTGGTGTAATTAACCCATCATTTTATAGGCTTTTTATATTTAGAAAGTTCTTATCTAGTGTACCCAGAGCATCTTCTTGGGGTTTGGAAAGTTTTGAGTGGAGATCTTATCTTGATCTATGTTATCAGAAAATGCTAATAATCTAGTGAATTACGTATTGGTACGCATATTCTAAAGTATGGTACACTTATGTTCCAAAACAGTTAATTTAGCGATCTAAAACGATCTCAAAAGTTTATGCCAATAAATTTTCTTAAATGTTTTCTTAGGAGGAAAAAAATCAAATATAATAAATTAAAATCTAAGGTAAGTTAAGTTTTGACAAGACAAAACGTAAAAAATGGTTCATAGTACTGATAAAAATGTTTTATTACATGAAGAAGAAAAACTAAATTTTATTAAATGTCTAATAAGTTAAATGAAAATTATTTTAAAAGTACCTTAAATTTGCAAGTATAATATATATATGTCTACTCTTATCGTACCACATTTTAAAGCATATGGCGTACCACGTTTCCATTCCTGTTCCCCGTACCAGAACGATCCACATTCTAGGTAACATAGATCTTGATACAACGTAGTACACGAACACTTGTGATGACACTAAATTTTTTTTTCTAGAAAATCCACAGCTCTATGCATATGGTTTGAAAGTGGTAAATTCAAAGTTATAGTGATGAACTCGAGAAATTGGTTGCCTTACTTCTCAAATTACATTTGCTTGTTGCAGGTGACTGTCACAGAGGCACATACACCATTCTTGCACTTTCTCACACATCTTTGTGCAATAATTGGAGGTAATAACAGCCACCCAATTTATTAATTTTGCTGTAACCCTTTCCTTGCTTCTGTCTCTGCTTGCACAATTGCTAATTGACCACCAAATGGTAGTTTCTTGCTCCAAGGTCACAAACCCATTTAAAATTCGCCGATTATTTGCAAATTTTCGTGTGATGTCGAATTTGAACTAATTGATTGAACTTGAATTAGTCAATATTCAGATAGAAAATTTTGGTAATATGGTAATTTGGATTTAGAATTTGAGTAAATTTTTTAAAAAAAAAATATGCAATCTCCTTATCTTTTTATGCAGGTATCTTCACAGTGGCTGGAATTGTAGATTCATTCGTATACCATGGTCGGAAGGCTTTAAAGAAGAAAATGGAAATTGGTAAATTCAGCTGATGTTTTCACCATTGTGCACTCACTGATGCGACATCTTGGTTGGCTTGAGCTGAATTGTTATGATAAAGTGGAAACACAGGATTTTTGTTTTTGTTTTTCAATGGAGGGTGATTGATTAACATGTGAGGATGTAACTGGTGAGTTGGATAGTTTAGTATTTTGAGCTTCAATTTTTAGTATTCAATTGGACAAATTTCCTTTTTATGCCTCAGTTTTTTTTAGCAATTTGTAACTTAAAATTGTTTATCCAGATTTGTTTGAAATGTAGATGTTTTATTCTTCAAAAGTTGGGGTTGGTTTATTATTGGTCTTGTCTTTCATGCTTCCAAGTATGTTGCATGCATGTCATGGGAAACGAAAATGCTATCTTCCGTTAGGTTTTACTTCGAAAGTGAAAGTAAGTAGATTTGAAGTGAGTGAATGTGGGTTACATCCGCAATAATTTCTGAGCATTGATTTATTTTTGTGAAGTAATTTTTTGGATAATTTTTTTTGGGTTAACAGTATTGCTGTTTCAGTTATTGCTAGAATTAGATTATCAAATGATAGCGAGTCATGTCCCAAAGGGTAAGGCTTCTCTCTTGCCAACTGAACTGGAGGTGTTATTGGGCTTCTATGGATTCATTACAGGATTTATCTCAATTATTCTATCTATTTATATTGTAGGATCTATTGCCAACTGAAAATTTTGGTTGAACAACTGTAGGGTCATTATTGTCCATTTTTTTTCTTCTAATTTTTGTAATAAATGTAATTTAATTATGTGGTTATAATTGTTCAAAAAATATGTGTTTTTTTTTTTTTTTTTGTGAGGATAATTTTCTCGATCAACTCTATTATAAACGATTATAATTATTAAAATGGATCTCATAATTGACTGACAAAGCCCCACAATACTTTCACTGCTAGAAGCCTTTCCCTTTCAACAACAATGTGAAATATTTCAATATTGATAAAACAACTCGCAGCTTTGACAACACCAATATGTAAAATATTTCAAAAAAAGTAGTATCAACCGTGAATATAAATTAAATACAAGATGACAACAATAATTAGCTAAAAGAACAAAAGTAAAATCATAGCTTATTATTGAAACCATCAACATATGTAACAAAGGATTAACATCTAATGCATTCAATTCCAAACCATATTTTGTCCATGGCCATGTGTCAAGGTGCACCTATCCAAGGGTCAACACCTTGATGCCATATTTATTTGTACCCTTTGGAGAGCCAAAAACATGCTTAAAAAGTTGTTGGTGCAAGTGCAAGCCAAAACCTCTAAGGCATGCCATGAAGCAACCTAGCCACAGCAAGCTAAAGACTTGCTTGCCCAGCAACAATTTTAGGTCAACTTTTGAAGAGTCAAATGTAGTCTTTTTGCCTTGTAATTTTTTATGTAAATACCTTAGTATTAAAGGTGTTTTGGGTCCAAGTATTGTAGTTTTCCTTTTTTTGTAGAATTTTTGAAAATCCATTATGACTCTTCAAACACAGTAGATGTTTCTTTTTGTCAGCTAAGAAATGACTTAACAAACTATATTAAGGAGAACGAACCCAAGTGTTGAAACAGATCACTTGTGACTTTAAAGTATCCCAACTTAACTTATGGTAAGACAGCTTTTGTAGCACTTTTCGTGCATTGTTCAACTATTGTAATGCCTTCTTTTGATCAATGAAAAATTCATTTCGCCTTAAATTGTGCAAAGCTTTTCTAGTGTTGCATGCTTTAATTTTAGTTTACTGCTTGCTATTTTGTGACTTGTCTCTAATCTTCTGACTCATCAACTTAACTAATATTATGTTTTCTTGTCTTTGCAAACCTTTTGAGCTTTATTGGTGGACTAGTGAAGAGAGTTAACTAGCACCACGCACACTTGCATATCTTTATCAAGGCTTTCACATTGTCGTGCGTGACACGATGTCATCCACAATTAATATTTTATTTTTGACATATTGCCAAACAATGAAATTACATAAAAAAAAAATAAAAATTGTGCATAGATTGACTTTGGACCAAAGTCGACTTACATGATTGGTAACAACTTAGGGTTTATGTGGTGTGATAAGAATGCTATGCTACAAAACCACATAGTTTTTGACTTTTGAATTATGACTTTTTATTTTATTTTTACAACTTAAAACTTTAAAATAATATAATTTTAATATATAACATCTCTATTGTTACATCAAGAACCGACTCTTTTCATATGCATCTCACAAATATACAAATCAATCATCAATACATGGTCGGTCTGCATAACATCACTCTTAAGAAAAATTATTAACAAAAAAAGCTAATAACTCAAAAAAAAAAGAAAAAACATGTAGTTTCGATTATATTTTTATATAATGCAATTAACATTTGAAATAAATCACGATCAATGTCCATTCATAATCGATGGGGTCGCCGACATTGACATCGAATCATCGGTAATCGATTGCGACAAGTCCTCGGAGTCCTCGGAGTCGACAACTACCTTAATATTCTCAATCTCCCTCGCGACCTCTGCCATGTCCGGCCTCTTTTCTGGCGCCTTTTCACAGCACCTTATCGCAATCTGCAAAAGCCTCAGCATAGAGTGGGTCGCGCTCCGCTGCACAGCGATCTCAACGTCGAGGATCTCAGCCGTCCATTCCTCCCGGACGGCACGATGGACCCAGCCGCAGAGGTCAACGCCGTTGACTCCGGGAGGAGCAGGTAGGCGGAGACGCGACCGGTGAGTAGCTCGAGGAGGAGGCAACCGAAGGACCAGACGTCCGATTTTTGGAAAGTCTTTTGTAGTTTTGGAATTCGGGGATTTGTAGGAGACCATGCGTTGGGCGGCGATGGGGAGGAGATGAGGGAGGCGAGGAGTAGTCGGAGACGAGGACGAGGTCGTTGTCGAGGAGGACATTGGAGTATTTGTGGTTGCCGTGTGGGGAAGACGGTGGTGGTGGTGGTGGTGGATTTGGGTGGGTTGAGGTGGAGGTAGTCCATGGCTCGTGCCACTGCGCGGGCTACTGACAGTCTTGCTGTCCACCGGAATGGGACTCGGCCTCTTGTTCCTCTTCCTCCTGTAAAGTCAAGCAAATTATATCGAGTCGAATGGATAGTTTAAGTACGGAGTCGAATATGAGTTCTAAACTGTATGAGATGGTCATGTTTGGTTATGTGAAATTATTGTGTACGGATGCGAATGAGTAAATGGATGATGTTTGGTTGATATCCGGAATTTAACATTTCATGAAATATTTATTAGTCCTTCCAAGAAAAAATTCATTCATTGTGACCCTCCAATTTTTAATTTTTTATATAAAATTTATTATGCCCCCAATTCAAAAATTCTAGTTCTTTCCCTAATCACTTCAATTGATCAAGAACTCGCTTAGACAAATTTAGTATAAATACTTTAAATTGACATATTTCATCAGAACTCTAATTTTCGTTTGAATAAAGATTGAGAACTCTAGATTTGGAACTCTAAAGAGAACTTTAGTGATGTGATAAGAAGTGGGGTCCACATGTGATGCGATGTGTGTGCCTATGTTTTTTTTTCCTCTCTTGTCACATCATTAGAGTTTTCTTTAAAACTCTAAAATTAATACTCTCTATCATTGTTATTTTCGCTTATAAGTTTAAATTTCATGTTGTTTAGTCCAAAGTTCATGCCCAATACTAAAATGTAACTCTCAAAACCATGCTCTAAACCTTCTAATCTTGTAGTCATTTTTCCTAGGAAATCAAATTACGGACAAAAAAAAGAACAAACAAACAAACAAACAAAGAGACTTCAAAAGAATGGACTCAGTAATAAATCAACTTACCATGAATGCGATTATATACATTTCCATTTGATGCAAGCTTGTGAACCAACAACTTCTCTTCTTTGGAGTAGTAGTAAGCGAGGAGAGGCAACAAGTTTGGGTGTTTCAGGTCCGCCAAAGCTTGCAATTGTTTCGCAAACTCGCTATGGCTCAAAGGCCTCAAGTCCCTTAGCCTCTTCACCACCACGGCCGGTCCATCATCCACCATGGCCTTATAACAATTCCCAAAATTTCCTTTCCCCAGACCCTCCGCGGATGCTTTTAGAAGATCATGAAGCCCAAAACCCCGCTCCACGCCATCCATGAATGTCAATTTACCTCTCTCTCCTCCTCCTTCTCCACCTTCGGATTCTACATACCCTTCGCTTCTTTGGCTCACCTCTATATCTTGCACAGCCTTCTCTGCACTTACTCCTTCGACAGGACGACTACTTCTCATATTCATCGCATTACTGAGCTGTTTAGACTTTCTGCAGTAGATCATGAAGAGGAACACAACAACAATAAAGCCAACAACATCAATGACTAACAAAATGGGAGCAAAGCGAGACACACCACTGGGTTTATGGCTATTATCCAAGGATGTATCGTTATTGCTAGGGCTGCAGGGATTGTAAGATGGTGAGCCACACAGTTGTGGGTTACCGGAGAATGATGAGGAATTGAAGGATTGGAGGACTTTCGTGTTTGGTATTGCCCCGGTGAGTCTATTGTTCGATACATTGAATTCTTTCAAGCTAGACTGATTGAAAGCTGGTATTGAACCTGCTAACATGTTGTCTTGAAGCTGCAATGACTCTAGGAAAGCAAGACCCGGGAGAGAATTAGAGATCAGCCCATCAAACATGTTTGATGACATGTCAATCTGAGTCAACTTCTGATTTTGTGAGAAGTCCATCATATTCCCCGACATTGAGTTGTTCTTGAGGCTAAGAACTGACAATTCAGTGAGGTTGAAAAGCATGTCGGGCCTGATTTTCCCGGTTAGGCCCATGTTTTCTAGAACAACCTCGGCGACTCTTCCATTGGTACACTTTACACCGTACCAATATGGGGTCATAACGATATTGTAGCAATTGAGACTGGTCCAGTTGTTATGGAGGAAAGCGTTGTTGAGCTCGTCTGCAAGGGCCAAAGGGCCTCCCTTTCGGCTTGTTGGATGCCATTTTGGGAAACGAAACGAGACCGCGTAGTGCGAGAAGAGAGATAACAAGAAGGTGGATAAAGAAGTGAAGAGAACAACCCATTGCTCAATTCAGTGTGGAGTGTGAGAGTGGTGTGGTTTTAGATATGAAGGCTATCATAGAAACAAGAATGTGGTGGTGTTGATAATTAGGTGGATATGAAATGAAATGGAAGATATTCTAATAATATGCCATTTGTACAGCAATTGATGTTCATTGTTGAAGATAAAAACTAAACTGATTGTTTTTCTGCTGGATTTCTCAGCTGAGAATCCTATGAAGATTGTTACATTGTTTGTATATATATATGGGTATATAATGTGATGATGATGTTCCAGCTAGAATGAACATTGGGTGGAATACCCATGTTTATATTATTTTGTTAAAATGAAATTTTTGGCCTCTCATGGCTTGTACATGTTCTATGAATTTTGGCTTCACACGTTAATAATTTTTATGAGTTGATTATATGGTAAAAATGGTTGATACACTATTGTAACTATTACAAGTTTATGGTAGACAAAGATGACCACTTAATAGTGGGTCGGTTGTTGTTGGGGTTCATTTTTATGTGATTTGATGATTAGAAAAATATAAAATTGAGTTCGTTGATAATTTCAAGTCATCGATTCTTTATTATTATATCCTCGAATTGATAGAATTGGAATCAAGTTATATCTCAAACTGACAGATTCTATCTGAAGTAGAATTGTAAGACAAAAAGGCATTTGGATAATTTTCAGGTTGATACATTGGAATTAGTAGTATAATATGCCATAGGGTGTATTTTCAAACAAGGACTAGGTTTTTTGCCTGAATAAAAAGAAAGGGCTGGGCTAGGCTAGGGTTAAACGAAATTGAATAAGCTTTCATTTTGTCAAGGGAAAATTACTCATAGGTCCCATGTGAAACATGTAGTCTTCATTTAATCCCAAAACTTTTTCACTATATCCAAAAGTCCTTTCCTCTCTCTCTACTTTTTGCTTCCCTTCCTCTCTCGTTTTTTTTCTGCATTTTTCTCTCATCGTGTTTGTCATGAAAGACGACCACCGGTGATCATGTCTTTCTCCATTGATCAGGATTCATTGATAACCACCAACCATCGAAATCAACTCCGACGAAGAAGATGATATATTTTCCGACGAAGAAGATGAGTGAATCTACTCAGATCTGATGTAGATCTACATCAGATCTGAGTAGATCTACACAAATTTGGCTAGATCTAAACAAAAAATAATTGCCGGAGTACAATCCTCTCCCTACATCCGTCTTTCCCCTTTGATCTCTTTTTTTTTTTTTTTTTTTTCTCTCTGCTATACACTTCTGTTTTTCTGTTCTAATGGAGAAAATTTTCGAATTCTGAACAAGTAGTTTTCGAGTTTTAGTTCTGAAAAGCTGTAAAATTTTGCGATTTCAAATTTTTTTGGTCTTTGGAATGAATCATGGTTTAAAAGCGTAAAATTTTGCGGTTTCATAACATGTTTTTAGTTTGATTAATAAAGATAAATGCTTAATAGATTTTTGTTTTGAAGCGTAACATTTTACGTTTCAAAACTTACTTTCGATTTGATCACTATTTAGAGATTATTTGCTTAAACCTTACAAAAATTGAAAATTAACATATGTTTTTCCCATTGTTGCTGTTTTTTGTTGTTTCATTTTTTTTCCTTTTAGTTTATCAATATTTTAGCACATTTTGCTATATTTTTTTGCTATAATTTATCCATTTATTCTTCTTTTTTTTTTTCCGGCAATATTCTAGACATTCCGGTGAGTCTCCAGTGATGTTCTTAACGTCCAATGAACGTTCTGAACATTCCGGCGACTTCCATTAACGTTTTTAAAACTCCGGCGAACTTCCGGCGAAACTCCGACGACTTCCCGGTGATACTCCGGCGACTTCCCGGCGATGTTGAACATTCCGACGAGTCTCCGGCGACCGTTTGACGGAAGTCCTACGGTAGTAAGATGTGAACAGTGTCTGTAAATTTTTTTTTTTAAAAAAAAAAGGATTTTTTGGTAACAATTAAAAATGTGTTGGACTAATTGGTGCAAGTATTTTGTTTTGAGATTAGCTGGGTTTTGAACTTAGTACATGGGACTTATCAGTAATTTCCCCTTTTGTCAATAACTTATTTTTGGAATGTCTGGATATAGATTATTACTAGCTACTCTTGTTTTATCTTCTAAGAAGTAAACTACAATATTGTTTTGGAAGAATAAAATTGTAGAATATTGGGTTTGGCATTAGAGAATTACTGGTTTAAGCCAACAGATGGCTTGAAACCAACTGACGTGTAGATCAATAGCATTGACGTGTCTATCAATAGCACTAAACATTTTAATGTTCAATCAATGCTCGACACAGAGTCAATTTTTGAGTTGCCTGTATATTATTTTTCTTAGCATTCATATTGTGTGCTTTTTGACAACTTAGGCCTTGTTTCGGTACAAGTTTTTTTTAGTAATTTTTTTATTTTTTAGTTAAAATATGATATAAAAAGAATTAATATATTTAGAATGAATTTTTAAGTTTTTACGAAAAGATGTGTAAAAAGTAAAAAAAAAAATGAATATTTGACTTTTTGGTATAAGTTGTTAACTTTTTGATTTTTTAAATAACTTTTTGACTAAAAAAATCACTTACCAAACGAAACCTAAGGTAAAAGTTACGTTTGTAGTTTGTTTGTTAAAAAAGTTGAGTTGACTTTTTTAGTGAAGAGTCATTTGGTAATTCTAAAAAATTCATATATAAAATTACAATTATATCTTTTATATTTCTTTATATTTATGTACGGAAAAGAAATACACCTTCTCGTATAATCCTGTTGACCAAGTCTTCGTTCCTCTGTACGATGTCGTTCCACCACCTGAAAATATCAACGTGAGCTAGCCGGCGGGTGTGTGCCGGAAACCTCTCCGATGCCTAAGTCAGTAAGCAAGACAAGAAGGCAAAAGCTCAATGTAGTCAGTGAGCACAATGGTAATACCTCTCCAAAGGTGATATTGGTGAGCTTATATAGGTTTCAAGGCACGAGTCCTAGTAGGACTCGAACTTCTCCATGGGAAGAGTCCTCCTAAGACTAGCATTCCTCCATGTGTAGAGTCCTTCTAGGATTACCCCTCCTTGCATAGAGTCCTTCTAGGATTACCCCTCCTTGCATAGAGTCCTCCTAGAATTCATACTCTTGGAAGATAATACTTATCCTCCAACACCCTCCTCACTGCTTAAACCAAGCGAGATGGTTCTTGTCATGGCCGAATTACCTTATAACCGAAGTAACCCCTAGTCCGGTCTTTGCTCTTACCTCTCTTACCTCGGTTTCCCATGCCGTAACCGAGCTAACCATAAGAGAGCCCAACCGGACTAGGGCGTGACCCAACCGGACTAACGAGTCTGAACCGGTGTCAGAACACGACCGGCTTAGCATACAAGAACCGGTATGCCTTTTTGACCGGTCTACCATCCTGGACATTGCCACGACCGAGCTACGGATGCTCATTCGGCAACCGAACTACTCCATACTTCTCCTTTCTCACTAGGAACCTCCCACTCTTGAGCTGACCTTGGCCCAACACCTAGCTCGGCCCAACACCTAGCTCGGCCCAATAATGAATATAAATTACCCTCTCAATTGCCCCTTAATTCCATCTGCGAAGCATGATAGGGATTACCCATGTAACAACCGAGATAGAGTTCTAACATCTCCAGCCGAGCTAAAACCTTTCGAGCGTTTCCAACCGAGCTAACAAGCCTTAGCCTCCCATTAACCGAGACCTTTTAGCTTTCCCAACCGAGCTAACAACTGCTTAGCCTCTCCAGCCGAACTGAGACCTTTTAGCTTTCCCAACCGAGCTAATCTGGGGCCGTCTTGCGTCGTCAAGGCGTCTCTTCACTCCTCGGCCAGATCGTTCAAGATTCCATGACACGTGGCTACCTGATTGGATCTCTGCGTTCGCGCCCGTCCTCGTGTTTAAGTAATATTTGAGCAGTTCCTCCAAAACACTTTTACACAAAACCAACCCTTCCATCGCTATTCCTACTCTGTCTTGTTCATTCTCACTCTCCTCGACTTTCTTGCTCTCTTTGTGTTCTTCGTACTCCTGCAGTGCTCGTGTTGTTCTTGCCTCCGCCTCCATCTCACTCTTCTTCCTCTTGGTAAGTGCACAAACCTACTTTCATCTACATTTTTGCTTCCGTTTGATTCACGAGAGTATGTTTACGTGTGTTTCACAAAACACTTTGCATGTTATGTTTACGAAAAGAACCTCACACAAATACTATGAACTTTATGAACATTTGGTAGAACAATCATTTGATCCATAAAATGCATCCAAGAACTAGGAAGCTGTTTGTCTTTGTCTAGGTGAACTAGAACCGTGCTAGTACTTGTAGATAACAGTAGTTTTAATGAGAAAGCATCCGATTCACCTTAGCGAAATTAAAACTGACTTGAGATAGGTATTTCGGCCCAGACCGAGCTAGGCCTCTGACCGAGCTAAGCCCTGGGGCTAAGCCATCCTTTTGAGTTTCTAAACCGAACTCAGAAAGATGCCCCTCGAGGCCTAACCGTGGTAAGAAAAACTATAGGTGAAACCGAGATAACCACAAACCTTTTCGAGCCAAGATAACGAGAACCTTTCACAAGCCGATGTAGATAGCTTAGCACCCTGTAGAGCCGAAGTAAAACCAACCTTTTCTTGCTTTATTTTTGCAGCACGGTCTTTGATCTGTGCTTGACACTTCTTTTCAACTGCGGACTTAGGTGTCGGGCACTCCCTCTGTGCGTCCGGGGACTCTTGAAAGCACGCTCCTTCTACCGAGATAAATTATTTCATAACTTATAGAATAAATGGGGAAATCTGAGACACTTGGTAGAAACCCCAAAGTGCCTAGCCGATTTAAGAACAATACAACATCCCGATGTAAATCTAGAACTAGCGAACCAGAGTCGACCCATGGGGACGAAGAGGGCTTTGTCCCATTACCCTCAATCTATAGTAGAAACCGGACTCGATTCGATCCGACCACTAATTTGTGAATTCCTCGGGCAAACTAGGTGTGCCCAACTCAACTATCCACCAATACATACCGAATTATAATGGGCATAGATGCTCTAAACCAACAAACCGGTCGAACCTAGAGTGCGGCGAGATACTACATCAATATTCAATAGGATCCAAAAACCAAGGTTGGTGCTACTATTTGAGAGTCTTGAGGTAAAGAAAAGATAATAAAGCACACAGGATAAAGGCGTTAATGACGACGACTTCTTACGGGTTTCGAAATTTGAAGACCTCGAAGCCCACATCGAGCCAAAGAATAAACTGGAAGAAAGGAGAGCGGTATTCATACTTCCGGTTGCATTCTTTACCATTGTTTATTCGGTTTTCCTTTCTCTAACCGAACTAACACTTCATCTATTTTTTGCGGACAAGTCCCACCTCATCTTCAACTACAACCACCCCAACATCTCGATTACTCAAGGCCGCCTCGGGTGAAAGAAAGGAGTTGGGCAAAACTTCTTGACTTGAGCCGACCTCTGATACTCCGATTGACGAAAAGCAAGAGTAAACTTTCTCCTCGAAGACCCACGAGCCGGACCCAACTTTGCCCGAAATCGTCCTTGTGCGACTAACCCCGAACAAGAGATGGCGAAAAAAGCAGTGAGGGCCATGCTCACGAAACAAGCCCAACCGAGGTACGCTAATCAACCCGAGCCGTGGTGGCTCTTCCATCGCAGCGACCTCATCGCCTCGCAAAACAAGCGTGCCCGGACTGAACAAACCGGGCCACAACTTGTTGACGAAGATGAGAATGTTCTACCACCAAACCCACCAGCAGTTACCCAGCCGAACCCCCAGCCGGAGTCCTCAAACCGGTCTGAGACCCCCCAGTGGGCTCCTCCCCTAGTCTTCAACAACCGGGCTATCAACGAGGATGACTCCGTTGTCTCGGATAAGGACCACCTTCTGGCCTTCAATTTGGCGGAGGTGTGTGCCTTCAAAAGACATGGAGCACCATTCCAAGAGGCTCAACACGAGGTCAAGTCACTTGGTCCGCTTGAAGTCAATGATCGTGGTAAGCAATCGTGCTTTATTTTTCTTTAAATTTTGCCAAGTTCGGTCCGGTCAAGAAATAACAAAACTTACATACTCGTGCGGGCTCTTGAAAACCACGCTTGCACCGGCGGTGATGGAGCTTAAAAGCTGCGAGGCCATGAAAACGATGGCGAGCTCTAGAACTAACACGGGCAAGAACAAGGCGGGCGGAGGCCGAGGTATCACGTCTCGGATTTGGTTACCTCGGTGAAGGTGATAAACAAAAGGCCGTGACCGAGGTAAAGATTATTACGTGGGAGATGGCGGATCTGAGACCAAACAAACGCCGAGATAGACCAACTGAAGGCCGAAGTAAAAAAGGCCAGAAAGGAAGGATTCAAGAAGGCTGAAAATGCATATGGCCTTCAATGTGGCGCTGCAAAAGACCTATTCTTCAAGTGCGGTTGGCGAAGTGCGGTGGAAAGCTTCGGTTGCACTCGACACCGATGCCTGGCGCTCCACCGTACTTTATTCGGCTTCACTTAAGCGATATGGGGCGATCTTCAAAAGGCATTCCTTGAAGCGTCTGGTGACGAAGAAGATGATGAAGATGATGACGACGATGAAGATGATGAGGGGGAGCCATCTCTGACTCCGGTTGCCACCGATCAACAAAACAATCAATCAGCTCGGTTGGAACCAACCGTGGATTTAATCAACGAGATACCAGCTAACTCTACCCAGCCAGTTGACACCACGGTCCAAACCGGGCTTCTCCCTCAAACCGGTCACCAGGCAGCTGCTGAAGCGGAGCTTGACGCCGAACTCGATGCGCTCCTTGGATGACTGTTTTTCTTGCGTATTTATTTCTTTTTCGTACTTCGGTTTTGGATGCCTGTAACCGGGCTATGGCCCCTCAAATGTACTTCCTTTTGTCTTTAATGAATGAAAAAATTTTGAACTTTCATTCCGGTTGTGTACTTGCCTGCTTGTATGTTTACTTTTTCATGAACTTGATTACACAACTGTGATCTCGGTTGACTATATACCTCACTAGCCAACCACTCTTCAGCCGGTATAACTTACTTCGGCTGAAGAGTTCAAAGAGTTGGTTTAATCCAGCCAACCACTCTTCAGCCGGTATAACTTACTTCGGCTGGAGAGTACAAAGAGTTGGTTTAATCGATAACCACTCTCTTGAGGTATAACTTACTTCGGCTGAAGAGTACAAAGAGTTGGTTTAATCCAGCCAACCTCTATATAGCCATTCCCATACTTTGGCTAAGTGTTGGTTTAATCCAGCCAACCTCTATATAGCCATTCCCATACTTTGGCTAAGTGTTGGTTTAATCCAGCCAACCTTTAAGTTGGTTTTTCTAGCCAGCTTAGAATAGAATGTTTGGTTATTCCGACCAAACGTCCTGCGACTGGATCGATCACGGGCTTAGGAGGGTTAATAGTTGGTGACTCGGCCAACTAGGTTTTCAATGCTTGCGAACTTGCTAAAGCTGCTTTCTATTGAAAACAAATATACTAAAAAGGTTCGACTTGTTTTATTGAGAGAGTTGAAAATTACACATCTGAAAAAAAGAAAAAAAGCTAAAAATAAAATATCTTAAGGTTGGCAGTGTTCCATGGCCTAGGAATTGCTTTGCCGTCCTTATCTTCCAAGTGGTATGCCCCTTTGCCCGCTAGTCCGACCACTTTGTAAGGACCTTCCCAGTTGGGACCTAACTTGCCATCTCCACAGGACCAATGTGTTGCCCATAACTGCGAAGTACCCGCCGATTTTGAATTGTCTAGGATGAACACTCTTGTTGTATTTCTGGACAACTCTTGCCGATAAGCGATGTGAACTAATGCCTTGTCTCTTCTTTCTTCCGAGGTCAAGTTCTAATGCAATTTCGCCATTTAAGTCTGGATCAAAATTTTAGCTCGAATTGTAGGAAGGCCAACTTCTAATGGGATGATTTCCATGCCATATGCTAGGGAGAATGGTGTTTCTCTGTTGATCGCCGTGGCGTGGTCGACAAGCCCATAAAACATGGGGAGCTCTTACGCACTTGCCTTTGGCTTTTTCCAACCTTTTCTTTAATCCATCCAAGACTACCTTGTTCGGCGCCTCTGCTGTCCATTTGCTTGGGGATATGCGGTGTGGAGTTGTAGAACTCTATCTTGTACTCTTCACAAAAGCTTGAAAATCGCCATCAAACCGAAAGTCTTGGTTATGCGAAATCGTGCTTTTGGTATGCCAAAGAGTAATGATGTTACGCGGACAAACTTCTTCACATCTTTCTCCTTGATTGGCGCCAAGGCTTCGCTTCCACCCACTTTGTGAAGTAGTCTGTTGCAGAAAAGAACTTCTGTTGCTGGTCTTTGTTGGGAGTGGTCCCACTATGTCTAAGCCCCACATTGCGAAAGGCCACGGACTAGTGAGAGGTAGGAGTTCTCTGGCGGTTGATGTATTTGATGTGCAAACTTGACACTTTTCGCATTTTTGACATACTTCTCTGAATCCGCTTGCATGTATGGCCACCAATACCCTTGTGAAATAGCTCGGTATGCCAATGATCTTCCTCCTTGATGGCTGCCACAAACCCCTTCGTGTATTTTGAACAAGGATGCTTCCACCTTGCTGGGGTGAACACACTTTAAGTAAGGTCACAGCGACTTCTTGTATAAAGCTAAGGGCGGAGAGCCAAAATCGTTGCGACTTGGCTCGATTTTGTTGGCTTCTTTCCTATCTTCTGGTAGAGTGCCGTCTTTCAGGAACAGTATGATGGGGTCCATCCAAGAAGGACCTAACTCCGCACAACATACCTCTTCGGCTTCGGGGTCTTCAATACTTGGTCTGGGCAGATAGTCGATCAATAGAGGATGTGGGATGGAGGTATCTGCCATGGAGGCGAAGCCTGCTAGTTCGTCTGCTCTACTATTCTCCTCCCGGCCAATTTGTTCTATTCTGACGACTTCAAACTTCTTGATCTCTGTCCTGACTAAGTCTTGGTACTTAGCCATTCGGTCGTCCTTTGCTTCATAGTCGCCAGAAATTTGATTCACCACCAACTGCGAGTCACTGTAGACCATGAGTTCGGTGGCCTTCATGTAGGCGTGACTTGAGTCTGCAAGCGCCGTACTCTACCTTCATTGTTTGATCTTTGGGAAGCCAAGGTTGATCGCTTGTTCCACCACTAGACCTTACGGAGAGATGAGGACTATGCCAAGTCCTGCGCCATGTGGGTTGGATGCCCCATCCACAAGAGCTTCCACATCTCCCTACAAACAACTTCGGCATGTGGAGGGATCGAGATGATGCCTTGGGGTCTTCAGTTGCTAATGTCTTCTTGAGTCCATAGTTGCGATCGCCTTGTCTTCGATGGTCTCAAGTCCTCAGAGGTTGGCAAGTTTTGTCTTGGTGCGATAGGTCGGCCTCCTCTGGCCTTCTCTATTTTAGTGCGCCTTGGGCTCTGAGTAACTTGTACTAGGGGTTGCGCTATTCGGCGTCAACCTCCATCCCTAGTTTGGTTGTGTCGGTCAGTCGATTGAAGCGAACTTGGTGGCTTCGAGGGTGAATTCTGCGGAAGTCCGCCAAAGATTGGGCCTTTCTTTGCGGTTACGGGTTGGAACTTCACATCATATTGTCCCAACTCCTTGCCCACTTCAAAATCCGCCCGAAAAGTTCGCCCTCTCAAATAAAGCTTTTAGTGGAAAGGTGAGGGCGACAATGGGGTGGGCGTGAAAGTAGTGTGCCAACTTCACGGAGGCCATCATTAAGGCGGTGCTAACTTCTCTAGAGGCAAGTACCTTGTTTGGCTCCGGCAATGTCTTCTTGACATAGAAGATAAGCGGTGTTGGATTCATGCCTTTCGAACCAACACTGCGCTTCTTGCGTCTGAGATCGCCAAATAGAGGAAGAGTTCTTCCCGGTATGGGGTAACGAGTAATGGTGGAGAAGACATGTACTCCTTTAGGCGGCGAGCTTTGTCGCATTCTTCGTCCCTCAAACTTAGCTTTTAATGGTGAAAGAATGGGCAATCTGTCAAGACCGGTGATGAATCGGTTAAGTCTTTGCCGCCATGCTGGGTGAGATCTTTTACTTCTTTCCTTGAGTTAGGTCTCTCTAGCACTTGAATTGCTTTGATCTGTGAAGGATCTGCCTCTATACCTCGATTGGTCACCAAGAAGCCTAAATTTGCTCGATCCCACTCGAAAGCACACTTCCAGCGTTAAGGCGTAACTTATGCTTTTTCAGGATCTCGAACATCTCGCTTAGGTCCTTGAGGTGGTCACTCTCACTCTTGCTCTTGACCACCATATCATCGATGTAAGCTTCCATTGTTCTGCCCAACAATGGTTCAAACATCTTGGTAACCATTCTCTGAAACGTCGCCCCTGCGTTCTTTAGGCCAAAGGGCATGACCTTGTAACAATATAGTCCTCTTGGAGTGGTGAAGGATGTTACTTCCTGATCTGGTTCGTGCATGGCTATCTGATGGTAGCCTCTGTATGCGTCAAGGAAGCTAAGGCTGCTGTGGTCTCTTGTTAGGTCCACCAATTGATCTATCCTGGCAGGAAAGCGTCCTTGACATGCTTTGTTGAGTTTTGTAATCAACGCATACGCCGCCACTTTCCATTCTTTTTGGCACTACTATCGTGTTAGAGATCCACAGGGTAGTGCACCTCTCTGATCGCCCCTGCTTCTAACAAGTTACCCACCTCTTCTGCCACTATCTCGGCGTGGTGGAGTGCCGATCTGCGCGTGCGTTGGATGACTGGTCTAGCAGAAGGGTGGACATTGAGTTGATGGCAAATGAAGTTGGGGTCAATGCCTGGCATGTCGTATGGGGTCCAGGCGAACACTTCGATGTTGGAGGTCAGAAATTCCAAGACCTCCAATCTCTCAGTGCTGGACAACGACGATCCAAGAAGGAAGAACTTTTCCGGGTTCTTCTCATCTATTCTGACTTCTACCAGGTCCTCCACTGCTTTTTGATCAGCCGCTTTGCCAATATCCGCGAATAGTTCATTACTCTCCGGTTCTTCAACCGAATGAACATATCCTTTGGCAGCGCGGCTACCATTCGTTGCGACGAAGCACTGCTTGGACATAATCTGGTCCCCATATACTTCTTCAATTACTCCGGTGTCGCTGGGGAACCTCATCACTTGGTGGTAGGAGGAAGCCACCGAGCGCATGGCATGTAGCCATGTTCTGCCTAAGATGATGTTGTAGGTGGAGGGGACTTTCAGCACCCAGAACTCTACTTGCTTCGTCACACTTCCCGCCCTGACTGGAAGGATGATTTTGCCGACTGGCCACTCTGGCATAGAATTAAATCCAATCAAAGGGGATACGGCAGGGGCCAAGTCTTTGTCTTGCAGCTTGAGTTGCTTGAAGGTTTCATAGTACATGATCTCGCACGAGCTGCCTTGGTCGATCGATTAAGCTTGACGTCAAAATCCTTGACTCGAGAGTGACGACCAAGGCATCGTTGTGGGCAATATATTCTGTCCAAGTCTTTATCCGAAAAGGACATGATGTTTGTGGCTTGTCCTCCCCTTTGACGATCGGGTTACGCTTAGCACCTCTCAAGTGTTTCGCTTTTGATTGAACCTCTGAGCTCGCATACTCGCTCTGGTTCAAAGACTCCATGGATTACGTTGATGGTGCCTTGTGGCGGGGCGTCGATTGGCATTCCATTGGGGAGGTTATGGTCTTGGGGGGCTGGCTGCGCTCCTCCTTCTATGTATTTATCCGGTGGCCGTGCCACCAACTCTTCCAGATCTTTGCCTCAATGGCGCAGTTCTCGATTCAGTGCCCCTTTTCCTTGTGGAAGGTGCACGGATCTGTCATCATAATCCTTCAGGCCTCGCCTAACTTGGCGAGCCACTTGCTAAAGGCTCGTCTCGAATCTCACCGAGTATACGGTAGATCGGTTTTTGAACACCGTGGTTATGGCGATTCGGACTCTCAACCATCTCTTGTCACGGTCTTCATCATTGTCACGTCCGCCTGCCTGCTTTTGGTTTCGGCGACTCACCGTATTGACCTTCTTGAGGTCTTCTTCTGCAGTGTTGCGGTCGTACCGCTTTTTGCCTTGGCACGGCGCCATCCTCTTCCACCCCGATGTCTTGATGCACTCTCCATCGTGGCCTCCATGGTAAGTGGCGGAGTCATGGTGATAGAGTCCTCACCGTTCCCCGATCGGAAGGCCTTTTGTATTAGCGCAATGGCGAGGTTGGTTGGGCGCCCCAATCTGGTTGAATGTCTCCCAAGAGCTTGTTGTATGACCTCGAGTCTCCTTGTCTCCATGTCGATGGAGAGCAACGGTCGATCTCCACCGGAGTCTTTGTGTTCGTTTCGAACGCGTTACATAAACGCCGCTAATTGGCGCCTTGAGGCAATGCTGCCCTCTGGAAGCTTCTCAAACCAAGTCAAGCCTAGGTCGCCGAGGCTCGAAGGGAATAGGATACACATCAACGCCTCATTCCGCCGGTATACAGCCATAACCTGGCTCAAGTGGCTCAAGTGGGTGTATGGGTCCGTTTTTCCTTCATACGTCGTGAACTTGGGTTGTAAGAAGCCTGACGGAAGGGGCGCGTTCTCAATCTCTGGGACGAATAGTGAGGTCTGCAGCCTCGCCAATGCCTTATCCGCTGGTTCGTACGCCGGGCGCGGCATTGGTATTCCAACCTCGACGCTTCCATGCGTCCGAGGAGCCAATCGCTGTAAGGCAGGAACCCTGTGCGGATCGCGCGCCCTGGCGTCCTCCTTCCATCGCGCTTTTCTTCCAACATGGACCTTAGGTGACGACCTAGGTAATTCTGTCTGTCTGGACCTCGTATGATGCGTATGTGAGGGCCAATAGGTACTCCCTCGATATGACCTCTCAGCCTCGCCTCTCGGACACAGGAGTGACGAGTCCCGAAGTTACGGATCGCGTGTCGCTGTCCCGAGGCTTGTCTTACGTTGAGAGGGTGTAGAATTCCTTCCACGACCCTGAGTGGCGAGGGGCGTCTTGTTGTTGCGCCTCACTCGCCACTTCTTTCCTTTTATCTGGCGCTCAATGACTCCATGTCCGCCGCCATCTTACGGATCGGTTCGTCTTGCTCTCGACGCGATCCTCCGAATTTGAGGATCAACTCTGCGCCTTTGTCTTCTCGGGCTTTATGAACGAGAGGGATGAGGGTGCCATTCCTCTTCGCCCTCGCATCCCTCCTGGAATTTTGCCTTTGTGGTTCCAGGCTCGCCATGGGGGGGACCAAGGGTAGGCCTTCACGCCTTGCCCCCCCTTCTGGAGTTAGTCCGTCAACGGCGGACTGAGGTAGTTCTTCGTTGTTTGCCATTGATATTTAAGAGAAAGCTTGATCAAGAGGTTGTCCTTGTCTGTTTTTCCCACAGACGGCGCCAATTGTACGGGAAAGAAATACACCTTCTCGTATAATCCTGTTGACCAAGTCTTCGTTCCTCTGTACGATGTCGTTCCACCACCTGAAAATATCAACGTGAGCTAGCCGGCGGGTGTGTGCCGGAAACCTCTCCGATGCCTAAGTCAGTAAGCAAGACAAGAAGGCAAAAGCTCAATGTATTCAGGGAGCAAAATTGTATTACCTCTCCAAAGGTGATATTGGTGAGCTTATATAGGTTTCGCGTGGCACAGTCCTAGTAGGACTCTAACTTCTCCATGCGAAGAGTCCTCCTAAGACTAGCATTCCTCCATGTGTAGAGTCCTTCTAGGATTACCCCTCCTTGCATAGAGTCCTTCTAGGATTACCCCTCCTTGCATAGAGTCCTCCTAGAATTCATACTCTTGGAAGATAATACTTATCCTCCAACACCCTCCTCACTGCTTAAACCAAGTGAGATGGTTCTTGTCATGGCCGAATTACCTTATAACCGAAGTAACCCCTAGTCCGGTCTTTGCTCTTACCTCTCTTACCTCGGTTTCCCATGCCGTAACCGAGCTAACCATAAGAGAGCCCAACCGGACTAGGGCGTGACCCAACCGGACTAACGAGTCTGAACCGGTGTCAGAACACGACCGGCTTAGCATACAAGAACCGGTATGCCTTTTCGACCGGTCTACCATCCTTACGGATGCTCATTCGGCAACTGAACTACTCCATACTTCTCCTTTCTCACTAGGAACCTCCCACTCTTGAGCTGACCTTGGCCCAACACCTAGCTCGGCCCAACACCTAGCTCGGCCCAATAATGAATATAAATTACCCTCTCAATTTACATGAGTGAAAATTTTCTACATTTGGTGGGGATAATTTGATCATTTTGTTGTGATGTAACATCATAAACAATATTAACAAAAAAAGTTAAAAGTAATTTTTTATTAACTTCTCAAATTACTTTTCTAAAAAAGCCAAAAACTTGATAAAAAATCAAAAGTCAATTTTTTTTTTATTTTCTCAAAACACCCTGATATTGCACGTACACGTTTGGAGTTTGTATTTTCATTTTCTTCATTTTTTTTGATATTGTTAAAACAAAGAAAAGTTCAAAAACACTACTCATTTACATATAAGCCCCGTTTGGAATGCCTATTTGGGCTAAAATAGGCAAATAAGACAAAATAAACTATTTCAGTCAAATAGGACAAAATGTCACATCCAACTCATAATAATTTTATTTTTTTTCTTACAAAAGTTAAAAAAATCAAAAAGTTTATCTCAAATGAAATTTTTTAACCCTAGGCTAAAATAATCTAAAAGTCAACTAACATCCCAAACAAATTCATAGTATTCATTTTTGTGTTAAAATAATTTTTAAAAATTCAAAACCATTTTTTGAGTGGTTCCTAATGGTGAGTTGTCCCCCTACCCCCCAAAAAAAAAAATTAAATTAAATTTAAAAATAATTCACCAAACAAGTTCATAATAATATTTCAAACTGGCACACACTTGCAGTGTCCAGTTGCATCCTGCCATGTTGATGCATGCCCTATCAAGGTGCCAACCCAGTGTAAATAAAATGTTGTTTGTTCTTTATTATTTTTGTTCCATTAATAACATCTATTTATCCATATCCTTGATTATCAAAGGCTAAAAACATCCCTGGGTTCATAAGCAATTATATAGAATTTGCACAAAGCATTTTGACACAAACTCTCTACATAAACTTATAAACAAACAAGACCCACGTGTTTTTGATTCTGTTCGGCACAACTTCTCTCAAGTTGAAAGTTGATAATTAGATAACATAAATTAAAAGCACTATTAAGCAGGAAGGGAAGCTTCTTTTTTTTTTAAATTATTTTTTTAACTAGTAGGGAAGCTAGCACCCTAATAGGCTACCACTACACATGAGCATCCCACGAATCAGCACAAGAAGCATCCTACAGTATAATACTAGCCATCCCAAACAGAGACCAACCATAGCCATATTCCACAAGGCAAGCACAAAAAAGAGTCAAGTGACCACCTCAGTTCTCATCTCTTAGGACAGCTTCAATTCTTTAAATTCCATACCTAAAAAAGTCATTAAATAAGTCAGAGTTGTCCAAGGAACTCTTGTTCATGTTTTTCTACATCGTCATTGCGATCTATCTGTACTGCTGACTGGCCAAACCTCGCGAACAACACACTTTAGCAAAACCATCATAATTCAAACTGAAGTCATACTAAACAAATTACTTCCTGGAAATTTTACAATAATCATCTTCGTCTACAAAAATCTACTATGATGAGAGACAAGGAAAAGGCAACAAAAAAAATTGTCCAAGTTCCCAGCAATAACAACAATAATGCATAGGTGTAATGACACATAATCATCTTCATCTACAAAAATCTACTATGATGAGAGACAAGGAAAAGGCAACAAAAAAAATTGTCTAAGTTCCCAGCAATAACAACAATAATGCATAGGTGTAATGACACATAATCATCTTCATCTACAAAAATCTACTATGATGAGAGACAAGGAAAAGGCAACAAGAAAATTTGTCTTGGTTCCCAGAAATAACATAATGCATAGGTGACACACACACAGCACACAAAACAATAAAAACCCTAAAAAAAGTAATGAATTAACAGGGGGAAAAAAAAAAACTTTCCAGTTCCCTGACGTAACTACCGTGACATTGTACATTGTAAACACGAAAAGAAACTCTATATCCATACACAGTTAGAATAGAATGGTTAACGTAGTCATTTTCATATTTCTTCCCAATGCTTCACATATGCTTCATGCTCGCTCACAATCACGTCTAATCAATATCAATAGAAAGTAGAGAATAATGTAATTTATGTTGTGAATTGCATTTCTTGCATCAAATTATATTCCATGAGGAATCCATGAGGAATCTATGGTTGCCTTGTTAACTGGGCTTCAATTTTCCTCCATCAGACACCAATAACTTCTCCGTCGACTCAGATTTTGTTCTTCAATTCCATGACCAACTTTTACAGTAGCAGTATCTGGGCATTATTGATTGCATGGAAATCAGATCAGAATCCTTGCACATTTGTCTTCAGTAAACCTGGGTTGGCTGCAAAAAATGAATTTGTCTTCCTATTTTGGGGATCAATCTAACAATATTGCCGATTCTTTTGTGATCTCAAGTTCAATGACCACCAATCAGCGCATGAATACAGTGCTTCAGAAGGAAATACAACATCGATCAACATTGATTTGATGTTTAGTTATTAAAGATTTACTTGTTCACACATCAACACAATTTCTTGCAATATGATTTATCAAAACATAGTATATTCAGCTAGTAATCTTAATGGTGAGCCAAAATCAACTTTAATAACCACGTCAAAAAACAATCTATACACATTTGAGTGAACTATCCGTGATTCTCGGGATACTCTTCGAAGGAGTACAACATTGTATACTAAAACAATCAACAACAAAGAAAGACAGAAAAGGATTGACGAAACAGGGTACCAGAAAACAAAGTTACCACAATAGCTATCCCACTCCAAAAGCATATTCCTCTACAACATCAAATGTTTTCTGGTACAAAATAAATATAAAAAATCTTCGTTTACAAGTACGCAAATTCCCCATTCAAAATAAAGATGAAACATAATCATTTTCCCACCTTTGCTCTTTGTTTTTTGTCAGGCGCTTTGTTTTTATCTTTACTTTATAACCATGCAAACTATGATACACGTGACACGTGTAAACCACTACCCCATAAGGAACCAAAAGTACTCACACCAATCACACTTGGGCTCGAGTGTGACTTCCTTTACACCACAATCATATACGTGTCCAGCATCCACGAATGTGTGAACGAGAAGTGATTGCAAGAGATCTAGAAGTTGTTCTTTTGGACAAGAGCATTGTGAGTATATGAGGAAAACATTTTTTGCATAGCAGAAAGAAGCTTAGCGAGACATTTTGTAATGGAGAACAGTAAACTCACACCAGCTGTACAAGGCCTCCCTATTATATAAAAAACCTTGTGTGAGTTGGTGTGACCTGAGGAGGCACTGTATTCCCCTCCTCTCCCCTCTTCCCCAGGCAAATTTGGGCTGTCCATTCACCGATGTTGGACACGTATATGGTTGTGGTGTAAAGGAAGTCACACTAGGACCTAGGTATAAGTGGTGTGAATACTTTTGATTCCTTATGAGGTAGTGGTTTACACCTGTCACGTGTTTAATGGTTTGCGTGGTTGTAAAGTAAAGATAAAAACAAAGTGCCTGACAAAAAGCAAAGGCGGAAAAATGATCATGTTTCATCCAGTGTTATCAGAGGCGAGCCTAAGCGCTAAGCGAGGCGAGGTGAGGCGAGGCGAGGCGAGGTGAGGCGAGGCTTTAGCGCTTCACGCACCCTGAGGCGAGGCAAAATGGTGAGGCGATGCAGAAGCGCCTGAAGCGAGGCTTAGGCGATGAAGCGTGAAGCGAAACGAAGCGACACTTCACCTGTTTTTTGCCTGATTTTAGTTTGAATCATTTGGGCCCTTCATCGACTTCGTTCGACTCATGTGGGCCCTTCATCGACAAAATTAATTAGTTTTATAGCTGCTTTCTACTAAATAAGAAGTTCAAACCCTAGATCGAAGTCGTTACAGTTGAGTTCACCTCCTGGGTCGACATTGAAAGGCATACTGAAGTCAACTTCACCTCCTGGGTCTTCTTCTTCCTTCTTCGGACGTCGTTACAGGTGAGCTCCTTCTTCTTCTTCTTCTTCCCTTCGACTTCACCTGGGTTCACTGTCGGACCCCTCCTTTCTTTCCCCTCTGTTCTTCCTTTGTTCATTTTTTTCTTCTTCCCTTCGACTTCACCAGGGTTCACTGTCGGACCCCTCCTTTCTTTCCCCCCTGTTCTTCCTTTGTTCATTTTTTTCTTCTTCCCTTCAACTTCACCTGGGTTCACTGTTGAACCCAGTGTTAAAATTAATTCAATTATTTTTTTAAATTAATTTTTAATTCACAAAAATTAATTTTTACAATTAATTCAATTATTTTAAAATTAATTTTTTTTTCAATTAATTCAATTATTTTTTTTTCTGTGTTAACATTTCAATTAATTCAATTAATTTCTTCGTTATTCAATTAATTATTTTAATTCAATTAATTTGTTTATTTTAATTCAATTAATTTCCTAGTTATTCAATTAATTATTTTAATTCAATTAATTTCAATTAATTTGTTTATTTTAATTCAATTAATTCAATTAATTTCCTAGTTATTTTCTTTTGTTTATGGATATTTAGTATTTGGAATGATAACTGCATGATGGTTCTTGAAAATATTTATATTTTTGTCTATACTATTTATTTTAAAAAAATATTATTTCTGGTCGCCTCGATTCGATGAAGCCCTCGCCTCGCCTCGTCACCTCATGCTTAGGCGTTAGGAGATCTTGTCGCCTCAGTTCGCTTTTCGCCTTAAAAAACACTGGTTTCGTTTTTATTTTGAATGGGGAATCTGCGTACTTGTACAAGGAGATTTTTTATATTTATTTTGTACCAAAAAACATTTGATGTTGTAGAGAAATATGCTTTTGGAGTGAGCTAGCTATTGTGGTGACTTGGTTTTCTGATACCTTGTTTCGTCCCTCCTTTTCTGTCATTCTTTGTTGTTGATTGTTTTGATATACAATGTTGTACTCCTCAGTATCCCGAAAATCACGAGCAGTTCACTCAAATGTGTGTAGATCGTTTTTTGACGTGGTAAATAGGACTTCGGGAAGAGAGCTGGCTGTCAGCTCCGGTGAAGTTTGTTCGTGGGTACGAGGAATACAGGGAAAAAATATAACAGCTACGATGCCTAAATAGAAGGGTTAACAAAGGTAACAGATCTTGACCTCCGTCCAAAAGGAAAAACTACGAGAAAAGGAATATGACCTAGAGAATTTGTGCTCATCAATTTGAGATAGTTTTATAATTGCTAGGAATTGAACAAACTGACAGCTAAGCAAGTTACAATAAGAATTTAGTAGGTGTCTAACAGAACCATAGCAGATTACAGCGAAAACTAGAGACAAAGCCAGCTACCATGGAAACTAGATAGTAGAGGCCGCGGTGCCAGTTCTTTTGTTTTTCTTTTCTATTGTTTTTTACTATTTTGTTTGGAAACTAGAGCAAATCATCTGTTACCTTTGAGAGTTTGGTCAACGTGAAAAATGGTTCCGCATCGTCATCCTTGCTATCTATGCTTGTAATCTCTAATGACTTGAGAAGTCATTGCCTTTAACTCAGAAACCCGTCAAGGAATATCCAACAAGTTAAAGCAAGAAGGTGGTCGACCAAGCAAAGGGAAATGGATGGATCTCAAACTATGTTACACGGAACACGGATCGTTTTGGTACGAAGAATAGGAACAATGTGGGACGTGCTCCAAAATGTGGAACAATAGGGGTAGGCTTGTATAAATTATAGTATTAGAATTTAAGGTGCCTCTAATTGTTAGAGCAATTTTTCGTAAAAACATTTTTACGAGTATTATGGCACATTTATCTTTAAAATATTTATTTATTTATTTATTTTATCTAACTAGTAGGGAAGCTAGCACCCTAATAGGCTGCTACTACACATGAGCATCCCATGAATCAGCATAAGAAGCATCCTACAGTATAATACTAGCCATCCCAAATTGAGACCACCCATAGCCATATTCCACAAGGCAAGCACAAAAAAGAATCAAGTGACCACCTCAGTTCTCATCTCTTAGGACAGCTTCAATTCTTTAAATTCCTTACCTAAAAAAGTCATTGTACTAAAATTGTCAAGTCAGAGTTGTCCAAGGAACTCTTGTTTATGTTTTTCTCTATCGTCATTCTGATCTATCTGTATTGCTGACTGGCCAAACCTCGCAAACAACACACCTTGGCAAAGCCATCATAATTCAAACTCAAGTCATACTAAACAAATTACTTCCTGGAAATTTTACAATAATCATCTTCATCAACAAAAATCTACCATGATGAGAGACAAGGAAAAGGCAACAAAAAAATTTGTCTAAGTTCCCAGCAATGCATAGGTGTAATGACACACATAATCATCTTCATCTACAAAAATCTACTATGATGAGGGAGGAGGAAAAGGCAACAAGAAAATTTGTCTCAGTTCCCAGCAATAACATAATGCATAGGTGACACACACACAACACACAAAACAATAAAAACCCTAAAAAAAGTAATGAATTAAGAAGGTAAAAAAAAAAACCTTTTAAGTTTCCTGATGTAACTATGGTGACATTGTACATTGTAAACACGAAGGATACTCTATATCCATACACAGGTAGAATAGAATGGTTGACGTAGTCATTTTCATGTTTCTTCCGGATGCTTCACAAATGCTTCATGCTCGCTCACAATCACGTCTAATCAATATCAATAGAAAGTAGAGAATAATGTAATTTATGTTGCGAATTGTATTTCTTGCATCAAATTATATTCCATTCTGATTCCATGAGGAATCTATGGTTGCCTTGTTAACTGGGCTTCAATTTTCCTCCATCAGACACCAATAACTTCTCTGTTGACTCAGATTTTGTTCTTTATTTCCATGACCAATTTTTACAATAATAGTATCTAGGCATTATTGATTGAATGGAAATCAGATCAGAATCCTTGCACATTTGTCTTCAGTAAACCTGGGTTGGCTGCAAAAAATAATTTGTCTTCCCATCTTGGGGATCAATCTAACAATATTGCTGATTCTTTTGTGATCTCAAGTTCAATGACCACCAATCAGCACATGAATACATTGCTTCAGAAGGAAACACAACATCTATCAACATTGATTTGATGTTTAGTTATTAAAGATTTACCGGTTCACACATCAACTCAATTTCTTGCAATATGATTTATCAAAACATAGTATAATCAGTTAGTAATCTTAATGGTGAGCCAAAATCAACTTTAATAACCACAAAATCACGAGTTACGATGATTTACTGACCCAAAGTCCACATGAATGTTATTTGTTTGGCATATGATTAATGATCCTACAAACTATTTTCTTTTTTTCTACACACAATGAACTAAAACTGTTACAAGCAATAAGGTCCAAAAGGGAAAACTACGAGAAAAGGAATATGACCTAGAGAATTTGTGATCATCAATGTGAGATAGTTTTATAATTACTAGGAATTGAACAAACTGACAGCTAAGCAAGTTACAATAAGAATTTTTTAGGTGTCTAACAGAAACATAGCAGATTACAACGAAAACCAGAGACAAAGCCAGCTACCATGGAAACTAGACAGGAGAGCCCGAGGTGCCAGTTCTTCTGTTTTTCTTTTCTAGTGTTTTTCATTATTTTGTTTGGAAACTAGAGTAAATCATCTGTTACCTTTGAGAGTTTGGTCAACGTGAAAAATGGTTCTGCATCGTCAACCTTGCTATCTATGCTTGTAATCTCTAATGACTTGAGAAGTCATTGCCTTTAACTTAGAAACCCGTCAAGGAATATCCAACAAGTTAAGGCAAGAAGGTGGTTGACCAAGCAAAGGGAAATGGATGGATCTCAAACTATGTTACACGGAAGACGGATCGTTTTGGTATGAGGAACAAGAACAATGTGGGACGTGCTCCAAAATGTGGAACAATAGGGGTAGGCTTGTATAAATCACACTATTGGAAATTAAGGTGACTGTAATTGTTAGAGCAATTTTTCTTAAAAACATTTTTACAAGTATTATGGCACATTTTTTTAATATTTTGTTCTCCATTCTCCTTACGTTTTAGTTCATCTATATATACTACATTTATTTTCATCCTAAGGGAAACTTTAAGAAAATTAAGAGAATTTTTGAAATTGCTTGAGGTCGCTAAATTTATCATTTTGGAATGAAAGTGTACCATGTTTCAGAAAGTGGGTTCCAAAATGTAAATCACTAGATTTTTAGTATTTTTTGGTAACATTGATCTCAAATCAATCATAACCATTCGATCAGTTAAGACCTCATCACTGCTTGTCTATAGATTCTGTCGAACTACATTTTTTATTATTACAAGTAAATACTCATTAATCAAACGCCACTAGAAGGGCACCAACCATACACAAGGTAGTTTTCCATTGAATGCTTGCACTGAATGTGGCATACCGATTTCTGTTTAACTTAATAATGATCAAACAAGAAAATGACTAATTTCGCCAATTTTCACATGAGAAGAAACACATGATATGGCATTGAGAAGTAAACATTGAATGCAAAATCAAAGATAAAAGGCTACAGTTCTAGTAGATCATGCAGAACAAGATGCCAGGCCTCCAATGAAATACAGAATCCATTTCACTCGGAACATTCATCACTATATTCAAGAAAACATCCACATTTCAAAACAACTTGGACATGTATGTGAGAAAAGCAATCACCATTGAACAATCTCCAAGCAAAGGTTACATGTTTGCACAAAATACGGTCACAGAAATAAAATACAAGAATAATAGAATCCACAAAATACATATTGATGCACAACAATATAGCTCAGAAATACAATGAACAATCCAACCTATCAACATATAAACACAGAAAATCATTCATTTCAACTTATAACTCTAACCTACTACACCCCAGAAACAAAAAAAATACAGTTTTACCAAGAAAAACCAAAAATCGTAGTTGAAACCTTACATGCTCTGCCTTCACTTTGAAACCAATAGTATCTCTGGCTTCTTAGCTTTACTAGGTGTGTTAGCATTGGAAACTGCAGTGGCCATTGCGGTTGCCCTCGCTGATTCACGAGCCCTCTTATCTAGCTGAATGAGACTCCGAGTGGCCAAAATGGCCTGAGGAGCCAAGTCATGAGAAGCTCTAGCATACAAACACCGCACCGCCATCGACGCAGCATCCTTAACTTCCTCTGCATTGAGAGGTGCCAATAGGCAATGACCCAGAATTCTCAACACAGGCTGTAGAAGCTCCCATGGAAGTGGAATTCGAGCCCCTTTCGGAGCCGAAACAGTCCCATTTTCGCCAATTCCGAAATTACCCATCTCTTCTACAACATCATCGATTTCAGAAACCCTAATTCCATCTGAAAACCCGTTCGTTTCGATGGTGTTTTCGTTGTTATCGAATTCAGATTTGCAGGGACAGTCCTGACCAGCCCAATCGGAGGCCAATCGGCAGAAATCGAGTTTGGACCAACTGGGCATCTGAGAGATCTGTTTGAAGTAGCAATCGAGGGCGACTCCGACAATGCAAGCGCGTTTGGTGGATTTCACAGCGATTTGGGGCTCGAGAGGGGGTGAGAGGACTCCAATCGAGGGTCGAGATTGGGTGGTTAGGTTAGGGTTTGGCTTGTTTCGAGGTGTGTGGTAGAGAGAAGGTTGAGAGAGATCAGGAATGGAGACGAGGACAGGCTTGCCGGCGCGTGATTTGGTCTCTGCGGCGTAGAGAGAGAGGAGGACGGCTTCGAAGCCGGCGAGGGAGGGCATGGAGGCGGAGGAGGAGTGGATGCGAGAGAGGTAGATTCCGGAGAGGAGAGGAATGAAGGAGAGGACGACGAGGCGGAGATCGGTGTCGGAGGACTGGTAGGTCTCGTAGAGCCACTGGCAGAGGGGGTCGTCGCCGGAGCCGGAGAGAGGAGAGGAGAGGGAGGAGGAGAGGGCGGAGTAGGCGGAGAAGGACGAGAGGAGGGAGCGGGCGGGGCGGTCGGAGTCGGCGAGGGAGTCGAAGGAGGCGGCGGTGGAGGAGGAGGAGGGAGGGAGGAGGGAGGAGAGGAGGTGGATTCGAGAGCGAGCTTTTGAGATGGACTCCCACCAGGAATGCATTGGGTCGGTGTCGTGGTGGTTGTGACCGCCGTTGTGGTGGTGGGAGTTAGTGAGGTTTGGGTCGGAGGAGGAGGTGGAGGACGACGGCGAGCCGGTGGCGGTGTGGAAGTCCATGGCGGCGGTGAGTGGACTCGCTGGCAGAGTCCGGTCAGATCAGAGACACAGAGAGAGAGAGAGAGAGAGAGAGAGGAGTTACGGGTTAGTAGGTGGACCACTGGAATTGGTCGATAATCACTATGACTTATGCAGGTAATTAGGGTCGGGTCATGTTTACTACTTGACGGCTCATCCGAATCCTACCCGGGTTATAAGCCAACGGGTTGACCAAAACATTCCGATCCAGCTCCACTAGCCAATATGGCTGAGATTTAAATATAATTATTTTAGAGTAATTTTCAAACGTTAAGATTAAGGTTTGTTTGAAAATAAGTTATTTTAGTAATTTTTTTTATAAAAAATATTTTTAAAAAAATTAAAAAAATAATGTGATAATTTATAATATTTTTTAAATTTTTTAAACTAAAATAATTACAATCCAAACAAAACTTTAATTCTTATGAGTATTTTCCTCATTTGGAGTGTTGATTTTTTGATTAAAATCTATCAAAAAGTCAAATCAGTCAAACACATTATTCTCTTTATTTTTTTAATATATTTTTATAAAAAAAATTAATTAAAATAATCACTTTTCGAATATCTTTATAACCTTTAATTATAATTTTTTTTTTTTTAATTGTAAACCATTCACACTTTCTCGTATTGACTATCAATATGCATTAGCTGAGATTATTTTAATCAGAGAGATTAAATTTACTTAAGTAGATAACAAGATAAACATTTTATAATCTATCGTGGCTAGTAATATTTTGAGAGTTTTAGAAAATACACAAATTAATTTTAGGAGTTGTGAATTGAATACTATATAGAATAAACCAGGCAAGATGATTAAGCAAAATTCATAATATATTATGAACTAATATTATGGTATAATTATGTCATTTATAAGTTTGATTATAAAAAATAACATAACTTAATATTATATTAGTCATAATTAAATAAAAAAAGAATTATAACTAAACATCATATTAGATATAGCTAAGGTGTCGTTTGGTAACACTTACGTTTTTTGTTTTCTGTTTATATTTACAAAAATTTTAAAAACTCAAATAAAAACTTGTTTGGTAAAATTTTTAATTTATAAATCAGTGGTCTCAAATTCAAAAAATGTGTTTCCGTTTTGAGTTTTAACTTTTTTTTTTTTTACCACCCAACACTAGCCACCACCCGCCACCATTTTCCATCATCGTCTTCCGCTGCCACCACCACCACCCACCACCCACCACCACCTGCCACTACCACTCACCACCCACATGCCACCACCACTCACCACCCATCCACCACCACCCACCACCTACCACCCACTCGCCACCACCATTCACTACCCACCTGCCACCACCATCCACCACCCGTCATCACCAGCTAGCCACCCGCTACCCACTTGCCACCACCACCCACCATCCGTCACCACCACTACCATCCACTATACCACCACACCACACCCACTCACCTACCACTACCACCACCACCCTCCACCTACCCACCACCACCTACCACCACCACCACCCTTCACCTACCCGCCACCACCTACCACCACCCACCATCCACCACCCACCACCGGTCACCACCACCACCATCCACTCGTTACCACCAACCACCGTCACCCACCTACCCACCCACCACCACCACATGCCATCACCACCCATCCGCAATCACCTACCGCCACCCACCTGTCACCACCACCCACCAACCGCCACCACCACCCATTCGCTACTACCCACCACCCCCACCACCCCCACCACCACCACCCCCACCTGCCACTACCACTACCACCGCCACCACCCACTCGCTACAACCCACCACCCGCCACACCGTCACCCACCACCACCACCACCACCAAGACCACCACTACTTTCCACAACTTTTTCACCTCGCCGCCACTTACCACCACTTGCCATTTCTCACTATTTTTTATATTTTTAAATTTTTTTAAACACTTTGTCAGTTACCAAACACGTTTATAGTTTATGTTTTTCTAAAAATAAACAAAAAATTAAACAAAAACCAGTTTAAAATTTTTTTTGTAAATATAAACTGAAAACGTAAACGTTACCAAACAGACTCAACAATCTTTGGCAGTGTTTGTGGAAAATTTTGATTGGGTTTTTATTGATTTTTTACACTAAAAGGCAAATTTTTTGTAAAATCAAAAAAAATAAATCCAAACAAAATATCACATCCAACACCATAATCATTTCACTTTTTCTCTCACAAATATCATATCTAATCATAAAAAAATCTAACTATCTTCCCAAACACCAAAATTTTTTTATCTAATAATATCCTACAACTAAAAAAATCTGCATAAAAACTCACTTCTAAAACACTAATTTTAAATTATAATTAATATTATAATATAATATAATTAACAACACAATAGGCCATAATCACAAACACAAGAATCGCAATTAAATGGGCATATAGCACACCCTTCAAATTTATCATATTTTATGTACTTGTTTGGTTTAAATTTTTTAAATTAAATTTTTTATTTTTCATGTTTTTTAAAATTTCCTACTGCTTTGATATCTTCAGGCGGTGGAGGGGGCCAACAAGCACCAACAAGACACAACTTATGCGGTTGATAGTGGCTCAATTTGGGAAGAAAGTTATAAGTGGCGTTTTGGTAAAAAGTCAAAACGTAAAAAATAATTTTTTTTGGCTATAAATTGATTTGGAATGTTGGTTATAAGTCAAAAGTGTCAAAAGAAAAATTATGAAATTATCCTCTATAGGTGGAAAATGAAATGGTGAAAATTTGTAATTTTTCAATTGGCTAGGAATACTTTGATTATTTCATTATGATTTGACATTATAAAAAAATATTAATAAAAAAAGTCAAAAGTCACTTTTTACCAACTTTCTAAATCATTTGTCTTAAAAAATCAAAAGTTTGGTTAAAAGTAAAAAAATTACTTTTTACCATCTTTCCAAAATAACCCAGAATGAGTAGCTACAAATTAATTACGAAGAGGACCACAAGGATTATTATTTAAGAATGATTAATGAAAAAGTTATAATTTTTTAAATAAATTAAATTTTCACATGAATAATATATTTTGAGAGTTTTAAAAAGTGAATGATATAAATTTATTTTAAATTTAAAACCCTTAAAAATTAGTAAGAAAAATACAACCCTTAAAAATTTATTTTAAATTTTAAAAATTAACATAGGTGGTGACTGAGAATTAGGAGTGTTTTGATTTAAAAGTTGACTTGTTAGATTGTTTAGAACTTTTTTCGTTGTTTCATATAAAAAATTATGTGTTTTAAAATGAGTTAAAAAGAGTCTTTTGACTTTTTTAGGGTTGGTTTAGGATGTCTTAAAAAAATGTATTTTTTAATTTATTGGTGGGTTTGGATTAGGTTTGATGTGATGTGTGAGAGATGTGATGTGATTTAAATAAGATAATGTGACTTAAATAAGATAGTGACTTTTTAACTTTTTGACTTATTTAGTACATGCCAAACTAACCCTTAGTCTCTTGTCAAAACCTCATTAAGAATGATTTAAGATATTCTAAATAAGTGGACTTTTAATTTTTTATTAAAAAAAAGTAAAGAAAAATAAAGAAAGTGAGTAAAAAAATAAATAAAAAATACTATAAATGTTGATTGATACAATATAAATAAATAAATATATAAAAAAATACACTTTTTAATAATCATAAATAAGCTAAAAACAAGTACAGCAGTGCTTCAGACCCCACTGGGGTCAACCCGAGTGAGGTGACACCATCTCATTTGCTGTGAACAAAAAAAAAAAAAAAAAAACAATTTTTTTTTGGATCAATCTCAACCCCACATCGATGATCCCCAGTGAACCCCACTGGGGTCTCTGGCATTTTTGAAACAAGTAAAACCACTTTCTCCACTCCTCACCAACGTAGGAATTTCTGTCCATTTTTTCTTCAATTTGTTCAACCAAAACCCAAACCAAAAAACCTTCCTCCACTCCTCCCCCTCCCCCTCGTTACTGTCGCCTCCTCGTTACTGCCGCCTCACTCTCTCTCTCTCTCTCTCTCTCTCTCTCTCTCCATCACCTTCTCAATAAATTTCTCAAAACCTAAACCCACCCATCACAAACACCTCTCTCTCTCTCTCTCTCTCTCTCACATCAATGGCTTCGACAGCTCTTTCTCACACTCTTTCCTCTCCTCTCAGCTCTCACCGAACCCACACCAACTTCTCTCTTTCTTTGCGTCGATCGATTTCTGTCTCCTCTCCAACCTCTTCTTCCATCTCCAGATCCCTCATTCTCCCGACCCAATCGAAGACCAATCGCACTTGTTTCGTATCTAATTGTTCTGCAGATGGGAAACAAAACTCCACCGAAGAAGTTCCCATCGAATTCAGTATGCATTTGCTTCTTCTCTACCATCTCCCTCTCTCTGTCTCTCTCTTCAATTTCTCTCTCTAATTTTTTGAATTCACTGTTTCAGGGTACCCAGCGTTTCCGAGCGTGATTGATATCAATCAGATTCGCGAGATTTTGCCCCACCGGTAACTGTTTCTTTTTATGTTTTGGCTTAATTTCACTTTCACTTTTATCCCCTATACACTCTATCACCATTTTGTCTATTTCATCTCAAAACTATTAATTTCATCTATTTAGTCTGTAAAGTTTGTTACCTTATGACTATGTTTGGATTGAGTGATTTGGAAAAAAAAGAAAAGAAACTTATTTGTTTGGATAACTAAGTGGGAGAAATGGAGTGAAACTTAATTCTCTTATAAGTTTCATTTTCAATATTTTAAAAAATGAAGAGATTGGAAAAGAAAAAAAATCACTATTTTCGTAATATCAATTTTGTTCATATAAAAATAAAAGAAAACAAAATGATTGAAAACATAAAAATGTTATTTTGATAATATAACATAAAATAATTTTTTTTATTTTTCCTTAATGAAATCTAACCAAATAAATAAGAATAAGAGAAATCACAATAATTTATTTTCTTTTATTTCTTTCTTATCAAACAAAAAGGAGGCAAATCACAATTATTTCTTTTCTTTTCTCTTATAACTTAGGTAATCATTTCTTTTCTTTTCTCTTCCAACTTCCCAAACATAGTGTTAGTTCATGTGGTCCAATTGAGGAAGATTGCAACTGTTGAAGCCTAATTTGATGGTTAAATGGGTCATTTTAAAACTTAAAACAATTTAAACATACAACCAAACATCTATCAAATTGGTTCAACTTTTACCCAACAAATGAACTTTTAACTATTACTGATTTGTTTGATATTCTCTAATTGGACCAAATGAACGAAAATAACAAACTTTAGGGACTAAATAAATGAAATTGATAGTTTAAGGATAAAGTAGACAATGGTGATAGTTTAGGGGGAAGAAGTGAAATTAACCTATTTTCTTTCCTTCTTTTCTTTTTTGGGCAAGTTCACATTTATCCTTTTAAACTATGGTCATTTTTCTATTTTATCCTTAAACTATCAATTTAGTCTTAGAGTTCTTTAATTTCTGTTGATATGGTTGTCCAAATAATGAGTAATTTGATGGGAATAAGTTCATTTCAAAATTTACACTACTTAAAACAATATAATCAAATCATCAAATTTTTTTAGAACTTACTATTTTGAAATGAAGTGTGAAGGAGAAACCAGTGGCGGAGAAGAAGATGATTGTTTGGCTGTAGAATGGAAGCTATTTAATATAGAGCGAGTAACATGAGTGTTTTGTGGTATGATTTAGGTTGTCCAAATTTTAAATTTACTTTTTGCTCATTAGGTTAGGTTTCCGCATTACTGACTTGGACAGGCTTTCAAATTGGGCTATACGAACAAACTGAAAACATAAACTCTAGGAATTAAATAGATGAAATTGATAATTTAGTGATGAAATAGAAAAATGATAAAAGTTTAGGGATGAAAGTGAAATTAACCCCTTTTTTCTCACCAGTAAATGCATTCCAATCTGCTCCATTTTCGGCAGCATTTGGGTCATAAATGTGGTTTTGTTGTGTTTATAAAGAGTATAATTTGAAAACCCTTGTCGCATTTTTTTAGTTATGGTTCAATTCTGAATAAATTATCGACATGTAGATGGAAATTTATACTACTTTGTTTTTTTTTTTTTTTGTCAGCTTTCCCTTTCTTCTAGTAGATAGAGTGATTGAATACAACCCAGGAGTTTCAGCTGTTGCTATTAAGAATGTAACAATAAATGATAACTTCTTTCCTGGGCATTTCCCTGAGAGGCCTATTATGCCTGGTGTCCTCATGGTTGAGGTAAATGCTACATACTTGCTTCCTAGGTCCTTTGCTTAATGTGAATCATTGGCTAAGAGTTAGGTTTACAAGTGCATTCTTATTTAATGCTAGTGAGTTGAGTTGTGAATTTTTTGGGGTGCTTTTCTAATGTCAGCACTTCTTCAAACTGGCTCATTCTGCAGCCGAGTTTATCTTCTTAAATGTAGGTATTTTTGTGCCTGTTATTTGTACTCTTGAAGCTCTTGAATTGCTGACTAGAAATGTTAATAAGCTATAAAATTGGCTTATTCTCAATGAAAAATGAATGATTTTTGTGTTTCCTCGCTCTGCCATTACATATTGATTTAGATGATTCTTGAGAGTTTTCTTTTTGCAACTATTACTGTCAACTCTTTTAGCAAACCTTGGGTTGGGATATATTTTCGGCGTATCTACTCAAACTTGCACATTACACAATGAATATGCTATTGTTATTGGAAAGCCTGGAGTAGATAAATGGAAATCAATTACAGAAAATCAGAAAACATATTTTGCTAATTTGTGCCTAAAGTTTATTTATTGGTAGCAAATGTGTTTTGGATTGTATTTGGTAGCAGATGCCTCTTGAAAATCAATTTCTTTTTGTTGTTGATCAAAAAAAAAAAAAAAAAATGAAGAAGAAGAAGAAGAAAGGAAAGAAAATAAAGGTGAACAATGATATAATCTCAACATACATGAAGCATGGAATGTGAATCTTCTAGCAATGGATTTAATACTCAAAAGTTGACGTATCAACGCCGGCAAATTCATAGGGCTATGCAGACCAATGTCGTTACCATTTCTAATTTATTTTGGCCGATTTTACTTGAATCTTGGACTTGCTATGTTATCTTACTTCCTTTTTCATTAGTTGTGTTAAGGTTGGTTAAGTGGGGTTTTATTACAAGTGATGTATGTGAACCCCTTCTATTGAGCCGTTTTCTAGACAATTTTTGTTCTATTTTGATTGTGAACGTTTAGTGGTAAATTTTCACTAATAGGTAGGATTCACTGATTAAAAAGAATAATGTACTTGAAATCCCTTGAAGCCTATTCTTCTTTTTGATTATTCCCACCTATGCATAGTTTAAGATTTAGTTCACGCTAATTTCTATAGCATAGCATCTACAAAAGATACAGTATGCAATAGTGAGTAAGAATACTGACTATGGAGAAGTTTCAGATTGCCATGTAAAACCAAATGAGGTTTCTGTTTTTACAGTCCGTGTTTAATAATATGATTCTTTTGTAGTTTCTTATCCTTTGCTTTAATGAGTTCAAGTGTAATGGGGGCACAGGGTAAGCAATCTTAATAAGATAATTGTGACTATTTTTGTTCATGGGACTTGCAGAATGTTAATAGTATAACGTTTAGCAAAAGAATCTTTTCACTTTTAATTCATTATTGAAAATTGGGAAAGTCGGCTGGTTGTCACTTGACTTCTCTAGAATCACTGAACAGTAGAACAATTACAAGATTGCTAATTGCTTCTTTTTGGATAGGTGGATTATCTTTTTTTAGTTATTTAAATTTTTTATAAATAAATACACTGTATTCTCCTATAAGCAGCTTCTTGGGAAGTTTTGGGGAAAATGAGGTCCTAGTGGACTTGGAGTCAACACAGAGGGCTTTTAGGTGAAATTTGTATTGGAGGTGGAGGAGGCCTAAATCTTCATTCATATTGGCATGAATAAGTCTGATTTAGGAATTAGACTATGATTAAAAAAAAAGTAAGGAGCAAAGTCACATGACATTGACTGAAGTATCTGGCTGTACCTTAAAATGTCTGGTTTCCTTAATATTTAAAATTATCAAACCTGTACTGAAAAAAGAAATAATATAGAGTAGATTATTAGATCCCATGACATATTTCTATTTCTGTAATTCTATTATAGAGTTGTCGAAAGAATGTTTTTGTCTTGATTGATGTTCAAAATATTGTTTTGAGAATTTATTTTATTTTTTTGATAAATATGTGAAATATCATATGAAAGAAACATATAATAGTGAGAAGGAAAACTTCAGTTTGTGTTACTTGTGGACTGGCATAGTTAATACATGTGAAATAAGGACAAATTAATGTCTACTCCACACATTAAACTTTTTGGGATCTGGATGAACGTGTGGTTTTGCATTTCCAAATCCACAAATTTTTGGTGTGATTAGAAGTTACATGTGAGTTGATTAATTGATTAGTTTTTTACCCTTCCACGACTTGATTTTAGGAGCTTTATGTTATTTGAGCTACTGCCTGTCGGGTTTTGATAAGTAATGAGATGCACACCTATATCTGTGCATGTTTAATAACTTTCAATATTAGTTAGTTAGATATAACTGTAGAGTTCAATGTGTTTTAGCATTGCTCCTCTAGAGAAGACCAATTCTTGCATCACTACTTATAATTTTTCTTCACAAATTCACAGTCATACATGTTCTGGTTACTGAATGATTGTTGAAACATTTGTAAGTAATCTGACAGAAATATATGCATCTAAAAATTAAAATATATGCATCTAAGAAGAGGTATATTATACTTTTGATATACTTTTAAAAGAACTGGAAATATTTTCATTCTGTATTTTGGATAGTTGATTGTAGGATTTTGAAAAACTAGTCTTTGTTTTGGACCAATAATTTGGAAAAACTCACTGGTTATACCATTGTTTGTTCATTATCTCAAATTGGCACTTCTATATATGTCTACAATCACTAAATTGATATTTGCACAAGCCTGCTAACATTTGGGTTAGTGCTTGTATAATGAATAAATAATGATGATGTGGATGACTGTTGTATCCAGGCAATGGCACAGGTTGGCGGCATAGTCATGCTGCAGCCAGAAGTGGGAGGATCCCGTGACAACTTCTTCTTCGCTGGAATCGACAAAGTCAGATTCCGGAAGCCAGTTATTGCAGGAGACACATTGGTGATGAGAATGACGCTCATCAAGCTACAGAAACGGTTTGGAATAGCGAAGATGGAAGGGAAGGCATACGTCGGACGCGAGGTGGTATGTGAGGGTGAATTTTTGATGGCTATGGGTAGTGAATGATATTGATGTCTGCAACTGATGTTAAAATTTTTGCAGTATCTGTTGATTTTCTGTTTTTCTTTCCTTTGTTTTTTTAGCAAAACCTGAGGCAACCTCTCCATTTTGTTGTCGTTAGAACTGTTGAGCATCTATTTTATCTTTAGACAAAGTCTACATTAATATGACCTAAATGCTCAGTAGCTTTTCAGTAATGTTGGTTTTCATTTAAAAAAAATATGTTAATAGCTCTACATTGTCTCATTTTGTATTGAAGTCTGCCAAATGCCCAGTAGTCTCTTTCATTATTGTTGGTGTTACAACTTACAATAAAATGTTCACATATACTCATTTTGTCTTGAAGTTAGACTAGTGGATCATATGATGATTTGAAGCAATACTAGATATATTACTACACAATGTATTACATATTGTTCACATATTACTCACATCTTGAAAAGATAATTTGAGGATTGTGAATTTCTCTCTAATACCTTCGACCAGTTTTACAAACCAAGAGCTCCTAGAGGTGTCTTCCCTTGTCCAGCCTCAAAATAAAAAATCAACATAGCCAACATAGCGATCCTAGCATGCTTAATCTCAGCCAGCTTCAGCCTCTCCAGCTTCTCAGTGTCCGGAACGTATACTCCGTTGACGATTGTCCCGGCCAGGCACAATGGGTCAAAGAATTTGCCGCCTGGGTATCCCTGGTCACCGGTGGCATTGGCAAAATTCTCCGCCGTTCTCGACCATGGGGTGGCCCACTCAACAGACTGCGACTCTGGGTTGAAGAAATCGACCCATCTCTTGCTCTCTACCCATCCCATGAGGAGGAGTTGGGTGCCGAGGAGAGTGCCGAAGGAGAAGGGAGCAATGGCGCTGGGGTCAGCACTGGCTTCAAACCAAGGGATTCCGCTCCAGGCTTGCCCAACAAAGATGCCGACCACCGCAGCCATCGCCCACCGGCCATGGATGAGCTCGGCCTCTCTGTACCACTTGAGGAATGCAGGGTCCTTTCCCAGGCCCAGCGGGTCAAAACCATAGTCCCCTGGTAGCCTGGATCAAGTAACTCAATTTAACACATGTATAGAGAGATTGTGTTGTGTTTTTAAGGAAACATTTTTGACAGTCTGTGAGGAAGTGTTTTCGATGGAGCATAAGTTTTCATGTGTTCTTGGAAAGACGAAAATAGAGAATGAAAATACAAACAGAAAGATAGGGGACTTACGAGCCATCGAGCCACTCGGGGTTGATGAAGCTGCCACCACCTTTGACAGCAGGGATCCAAGACTTCTTAAGAGCAGCAGCCACCAGAACAAACTTCTTAGGAGTCACCACACCGCCACCAAGTGATCTAGCTCCAATGGTTGCAGACAACAACAATGTCTGGCTTCTTTTCCCACCAGACAAGAAGGGAGAGCCCACTGGAGCTGATGTTGCAGCCATTTCTCTCTCTCTCTCTCTAAATATATATATGGTGGTTGCCTGAGCTTGTCCTACGATGCACAATGAGCTTGTTATTCCATTATATGTGGCAAGTGATGAGATGAGAGAGATCAAAGAGGGTGCTGTGTGAGGAGCCAAGTAGGATAAGTGAAATCTGCAGATGAAGTGTAAGATCTCCCAGTGGATAGATTTTGGACCAATGGGATCCTGTGCTACATCTGCATATTGTCTCCAACCACGTGGACTCAGATGAATTCTCTCCCATTGAGTATCAAAATTGGCTGTTGGGCTCGGTAGTAGACTTGGTGATTTGAATTCACTCAACTGAATATTCATATAAAAAATAAAATGATCAAATGTGATAATTATATAATCAGATCATATTTGTCTTAAAAAATTGACAATCTATTGTCAAAATAATACTTACTATTAAATTTATTTATTTTTTTTATATAAAAAAAATACTATTATATTAGGTAATTATTGATATATGATGAAAGTGATTTTTGAATACATGATCTATTTAACACATCTTATAATATGAAGAGAACTCATCTTTAGCTCGAAAGAGCACCCCCCCTCCCCCGAATTTGAAAAAGGAAGAAGAAGGAAGAAGAAGAAGAAGAGAAGGACTGGAGGGGCCAACATCAACCGGGAAGAACTGCGACGGACGGCTTTGACCCTCGATCGGTGGAGGCGGAGGCGGAGGCGTGGCGATCGACCCTCGACATGGAGGCGATGGCGGCCTCGATCGGCGACGGCTGACCTCGACCTCTCTCTTTCTTTCTTTCTTTCCCTCTCCCTCTCCCTTTCCCTCTCTGCGTTTTAGACTGGAGGGAAGAAAAAAAAGAAAAAAAGAAAAAGAAAATGGAAACTTGTTTTGGGCAGTCGGGGGATTCGAGGGAGAAAAATTTGGGGGAAAAATCATTTTTGTAATATGAATGGTTTGGATCAAATTGATTTTATACATATATTAAAGACACATAATCCCAAGCCTTTCCTATGTAAGCAATTCATTAATAAAATTATAGATGTTAGTACTACAACTTAAATACAAAATTATGTTAATAGATTGATATCTAATAACAAAATTTAATAATGTAATATATATATATATACTAGTTTAAAAAGGCTCGTGCAAGACATGGGCTATTATTACAGTATATTTGAGTTTTATATTTTGATAATTTTTAAAAATTAAAATATTGTTCTATGAAATTGAATAGAATAAAACATTCAATATATAATAAAGATATGTGGTATGATATGTATTATTTTTTGATTTGTTATGCACCCAATGATATAGACTCCAATTCTATTACCATCATTTTGGGTGAATTTATGACTCTTTAACATTTCTTCCGAATTTATAAAAAAAATTATGGTGTGTAACTTTTCTGAATAAATAAATATAAAACAAATATTAAGATAATTCTCATATCTGAAAAAAATTATTAAGATAATTCACTTAACTAATAAAGAAGTAAGAGAAAATACATATATATACAAATGACTAATTTTGTTAATACATAAATTATATTCGTATAACAAATGACCAATTTTATTAATAAGTAAATCATTAAGTAAATTAACAATTTTTAATGATATGAAAAATATTTTTTAGTCAACCATTTTGTTAATAAATAAATCATTAAGTCAATTAACAGTTTTTAATGATATGAGAAATATTTTTCAATAAATAATTTTGATAATTTATTATTGCATAGGAGAATAGTTTTTTTTTTTTTTTCTGAGTATTGTGTTAAATAAAAATTTATAATAAACGATATCTGTAATTTTTAGTATTATATAGCCGATTTATATTTTAAACAAACCTTATGAGTGTATTTGTAATTTATTAAAAAATAAAATATTTATATTTCATAATTGACTAAAAATATTTACATAATTATAAAAAAAAACCTGCTTTATAATTGGCCAATAATGTTTGAGTAATTATGAAAAAACATGTTGCATAATTGATCAAGAATGTTAGTGTAATTATGAAAAAAACATTTACTTAATATATAGGCCACTATTAATAAATTATTCAAAATAAAAAGATAAAATAAAAAAATGAATTTCAAATAGTTAAGCAATTCTCATATATATATATATATATAAAGGTTGGAGTTAAGTTCAAAACATTATTTCCAAGCCCACTCATTATAAGAAACGGGCCTGAAAAAGTTATTCAACATATAGTCTACGTAACCTCAAATCCTAAAAGTCATGGGCAGTTTTGGATAGGTTGGGCTGAAGAAATAATTTATGGGTAATATACTTAGCCAGTCTTACTTTCTAGAGTTATTACTTACTAGGTACCGTCTTATATTTTTATGCACTATTAAGTTTTATTATATTTTTCTTTCTCATTTTTGCCCTTGTTTTGTTTTGTTTTGTTTTGTTTTTTTTTTTTACCTATTTTCCCTTTTTGTTTTTGAACTCTAAATTGTGAACCACGATTTGGCCACCAACTATTATTTTCATCAGCCAACGACTACCTCTGACCTTTCGTGACCATTATTGACCTCCGGTAACTACCTCCGACCTCTGACAATACTTTTTTTGGCCATTTTTCATCTCCAACACATCACTACTGCAACCACTTACTCAGATCCATTGGCGATAAGAGAAAAAGAGAAAAAAATAAAATTAAGAGAGTGAAGAAGAGAGATGAGAAGCCATTACCAGAGAATAATTCTCCTTATTTTATGTTGTCACAAATCAAGACAAAGAATCAAAAGTCAGATTCAGTGATAAATTTATCATGCAACAAATTTCAGCCAGAGTTGCAGTGATAAATTTATCACTGTTGAATTTTTTAAAAAATTTACAAATAACAAATTTGATTTGAGAGAGAGAGGGGCATCACAACATTCTATTATAAAGCATTGATAAATTTATTTATTTTGTATGTGCTTTGTCATTCCATTGATAAAATATCCACACTTACACCTACAAATCTATAATCTGATAAATTTATTATTCATAAATTACTAAGTGATAAATTATCATTGAATTAAGTAACAAATTTATTAGATTAGTTACATATCTATAGAAGATCAATAACACCCTTCAATGCACTGATTAGATACTTTGCATCCCAAATCAGTAAGGGAGGAAGATGGTGGCACACTACAAGAAATTAGTCTTTTAGCGACTAATATTTAAGGACTAATTAAATTTGGTCGCTAAAAATAATTTTTTTAGGGACAAATTTAAATATATGATAATTTACCTATATGATTGTAAAAATGACTATTAATATTCTCACTTAATATTTACATAACTTTTTAAGACTAATAAATTTGGTTACTAATACACTATTAACTTTTTTAGAGACTAAATATTTTTGTCATTATCAATTAAAAACATTTTAAGACCAAATATTTTAATCATTTTAACCATTAAAAATCGGGACTCACTCACTTCTAACGGGTTTGCTAGCAATCAAAAAGTTGCAACTCTCATTCTCTCTTCAACGAAGTTTGTTTCTCCCTAGAGCTCCAATACGATTGGAAGCATCCATGGCGATTTGCTCAACCTTCTTCAAATTTTGCTCTCTCTCTCTCTCTCTCTCTCCACATATACACATATATATGATTTACAATATTGATCCGATCATCTCCTTTTCTTTCTCTTCATCATTTTCTACATCACAATCTTCAATCAATGGAAGATTTCATCATCGATTCATTGAAGAAGAATCTCGGTTATCGAATAACTTCTCTTCCGAAGTTCTCACCTTGGTATCGAAAACCCTAGGTCAAGATTTCTAGACGTTAAAATTATTGATATATATGAAGTTTAAAACTCAAACTCTAATTTCTAAATATTTAGGACCAAGTAAACTTCGATTTCTAAACTCAGACGAGTTTTATATATGAAGTTTCTGATCTTAATTTCTGTAATTTTTTTTTATATCTTTTTGTGTTTTGTGATTGTTGTTCGAGTTTCTATATATGAATTTTTCTATAATTTTTGACCTGATGGATTTGATGAATGATTTTTTTTTTTTTTTTTACTTCCCATTCATGGACTGATTGATATCAGAAGCTTCATAATATGTATATCTGTTACTTTCTTTTTTCTTAATGGTTTTCTATCTTGTTGGTGTTTGATTGGACTACTATAATTTTATATTTTGCTCACCATGTGTTTGACAATATGCCTAATGATGATACTATGAAAATAATGAGTGAGTTCCATAGATATGAATCACATTGTTGCTTTAATTGTTGGTGTTACACTTATTATACTATAGTGAGAGTTATAACTTGAGTTGCTCAAGTTGGCTTGCTTGAGGTGCACCTTATAGAGATTGAACAGGAAGAGGAAGAATGGAATTTTCTTTAGTTTTTTTTTTCATCATTGTTGTATACAATGTATGCTCTATCTCAGATATAGAGATAGTCTCCTATGGATAAGGGATGTGGTGTAGCTATCTACAACAACCTTATCTTCGAGATAAGATCCCTTCATTCAAATACATGGGCTGTCAAATAAATAACCCGTGGATGCTCTATGGGTTATGGATTGAGTCAAATCTGATTTAATTTCCAATGCACACATATTCTATATAAGTGTTGAGGGTCCAACGCAGGCACATCACAAACATAAAAGAGTTTATCTCTATCATTGACGGAGAACAAACACATGGCGAGATATCATTGGTCTAGTTGTCACCTCACGAGGTTGACACATGAGGCCAAGTCATGTGGAGATGACATGGTGATGGTGTTGAGATGATGTGGCTTAGCCACCTAGGCAAGCGGGCCCATGTATCTACACTAATATTCCTACTACAATTATCTTCTTATTTCTATAGTAACTTCCATATACCAAATATTGTGGAATTAATGTTCTAATATGTTGAGTTTGTCATACTGCTTGTCTTTTGCTTATTAGCTCATGTACTTTGGATGGTAGTAGACAGACATTGTGGTCAACCTGTGTATGTTTATTCTCGTAGCTCGATAATTTGTAGTTACTATCAGTTACTTTAATCAATGTACCCCATATATGCGCCTCTCTACTACATTTTGTATCTGCCTTTGTAAATAAGGAAATTTCTAGTGTATTGTTTTTTGTAAAATAAGGGTGATTAACCACTCACTATCATCTTTTGCACATGTACTATGCTTTTGAGTGTACCTTTTCTCTGTGATCAATTTGGTGGAATAATATTACTATTGCCAAATGGCTATACCAACAAGCTCAATACTTTTGTTCTTTCTTCCTCCCCCTCCCTCCTTTTAGTGAAATAAGAGGAATAGATGCCTTATTTTTTAATTACCTTGGACTTCGGGGATTGTAAATTATCCATATCCTGTTATATGCATGTGTAGAGGTAGTTCTGCTTTTATAATTATTCACTAGTAACATGAAGTTTGATCACTAGAAACTCACTGCTCATACAATCCCCCTTTATTGAATTTTCTCCAATTTGAATGCATCATTTCCTCTTTATGAATCTTCGCCACGCTTTTTGCAGATTACATGTGCCTTCACTTATATATTTGGTGTGCGGCAATGATCCTCACGACCAGGGGTCTTCAAGTCTAAAAATATCTTAAGATTCCATAAAGAAAAATCACGTGAGGTTCAAGGAATCTAAATTGGGGGAATCAACTTCGTCAATACAGATGCAAATGCCTTGCAACAATTGGGGGCAAACGTCTGGATAAAGGTGTGAAGGATACGGATACAGGAGAAGATTACACTCATCAAATTGAGAATAAGAATGCATCGCTTGCCATTCATTTTGTTTTACTTTTGATGGCTTTCATTCCTTGTGCTTCTTTTGCATCCGCTCCAATCAACATGAAGAATCTTGTGAACAACAATCGAGTGAAGATGGCATGTTTTATCGTAGTTTGTGTGAAGTAGAGGTGTGTAGATGTATCGACATATATGTTTGATTTTTATAGGCCTTCTTCTTGTCAAAATATTTTGTTTGCCCTAATTGCAAACCTGCGTCTCTTGTAGGTTTTCAAGCACAAAGAAGCATTGTAGAGTTTGTGACAAATGTGTTGACCGCTTTGATCATCACCGCAGGTATTTCTGGCTATTCACTTGCTAGGATTTTTTCTCTTTTTATTTTTATTTTTATTTGAGACATAACTCTTATGTGTTTTTCTTCTTGGATTTTGTAGTGGCTCAACAATTGTATAGGCAAAAGGAACTACCGGCAGTTTTTCACCCTCATGGTCTCTTCCCTTCTCTTGGTGAGCATATGTCTCCATTCTTGTCTCCAAAAGAGCCCAACTCTCTTACGCTTTGTGAAAACTCCATTCGACTGCTTTCGATCTCTATTTAGAATTCAATACCGTGCGAGACTTCTCAATGTCTATCTATGAATGGGCTTCAGAACTTGCAAAATTACATGTTGATCATTAATAAGTCCAAACTGCTTTTTGGGGTTCACATATTGACTACTTATCTCATTGTAATTAGTGTGTTGTGTTTTTGGGGTGAACAATTCTCCGGGGTGTTGCTTTTGTCGTTGGAGCCGCATTGCGCTTGTTGTATATCATATACTTTATAATCAGGTAAAAGTTTGAGCTTGTACAACTTCATTTTATCTGATTATGTTTTTTGGTGCTTTGGCTCTGGTTAGAGTGATTACCTCATGTGGGATATGTCACCAGTATCACAACTTTATAGTTTTTAGATGTATGCAAATTAGTAGGAAAGACATAATTCAATTGGTATATATGGACCAAATCATGATGTTATACTGTTCATTATTAGAACAATGACTTTTGAATATTAAGACATTAATTTTGTGTGACTACTGACTGGACCTGGGTTTTTTTTCATTCACTTGCTCTTTAGTAATGATGAAGCATTTTGCCATATGATTGGTACAAATATAATTCCTAATATAACACTTCAACAGTGAGTCTAGCTCTAAACATGTTGGAAACATTATGTTAGTATAGATTAGTACTTTACATTCTTAGTTTAAATAGCTTGGTCTTTTGTGTTTCTTCTGAAGCACTTGAATTAGTTCTAGCTCCTGCATGAGGATTCATACTCATCAAAGATAAATAATTGCACAATAGTTAACGTTTAGAACATTCTCTTATTAGTTTGGGATGACTCTTCCAAATTAAATGCATCATTGTTAGTAGTTGCTTATGAAAATCTTGAAAATGTATTGGGCTATGATTTAATTTGTAAGAAAAAGGTTAGTTTGCATTAAATAAAACTCTCTTCTCTCTCATGATAAAGATCTGGAATAACCTTTAATCAACTGTTTCCATTATTCCCTAACTGTATATTTTTTTGTAGGCTTCCATTTACCATGTGGGTTTTGCAATGAGCTGTTAAGATGGTGTGGAGTCTTCCTGGCGTTATGAGAGTAGCATGCGCATTCATGTTAGTCATGCTTTTATGGCTAGCACTATGGTCTTTCGGTGCAGCTGGTGTTGTGGCTTCAAGCATCGGTGCACTGAGACCAAGAAGTCAAGTATTTATACGCAAGTATTCTCTGTAAGTTTATTTTGGATGAGTGCGTCAGTAATCTGTTCATGTTATTGTGTCCGGATGGTGTTTCTTGTTCTTCTCCATGGTGGTCGAGAAGCGGATCAATGCTCGTCCACGACCCAAACCCTACTATGGGTTTAGCATCAGAATCGCCAAGAATCCGAGATTACCAAAGGCTCACAACAAGAGAACACCAAACAGTACGTGGCTCAAGGAAGCCAATACAAGAAATAACTAGTGTCCATTGAGTCGTGAAAATCAGATGTCAAAAACATTTTTATGCATTCATACGGTTCAACGCAGTACATTCTATACAATCACATACGCTTAGTCAAGACGGATTGAATCCTCGATACAAAGGCAAGATGCCTATATACAAAAGTACAATACAAGAAGGAGACCGATAGGGACAAAAACACCCCAAGCCATAACATGGCAACTCTGAACCTCGCAGGAGGCACATAGGTCGGCTTGACAAAATCGGGGACCAATCCCACGCCCTAGCTCCGGCCCGTTGCTCGTAACCTACATATATATATATATATATATAAAGGAGCTAAAGCCCGTGAATAACATAACGTGTAAAGAGGTTATGAATGAATGTCCCTTACAAGAATGAAATCAATTCATTATACAAGATTTCAATTCTTCAAGATTTCACCAATCAAGATTTCAATCAATCACCATATGTGGTACATCCATTAGCCTATAAACAAGAGGGTCCAAAAGGACCGCCTTAACATCTAACAAGAATGATGGCCATCAAACAATATGGTTCCACAAGGAAACCGACAGAGCTCAGAATACCAATAATAGTGGGTGCTAAGGATGCCACAATACTTCAAATACAGTGACATACATTCATTCAATAAACAATATCAGTTCAATAAACAGTTGATTCCAAGATTCAAAATATAACCATTTGAACATATCTTTACACAATCTGTTACTCACAGAGATTGGGCTAATAGCAGCTAGAGCGCGTCCCCGAGAGCCAACCCTAAACAGTCAACAAATAGAACACACACTAAGTTCATAGTCGAAAGGATATTAATTAAATCCCTAAATTTCCTCGGTGTGGTTCTACGTCTAAATCCTCATTAAGATGCCTTAAACTAGGCCTAAGAATGCCTAGGATGGGATGAGGATGCGAAAATGTGCACAGAATTCAATTTCAGAATTTTCAGAAAACAGGGCCTCCGCTCGAGCGCAGGTTTCCCCGCTCGAGCAGACAAGCCAACAAAGGTCCCCGCCGAAGGCAACTTCACCGCCGAAGGGCCGACAAAGGTAAGATGCTGGATGCGCGATTTCCCCGCTCGAGCGTGAAACTCTCCGCTCGAGCGGACTGTAAAACAAGTCGAAGAAATGCTGGGAGCATGAATTTCCCGCTCGAGCGGCACTTCCTCCGCTCGAGCGGACCTCAAAAATCTGGAAAACCCAGAATTGTGTTCTGAGTTCGAAACTCAAGTTTGGGATACCAAAATCGATCCTCTTGGGCCCATTACCTGGAAAACTCTTTTAAACACATAGAATAACAAGTTTTAAAGCTCAATTTAAGAAATCAAGGCCCAAGAGTGTTTCAATTAAACTCAATTTCAAACTAATTTCAAGAACACTTTTCAAAACATGCAATGCATGAACTTCAAACCAAATCCAAGCTTCAACTCTTGCTCCACTGAGCTCCAATCTTTGAAAACAATGAGGAAACATGAACTATGATAAAAACATGGACATGCATGTGACAATTCTCCAAGAATTCAACTTCAAACTTATAGCGACCCCGGTCTTTTTCCCATTTGATTATTGTATCCGGACTTACGTTCCGTGGATTCCACTGTTATATTTGTTGTTGTTGTCCTTTAATTCCTTATTCTTGGGTTATAGGATGTGTTTAGCAGGTTGGTTGCAGATTGGTTGGGTTTAGAAACCAAGTCTGCATGTTCAGTTTTTAGCTTGGTCGCTCGAGCGAGCTTCTCTTCGCTCGAGCGAGGTCTTCGTTTTTGGTTCTTCGCTCGAGCGAGCATTTCTTGGCTCGAGCGAGAATTGCGTCCAGTGCTAGACCTGAGAGCAGTGTTAGCTGGCTCGAGCGAGCCTTTCTTGGCTCGAGCGAGGATTGTCTGTGTCTGGTCGCTCGAGCGACCAGGTCTTCGCTCGAGCGAGCCTGTCAGACTTAAATACGCAGCAGCGTGTTTTAATTCAGTTTTTGAGCCCCTTTCATATTCTAAACCCTAGGTTACGAGTTCTCTTCCTCCCAACTCACCTTCTTCCCTAGGATTGATCTATCTAGAGTGGATTTCTACCCTAGTTCCTTCACAAATAAGATAGAGGAGAGTGAGGGCTTTCATTTAATCTGAGCAATTGTTGGTTTGGAGCACTTTGAAGTTTGGGCATCATCTTCATCTTCTTCTTTTTGAGTTATTTCTTCGAGGTAGGGATTTCCTACTCCATTTATACGCTTTAATCCTAAGTATTGGTATTTTGGTATGTGGGGGGTAGTTTGGTAATTTTGGTATGTGGGGGTAGTTTGGTAATTTTGGAAGAAACCTTAGGGTTTTGGTTTAGATTAAATTGTATAATTAATTTAAAGGAATAATGTGGAATTTGGTTTAATTCATGGAATTGGGAATGTTAAATTTACATTCATTGATGTATTTATTTCTTGTTTAGAAATAATTGTTTTGGGCTATCGGTGGAGGATAGCCATTGATTGTTGTAGACCTTGCATGTGGCTTAGGTATAACCGAATTAAGTCATTTATGTTGATGTTGAATTAATACGTAACATTACTTGTATTGATTATGTGTTGTATATGGCAATCGTGTTTCATTGCATATGCATGTTGTTTGGAGAAGATAGGGGATGAACTCCACGGTTTAGGGAAGATAGGGATGGACCTCTAAACCGGATTTATTGGGAGGAGATAGGATGGACTCCAGTAGCATCACTCTTACGTGTGCTTATTGATTAATAGACATATGTCTATTTATTGTTGATATGATACATTACTAAAATGTGTATCAGTTGGGAAGTATGGAAGTGAATTGATTATGATTGATACAATACCAACATGTGTATTTGTTATGATTAGGTCTAACTTAAATTGTTATTCCTGTTGAATTGGAAGTAATGGTAATAAAAGATGAAACCCTGTTGAGTTATTTGGCCAGGTTCTGAGCCATAAGTGGAAAGTAAAATGCGCCATAGACAATGTGTCATAGGCAGTGTAGACATTCGTGTCATGAATATTGTAACTCGATTATAATGTGTTAACCATGTATCAGATGCTAATACTTTAGTTAATTCTTATGCTTGGTTTAGTATTTCTCTACTGGGCTGTGGTTCACCCTATATGGGAACTTTATTTTCAGGTTCAAAGTGCTCACTACCTCCAAAGACTTAGCTTGTGAGGATTTGGACTTGAAGATTTGTTTTATTTGTTTTAGCTGTTTTATTTAAATTATGTAAACATTCAAGCCTAGGGCTTTATTTGTTTTGAGTTAGAACTCATGGATTTGTGTCCAAGTGTTGGCTTGGCAAGATGTAAGCCCGTAGGGCATTTATTTTGATGTTTTATATTCATATTACCCTGATGATTTAAATAAGATAATGGTTTTCTTTTAATAATGCATGATGTGTTTCATGTTTAATGGGTTTAATTTTGAGGGCGTGACAAAACTCACTAAATTCAACATGCATGCAACAATGGAGCTCTAGCTCAATAATTATGAACAAAATCAAGACTCAAGCTCTCTTTAACCATGATACATGCAAGATGGAGCTTAAAGATAACAAGAAGACAATGAGTTCCTTACCTAGAGTTCCAATTACAAGGTAAGGAGGTTAAATTATGCCAATATACTTCCACTCTCAAGCAATCTCCAAGCAAAAACCAAGAAGAACTCAACTCTCTCTCAATTCTCCCTACTTCTCTTGTTGGTCGGTTATGAGGGGAGGAAAATGGCTGATCAAATGTTGATTAAGTGTTTTGTATATGGCTCAAAGATGAATAAACAAGGGGCCACTAAGGGTGGCAATTTCGTAATTAAGCCTAACTTTCAATTAATCAATGTTTAATCTAATTTAATCATTCCTAATCAATTTTCAGATAAATATATCATTAAATCACAAATATTCTACTGATTCTAAAACTTCAAACGGTTTCTAAATCGGCCGCCGATAAGGCCTTCAATTAGCAGTTTAAACACATAAACTCAAACAGATAAATCAATCAATCAAACAGATACCATATGCAATTTAATAGATTACTCATTCAATTTCGCTTCAGCCCATTCACCGTTTGTAGTTCATCCAGTTCACTTATCACCATTATCGCTCAATTTAGCAAGAATCAAGAGATAATTCAATGGTTTAACCAGAATCAAGACGAGGTTGTTACAATGCCTTCCAAAGATCGATGAAGATTCAAGGTATGCCATGACTACTTTTGGTAGCATTTGCTATGGATCACTCTTTATAGCTGCTATCTAGACATTGCGGTGGAAGGTAGTCAAATATTGCTTTGAATTAAGTTTACGTAAATATTATTTGCACAAGTGGATAGATTCATAGATATTATCGTCGTGCATGGTATAACCGATTATGCATTTGATTGAATTCTTTCGATTTAGGATTCAGATCAAAGATTGGCAACAATGTGTGTTTGTTGGTCAGTGTTGATTTTCTGCTTTTATCTTGTGGAAACTCTAGTTCGCTTTTTTCAACAAGTATGCCTATGTCCGTAATTCCATTATCCTTTTATTGGTAATTCTACTATCCTGTTTCATCTTGTGGCCGGGTTTGAATTCTCTCGCCTTTTGAATTTTTGTAATCACATAGGTCGTGATCTTTGTGTTTACTATAACCTCTTAATAGATCAATGCCTTTTGTGTATTTTACTGTTGAGAGCTCTGCTTCGCTTCCTACGGATGGACAAAACACCGTGGTCTAACAATGGCCCAAGCACCCTCCAATATGGTCGGGCATCTATCCCATTTTCACACCAACTATGAGGTAACTATCGTCTATCATTTTGTCTATCTCACAGATGACTGAGTGACCAATATTTTTACCTTCTAAAACCACAGAGAAATGCAATCTTTCTAATATAACAACAAAATCTATATGATAAAGCACAGTAAGCAAGCATTCCACAGCAAAAGTCAGAGTCCTTGTTTTAACAAAATGATAAATAGTAGATGAACAACTTAAATCATATAGTAGCCTTCTAAGAAACCTTCTGATTGATTAGAACTTCAGTTTATGCTTTTGTCCCTAGACCTTCTAATTTGGATTTCTAAGAAAATGGTTTTGATCATCATCTTTGGTTTGCCAGGAAGACCATTAGGGAAGGCTACTGAAGCCCTTCCTTTGCCAGCATTCTCAGGCTGGGCATCGCAAATGCAAAGCCATAACGTGGTGTTGAAGTCGACTGTGGTTGATATCTTCATAGAGTTTTAATTCATATGACCTATGTTGAACTATTTTGATCCTATTTTGAGTTTTAACTCATATAATAAACCAAGTTGAAGTGACTTTGGATACTTTGTGTTTTAATTTTTGTAAAATTTTATTTTCTATGTACTCTTTGTGGTTTGGTAGTAAAATGCCTTTGGTGTGTGGATTTTAAAATTTTATTTTATTTTATTTGATTGGATGACAAATTTAATTTTTGGGAATTTTAAGCTATGAAATTAAATAGTTACAAAATATTTTCTAAATTGACTTTTAGTGACAAAAACGTGTGGTAGAGAGAGTTATTTGTCTTTTGGCGACCAAATCTAGTTGTCGTTAAAAATGTCATTATTTTGTTTTTCGCGACCAAATCAGGATATTTTGTGACGAAGTATTAGCGACTAAATGTTTAGTCTTGTAAAATCAAACATTTTGTGACAATATAAAATTAGTCGTTAATTGTTATTTTTAGCAACATTCTCAAAAATTGGTCGCTAAAGACTTTTCTAGACGCACTTTTAGTGACTTTGTTAGTGACAAATTTAATTTTGTCACAAAAACTATTTAGAGACCAAAATAATAGTTTTAGGGACCAAAATAATTGGTCGCCAAAAGTCTTATATGTTGTAGTGGCAACGACAATGTTGAAGATGGTAGATCTGTGATGGAGAAGATGGTGGCAATGAAGATGGTAGATTGATGATGGAGGATTACGGTGTTGAAACTAGCTGATGAATGATGGAGGAGGAGCAGTAGTAATGGCAATGAGGGAGAAGGATGGTGGTGTTAGGGGAGAGATGAGGAGAACGACGGCATTGGTTGAGGCGAGTGTTGTTGACAATGATAGATGAAGATGATGATTGAGCCGAGCGACATATATGGTGATAGAAGAGGAGGAAATGGTGTGCCAGTGATAGAAATAGGAGAGAGAGAGAGAGAGAGAGGATGTGTCTGGGTTTAGGGTAAAATCACTCAACTAAATGTAATGGGTAAAAATAGAAGATGAGCTAAATTATTTTAGGTCAGGATTTCCAGAGAATTAAGTTCGGTTGCTCGTAACTCCTCCATAATTTATCCACTATATATATATTTTTTTTGCTAAAGAGAGAATCTATAAATATTATGAATATTTGATTATAAAAAAAAATCCAACAACATATAAGTATATACTAAAATAATATGTAATTTTTATTTACTTATATTTTCTTTATGAGAGACTGAAAAAAAAAAAAAAAAAGAGAGTTTATAATAAAAATATGAATGGCAATGCTGGTGAAAAATTCACATTAAGCCTTGCTTTGTGCAATTTTTTTATTTATTTATAAATTAAAAATTAAAAATTGAAGATCAGATAGTCTGATCAAATTCAGCCAAATAATTTAAATCCACTTCATTTACCATCCTAACTCATAGCATGACTCCCATCTAAAAAAAGAAACTCATAGCATGACAACACTGAAATGTTGAACTTGCTAAAAGACTCTTGCAAGCTAACATGGGGTGGTGTGATTTTTTAAAATTTTTAATTAAAATATGAGACCAAAAAATTAAAGAATAAAGGTTGGGACTCCCTTTGGGGGTCACTCCCTTTACCCCCCTTTGCCACGTGGCAAGAAGTGATTGGAGGAGCAGGAAAAAAAAGAAAAAGAAAAAGAAAAGATGACCAATGAGAGAGAGAGAGGGTCCAAAGGGGATCCTAAAAAGGGGGGATGAATCATTGTTGAAAATTAAAATACTTGAAATTGCATTTTGTAAAAAAATATATAAAAAATAGAAAGAATGGAAGGAATTTTGAATTTTTTTAATATAATTTTTTAACTTTTTACTATTTTATCATCCTACCCAAACCACCTCAAAAGTGAAAAAAGTTGGATGCATGAGGAAGGTTTAAAAAGAAGAGTACTTTGTGAAGAGATCACACATATACCTTTTTGCATAAAAAGTGCACAATAATCATATATATGGCAGTATATTTTAAAGGGTTTAAATTCCACCGAAAAATAAAAATGATTCCCTATAGATTGATTATGTTCATGAGGGGCCCATGGAATACCACGCCCAAGACGAGGAGTAACAGCTCATCCAAAAAAAAAAAAAAAAAAAAAAAAAAAAACAAAACAAAACAAAAAAAATACAAAAAAAAAAAAAAACATCTCTCTTTAAAAGAAAAAAAATTATTGTACTAATAATATGACGGTAATATTGACAAGTAATTTTATTATTGTTGATATGGTATGACTGTTACATTCAGATTTTACTCATTATTAGAGTCGGCAAACCTCAATCATAGAAATAATGGGTGTTACATTTTTCTAATTGATACATAATTTTTTTTATTTAATAGTAAAATTTTGTTGATAATGAATCTTATAAACTTATATTTTTAATTTTGTTTAAATTTTTTTATTTATGTATCACTTTTCATTGAAATTCCACTTTAATATCTAAACATGAGATATAAAATTGATCAAAATATGTAGTCTAATTTTATAATCTCATCTCCGAGAACACAACCATATATAATTGAGAAATTTTGAGTGGGTGACCACCCTAAGTTTTCAATTGAAGCACAAACCGTGCAAAAAGTTGGACATGAGCCCATGACATCAAATGGGGTGGGTGAAGTGGGGCTCAATACTAATTTGGTTCCAAAACAAAAGGTGGGGCTAATCATTATTGGGGTGTGAAATGTTGAAGCCAGTGTTCCATTTACAAATATCTAGAGATACATGCTTTGATTGGCATAAATCTTGGTCTAAAGTTGATATGCAGTCAAGGCTTGCAATTAGGCTTTTAATGTGTTAACCATGATCACTCCTCCAAGATTCTTGAGTTCATGTTCACCCTTTTAGCACATGAAAAAAAATATTAAAAAAAAAAAAAAAAAAAAAATCCCTCCTTTCTCACAGATGCTTCAGTTCATGCTTTTGCGACATAACTACCTCGGATAATTATTAAGAGTATGAGTCTCTTAGATTGAACATATTATAATATAAAATTGTGATTTTTAATTTTATACGACTCTTATTTGAGTGTTTGGTTATAATTTACATCATTCAGATTAGATTTTGATGGATATTCTATTTTGGAAACTTGGCTAAAAGTTACTTTTTCATTTTAAAACTATTTTGGGTCATATTATTTCTCTACTTTTTTATACATTTTTTTTAAAAAGTAAAAAAAAATGTTAAAAACCAACTTACTTCTCAAAATAAGCAACAAAATTAGAGGATTTTTAATCCTACACCTAATCATGCAAAATTAACACCAACAAGAAGGGATTTATATACCTACTAATTTAGTTGGATAACAAATATTCTATAAATTATTAATTTCCTCATTATTAATCTTGCTAGTCAGACAGGACTTCAAAATTGATATTATTAGCACAGTGATCTTAATTTATTATGCAATATAAGATTTTTTTTATTAGTAAAACAATATCAACTTACCTTTGTTATGTATTTGAAGATAAAAATTAACCCACCTAATGCATTCCACAATTTCTTATTTATATAAAAAAAAAATAACACAAATAATATTATATAATATTTTGAGACTACTTATTAATCGACACTCTCATTTCTGTCTTTGAAAGTTGTATTTGCACTAGAAAACACCACATAGGACGGGTCCCTTGAAACATGACACATCATGAATTGGCACATCTGTTTTGCAGCTGGTCCAATGGGAATTGGGGTGGAATTCGGATGGATTGAGGGATTATTCAGGAGGAATATGCTACCGACCCCAGTGGGGGTGTTGGGGTCGGCTGTGATTGGTCCAAAAAAATTGTTTTTCTTTTCTTTTCTTTTTTTGTTTTTTGTTTTTAGCCAATGAGAGGCTGATACGTCACTGGGAGTCACCCCCACTAGGGGTCGGAAGCATCGCCCTATTCAGGATTTAAAGTTGTCCTAGTTTGAATTTTAATTTAAATTTGATTGTCCTGAGTGTTATTTTATTTATTTTTATTTTTATTTTTTTGAATCTAACCTAATTAATAATAATAATAATAATAATTATTATTATTATTATTTTCAACCGAGCCAATTAACAATATATGTAATTAAAAATCTAAAAAAAGAATAAGAATTCTTTCATCTCTAATGGTAGATATTATATGGTGAATTTTACATGTACAATTTGTTGTATAAATACACAAATTATATGAAATGAAATAGTAAAATATTACTAAAGATACAACTTTTGTTTATGATCTATTTATCCAAGCCTAACCCAAAACCAACCCCTAGTCTGAATTGACTTGCCCAAGCCCAAGTTCAAAATATACTTGGGTTGAGATTTTTTTTGGGGTTGTCTCTAGGATAGTTTAGTTTATGTTATGTGGGTTCATTTGGAATTTACATAAATAATTTAAATTATTTATCATATATAATTCATGGAGAAAAATATTTTAAAAATTATATTAATCAAATATTGATATTATTAATTAAAAAGTTTCCAAAAAATGAGTATTTTATTTTTAAAATCACATTATTGTTCTTTTTTTTTTTGTGTTTAAATTTTTATTAAAAAAATAAAAATGAAAATATTGCAAAAACAGCAGCAAATAACTTCATGTCGTCTCTTATGTGAGAAAGAACTGAACAAGAACTCTCAGATTACCCACCACGTGTACACTTACATCTCTACTCCACTCAAAAACCGATCATTATTGTGCACCATGTGCGCATGGCGCAACCCACTCTTCTCCCTGCAACCTCCGATTCTCCCTTTTCACATCCTAAAGCTTCCTTTTCTCTTCCCCACTGGAAGTTATCGATTCGTCTAAGATATTGCGACGTGGTAATTTGATGATATTGTGAAGGGTAGTATCTCACAAATTTATATTCAATAATTAAAAAATTTGAAAAGACATAATAAATTATAATTGATGAGAGACATATGTGATGGATCAACTAATAATTTTTAATGATGTTATACGTATCAATTAATATATTAATTAGTGTATTATAATATCAGTCGTTTAATATGTACCGATTAATGTACGTATTAGTGTTTCAACTAGCGTTATAATATTATTATTAACCATATTTATTATATTATAAATACTCAAAATCATATAAATGATGTCACATCATCTGGTAGTACACTAGTGTGCACATTAATTGGTACATATAACATTATTCTTATAATATTACAATTTAAAAAGAATAATGTTATATGTATCAACCAGTGTATTAATTAGTATACCAATTGATGATGTAGCGTAATTTAATAATTTTTTGATATTTGTAATTTGTATAATGAGTAGAGTTAATAATAATGTCATAACTAGTGTTGATACACTAGTTAATACACTAATTGGTGCATGTAGCACCATCGATTTTAAAATTATAACTCATTATATAAATTATAAAAATTTAATGAATAATGTTATATATACCAATTAATGTATATATTAATGTACTAATAGATTATATGACATAATTTGTATGATTTTAGATATTTGTAACTTGTATAATAAATGTAATCAATAATAATATCATAACACTAGTTGATATACTAATGTATACACTAATTACTACAAGTAACACCACCGAAATTTAATATTAATAAAATTATGTCACATCTTTATTAATATACTAATTAATATATTAATTAATTCGTATAACTTTATTTAATAATTTTTCCTTCCCCCACACAGTCTCTCTCCTCAGTATATATACCACACAACACAGCATAACCCCCCACTAAACACACTTTGACATTCACTTCCACAAAGTTGACATAACTCCTCGCTATTCCTCAATTTTCTCTGCAAATTTTCCTCCAAAAAAATGGAGACTCCGATTCCGACTGTCCTCTTCTTCTTTCTCGTCATCTGGGCCTCCAAAAATGTGGAGTCTGCTCCGGCACCATCGCCTTCGGCAGACTGCTCGACTCTGATTCTAAACCTAGCCGACTGTCTGACGTACGTAATCGGAGGAAGCACAGTGAAGACGCCGGAGGGGACGTGCTGTACGGGGTTGAAGACGGTGTTGAAAACGGACCCAGAGTGTCTATGCGAGGGGTTCAAGAACAGTGGGCAATTGGGAGTCACTTTGAATATCACAAAGGCATTGGCTCTTCCCTCTGCTTGCCATGTCTCTGCCCCTTCTCTCTCTAACTGTGGTCGTGAGTCCCATCTCCTTTTTCACCAATGTCTTCTCAGATTTTTCTTCCCTCTCTTCATGATTTTCCTGACCCAAAAACAAAAGCAAAAAAAATCTTGAATTTTTTTAGGGTTAATTACCCAAGAATCTTTCAACTAATTCATCTTCATCTTTGTATATCAACTTGTATATTTTGATTTGTTTAATATGTAAAGTGTATAAATATCTTATTTAGGAATTATTCTGTGTTTCGAAAATTTTAAGTTGGTGATGTGTCCAACTAATAGACAGAGACTGAGATTTACATAATACTAAAAATAAAAAAAATCTTAAAGACATGGCAGGATGTCCTGGCTAAATGAGCACATTGTCACGTGGAGTGAAAATTGTGAAATAATATTTTCGAAAAATGAAAGAAAGTGGAGTGAAATAAAAAAAATAGGAAGGAAAATATATTTTCGTAAGTATTTTGATTGGGTAAAATTTTGTAAAAAAATATAAAAGTGAAATTTGAAATTTTAATCTCAGGTAACCGTTGCATGAACATTTGAAATATCTTGTTTTTTTTTTTAAAGGAAGAAATTAAAATAAATTTTAATTACAAAACTAATATGTATTGTTCAAGAAAATTAATTTTTTTTAAAAAATTTCCATCACTTTCAAATTAAATTTATTTATTTTTCTTCACTTTCACCATTTTCATCTCAAACATACTCAAATCCACTTTTGGGAAGTTGGCTTTTAACCACTTTTTTTGGTTTGTAGTAAAAGTTAAAAGTTGACTTTTTTGAATTTTTTTTCATTTGGGAAGGTAGTTTTTAGCCAAGGGTGAAATTACAATTTTATCTCTCATGAGTCAAAATATGTTATATGGGTGAAGTTGTAATATTTTAAATTAAATAGAGGTAGTTTGGTCATTTAATTATGATTTGACATCATAAACATATATTAATAAAAAAAGTCAAAAGTTACTTTTTACTAACTTCCTAAATAATGTCTAAAAAAGTCAAAAGCTTGGTTAAAAGTTAAAAAATTATTTTTTACCATCTTGCTTATACGTAAGTCTCACTTTTTGTCTCAAATTTGTGTATTATTATGTGAAAATTAGATAATTATTTGAGATGAGTTAAATAAGTATGCTTTTTTAATTTATCATTTGCTATAGATAGAATCTTAGCGTAATTAACTTGAAATTTTTAAACACGAAAATGTTATTTCCCATACGTGGTGTTTGTATTTCATAACCTTTTGCGCTGTTTTTTGTCTTGGGAATCCTGGAGCCCATTATTTATTTTTCTTTTGAAAATTTTCTCATTATTTATTTTTTTGTTTGTTTTTGCAGTGAGTCTTGCTCCTGGTGCTGCTCCTGGTATGAATTGATCTGATCATTTACTGATTATTATTCTACCTTAATTTATTTTTTATATGCATAATTTTTAGAGTTATATTACACTTATGGTGTGTTTGGTTGGGGGATTTGGGAAAGGATTTGGAAAGGGAAAGGGAAAAAGTGTGTGAAACTATGTGAAATATATACATATTTTATTCATATTTCACCTACCTTTTCCATTTCCCTTTCCAAATTCATCTTCAAATCCCCCAACCAAACATAGCATTAGTGATTTTTAATTAAATATTTCAGTGGTGCTAACCTGCACGAATTAATATACACAGTGATATGTCATTATTACTGAGATTGCATTAATAAAATACATGATAAGATAATAAGATAATCTGTATACAAAAATATTAGAGATCCCAAAAATTTTATCAGAATTTTTGCCAAATATCTCACATAGGTGTGAGACACACATAGAACCCACATAGTGTGGGTCCCACATCTATGTGAAACATTTGATAGAAATTTTGATATAATTTTTGGGGCATCTAACCTTACTCATCTGTATAATATTTTTTAAATTTTGATGATGTGAATATGGATTCATTAAAGTCAAGTGGATTTTACAATCCATTTTAATGTATATGATAGTTGTGTTTGATTTTGTTGATTAGTGGAATTACTATTTAAAAAATATGATTTAAGTTAGGTGGTAGCAACTGGATATTGCATTTATAGAAACATACTTGAATAGTAGTGGGTGTAAATGCAATGCCTTTGTAATTATATATTTTTATTTTTTTGACAGTTGGATAAATGATGGAAATTATTTAGCAATTTTTTGAATGAGAAAAACTGTTCCGTATTTTTGGGAGTTTTAATTAATAAAAAAAAAAAAAAATTGTTTAACGGAAGTGGATGACTTTTTTGAAAAAGAGAAAGTGATAGTGTTCACACTTAATGAGGTGTACATTTTGTATACTAGAAAGTGAGAGTGTTCACACTTAATGATAACTTTTTTGTTTTTTCCATTTTTTTTGTTTGCTTATAAAAAACAGGAGGAAAAAAAAACTTATTTTGGTGAACACAAATGTTTTGAAAATAAATAAGAACAAAACATATTTATTGAGTTGGTGTTGGTGATATTGACTGATTGAAGTTGATGGCCAAGTGTCATCGGAGGCCATGAGATGAGGAGGCCAACCAGACAATTATGAGGGTTAAAGATTATGGGTGGTGATTTGTCTGATTGTTGACCGACTTTTGAAGGTGGTAGTGTCCGTAGTGGATGGTGGTTGAAGGTGGGGAGGAGGGAATAAAATCTGATGTCAAAAATAAGTTTTTTTTCATGTTCAAAAAATTTGAAATTTCTAGATTCAATATGTGTTTTTTTTTTTAAACAAAAAAGGAACAAGAAACGAACGCTTTTCCAAATGAGGAGATCATATATCAAAGTATGTCAAGATTAAAGCGAACAAACTATTCACAAATTAAAATTTTTTTTGTGAAATTTTAAGAATTAGTAGGAAGTTTGTTCCTAATGGAGAGACTACAAGCTGGTTTTTATCTTGTCTTCTGTATCGAACTGATTATTAATGCATATGGATCGAATCATCTATATTCTTTTTTATTTATGAAAAAAAACCCATGTGGTTATTTCTATTTTGCCAGAGGGTGCCGTCTCCCCAAGCACAACCGGAGGCGTGGCTACTTCTTCGGTTGGGACTAATCCGGCAGCAGCTCCTGCAAGCTCAGATTCGGTTGCGCTCGCTGCATCTGTCGGATCAGTTGTTATGGTACTAGTGGTTGCTTCATTCACTTTGGTTTGAGATGAGAGGATGGGATAGGAGAGAGGCTGTTTTTGTGATGTTTGTAGACTTGAGACTTGAGCATTCTAAATAGTATTTAGAGTTTTATTTATTTATTTTGGGATGTGGAAGAGAGTAGATATTATTCATTCTGTAAAAGTCTCTTGCTTCTTTTAAACCAGGTCTGACATTTGGATTCCTGTAGTGCTATAATATTAGTTATAATATTCCGTTACATGTCTTCTTATTGCTGTTACTATTTTTTTTTTGTTTGAATGAAGAAATTTGAAGTTAAATTTCCCAGAATTGAAGCACTGTTTGATGTAGAAAATAGATGTATATTCTAAGATTCTTGTTTTAATTTATAGAAATATTTTCAATGATTAAATTTATCATGGTATTTTAAATTCATCAACCTATAACTCTCAAATTTATTTTTCAAATCTAAAATGAAAATAATATATTAAATTGGAAAACTATATTCCTAAAATGGTTGATGTTATATTCATTTACTTCAATTCATAAATTCAAATGCAACTTTAATTTGTATAATATTTTTTAATTTTGAATTATATGATAATTGATCAGAGTCAAGCGATAGCTTAGCAAGGAAAATATTAAGTGTAATATTTTAATGTTTTTATTTTATTATATTGAGAAAAAAATTAAATTACATATAAATATATTTAATAAATAAAATTAGTGCAGAGGTTAGACCAAAAGGGGCCGGGGCGTCACTTATTTCTCATAATGAGAAAAATCTTCAAGGATCGAGGTGGAAATGGGAAAAAATTATCAATCCTAGTATTTGTTGAGAAAAACACATGTACAAAAATGAGAAACAAGTGTGTGGTTGTGGTTTAATGAATGACAACGTTTGGTACCTTGTCAATTTGAAGCATCAATTGATTCTCTTTTAAAATTTGACCCCAAAACACAACCCTATTTTAAGGCATTGATTCTCATTTTAATGGCAATGGTTCGAGATTGAGTTCTATCCCTATGAGATCTAGCTTTTTAGCTTCACTCTTTGAAAGTTCCGTTTAAGGAAATCCAATCCACGGCTGTCGATTCTCTCCCTATCAAATCTCATCTTCTTATCACAGTCGATTTATATGCGAATAGAATAATTTTACAATACGTGTTTTTAGATTTTAAAAAAAAAAAAAAAAATTATTAAGAACACAAAATTAATAGTAACCGACATAATATTCTTGAAAGGTGAATCTTATCTTTTTGGAAGTTCCACACATAAATAAAATGATTTTGTTTGATTTTATAATTAATTTTTGTACAATTAAAATGATTGGTTTCTGTCTATATATCGAAATTTTTATATTTAAAAATTAGGTTAAAAAGTAAGGTTTTTTAAGAATGAACATCTACCATTTGGAGTTGGGAATTCATGAAAATAAGATAATATTGAATTGTTTTGGGAAATAAATTAAAAGTTGACATTTTGATTTTTTTTTTTAAATGTATAAAAAAATAAAAAGAGGCCATTGTCTAAAGAGGCTTTTAAAATTTTGAAAAAAAAACTTGTCAAAATGGATGTAGGATAAAAGCCCAAAGTGTGATTGAGTTACTCAACACCAGCCCATATAAGATTTTATTTTTATTTTTATTTCTTATTTTTTCAGAGAGGAGCTTCACTATTCTCTTAGCAGTCCAGCTAGGGCACATCAAATCAATCTGCCACTTAAATTTATCATAATTTTTGTTTTTGTTATATTGTGAAATATTAGTGGTATTGGATTATGAGAGTTGTTTTACAAATGTTCAAAGAGTGATGTTTAAGTGATAATTTATTACAGTTGATTTAATTTTGATATTATAATTTTAAATTTTCTTGGTGCTTTTTTCTTGACATAAATTTAACTTGGTTAAACTATAGAACAAAAAGACCAATTTTTTTTTTCTTCAGTAGTTGTAATCAGTGTGTTTGGTTTGAGTTTTCTGAATTAAATTTTTTGAAAATTGAATTTTTTTGTTTTCGTATTTTTTTGTTTTTAGTGAATATTTTTAAAATTTTAAACATTTTTTTTTACTTTTTTAGATGCACCTTAGTTAGATGTACCTAAAAAGTAAAAAATTTGTGAAAAAATATTTTAAAAAATTAATACATAAAAATACAAAATATGTACTGAATTGTTGTATTTTTTTTATATTTTTGGTATTTAGTAAATTTTTAAAATATTTTTTTTATAATTTTTTTACTTTTTAGGTGTATTTATGTTAGATGTATCTAAAAAGTAAAAAAATTGCTTAAAATATTAAAAAAATTCAGTAAAAACAAAAAAATAAGAGAGTAGAATTTTTTGAAAAGTGTTTTTTGAAAAATGGAAACAAGCAAAATATTTTTTCATATCTAAAACTATTTAAGTAAATTTTAATATATATTTTAGTAATTATATATCAAGCTTTATATGGTTACTAGCAAATAAAAAAAATTAAGAACACTAAGGTGTTGTTTGATAACATTTATAGCTTATTATTTTTTAAATTATAAAAAATATTAAGCATGATACACAAGTATTTTAACAATTTATTTTGAAAATAAAGGTAAAAGGTTGGCTACAAAAGGTGGTTAGAGATAGTCGCCGGAACTTGATGGCTATGAGAAGTGGTGGTTGAAATTGTTTGTTGATGGTCGGTTGACCACGTAATATGGTAGTTGAAGGTGGTTTCAACAAGAGGTGATGATCAAAAGTGGTTACTGTTAATAAAAAGTGGTTGGAAGTCAAGATAACTGATAATGATAGCCAATAGTAATAATGAGCAATGGGTGATAGTTGACAAAAAAAAGAAATGAAAAAATAATAATTAAACGATATTAACTTTTTTCATTACAACTTTTTGAAAATAAAAATAGAAACCAAACGAATTTTGTTTATAATTTTTAAAAATTCTATAAAATAAATCCAAGCCTACGCGTAATTCTATAATTTTGTTTAAAAATTCTATAATTCTATAATTTTGTTAAGTATAATAACAAGCTTATATATAAAACTTGGGTTTTGTTAACAAGTCCCTAAGAGCACTTGTTAAAGATGTATTAAATCCTTTTAATTATCTCCACTATCATAGAAAAGAGAACTAACTATAAATATATTTTCCTAGAAACTAAAATGCACTTTTCTTAAACTCCTCCTATTTTAACATTATATATTTTTCATAATGGAGTTTTTTTTTTTAAATTTTTTTATCATAAAAATAAATACCTATATTTTTAAATGACTTCCCTGATTTTTTTTTTATAATTTTAACTGCTCTTTATTTCTATGACAAATATAAAAAATTACGTCCTTTATTTTTTTTAATTTTTAAATTCATTTTTCTTACACCATATAAATTATATGCCCTTTATTTTTTAAAAAAAAATTTAGATTCATTTTTCTTACACTATATAATTTAATTATGATTAAAAATTAAAAAAGAAAGAAGAAGAGAAGAAGAAAGAAGAAGAAAGAAAAACATTTTTCTAAAAAAAAACCACCAAAGTCATTTAAAATAAAGGTATTTATTTTGGTGATTAAAAAAAAAAAAAACTTCATTATGAAAAGTATATAATGTTAAAATAGAAAGAATTTAAGAAAATGACATTTTAGTCTCTAGCAAAATATATTTATAACTAATCCTTTTTTCTATGATAATGGACATAGTTAAAAAAAAATTTAATCCTTAACAAATGTTCATCGTTTGGGAACAGGTTAATTTAGTAACTTTTTGATTATTTGGTTAAAAAGGTAGGTAAAAAAAACTTGTATATTTGGGATGACTTTTTGGCTAATTACGAAAAAATGTGCAAAAAGTAGAGAGAAAAGAGAATCTTTGACTTTTTGGTATGAGTTGTTGACTTTTTGACTAATTTAGTAATTTTTTGACTTTTTAACTTAAAAAAATAAGTTTCCAAAAGAATACTTTTTTAACAAAATTCGTAAAATTTTGAAGAATAAGTCGTGTCTCATTCTCTATCCAAATGCTACAAACAATTTTTTTTCTTCTCGATTTTAGAGCAAAGATCATATTGAAAGTAACTTTTTTAATACTTAATTCTACTATGTTTTTCGGACCATGCAATAAATTAAAATAACAATTATTAAGGCTATTTACATTAACTAATCAGATACAGACATGAGAATGCATCCAAAAATGCTAACATAGAAAGAGACCTAATGTTGACAGCATGTTTTATCATAATATGTCACAATCATCGATAATTACATAGCAAAAACGCATTTTAACATTGAATTAATCTTTGTTCTTTTCGTCAGTATGACCAATTCAATAGTAGGCTTCGGTCTGTCATATAAATCTTTATGTTTGTGATACACTTATAAAAAATAATAATCGTATTAATTATATTTAATTTTTATGAAAGTAACGAAAATTCATGTGTATGCTGAATATATATATGTACAAATTTCTCACAACAGTTAGGACATCTATATGCAATTCAAGTTGAGATATATAGTCATGGTGGTTTCTCTAAGTTCAAGTCTAAATGGTGCTAAGCCGGTTCTTTATAGTGCACTAACTAGTCACTCCAACAGGCCTCCAAAGTTCATCGCCATTTCGTGCAAGGCTAGTGAAAATGAGACCACTAATTTCTACAAAGTACTCTCTCTAAGCTCTAACAATGCCGGGATTGATGAGATAAAAAGAGCTTATCGAACCATGGCTCTCAAATATCATCCTGACGTCTGCCATCCTTCAGAGAAGGAAGAGTCTGTGAGGATATTCGTTGAATTGCATGAGGCTTACAAGACCCTATTGGATTCTGTGTCGCGCGAAGAGCACGATCATGAACTTAGTATGGGAGATTTTGCAGGAACCTATAAGATCGATGTTGGCGGTGATCAACTTGAAAGGAAGAGATGGAAAGGCCAAATTGTTGAGTTGAGAAGAAGGTCTGGTTACCGTGCAACACAACAACAGGAGGTATCATGGGGTAGTAGAAGGAGAGCTCAGAATAGGGAAAATGGAGACTAATGAGGATTTCTTAATTTCTTCAAATTTAGCTTTTCAATTCTTTGATGCGTATGTGTTTATGTTTCTTTGATTTACTTGTTTATTGTTCATAAACAAAAATAATAACTAATTTTGGAATGTTGTTTTGATTGAATAATAAAAGGCCAAAACATTTTGGTAATTGTATGAATTCCAAAATTTGGTTCATGTGGTTCAGTTCAAGTAACCATTTTGTATTCTCCTTTTCTTAAGACTATGGTTGGATGTTGGATTTGAATATTTGTGGAGGAAAAGAAAAAAGGTTAAGGCAAAAAGACAAAATGGTTTCTGTTTCTGTTCTTTTTTTTTTTTTTTTTTTTTTTCTCTCTCTCTTATTTTTTCTTTTTTCTTTTTTCTCCATTAATTGACTTAATGTGGACGTAATTTCAGGATGAATCACTTAGCGTATTTGCTTTGACTTTAAATATACCTTCACAAGTGGCCGTGGGATACATCTTTCAAAATTAATTAAGATGCGTATAAACTAACTTAGATACTTAGTTATCAGATTAGGAGATCATACTTCAACAGACAAACAAATGAGAATAAATTATATATAAAAAAAAAAGGTGAGTATTAACGTGTTTTCTTGAAACACGTTATGTATAAAAAAAAGTGAGTATTAACGTATTTTCTTGAAACACGTTATGTATAAAAAAAAGTGAATATTAACGTATTTTTTTAAAATGTGTAAGTATTAAGGTATTAACGTGTATAGAAAATCAAAAAGTATAATAAGGTAGTTTCCTAAATCCAACTCTATTTTTTTTTTGTTGAAATCCATAGTTTCCTAAATCAAACTCTATTTTTTTTGAAATCCGTAGTTTCCTAAATCAAACTCTATTTTTCTTCAAATCCAATTCTATTAGGAAAAGGTTTCCATTAAACTACTACTCTACTATATATACACACATCCACACACTACTCTCTATAAGTAAAAAAATTTGTAAATTCAGAAATTCATAATGTCTCGCTGTGTGATTGTTCGTGATGTTTGGGCTGATAACTTGAGTTTTGAGTTCGGTTTGATTCGTCGAGTTCTTGATGATTATCCAAACGTGGCAATGGACACTGAATTTCCAGGGACGATCATCTTCTCCGAAAAGCATTACTCTTGTCTGTCTCCCTCTGACAACTATTTCCTTATGAAATCAAATGTGGACGCGTTAAACCTCATACAAGTGGGTCTCACTCTGTCGGACAATCAAGGCAACCTTCCCGACTTGTACACAGGCAGTTGTTACGTGTGGCAATTCAATTTCCGAGACTTCGACATCGAGTCCGATGATCTTCGTGACGCGGATTCGATCAAGCTTTTAAAGGGGCAAGGAATTGATTTCAAGAAAAACAGAGAAGAGGGAATCGATTCGAGAGAGTTTGCGAAGATGCTTTTGTGGTCGGGACTGGTTTGCAAAAGGCCGTTGAAGAGATGGGTGACTTTTCACAGTGGATATGATTTCGGGTTTTTGATAAAGATGTTGACGCACAGAGAGTTGCCTGAGAACCTCGAAACTTTCATGGCTATGGTGCATTTTTACTTTGGTTGGAATGTGTATGATATAAAGCACTTGATGAGGGATTGCAATGGATTGAGCGGTGGATTGGAGAGAGCGGCTAAGGCACTCGGTGTTGATCGTGCGGCTGGGAAAAGCCATCAAGCTGGATCAGATAGCTTGCTCACCATGGAAACATTCTTGAAGCTTCTGAAGATGGTAGACACGTCCTTCATAAACCGACTAATCCAAGAAGAAGAAGAAGAAGGAGTCGGTGGATCTGATTGTCGACTTGGCTCTGTATTGTATGGATTGGAGACTAATTTCAAGTATACCTATTTCGAGTATACTTCTTTTAACTTGGTACAACAGCAAATTTGCTATCTTCTTGTACCAAGTTATTGAAATTTTATTTGATCAATTAAATGTAAGTTGTGTTAGGAATATTTTTTGAATATTAATAATAATTTGTTATGATTCAATTAAACAATTTAGGTATGCTTTGAGTCATATCCTACAAAATGAAGTGTTGTGATTGGCCTGATGTATCAATCATAGAGATATATGAATTATATATATATATATATAATTTTAGGTTCCAGGAAAGAAAATTAGAAGACATGCATACAACTTATAGTTGTTTAAATTCATTACTCTAGAAATATTCTATAAGAATGAAAGTTTTGTCTAACAAAGTGATGCTGGAAAAAATGAAAAAGTGAGGTTTGTATACGTTGTAATTTAACTATTAATTAAAGTTATATTATGATAAATAAATAAATAAATTGTTTGAATAGAATTTAATGAAACTGGTTCATTTTCAGCCCAACACTTTTAGAGCGAGGCTGACGGTCCAATCGCGACAAATGCATGAGCTGGGCCCCCAGCTATGGGCTGGGTCGGCTTGCTTCGAAAGTGATTCCAGCCTACCAGCTGTTTCTATTATGATTTTGAGTTTTTTGGATTAAATTTTTTTTAAAATTAAATTTTTTATTTATTTATTTTTTGTTTTTAGTGAATATTTTTAAAATTTGAAGCATTTTTTTTTTACTTTTTTTGATGCACCTTTAGATGTATCTAAAAAGTACAAATTTTGTGAAAAAATATTTTTAAAAATTAATAAATACATAAAAATACAAAAAATATACTGAATTCTCTTTTTTTTTTTTTTTTTTTTTTGTATTTTTGGTGTTTAGTGAATTTTTAAAAGACTTTTTTCACAAAAATTATACTTTTTATGTGTATTTATGTTAGGTGTACGCAAAAATTAAAAAATTGCTTAAAATATTTAAAAATTCAAGAAACAAAAAACACAAAAATAAGAAAGTAAAATTTTCTAAAAAGTATTTTTGGAAAACCAAAAATAGGTAAAGTGACTCCATTATTTTTTAGGGAAAATTATTGATAAATCTTATTTAGAAGTGTTTTAGCCCAAGAAGTTCATGAAGGAATTTTTTAACCCATTTAGTCCCATGTATGTATCGTTTTATTCCATAAGGTCCTTTTTCTTGATTTAAACTATTTTCTTGGACACTTATGCCCTTATATTTAATTTTGATACCCTTATAAATATTTTTTGAACGGTTAGCAATTTATGATGTGAACATTCATATTTTAAAATTGACATTGGTAGGAATGTGAAATTGGCCTATGGATCCTCACAATGAGGCAGTTCGGATTGGCCCATCCTGCCACGTCCCGGATGCGGGCCCGTCGCCTATTGACAATGTGAATATTCACATTGACATGTTAACATTCACATTGATAAAAGTATCAAAATTGGTTCATGGCGGCCAAAAGCCATCACGCGGCGGGCGTTCGGCCATTGTTGATAATGTGAATATTCACATTGACATGTTAACATTCACATTGATAAGAGTATAAAATTGCCGGTCCGTGGCGGCCAAAAGCCGCCTGGTCTGTGGGCTCGACCCGACCCATTGATAATGTGAATATTCACATTGACATGTTAACATTCACATTGATAGGAGTGTAAAATTAGCCCGCTACCGTGGTCCGAAACCCGCCTCGCGGCGTGGCGGGCATTGTTGACAATGTGAATATTCACATTGACATGTTAATATTCACATTGAAAAGAGTATAAAATTGGCGGGCTACCGTTTGTTGACAATGTAAATATTCACATTGACATGTTAATATTCACATTGATACGAGTATAAAATTAGCCCGCCTGGTCGCCTCGAAACCCTCCCACGGCGGCATGACCCGACTGTTGACAATGTAAATATTCACATTGACATGTTAACATTCACATTGATAAGAGTATAAAATTGGTCTCATGCTACACGTAGGCCATGGGCGGAGCGGCTTCGGCATTGTTGACAATGTGAATATTCACATTAACATTCACATTGATAAGAGTGTAAATTGGCCCGCAGCCGTGGTCTAAACCCGACCGCAGCGGTCTTGGTTCGACCAGTGACAATGTGAATATTCACATTGACATGTTAACATTAACATTGATAGAGTGTAAAATTTGTCCGGCCGGCTCGCCTCGCCCGGTAGGCTCGACTCGGCCCGTTGACAATGTGAATATTCACATTGACATTTTAACATGCACATTGATAGGAATGTAGAATTGGGCCGCGGCCTGTGGGCTACTCGAAGCCCACCCACGGCCTGGGGCAAGCTCGTTTGGGTCCGGGCCCGAGCATATCCGAGACCCTAGGCCTAGGCCATCACTTTGAAGTTCGGCCCGCCCACCGCTTTTAAGGTCGATTCAAGGCTCTATCCGGCCCAACCCACCTGAGGCACAATGTCTTTTTTTGTAGAAAATAATACAATTTTGGTAGAAAAATTATAAAGAATTAAAAAATGGCCAGTTCGCCAACTTAAGCTCAAGCTTCAGTTCAGTCCATCTACCAACCCGAGGTCGTTGCCGTCCGCCAATTTTACACTCTATCAATGTGAATATTAATATGTCAATGTGAATATTCACATTGTCACGTCGCCCCGCGCCGGCAATGAAGCAAGCTTCGAGCCTCCCACGTCAGGCTAATTTTACACTCTTATCAATGTGAATGTTAATATGTCAATGTGAATATTCACATTGTCACGTCGAGTCAGTTTCGCGCCGCCACGCCGCCGCCCATGGATGCGAGTCAATTTTACACTCTTATCAATGTGAATATTCACATTGTCACGTCGGTCAGCCCCGCGGCAATGGCGAAGCCGCCTCCCACGGGCAGCGAGTTAATTTTACACCCTATCAATATGAATGTTAATATGTCAATGTGAATATTCACATTGTCACGGCCGGCCTTTCGCCCACGCGCCAATTTTACGCCTTATCAATGTGAATATTCACATTGTCACGGCCGACCGGTTTCGCGTCATGGGCCAATTTTACGCCTTATCAATGTGAATGTTAATATGTCAATGTGAATATTCACATTGTCACTTGCCGACTGCTCGCCTCGTGCCATGAGCTAATTTTACACTCCTATCAATGTGAATGTGAATATTCACATTGTACATGGGCGGCCCTTACACATTGACGATATGAACATTCACATTGACGGTGTGAACATTCACATTAGGGGTATTTTGGTAATTATGTCACCCATAGGACTTATTGAAACATAAGAAAATAATATGAATTAAATAGAACATAAGTAGATACATTAGGGGTATTTTGGTAATTATGTTACCCATAAGACTTATTGAAATATAGGAAAATAATATGAACTAAATAGAACATAAGTAGATGAAATGGGTATTTTGGTCTTCTTATCTCAAATAGGACCTAATAGAATAATCAAAAAGAATATGAGTTGAATGGAACATAAGTAATTAAAGATGGATTTATGGAAAAAGCTCCCTATTTTTGATTTATTTTTGTCTTCTCTGATTTTTTATAAAAAAAATATCTAATATGTTTTGTCGAACCGAATCTAAAAGTCTAAGTTTTTTTTTTAAAATTTTAAAAAAAAATTTATTAAAAACAAAAATAAGCCAAATTTTTTTTTAAAAATAAACAAATCCCAAATCATCCCGATGCATTTCACAGCCAATTGATAATTTAATCAATTTAAACTTCAAATTTCTCGAAGGAGATGGAAGTTGAGAGTTAAAGCTTTGTTTGATTGTGATCCAATATAATTGACATAGATGTGATGGGAATCACAACACTTATTTTATTTTCTTTTTAAAATGTGACCAATATCTAGGGCATATTTGATTCATTGGTTGTGTATTTGTTTTCTATTTTTTGTTTTCATTTATTTAAAAATATATATAAAAAAAATTGATTGACAAATCATTATTGGAAACATTTTGGGAATATTTTACAAACCAACTTTTAGAAAAAAAATCCAAAAAATATTTTTAAATTTTTTAAAAGTTATTTTAGCACAAAAATAAAATAAAATAAAAATAACGAATGTTTTTATTATTTTTGTTTTTAAAAAATTAAAAAGAAAGAAAATAAAAAATGTAACTAAAGTTGTTTTAGGGTTTTGGTTTTATAAAAGCATCTCCAATGGTTTGTCATTGGAGCTGCCATTGCTATAATATAGCAATTGTGTTGAAAAATGATGCTCCAATAGTTGAATATAGCAGCTATCAAATTTGAGAAATGCCAAAGCTTGTGTCAAATTTCACATAAGCTTTGGCCATTTTGTGCCAACTCAAATTTAAACCAACTGTTTTCCTCCCTCTCTCCCTCCTAGGGATTGTTTCACCATTTTTTTTTTAATAAGAATTCACCCAAAAAAAAAAATTCAATAAATTTTTTTTAATTTACTCAAAATCAGCAAAGTTTTTTTTTATAGAATCAACAAAATCAACAATAATCAATAAATCACTCTCAAACAAATCAATAAATCTCAACAAAATCAACAACACCTACGAACAAGAAAAATGATTTATAGAAAAGGTACCTGAATCCATGGACTTCATCTCATCCAAGAATCTGAATCCATGAATCCATAGAAAAGGTGATTTATAGACAAGGTGATCCATGAATCTTGAATCCATGATTCCATGAATCCATGAACAAGAAAAGTGAATTATAGAAAAGGTACCAGAATCCATGAATCCATAGGAAAGGTACCTGAATCCATGGACTTCATCCACAAACAAGAAAAGTGGAGAAAAGGTACCGAATCGGCGATCGCCTATCTCCTCAAACACCGCCATTGAAGATCACCAACCCTCCTCCGATTTGTCGCTAAGAAGTTCTTTCATCCCTAAACGCCTCTCTTGAAACCCCCAAACTCAACCCCCAATTAGCTCTCCAATTCGAAGATAGAGAGAAGAGAGATAGGGTTTGTAAAAGGAAGAGATATAGAAAAGAAGAGAGATAGAGTGATGGGGTGTAATCAGAATGAGAAAAAGGAAATGAAAGAGCAGTGTCTTGGAAAAGGAAATGGGGTGGAATCTCACTCGTTGGATCTATATAATCTAACAGTGGGGGTAGTGCCTTGGAATGCGTAACCTGAGGCAATGACTCTATTTCAACTGAAGTAAAAACGACCATTTTTCCAAACAGACAATACACCAACAGCTATAAATTAAACGGTTAAAAAAACGGTAATATTTTTATAATAGTATAAATACACATACCTAGTTTCACCAATTGAGTTCACAACAACTATTTTTCTTTCAATTATAGTTTTCTTTTTAATTTTTCACACAATCAGTATGGAAGGTTCATAAAATACAAAGAGAGAAAAATCATTCACTACTCAAGAAGATGTGGTAATTTGTAGAGCTTGGTGTCACATTACTAAAAACCCAATTGTTGGAAGTTAGCAATCACATGCTCATTTTTGGGGAAGAATTTTGAAAATTATTACTGCCATGTAATGATCGCTAAGAACATAAGTGTCTATCTCATCTTGATGGGGTGTAATCATGAAATGTTGCAATAAATTTTGTGGGTGTTTAGCTTAAAGTCGAAAATCTAAATCCAAGTGAGATGTCACAAGTTTATATAGTAAGATTTCATTTTCATTTATTATGTTAGTTTTTTTTTTTTTTATCTTATATAAAAATTAACTAATTAATTGATTTAATATTTTATTGATATAGATACTTCAAGCAAAACTGTTATACCATCAAGATGAAAACAAACATTTTGTTTTTGAACATCATTGGCAAATCTTGCAAAACAATATCAGGTGGCAAGATGTAGATCTTATGAACACAGTAAAGTCAAGGATACATACACCATTTTTCCCTAATTCAAATTTCGATTCTCCTATGGATAATCAGATTTCTCTTGAAGATGACACTACCCAAGTGTTGGTAACAATCCAACTGTTGGTTAGGGCAGTGTCTCTGTAATGGGTAAAAGACCTATAGATAGAAAAGCTACAAAAGAATTATTTTGGAGAAATCAAGTCGTTGAAGCTAAAGCCTAAAAAATGAGCATACAATTGGAGACATTTAACCAACACCTTGCTGAGAAGGAAAATAAAAAAAGATGAAAGAGAGGAAAAAAGGATTCAAGCACCACAGGAGCTGAAAGAACTTGAGATGAAAAAATATGATTTTGATATCAGAAGACAAGAACATGAGATGAAAAAGGAAGAACATATGATAATGACTACGGACATTTCTCATTTGGACCCTCATATGAAAGTGTATTACACAATGCAAAAAAATGAGAGTTTTACCAAATGGTCCTCAAATGTCAAGAGTCTAAATTACTATTTCCCTCTACCTCCTGATGAATAATTACGAGATAATATATTTTTTAATTTTGCAATATCATTTGTTTTTTAATGTAATTGTTAGTCTTTATTTGCAATGTCATTTTTTTAAAAAAATTTGTAATGAAATTTCTTTTTTATTTTTATTTTTGAGTATTTTCTACAAAAGAATATAATATTATTTTTGCAATGTATAATGTTGACTATTTTTTAGTATAATTTAAATTTTTCAATAAAGTATAATGAAAAAGTAAATATATTTTTTGAAATAAACAATTACGAGATAAGTCCAGTGATATATTTTTTGGTGGGGTGAATTATATTTTTTTTCTAATTTTTCAATTTTTTTTTCATTTTTATATTTGTCTAGTCGAATAATATAAATATATAATTCTTTTACAAACAGCTAAAAAATGTCACAAAAGACAAAAATAAACAAAAATAAAATCACAAAAAACTCAGATCCAAACAACACCTACAAACTTGAGGGAAAGTTGGTTAAGATTTGCCAAAATAGCAAATGACCATTGGAGTACCATTACTATAATTTGGCAAAATAGTACTATTCATTGCCAAATTATAGCAATAGCAATGACATTATAGCAATAACCATTGGAGATGCTCTAAGAAGTTGTTTATTAAGACTATTTTCATTCATGGATTGAAAATAATAAAAAAAAAAGATTTTTATTGATAAATCTCATTTAGAAGTGTTCTAACCCAGAAGTCTATGAAGGAATTTTTTAACTCACTTAATCCCATGTATTTATACTTTTATTTCATAAAGTCTTTTTCTTGATTTGCACTATTTTTTTTAGACTCTTATACCATTATATTTAATATTGATATTTAATGTTGGGGGAGGAGAGAGAAGGGAAAGGACCAAGGCATAGGAAATTTTATATACAAATTAAATAACATTGATATTATTATTTTATATTATTATATAACGTGAATATATTTTTAATTGACAACACATAAAAATAATGTGAACATTCTCTCTCATCTGATGTGAACGTTCACAACATGTGAACCTTCTTATTTTTAATTGACAACGCATTAAAAATAACATTCATTATATTTTTAATAGACAACACATTATTATTCACAACATGTAGTGATGTGAATGTTCACAACATGTGAACATTCTCTTATCTAATGTAGTGATGTGAACGCTCACATCCATATGTTTTAGTATGATTATCCACAGTATGTACTTGACAACACAATGACAAAAATTCATTTCAAATTAATGTGAATATAATGATGTGAATATTCATTTCAATTACATGATGTGGAGAATCACATCATGTAATTGACAACACAATAATAAAAATTTATTTCAAATTAATATAAATATAATAACAGTTAACATCCTGATGCATGGGAACTACCAAACATAATGACAATCAACATTAAATATTAACATTAATAGAGAGCGGGAGAGATTGAGGGTGTTTTGGTCTTCTTACCTCAAATAGGATCTAATAGAATAGTAAAAAAGAATATGGGTTAAATGAAACAAAACTCTTAGAAAGAGGATTTATAAAAAAAAACTCTCTCAAAAAAAAAAAAAAAAAAACATAGAGTTTTTTGTTTAAGACACAAGTCTTACAATAAGTTCTACCTATTGACATTGGACTCATTTCGATCCACCAGTTTAGAATTAGATCGTAACACCAGACACAATTCATGGTCGATGCTCTAGAAAAATCCCCTAGCACATAGATGTAGCCATCAAATGTTCTAATTGCACAACCACAAAACGGCATTTGATCCAATGCATCCGCACTCGCTATTTGATCCCACCATATTCCACATCCCAAGGCCTAATAGGCCCCTTTAGATCCTTCTTCGCTGAGATTGGGCATTGGTGGCCTTTTTGCCATTTCTTGGACAATGGCTCCAAAGCATACCACATAAGCTTATCATCTTCGACCTTCGCCAAAAATAGAGCCACTCTTCAATTGTTCCAAGCTCTTTTTTGACCTTATAAAGTTCAAAACTCACAATGGGAACTTTCTAGCTCCGTGAGATTAATTTTACACCCAAGTGGAAAATTCTAAGAAGTCTGGCAAGAATTTGGATTGATATCTCATCGAGAAGGCTGGGAATTAGTGGTGGGTTCTCCTCATTAAAACATGAAGACGTCCTTTTCCTTTTGCAGGCTTCACCCTGTGAAATTTCATAGCGCTCATTATTTCTAGCCCTACGACTCAATATAGCCCCTATCAGACTCTATTTTGACACATCCAATCTAGTTTAAAAACAACAAAGCATCCAACATTGAAGTCAATCCTTCTTACCTAGACTAGGTTCATGTGCAACAATACTTGAAATCACTAACAATAAACCGAACTCACAAAGAAGAACGAAGAGGTGTGAGAACTAAACTCATGAGTATCATTCTATAGTTAAATTGTGATGGAAGCACAATAATAGATGAAATTACAATGATAAAACAATGACGGCAAAATTCACATACATTCACAACAACAACTTTTCCAAAAATTGCTTGGATACCTCAGGCATAACTTCCAAGGTCTAACCAAGCTTTTTATGTGCAAGAAATTGAGAAAGAGACAGAAAGAGCTCCTCAAAGAAATTTAATAATATCTCCTCCACATTAGTATAGTGATGATACTGATGGGCACTCAAGGGCACCCAACCCACGGCTCAGGGCCCAACTCATGGCCCTTGTGTTAAAGCCCAGTAAGCCCAGTAACTTTGAGAAGCCAATGTTGGCCTAGGACCAATAGCATTCAAACACTTTCAGGTAAGGAGCTAACCACGTGAACAGACAAAGATCCTGCAAAGTTATTGCACTCACACATCAGCTATTTAATGAGACCACTATAGTATTAAATGCAGTAAGACCTCTCATGTCGGAGTATGCAGAATCACAATGAACGATGTTAACTAGGCCATAGACTTTCGGCCAACAAGACAACTTAGAATAGACAAGGAAATGATGAGCAAAGGATATACGGAAGCCTTCGAGATACGTTAGAGGTTAAGTTTTTTACCCCATTTACTTCTCTCTCTCTCTCTCTAAAATCAATCGCCTCTAACCTAACTTGATCGCTTGAGCGTCGCTGGGAGATTATCTCTCCTCTCGACCTTTTGCGTGCACTCTTCGTGGACATCAAGGTCGAGACCTGGAAGCATAGATCACCGACCCATCTTCCGCTAAAGTTATTGTATTATCACCGGGCGCCGTCTCGGGAAATCATCTCTCGTCGATTGTGTTCATTGTTACCAGAGGCAACCCCATTAAAACCCATCTCCTATGTTAGAGTGGATGGTCACGACTGTGTCTATGGCTTCACAACACAATGTTGGTAACCTTGAAGCCGAGTCCTCCAACCCAAATAACCCACTTCCATATTTCATGTAACTCACCGATAACATCAATCAATTGACGAGCAAAACCAGGCCTTGATCAATGCCTTGCTCTAGCGGGATCTCTGTCTCTCCTCCACCACCACAAGACATCTCTCTAAACTGGGAACAAACTCTAAGCTACCCATTCTAACCACATGCTACTCGAGGACCTTTTCTTCCGCCTTTCATCCCACAAGCTCACTAGTTAAATTTAGAGGGTCTACGGCCCCCATCTCAGGACCTGCACCCCCCTTAGGGCTCGCATCCATCACACCATGCTCCCGTCCCTGAAGGTGAGGCTAGCAGCATTCAACTCTCACTTCTCTCTAAAGGAGACAATGTTCCTATTTGGGACGCGAAACTGCGAGCCATGAAGCTCCAGGTTCAGGGGGTCATGTAGAACATACAGAACCAACCTTCCACAACAGCCAACTCCATTTTTACCACATCCATCAAGGATAAACCCTACCCTCCAAGTTCAAGATGCCGTCAATCGACACCTTCGATGGCACAACTAATCCGATCGAACATTTGGAAGCTTACAAGACCCTCATGATCCTCCATGTTTTCCCCAACGAAATCATGTGTCGTGGCTTTTCCCGTGACACTCAAGGGCCGGAGCGACTATGGTTTAGTCAATCATCACGAATCGCCACCACTTTTCAATAGCTAAGTGATTCCTTCATGAGTTATTTCATTGGCACTCAAGATCAACGACGCTTGACGACTACCATCAATATTCGCCAAACCAACGGGAATCGCTATGTAGCTTTGTCACTGCTTTTAATTTAGAAACCCTCTAGGTTGAGGAGAATGATGATGAGGTCATCTTAACACCTTCATGGCCGCCTGCGCTCTGGATTTCCTCTTCTCCTCTCCAAAACCTTCCAAAGAACTATGGCCATCCTCCTTACCAAAGCCCAGAAATACATGAACTGGCAACCCGTGAAAACTCTACACCTAAACCATCATAGCCCAAAGACAAGAGAAAAGAGTCAGAACCTAGACATCCCCAATACACTCATCTCAACCAACCTTCACGCTTCGATTAAGCGGCTCCTCCCTAATTGCCCTGTCGTTTAACACGCCAATGGAGCACGTCCTAAACCAAATCTAACAAGATTATGACTTGAAATGGCCCCAACCTTTCAAGTTTCCTTCTAACCGATGGGATCACCCAACATCACGCTTTCCACCGCGATAATGGCCATAACATCGACAAATGCATCAATCTTAAGGATCAAGTCAAGGACTTGGTCCGTCAGGACGCTTAACTTGGTTCATCATACCGACCTCACCAAAGGACCAGAATCGACCTCTCAAAGTGGACTAACAGACGCACCCCACCAAGACCGGCTGATCAACCCTGGCGGTATGGTGATAGAGCCCAACACCAACCTCGAGCTCCAGGAGCCCCCACTCTCCTAGCTGGAGAAATCAGGGTCATGGCAGGTGGACTCGCGTACGGCGGACCATCTCACCAAGACACAGATTCGAGCTCGATTTAATCAAACAAGGGCCCGACAAAGAAGTAACAATGGTTGACCGACCTCCCAAGCAACCCAAGCGGTGGTTGGAATCGATTACCTTCATAGATACAGATTGTGAAGGCGTCCGATACCCCCATAATGACCCACTGGTCATTTCCTCTCTCTTTTCCAACTACAAAGTTTGACGCTTGCTCATCGACAATGGCTTTATCGACATTATCTTCCTCAATGCTTTCAAACTTTTAGATTGGTAAAGAAAAGTTATCACCTCTCAGAACACCCTTAGTTGGCTTCACCGGAGACCAGGTAATCTCTATCAGGTCCATTGACCTGCCATTCACTAAGACGAGCACCCAACGCAAACTATGAGGATTCTCACCTTCGGTTGTTGATTGCCCTCCGCTTATAACGTCATACTTGGACACACAAATTCTCAATGCTTTCAAGTCAGTGACATCCACTTACCACTTGGCAATAAAATTCTAACCGATCATGGGGTGACCGTCAGGAAGTAGTAGATCGTGGCTAGAGAATGTTACGCCGCTCGTTAAAAGAAGTAAAATGAAAGAAGCTATAATCATAGAAGGTCTTGACATCAGGGATGATGAGGAATTAATCAAAGAACTAGTAGAAGAGTTAATAGAAGTGCCCATCAACGCCACGATCTAATGAGGACGATTAAGATTGCTAGCTAGCTGTCTCCTCAGGCCAAGGCCGACCTCATGGCTCTCCTAATCATTCAGACATGCCAAGCATCGATCCTTCTTTCATTACTCATCATCTCAGTATCAAGCCTCAGTTCTGACCGTTCCGCCAAAAGTAGCACATTTTCTACCCAAAGCGCAACAATCTCATCATTGAAGTAGACAAGCTATTGAAGGCCCAATTTGTTAAAAAACGAGACTATCCCTAGTGGTTATCCAATGTGGTACTAGCTCGAAAAATAACATCAAATGAAGACTCTGCGTTGACTACTTCAACCTTAATCGAGCTTGCCCTAAAGATAGTTACCCACTACCCGCATAGATTTATTGGTCGACTTAATAGCAGACACTAGATGCTCGCTTTTATGGATGCGTTCTCGTGCTATAACGATTTTAATATACGAGCTAATCGTACACACCTCTTTCATTACCGATAGAGGATTTATTATTACCGCAGGATGCCTTTCAGTTTAAAGAATGTGGGGGCCACTTACCAACGGCTAGTTAATGTCGTTTTCAAAAATCAAATAGGTAGGAATATAGAGGTCTATGTTGATGACATGCTCGTCAAAAGTAAACTCTCCTCAAATCACCTATCTGACTTGCGGGAAACCTTCCAGGTCTTGCGCAAGTATAAGATGAAGCCTAATCCAGAGAAGTGCGCCATCGGCATTGGTTCTGGTAAGTTTTTGGGGTTCATGGTCATATAGTGGTATTGAAGCCAATCTTGAAAAAAATCAAGACCTTGATAGAAATGCAGTCTCCCAGAACGGTGAAGGAGGTTCAGCGGCTCACGAGCAGAATAGCAGCCCTCAATCGCTGCATATCCAGGGCAACCGATAAGTGCCTTCCATTCTTCAAGGTTCTTCGGACGCTTTTCAACCTGGAACATCGAGTCCAAAAAGGTATTTCAACAACTAAAACAATGCATGGCGAACCCTTCCCACGCCTCCCAAGTAGTCGGGGAGACCATTTTCCTCTACCTAGCCGCTTACAACACCACTAATCCGCCTTAATTAGAGAGGAAGACTTGGTGTCACGAATAACCCGCCTATGGGTTTAGGCCATAACCGCCAAGAATCACAAGATTACCTACTACCTCAAATTAAACCAAACATAACTCATCGAGTAAAGGGCCAAACGAAGCAATTTTTAAAACTTTGTCCATAGAGTCTGCTTACATGGCACGTCATAACAAACCATACACATACATGTTAATAACTCACTTAAGAAAATATAGTAGCATAAGGTTCCGTACAGACAGGATCATTTAAGTCTAAGTCAACCCATGAGAACTATACACAACAGATTCAAAGTCTTCACCAACATGACAAAATATAAGTACATAACAAAAGGGTGAAAACGAGTCTCGTGCGTGAGACGCAAGGGCTGACTCTCCAAAACCTTGGTTGTTCCACACAGACTTCACTGAGGCTGGGTCTGGACCTTTCTTGGCTCACCTACAAACACATGGATGAGCGTGAGCGAAAGTCCAGTGAATAATATCAATTGAAGAAGATGCATTGGAACAGTATACATCGAACGACCTTAGGCCCAATTCATATTTCTATTTAGTATATAAATAGCTATAGGTCAAGTGACTTCAGTTCCAAACACTTTGACGGCCTGCCCAATCCATTCATGTCAAGTCGGGCCTTTGGCCCATTTGTCTTTCATTCATGTCGATCGCCTCGCCCATTCATTCTTTCATTCAGATCATATCGCCTCCTACCATTCATTCTATCATTCAGATTGACCGGCCTCTAGCCCATTCATTCATTTATGTCGATCGGTCTTTGGCCCATTCATTCATTTATTCATGTCGACCGGCCTTTGACCCATTCATACTTTCACGCCAAATCGCCTTTGGCCTATTCATACTTTCATGTCAAATTGGCCTTCGCCCATTCATTTGGCATAGCAAACATTGTCCACCAATCAAATTAACAAACTTATAAACTTATATAAAAGTAAGCAATTGACAACAACATATTTCGATATCTTTGTCAAGATATTACTCACAAAGTGATCGGTTGGTTGATTTGCCCTCGAGCTTGACCTACACATCACATAATATATATGGGTCACAAATGGTTCAATTCGTTCTTTAATTCACGATTCCTCTTTAGGCTTTATTCTTATCCCTTTAATTCATTTGTAATGCTTAATGCATGCCTAAGAGTACTTAGAAGTGAAAGAAAATAGAAAACGAAACACGTAATGCCCTTTCAAAATTTTTTAGAATAGGGTCCCCGCCGAGCGTGGACTTCTCGCCGAGCGGACCCATGAGGTTTGCAAAAGTATCGATGCATCAAATTTACGCCGAAAGGCCAAGACTCGGATGCTTCGGCGTGAACTTGCCTACATAGTCGCCACGACCCAAACCCCGCCCTATGGGTTTAGCATCAGAATTCAGCCAAGAATCCGAGATTACCAAGGCCACAACAAGAGTACAATTAAACAGAGTATGTATTCCCAAGGCCAATACAGAAAATAACTAGTGTCCATTGAGTGACAATCAGATGCCCAAAACATTTTTATGCATTCATACAGTTCAAAACAAGACAATCTATACAATCATTTACAAACATTCAAGACGGGACCTAATCCTCGATAACAAGCAAGAAGTAGTAAACAATACTATACGGTAGTACAAAAACAATGAGGAGACAAAGGGGACAATAAAACACCCCAAGCCATAGCATGGCAACTCGAACCTCACAAAGGAGGCACATAGGCTTTTGGCAACAAATCGGGGACCAACCCACGCCTCCTAGCTCCCGGCTCGTCACGAGAACCTACATATATATATAAACAATGAGCTAAAGCCCAGTGAATAACATAATGCGTAAAGAGGTTATGAATGAATGTCCTTACAGTAATGAAATCATTCATTAAACAAGGTTTCAGCTTTTCAAGATTTCACCAATCACCATATGTGGTACACCCATTAGCCTATAAACAAGAGGGTCCAAGAGGACCGGTCTTACTGCACTCCATCAAGAATGATAACCATCAATCAAGAATGATGGTTCCACAAGGAACCAACAGAGCTCAGAATAGTAACAAGAAATGAAGTGCTAAGATGCCATAGTACGATTCGTAATACAGACATACATTCATTCAAGAACGATATCGCTCAATAAGCGATTGCTTTAGTATTCAAAAGATAACCATTTTGAACATATCTTTACACAATCGTTACTCACAGAGATTGGGCTATAGCAGCTAGAGCTCGTCCCCGAGAGCCAACCCTAAACAGTTAACAAATTGAACACACTCTAAGTTTAACAGTTGGGAAGTATAATAATTAACTCCCTATTATGCCTCGGTGTGTTCTACATCTATCCTCATTAAGATGTCTTAAACTAGGCCTAAGAATGTCTAGGATGGAATGAGGATACAAAGATGCGCATAGGAAACAATTTCAGAATTTTCAGTGAAACAGGGTCTCCGCTCGAGCGCAGGTTTCCCCGCTCGAGCGGACAAGCAAACAAAGGTCACTGCTCAAGCGTCAACATCTCCGCTCGAGCGTGACACACAATCCTCCGCTCGAGCGCACATTCCTCCGCCGAAGGATCGATGAACTGCAAGATGCCGATGCTGATTTCTCCGCTGAAGGCGCGTTTCGCCGAGCGGTGTAAATCATGCCAAAAAAATACTGGGAGCTTGTTTTCCCGCCGAAGGACCTTCCTCGCCGAAAGCAGAAGACAAAAATCTGGAAAAATGCAGGTTGTGTTCCAAGTTCAAAACTCAACTTTGATACTCCCAATTCGATCCTCTTGGGCCCATTTTCTGGAAAACTCTTTCAACACATAGAATAACACATTTTAAAGCTCAATTTAAGAAATCAAGGCCCAAGGGTGTTCAACTAAACTCAATTTCAAACTAACTTTCAAGAACAACATGCAAACATGATATGCATGAGTTTTTAACCAAATTCAAGGTTCAAATCTTGCTCTAATGAGCTCAATAGTTGGAAAACAAAATGAAAATATGGACTTTGTTAGAAATATGAGCATGCATGTACAATCCATCATGAATTCAACTCCAAAATGCACCAATATGGCCATGCATGCAACAATGGAGTTCCAATTCAACATATATGAGCAAATTCATGTCTTGACTTCTCTATAACCATGATACATGCAAGATGAAGCTTAAAGACAACAAGAGGATGATGGTTTCCTTACCTAAGTCTTGTAATTTAAGCCTAGAAGCTCAATTATGCAAATACACTTCAATTTACTTCAAGTCTTCAAGCAAATCAACAAGAACAAGTCCCTCTCTCTAACTCTTCTTGGTCGGCAAACAAAGAGAAATGGCTGATCAAATGTTGATTAAGTGTTTTGTTTATGGCTCAAATTTGAGGAGTAGTGGGCCACTAAGTGGCTTAAGTGTAATTAAGTCAATCTTGGCATTACATCAATATTTAATCTAATTTAATCATTCCTAATCAATTTTCAGATAAATATACCATTAAATCACAAATATTCTACTGAGTCCAAAACACTAAACGGTTCCTAATTCGGCCGCCGATAAGGCCTCCAATTGGCAGTTTAAACATATGAATTCAAACAGATAATCAATCAATCAAACAGATGCAATATGCAATTCAATAGATAAACTTATTCAATTTCAGTTTCGATTTCAATCAGTTCATTCAGTACTTCAGTTAATTCAATTATCGGTCATTATCAGTTCAGTTTAACAGTAACCAGTAGCTAATTCAGTAGTTTATCGATAATCAGTACGAGGGTTGTTACAATAGCTCCCCGCTCGAGCGTGAACTTCGCCGGCGGACGCCAAGTCTGCGAAAATATCGGAGTTTATTTCGCCGGCGGCGGTTTCTCGCCGGCGGACATAAAAAATTCTGGATTTTCCAGAACATGTTCTTGAGCTTCAACTCGATATTCAAAGGCTCCAAACACATAATTTCAGCTCAAACTTCATATATACATGTACTAACATGGTACAAACACTAAATTACAACATTATAAAGCTTAATTCCATGAATCAAACACATACATGGCTCAAATCGACCCAAACTCATCACCAACACATTAAATTCAAACATTCAAGACCAATACCTCCATGGTTTGTACTTGCATGTGGGAGATACTCATTGTTCTCAACTTAATTGGTGAAGAGATGATCAAATACATGGACCTTAATCAAAAATCAACATGGATTACATACTCTATGCCCAAACATGGAAATTCATAGCAATTTCCTACATGCATGCATACATTGACCTTCAATTCAACAAAACCAACCCAATTTCATCATACTCAATTAAATTCATGTTCTTGACCATTAATCAAACTTGAATTCACAAAATTACAATTTAAAGTTCATGAATTCACTTACCTAGAGGCTTTAATCTTCCCAAATTATGGTCAAATCTAGAGTTGGCCTTCCAATCTTCACAAACTTGAGCTAAACACCCAACTCTCCTTCTTCCTCTCTCTAGCAATCTCTCTCTTTGCTTAGAGTTAAAAATCAGCCAAGTTGAGTAAAAGAGAGAGATTGAATGTATATGGCCCTTTATATAAAAAGTCCCACTAATCAAAATTATAATTATTAAATAATTGGACACTATATCCTTAATTTAATCTAATTAATTTGATCCAAACCAATTTCTAATTAAATTTCACCGTAGGCTCTAGAAATTACGGTAACCACAACGACGTAGTCTATTTCTGATTTCGTGGTCGATAAGGCCTTCAATTTAATTTCCAAAGCACATAATCAAATAGATATTCCTACGGTGAATGATAGAAATTGAAAACCACATATTTTCACATAAATGGCACACAAAATCATATCAAACACATAATCACATTCATATTAAGGACCAATTAGCATAATAAGGAACAGGTTATCACATTTGGTCCAAAGGTCTTGCCATTACATCAACCGAGCACTTGGGGACCGAACAACAATATCCCTTGTTAGAGAAGATTGTTCGCTCGTCATCGCCTCCCAATGCCTTTTGGTTTTATTTCCTAGCCCATTCCACCATGGTCCCATCGACTAACCTTTAAAGAAAATTTTGCCACAACTAGAGTCATCAAAGGCACTCATGCTATGGTTTGTCGAATTAAGCCAATACGAGATCTCCTACCAACCTTGAACAAGAATCAAAGGCCAAACCGCTGTCGACTTCATCCTAGAATTCACCAATCTTACAAGACATACTCCCTTCATGTACCACAAGCCATTTCTAAGGCAACCAATCCCCATTCTCTGACCCTTAATGTTGATTCATCCCAAAAAGAAGGTAATGAGTCGGTTTAATCCTCACCACCCTAGAGGGCTAATACTTCAAGTGTGCCTCTATTTTTGTTCGACACGAGTAATAACGAGGTGAGCATGAGGCCCCGATAGTAGGTCTTCGATTGGCCAAGGACATTAGGGTAGACCATATCCAAGTGTTCAATAATTCTTAATTGGTTGTTTAACGTATAATCGAGAGTTTGACGAAGGAAGAGACAATGCAAGCATACAGGACATTGTTCTTCCCTCACCCGCCTTTTCAAGAGTTTCAGATCAAGCACATCCCCAAGTCGAAAAATTCTCAAAGGATGAAATGGCTTAATTAGGCTCAGATGGTTTGCCTTTTTCGCCTCCTTTTGGAAGCTCTAAGAAAGCCTACAAGTCGTGACTACTGGTGGTTCAATCTAATCTCACAAGTGCAATGTGAAATTGATAAGTACCAAAGAGTCCAACCGACAAATCGCTTGGAAAATAGATTTTTGGATCAAAAATGTCAAAATTGGACTGCTTTTGCCAACACAGAGTCGCCACCCAAATATTTTATTTTGGAAAAATTTAGAAACCCATGACTCGTGCCAAAGGCCACGTGTCCGTCATCACCAAAGTTGCCTCAAATGAACTTGGGTACGAGAGAAAGATCATAAATTGAGCACCCTACTACTAATCATGATATGATTTTTATCAACATTATGCGCTCTTGTTTCGATTATTAAACTAGTTTTACTATGTGATGTGCACAATTAAATATAGACTAGTTTGCTCAAATTAGAACAATTCAATTTTATGTTTGTTTTGTGAAAAGGGTTTGAATTTGTCACCTCAAGCGGGCTTAAAGTTTACGAATTTGCCACTCAACAAAGTGGACTTAAAAGCCGTGAATTTGCCACTAGACATAGTGGGCTTAAACATACACTCGTTGAATCATTCCAATTCAAGTAACAAGCCTTCATCCATAGGCATTCATGCAATTTAGCAAGTAAGTATTTAGCCTCATGGCACACATGCTAGACATGGTAATCACTCACACTCATGCAAGTATGCTAAAGTATTAAAAACTCACCTAGTACTCAAAGCTAAGAAGATATGAGTTAGAAAAATACGCATGATTCCTAACTATACAAGATGTCTAATGCAACACATGCAATAATGCAATTAATAGGATCGACTACTAATATGGCATATGATTCAATTAAATAACACGCGGTTTGAACACATATTCAAAAAATTATTGAAATGACAATGCAATTTGAATGATGCGCCGAGTCTCGGTGCATACAAGACAAGATGAATGGATGCAAGCATAAGGTATGCTAATTGAAACATGATGCTCCTAAACTAACCATTGAACGCGGTTAAGTAAAAGAGAGAAAGAAGTGGGGCTGGAAGACATACACATTATTACAAAATATTGCTCTCACGAAGGAGAGTCCGAATGAATAACTAAGCTAACTAACAACTAATTAAAACTAAGCTAATTAAGCTAATTATTACAAACCAAATGAAATAAATAGCTAAACTAATTAACTAATTATTACATTACTTGAATGAACTAACTAGTAAGTTAACTAATTAAGTTACAACACGAATGTGAACCAACTAAGTAATTAAAAACTCTAACTATGTTGCCACTACTCCGCCTCAGGAAATGAAAGATGCACATGCTCGGATACCACCCAAAAAGACCTCCGTTTTGCTCTTGAAAGCCTCTGTTTGCAGAGTTGAACACTTCCAGAACCATTTTGCTCCACCTTACCAACATTGTGCTGAAGTTTGTATCAGTGGTCAGCCGGCCACTAGTAAAGGCTGCCGACCAGATGCCGGCTATGGAAGTGGCCTGCCGGCCATTCAGGTGCTCACGACCACCGCCACCATGGATGGTGGTCCGCCGCCACCGATGCACTAGATCATCATGCCGCAATGAGTAAAACAGAGCAAAAGAGGGCATTTCAAGGATGGTTTGCACAATTCACCCATTCTTTTCATGAATAAATTCAATAAGTCGTTAACTTAAGCCACAAACCACTAATCCAAGCAATTTCATTGCATGATGGCTTGTGATTCAAGATGTGCAAGCGTAATAAATGCAAAACAAGGCACTCAAGAACCACCACTGTCAAGACCCGAACTCGCCCTAAAAGTTTAGGTCATGACCGGCCTATATTTAGGCCTCAAAAACAAAATTTTCATAATGTTCAAATCATATTAGGGCCTAAAGCGGAAGCAAAATTAATGATAATGTCCATTGAGCTTGTGCATACATGATAATTGGAATAATTAAAACAATTTAAACGCACTAATACACACACACACACACACACACATATATATATATCTCACACACATATACATAAAACTTAACTAAATACAAAATTCTAACAATACAAGGTTAAAGCCTCAACACAATGGCGCATCTTGGGTGGCTTGACTTAGCAGGTTCACAAAAGAACTCCTAAGGCTGACCTAAGGATGGTCTCTTGATTGATCACTTACATACAGACAAAATACGAAATGAGCGAAGCTCAATGAGTAATAATAAAGTGAAGTGAATCAAGTAAATAATCTAGATTCAAAAGAAGCACAACATAATACTCTACTACATTTACATCATTTACAACATTATTCATAATCATATTTACAAAACGACCTTAGGCCTATCATATAACAAAACGACCTTAGGCCTACATATATCAAAACTGCCTCGGGCCCAATTATATATCAAAACGGCCTTGGGCCCACCATATTTCAAAACGGCCTTGGGCCCAATCATATGTAGCAATCCTGGTTTGCCATATTTCACGAGTATGTTGGATCGAGCTCGCTCGTCACCATGGGTCCAGGAGCAATGGCGGGTCCTAGGCAAAGGTTCTCGCGAGGTTGAGGGCGCTCAAGAAAAAAAATGCAAAATGCATTCAAAGTTGCTTGTTCGCTCGAGCGGCTGTTTATGTGCTCGAGCAGAGAATGTTTGGTTCTAAAAGTTTGACCTATTTGCAAAAATACTGGGAAAGTGTATTTGACGCTCGAGCGAGCTTTCCACGCTCGAGTAGACAATGTTATATCAGTTCGTGAATCTGATATTTCAGATCACTTTTGTATATCTCTCTCTCTCTAAAAACATTTCCTCTCCATTCTCTCTATATTTCCCTACGCCAAATTGGATCAAAACCTTGATTTCTCAAGATCCATTAGAGTTCTACCATAGGTTCTTCATCAAAGTTGGTTAACTTTTCGAGAGCTTCGTTGTATGCGGTGAAGATGAAGTTTCGATACTGTTGATTTTGGGGGTTTCATCTTATTTCTTCTTTAGAACTTGAGATAGGGATTTTCTTAGAGTTATATATATATATATATATATTGCAAGATCTATATGATTTTCAAAATCATCTTTCGATAGCTTTGAAAATTGATTGTTGATTCAATAAGTTGAGCGATTTTGAAAGTGGGTTTGTCTCTTGTTCTTTTAAAATGATCTTATGGGTTTTGATCTTCGTTAATTGAAGAAAATATGATTTTGGAAAGTTTTCTTTCAAAAGATTCGAGTTGTATAGTTTTGGTGAGAAAACCTAAAATTTGAGAATTTTTTTAAAAGAGACTGAAAATCCATGAATGATATTGTTGTATTTATTTTGTGTCAAAATAAATGGATGTTTGGAAAATTTCTTATTTATATTTATATAAATGATGAATTTCAGGGAATATGAGAATTGTTGTTCATTTTGGAAATTATTGTTCAAAATGTTAAAATAGTCTTGAAATGGCTAATTGTTGAGGATACTTGAGAAGAGAGAATTGTGTTATTCCTTGGATGATGAATTAGAATAAAAGTATTTATATTCATCTTGTGTTATTGGCATATCAATTCATTTGATTACATTAAACTTTGAAAGTTGATTTGAAAACTTGCATTGAGAAAAGAATATTGAGAAACAAGTTTTCATGGAATGGTTTTGAGATAAATACGGTTGTAAGTCTTGGAAGGCGGTGTAGATTATAGGTATCGAGCCTTTCAGTTAATACTGGTAAAAATGACAGATTATAGGTTTCGAGCCTTCAGCTTATCGATAAAAATAACAAATTGGTAGTACTTGTATAGTCTACTTGTAGACACCGACCTAGGGATTACTAGAATGGTATTTACCGCTCTTAAAATGAATTGTTAAGTTCTGAAGAATTGAAATTGCATGACATCATTGAGCATGATGGTTTTTAAAGATAAAGATAGGATTTTCTTTCAAAATGGCATAGCATGACATGTGCATTTCATCTCTTGAGACTTGTATAAAATGTATATACTTTGTTAAGGATTTCCTACTGGGTTTTATGCTCACCCTACGGGATTTTTGTGCAGGAAAAGATGTGGTGATGCCGCCTAACTAAAGGCAAGGAAATGTGTGTTGAGAGTATGAGACTCTCATTTTACTGTGACTCTGTGTGTAAGCCAAGGGCTGCATGTGTGTGGATTTGAATAACCGTTTTGTGTAACCAGGCTCAAGCCTTGGAAACTTGTAAACCCTTGGAAGTATTTATTTGTTTATTTACTTATTGTTGATTAATGTATTGTTGCATGAAGAACTATTGTATCATGCGATGTAAGTTTGAGATTTATATTTGGTTTTCCTTAAAAGAGCCATGATTGTTGTATTATCATTTGGGCTAGAAATTTGGGGCGTTACATCACATATCAAAAGCCTCGCCCACCATATCATATTATAAATACTTCACATTTCATATCCATATTTCATATCATAGGTCTTGTAACTCATTCATTCGATAAAACATAATTCCAGAACATCGCAACATTTACATATTAAAATAAATATAAATGAACATATCTTTACAGTATTACTCACGTTGATGGGTTTCTGGTAGCAGTTGGGTAATGTCCTTGCCTTCACCTACAAATTACATAGCAAAACATATTGAACATAGAATTACTCTCTTGATGAAAGTTACTTTTCTTAATCTTTGATTAGTCAAATAAATCAACTCCTTACTTTGTCTTAACCAATTATTTATGCTGGTTCTAAACTCATTAGTCCTCAATGGGTCATAATTTATATCAAGGAAAATGGGAAGAAACAGAAGGAAATTGGGTTAGGAGAAGAAATGGCATGAAACGAGTAGATAGAAAGTGAACAACCTTCACTAATTTGAACATATCTCTTTGTGTACTCATAATTTGGGTATGAGACTACACCATTAGAAACTAGACTTCCAAGGCTTGAATTTAGGCTCAAGAATCACTTAAAACAGAGTTCGAATGAGGGAGATATGCTTATTTGAAGTTGGGCTGAAACAGAGGTGCCCTGCACCTACGGGAAACAGGGCCGCACGTGCGGGACAACGTGTTTTTTTAGCAGAATCAAATTGGGTGGAAATGGATCGCCAGACGTAGGTAGCCCCGCCAAGACGCAAGGCTCGGGGCAAAATCACGCCAAAAGTATGTGTTGGCTCTAGCACTTGTTCTTCTATTTTCCAAGTTAGGTTTCAACTCAAATCACTCAAAATCATGTAAAACTAATGGAAATTATGAGGTTATGATGGTTTTCTAAATCAAAACATCAAAAATACAGGAATCTTCAAGTAAGGAAGATCAATCTCCTTATTTAGTTCTTTTTCAAACTTTTTCAAAACTTCTTCTCCCATATTCACATAGATCTTCATTTCATATAATTAACTATACCAACCCTCAAGATTAAGGCTCAATTCAAGCAATTCCATCTAAAAAATATGACATCTAAACATGATAAACATGAAACTCAAGCTAGATTAGAGCACAACTTTAACATACAACTTTCTAACTTCCATGCTCTTCATCTTTCATATATATATATACACATGAACTCAAAGCATGCAAAGAGACAATTTAGGAAATAATTCCTTACAATCCAACCCAGCACAAGTTCAAAACACAAGAATCAACCCTCTGACTAAACAAACCCAAAGACTACATGCTCATTTCATGAGATTTGTTAAGTTTAGATCATAAACCAAAACCCTTGCTTTCATGAGTGCTAAAGCTTCATGTCAAGACTTGATTTCAACCAATTAAAGAAGGGTTTACACTTACCTTAAGCCAATCTTTGGGTTATTCTCTCAAATTCCTCCAATCTCCAAGTTTCTAGCTTGATTTCTTCTTCTTCTCTCCCTTTCTTCTTCTTCCTTCTTTCTAGAGCTCTCTCCTCTTTCTACATCGCTTTTTCTTCAAAGGATACAGATGAGCTCCAAAATATATACAAGTCATATACATCTATAAAGGCCAACCAAACATGACTTAACAAATCAGATGAAATCAATTTCCAATTAAACTGTCCGAATGGCTCTAAAAATTCCAATTAACATATTCATGTACTCAATTTCAGTTTATGAACCCATCAAAGTCGTTAATTTCGCCAAAGTATTAACTCTAGGAGTTTTAGCCAAATAAAGCTAATTAATTCATTACTTAATCAAATTTTTACAAAACTTCATATAATGTCCTAAAAATCATGCTAATCATAACCGTAAAGTCAATTTCGATTTATCGCCTCTAAGGCTTTCAATTTTCAAATCCAAATATCGCAATTCCAATAGGTTTTCTATAACCCATGTGATACAAATTTACAAACATTTTAATTTACAAATTTAAAACATTGAATTTCACATCAAGCACATAATCACACGCACAATTGCTCATATAACGTGGGCATTAAAGCATATGGAGCATTTGAAAAAGTCAGGTTATTACAATCACCCTATCATGCATGATCAAGGGCATTGGAGACCTAGGAAATTTGAGACATTTCATCACTTTAAGTATGAAATGTCCCAATTTTCCTTGTGTTCAATTAACGTCCGATTGAACGCACAACACACAAGTTATTATCTTGCTCAATTTTAGCCCCAAGTTGTTAGTTACTCATTTTAACTTACCAACCATTTTTTAATCCAATTAAGTCCAAAGGGGTGGTGAAAGTCCTTTAATGGAAAGAAGGCTCAAAACACAAGTTACTTTGAGTATGAAAGAAGTCTCATACCATTGGTAATGAACCTCCTAAGGGATTAAACCATTAAATATGAAACCTCAATTTCACACTTAGGCAAACAAATGACTTGAAACCATTTTCAAAGCAAAATTAAAAGCTAAGAAAGGAGGAGGCTGCAGAGACGATAAGTGCTGAAATTAAGTGTGAAAAGCACCAAAACATGTAATCAACTCAAACAAGTGGTGTCTAAATGCTTAAAACACCAAGCTTGTGAGGACTATTACACTACAACTATGCAAACAAGACTCAACTGCCCAAATAGCCCAAAACAGAGCTAAAGCATTCTAAAACAAAGGCAAAAACATGCCGAATATAGCTACAAAAGCTAGAAAATCATGCTAACATATAGAATCAACTAGACTAGCAAACAAGACATAAGGAGGAGGCTAACCTCTCCAATTTTGGACTTCAAAACATGTTTTTACCACCTGAAAATACTCAAATTCGCTTGTTAAAAGCCCAAAAAAGTTGGTTTGAAAGTGGGAAACAAAGATACAAAAGCCTTAGAGGCAAGGAATAAAGAAGGCGAGGCAACCCCAACCTTAAACTACTTAAAACACAAATTTCATCCCATTAAAACAGTAGATTTTACACCAAAAATAGCCCAAAAACAAAGTGGGAAAAGATAGAGAAACAGTGTACTAAAAAAGATAAAAGACAAGTGTTATACCTCTTGAAGCCAAGCACAAATTTAGGCACAAATACAAGTCAAAACCATCTTCAAGAGCTCTAACAAGACCTTAAGGACCTCACTCAAAGGTGATCAATTTTAGTTAAGGATGTGTATGCAAAGAGTGATATAACTAGGCAAGTGTACACAAAATTGCAAGAGAGAAAGAGAAAATTTTGAGTTTGAAATCTTCTAACCCCAAAACATGAGAGAGGGGGTCCCTACACATAGAAAACATGAAATCTATACAAGGTGATCCATCCCTCCATGTGTGGACAAATGCAAGCATCTATGCAAACAAATGGGCACACTGCATAAAATATTTGCAAAAACACCGTGGCACATATGCAATAATGGCCTACAGACAAGAAGATCGACCGGCAGTTCCATAGATGGCCGATGCCACCAGAGACTATAAGAGGGAAAGACCAAGGCATGGTCCAAAAATAAGACAAAATGAATGCAGGATTTGAAAGACTCAAAAGTCAGACTTCGAAAGAGAGGACCAAAGAAGCAAATAGACTTATCCCCGAATGTACTCTACAAAAACATCCAAGACTTGAAGGGTTGTCAAAAATGAGGTGTCTACACCTCCCTACGATTCTACCTCAACACTCAAGATCCAGTCGAAAACTTAACCTATCCAAGAAGCTGGCCAAATCTACAAGAGGTCCACTTCCTCCGTAATCTAACCTATCCCATGGGCCTAAGACATCATCCTCGTTTTAGAACAAGGAGTGTTACTTGACGTTAAAGAGGAGGCCGATAAAGTCGTGGCTCGCTCGCCTAACTATGTCATCATCAACGGCCTCTTACAAGCGGGATTCTCATGCCCATACTTTAGGTATCTAAGTCCTACTCAAGAGAACTATGTGACGAGAGAAATACACGAGGGCGCCAGGGCAACCATTTAGGTAAACGGTCGCCCATAAAATTCTCACACGGCCATTTCGACCACAATCAATCGTAACGCTTAGTGACTTTGTGCTCAAGTGTGATAAATGCCG